>PHFN01000008.1:0-1200000 GCA_002796735.1 Alternaria brassicicola | reverse complement strand
CATTGTGCGCCTGCACGAGATGGTCGAGACGGAGCGCCATATCGGCATCATTCTAGAGTATGCTTCAGGCGGAGAATTGTTCGACTACATCTTAAACCATCGCTACCTAAAGGACGGGCCGGCACGGAAGCTATTCTCCCAACTTATATCTGGTGTTGGATACCTCCACCGCAAGGGTATCGTACATCGAGATTTGAAGCTCGAAAACCTGCTGCTCGACCGCAACAAGAACATCATCATCACCGATTTCGGTTTCGCAAACACATTCGACCCCAGCGACGAGCTCAGCGAGGAGATTGAGTACAGACTTGGCGACAAGGACTACATAAGGTCCTTGGGATTGGAAGGAACCGACGCAGCCCGAAGAGGTGATCTCATGCAGACCAGCTGCGGAAGCCCTTGCTATGCTGCGCCAGAGTTGGTCGTCAGCGACTCGCTTTACACGGGCCGCAAGGTCGATGTCTGGAGCTGTGGTGTCATTTTGGTGAGTCTTCTGAAACAAACATAGACAGACACGTGTTGACTTGATACAGTATGCCATGTTGGCCGGTTACCTACCTTTTGACGACGATCCAGCGAACCCCGAGGGTGACAACATCAACCTACTCTACAAGTACATTGTATCCACTCCGTTGACCTTTCCCGAATACGTCACGCCACACGCGAGGGACTTGCTGAAACGCATCCTTGTGCCCGACCCACGCAAACGAGCCGACTTGTTTGAGGTTGCGCGTCACAGCTGGTTGGCTGACTACGCACACGTTGTCGGCTTCATCACCTCGAGCAATACCAACGCGGCCGAGGCCCAGCAGGCGTCTGTCTACTCGAGTAAGCTTCCATATCCACGTGTAAGTCAGCATAGATGTACTGACATGGTGGCAGAAGACACATTCGAGCCGCAGCCCGCACTTGCTAGAAGCGCCTCTGTTCGCGAACCCACAAAGCCACATACGGTACCAACTGCGCCCGGCGGCCTTCAAACGAAGCGCGAAGCGATCAACCACGCACCCGAGAAGCCAAAGACTACCCGCGACACCAAGCGACGAACCGTACAAGTAGAGTATGTCGCGCCATCGTCGCAAACCGCTCGCGGCGAGGCATCCCCTCCGGTCGAAACAAGCCCCAAGGCACGCGGCAAAGAAGCCGAAGTACCACCCACGGACGGATACCAATCAGCTACAAGCGCCAAACCTCCTCGTTCTTCTGGCACTGTCTACAACTCGACCAGCAGAAAGCAGGAACCTCAACGATCAGTCTCCGATTATACGGCATTCGGCAGTGCACCTCCGTCGGCTACCCGCCCATCCACTAGCGGTGCTCTAGGCTCTACGAGATTACCTGGATCGCGGGGAAACTCTTACGGACAACCATCTGTAGCGACAGTGGCCCAGACAAACGCAGAGGGACGCTTTTCGCAGCCCAAAGGCAAACAATACTCAATCTCGGCACCTTATGCACAACCAGAGTCGTCTGATGCTGCGGAGCCTCCCAACATCGGTCAGCCAAGCTCTCAGCGAGTGCAATCTATACAGATTGCTCCACATGGCGCAGCTGGTGGGCACAGGAGGTCCAACACGGTTTCTTCCACCCTTGGACGCATGACATCCATGTTTTCTGGTCGTCAGCCTTCTTATACACAGGATCCCAAGGAGTCTTTTACATCTACAGGATCCTACGGCGGTTACCCCGAGGAGAAGAAACAGAAGAGCTACCCTCCCACATCCATGGCCGGACCCATGTCTAACGAGGCGATTTCTTCGCCAGCTGCTCCACGAGCGAGCATGGAATCTAGCCGACGGACTTCCTTTGGCTTCTCCAGGAAGAACACAGGCAGCTCCGGTGAGAACCCGAAGGGCAGTCGTCGCTTCTCACTCCTTCCGTCTTCGCTGTCAAAGACCTTTTCCTCCGGGCGGGAAAGTATGCCAGCGCAAGGCTCCCACGAGCGACGCGGATCCAGTGCTCGACCTCGCACTAGCTCACGCCCTGGCGGGATGGCTTTTGGTCGGGGTTCGGAATCCAGGTCTCCTAGTCAGAGCACCCAAGGAAGCAAGCTGCCCGGCTTCTATGACGGTCAGCATGACAGCAACTCTAGAATAAGACAGCCCAACACGAGTGCCGCTGGACCCTCTTCGGCGCCACCAAACCAAACTCAGTTCAGCGGATACAACCACTCCGCACCTGAATTCGACGAGAAATTCCCCAACCCGCAAGGAGCTCACCCATCTGCTCAGGGAAACCGCCCCTACCGCCATCCCACTGACGGTTCGGAGGCAGATATATCACAGTCACAGCAGTTCAGCCAAAGGACCCCGTCTAACCCCTACCCTGCCGGTATGGGCGGTGATGAGTCCAACCAGCAGCAGCAGCAGCAGCAGAGAAAGGGCGTGCTACAGAAGAGTAGACGCTTCGCCGATGCCTACGACGAGCAGCAAGGCACTGGCAACAAGGGAAGCTCGGGTAGCTCTAAGAAGGTCATGGACTTCTTCCGGCGCATGGGCAAGCAGAGAACCAGCAGCCGATAACGCGCCAGACTTGAAGAAGCATATTTCCGGACATTGTCTTGGAAAGGGAGGGCCAAAGCAGGATGGATGGCCAGGCCAAAGGATGTTTGGAACGATTTGGTTGTCTGACCTTGGGTGTGGTGTTTTGGAGCATACCGGCGCTTTGTTTTCACTCTCCTTTCCTCCTTCTTTGTCTCTCTCTCTCTTCTGTTCCCACCCTCACCACTTGTTCTCTGTTCGTTCTTGATTGTGCTTGCTGGATACCACATTCACGCACATGTCGGCTCTTTCGGTCTTCCCCATCATCAGCGTGCGGCATGCTGAGGTAATTATTGCATTAGCAGGCGTTTTTATTTCCTTGTTTTTTTTCTCTTCTTTCTCGCAATGGATTGGCAACGAAGATTGTTGGGTTTGATATTGCCAGGAGGTTAATCTTTACTCTCTCAACTCACTCTCCTTTCTTGTAGGGAGAGATTGAGGCTGGATGTTCAAGTGTAGTCGTAGTCGTAGTGTAGTATACAAGGGCTTTGTGCGACGGCGATGGAAAGTGGAATTGATATGTTGGAATGTTCGATGTTGTATAACTACTAGCCATGCGTGAGGGGCTGGCTGTGCTTCATGTCTTGATATCGCCTTCACTCGTCGTACATGTCTGGGGCCATGTTTAGTTGCATAGTTGTGCTGAAGACTGCTGTCTAATCTTTAGAGGGCGCTAATGTGCCATATACAGTCAGGGGTCACAGAGTGTGTTTGTCCACTCGAGAGTGCAGTTGGACGGCTACTTGAGAGGTTGTCACAGTAGTTTTTTGTGAATGAATAGCTAAACATGGTCGTCAACGTCAAGTAAGCATGGCAACAAGATGATTTCGCCAAAACGATCGAATTCGACCCAACTCAAGCAAACTCGACACCTTGTACATGACCCGACTAAAAGAGCCCAGGGTATCATTGGACCCGTTCTATGACCAATGTGAATCAAGAAAAGACCCCCAGCAAATGTCGCCGTTCCGCCACATGCCAAACACACACACACATGTCGCCTACTTCAATCGCACAAGCGCGTCTATGAAGGGGGAAGCTGACCACCCTCCTTGGACTTACCCACAGGAGGGTTAGGCTTCGTTCCACCCGCCGAGTTCAACGAGCTCAAGTAGCAATTCCAGCCGAGCGAGATGACGTTGACAACCAAGACCCTCATCTCGGCGGGCACGTATTTGAAGTTGGTAAACTGGACCCACGGCCAGACCATCAGGTTCTTCTGGTAACCCGGCAGGTAGGCATCCTTGAGGCGCTGCACGGGTGAGTTTCCTTCCATGTAGGCCATGGTGGAGAGGAAAAGAGCCATGTTGCAGGGCGCGAAGAGGAATTGATCGCAGGCTACGCGCGCGAGGATTGTGCCGTTTGTGGATTGGAGGTTTACGCGCTTGACGAGGAAGTCGAACCATTTTGTTGCTGCGGGGCCGAAGATGCCTGGGGCAGGATTAGCATGGAAGGGGGTCAATCGGGGGGAGTGGGGACGTGGAGATTTGGGCAGGAATAGGGGGGGGGGGGGGAGTATGGATAGGGCAATTGAGGGGAAATCGAGACGTACATCCTCCGTAGGCGGCCATGCGACCTGTACGCGCGAGATCGTGCTTATCGAGTCCTCGGCGTTCTACACCTTGCTGTGCCATTGTGTCGCCGGTTGCAAAGAGTACCTGTTGCGCAATCATGTCAGGAAACTGACATTCTGTATTGCATCCTCACAATCCCTTTTCTGTTCTTGTGTCGACTTGTAGACCGTGCTTGTCGGCAAGCTAGCTCGCTCGCTGGCTTTCGAGGCGCATCAAGTCGCACAGGGAGGGAGTCGAGAATCGTAATTCGAAGCAAAAGGTATGCATACCGCGGTAGTGATACTCTGCGTCAAGTAGGGAGAAGTCCTAAGCTTCGCCTGGTACCTGTCCTTGATATTAGCAAAATCCCCTTATGATCCACCGTGGTCCTCCACCGCTCTCTCACTTACCAACGAAACGCCATTTTGTCGGGAATTAAAGCTCTGCCGCCTCAGCAATTAAGACAGACAACCAGTGTATGTGCGACTGAAAGCGAGCGACACACCGCTTGAAAGTTGCGGAAGAGTGGGGAAGTGTGCGTGTATGTGTGTGAAAGTGAGAAAAAGAAAGTTGAGCAAGTCCAGCGACATGGATTGGTGAGCTTGCGGGACCTATGATGTCGTTAGTGCAGCAGGGTCCGCGTCGGGAGCTTAGCTTTGTACCCCTTGGTCCCCACTCACGTCTCGACCGTAAACACATGTCTTTATGCAGGTAGTTACATAATTTTCAATAGACGCGTCAAGACAGAGTCAAGTTCATAACGCAATTTAATTTCGAGCTTGTCTGTTCATGGTGGGGTATAGTATGAGCAGACGCCTAGTTACACAAAGGACCGACAATTGTTGTACAAAGGGTCGTTAGATGAAGAAAAAGGAAACAATCAATGCGGGTTGGTATAACTCCTCGTACGTAATGCCACATTGCAATCCGTCGCGTCTTCAACCTGATATCTCCGCATGTAGCCCAAAAAAAAAGAATCCCTAGATGAATGAACGCCAGTCCCGCTGATTTCATCCGGGTATGATCAAGCTATGCTTGCAGAAAGCTGGTATCCAAGAAGTCATGTCGTAAATTTTGTGTGATTGGGTATGTAAAAGGTCGACTAGTCGATTTCCATGCGTTGTGATGGCGCAGGTCCGCTCAATGATGGCATCTCTGTGTTGTATGTCTTGTCGCTCTGCACGATCTTGTCGTTGACATGGGGCTTGAGGCCCTTGTTGAAGTTGTGCGTGCACAAGCATGCTGTAACAATGGTGATGATGAGTAGGAGGATGGTGAGTATGGCAAAGGCGGTCAGCGACTTGCGGGCCGGCTTGTAGTCCTCCTGGCGGTTGGCTTCGGCGACCCACATTCGGATGAGCTTGAACAAGAAGTAGCCCAAGGCGATGAAGTAGACGACGATAATGCCAATCATGCCGGCGACGGACTCGCGACGGACCCACCAGGCGGCAAGGAACAAAAGGAAAAAGGTAATGACTAGGGCGGCAGCGGTGAGGATAAGTTCGACCGTCTTGGTGTTTTTGACGACGACCAGAAACTGCACGGTGAAGGCCAAGAAGAAGAAGAAGTCGAACTTGAGGAGAGCAATGTAAATCTGCGTCATGGTCAGTAGGGCGCACGTGGAATGGTGGATGGTAGGCAGTACCTGGTAGGTCAGATAACGCCTCTTCAGTCTAGTGTCGGCACTAATGCGTTTGTAGATGGTCCAAGCAAACTCATCGTACAACTTCCATGCCTCGAAAGCAAAAATGAGCGTAGCGACGGCCATGAGAACGGGTAGGGCGATGAGCATGGGCTTGACGTCTTCCCAGAAGTCCTTGGGAATGAAGCGGCGCGTGTTGAGGTCGTCAGCTGCGTCCTTGATCTGGTCGAATTGGATAGCGGCATAGACGAGAATGCCAATGTTGTATATGACGAGACCGATGACCTGAATGGTGTTCTTCATGCGCAGGGCATCCCACGTGAGGAACAACTGGTAGATGAAGCCGAACATGAAGACGGCGAGGAAAGTAGGAATGGTGCGGGTTTCGTTGGCGCCAGCACCTTGGGCAGCGAAATGGATCTCATTCTGGAATTTGCTGAAGACGTACGACTCGAGGGCGAGGGCGATGCCGACCTGGCAAATGGCCGTGAGCATAAACGCCCAGGTCCACCGCGTGTTCGGAATGTACATTCTCGGTGGCCGTCGTACGACGGGTGGGAGTGTGGTGGGAAAGCCTTCGCGATGGTGATACCCCCCAGGTTGGGTATCGAAGCCGGGCTGCGCTGGATACTGTGGTTGATACGTCGTGGTGGGATAGGGCGCGTAGTTGCGGGCGAGGGGCTGGCCTCCTAGGAGGGATGTGCGGGCCTCGTGGTGAGTAATTTTGGCTATGGTGGCAGCCGCGATGGGCGGCTGGAGCGTGGGGATATGGAGATGGTCGGTGGAGCAGGATTGCTTTTCGGGTGCAGACGCAGACAAACTGCGACCTGTGTCGGCCTGGGGGCGGTAGGGCTGGCGGGGGTAGGTGAGACAAGTGGATGGGCGGTGGGAGGAATGCTGAAACCAGACGAGTCGCCGTGTTTGGGGGACTGAGACTACGGAGTGAGCGCGCGTCTCAGAAACTAGTATCTTGGCTATGCGGAGAGGCCGAAGAAGCAACAGAGGGTGATGACGAGTCGACGGAACGGAGTGTGGGGATATGGTGGGTTAGGCGCGATAGTGAGGGTCGACGGCAACAGTGAGCGAGCGGCCAGAGAAGAAGAAGAGGAAGAAGAAAGTTGTCGTTGGGAGTAAGCGGAGATGGCTGCGGTCGGTGGATGCTCAAGTGCCTGGTGCGCAAAGTAGCGCTGGAAGAGCCCCGGCCGGTGTGGAGAAAGGCTGAAGGGGAGGGGGTCTAGCCGTAAGACCCGCGCGCTGCTCCGTGTTTACCTCTGCAAAGATGGTGTCCTAGTAGGAGCGTGCGTCGTGTTCGCATGCCACTTTTCCGAGGGTAGTAGGATACGGGTTCGAGAGAGGGTGCGCAGGTCGGGCGGCTTGGAGGCTACAAGTACGGAAAGGGGATGGATGGCATGGGCGCGGCCTTGTCCAAGACCTTGGCCCTGTCCAACCACAACACCCACCACAAACCACCGCGAACCACGCACCACGCACCGCACACCACCTGCACCGCCCCCAGCTTTGCTGGACAGCCTCCGTCGTCTGCCCCCATTGGTCAGCCACCGCTAATTATAGCCCGCGAAGTCGTGGCGCAGGCCTCGGATCACCGCGGCGCAGTGGAGCCTCCTGTCTACCGTCATTTTGCGCGACACACAGCTCCTCCGGTCAATCGTTGCGGCCAATCACAGAGCCGTGTCGGGTGTGGCCAAGGACGCGTAGGGAGTGCACAGGGTCGCCGTTTCGACTGTCCCATTATCGGCCCGCGCAAAGCAGCGGTATCGCGACTCGCGCCTCTGACCGCATCACCAACACCACGCGCTGCAGGCATGGCGTCGGGTGAGTTTCTACGCTTCTGGCAACGCGGCAAGTGCTAATCGTCCCATAGCAGAGTCAATCCTCCAGAGAGCTGCCGAGGACGGCTCGCTCGACTCGTAGGTACCCCACATGCCGCTGTCATGCGTAGAGTCTAACGCGCCCGCCTACAGAGCAGAATGGCCCAAGACGCTCGAGTACATCCTGCATCGCCTTGACGAGGTACTGCTATGCCGCCACCCGCACATCTCGCGCCTCTGACTCTCCCAGATCATCACCGACTTCCCCAAGCCGCCCGCAGATTCAAATCCAAGACCAACCACATCAGCAACCACCGACCTCCCCTCACGACCCAACACCTCGAATGCCATATCGAGCCAAGACTCGCATGCTACCGACAAGGAGAATGCACCGCCCACCACGCCTCCGCGACCCCCCGTGCCCACCTTCTCCGCCTCCACCGACGCCCAAAGCGTCCCACCAGAAATCACCACATTCTACTCGTCGATACGCTCTACCCTGTCCAGCAACTTTGCAAAGCATCCCCCACATACCGTCCAGCGCCTAGCTGAACTCATACTCGAGCCCCGGAAACGTCACCGATACCTCCCGCCCTACCTTCGCGCCCTCGACCGAGTCGTTTCCGTCTCCTCGCCCCTCACCGTCTTCCCACTGCCCCAAGCCGTATTGCCCACCTCGAGCGGACTGCTCAATGGCACAACATGCACCACCACTCAGACCGCGCCATTGGGGTCGGATGAAGCACTAGGCGGAGCGCTGCTCACACCTATTCCCTGGCTGCAGAACCGCGGCCAAAATGAGTTGATTTCAGAAAGCACAGAGATGGTAGACGGCCCCAACGGTGCTGGTCGGATGGAGACGGTCACTGTGGGCATGCTCAGTGGTGGCCAACGAGCCGAATCTCCCAACGCCAATGTAGCCCATATTGCCTCGTCACATCCCGACGGCGAGACGCTGCCGTCTACGGGGCCTGTCACGCAGGGAGAACTCCTGCGCCAAGAGCAAGAGGCTGGAATCGTCCTCAACAACCCCCACAGCATGACCACTAGCCCAACGAGGACCACGTTTGGCGAGATAGAAGGTGGGGGTATCATCATGGACACAGTGGAAGGCGAGGAAGAAGCGCCGCATGCAAGAGGTCCAGAGCTCATTGGCATGGAGGATACAGGGCCACAGAAGCAGGGAAAGCTCGACATTGAAGGAGCCATTGGCAGACCGAGCCTTGATCACAAGAGCCCCGAGCCCCAGGTACCCGCTGGTACAGACGCAAAGGACCAGGAGATGAAGGACGGGGGATCCGAAAAACCAAAGGATGCAAAGGCCGTCGATGAAGGGCCCCAGGAAGAGGCAACAGCCAAAGGGGAGACGAGGGATGCAAAAGACGTGGAAATGAAGTCGGATGATTAGGCCTCTCGAAACACTTCCCACGCAACGGGAGATGGCATTCAAAACGCAGCTGTAGCCGAGATCCTGGCTCTGCTAGAGACGTACGCGCCCTCTTGATGTTCCGTCTACATGACTGCCGCACGGAACATGTGCGTGAATCCCCAGCCAAGTCCACGTGGTATGGAACAAGTTTGAGTAGCACTGCGCAACCAAGACATTGATTGGCATCTGGTGATTGTCTTTCTCCATGAGAGCAGGAATAGCGGGTGTCAACGTTCTGTTATTGGTAGTGCGAGGTAGCAGTCAACCACATCTACTCAATGACAAGTCGACAACTTTGTGTTGTTTGACTCGGTCTTCTGAATGCTCGTCTCCCATTGATTTTATCGTCACCTATTGTCATTCACGTGATCAAGTTTATCTCTCTCTCTCTCTCTCTCTCTCTTTGGATATATTCATCTACATTGCTATGCATACCTGTCACAAGAGCAACGACTCCCGAGCATGATGAAAAACACGCTTCAGTCACATTGCACATTGGTCATGCGTATTGTCTACCCTTTGATGCTTCCACTAGGCAACCCTCCCCTTGCTTAGGCAACCCTCTTCCACCAAAGCACACCACGAAATCCTCCGCCCCGTTCACTTCCAATCCTCAAATACTTGACAAGCTCGCCCTCCTCTTGCATCTCAACCACGGTGTAATTCCTCCTCAGCTCCTGACCCGCCCACGTTGGCACATTAGCCACGGTCAAGGGACCATGGAGAATCTGGCCCTCCGTCTCGGTAGCAGGCAGCTCGCTGTTGACACGAAAAGGCCCAGCGTAGCCAACGCTGTGCCTGCCTACTTGGGCCCAATCGGCGTCTGTGTCGTTTGGCCGGTAAGGAAAGGTGAGGTTGGGGCGGAACTCGGGTTCGGTGGCGGTGATGGTTGCGCTCATGAAACCTGCCGCGGTGTAGATGAGGAGGCCGACTGGGGCTTCGCCGTACGGGAGGTCTGGGACCGAGACGCCATTGAGGGTGCTGGATGTGTTTACCAGCGAGTAGGTGCCGGCTATGGCGCTGAGGATGGCTGTGTTGTTGGTGACCTGGCGTCGTGGTGATGGTGGTGCGATGGTGTTGGGAGGAGGTGTTGGTATAACGGCAATGTAGTTGTCGGCCACAGGGTTGGCTGGCATGGGTACATCAACATCGCGTTTATCGGCAAGTTGCACTGTGGCGATACAAGATGGATCCATACACAACTCCTGCTGGGGGAGGGCGGACGCCAGAGAGGCTAGGAGGATGACGGGAGCAATACAGGCCCGCATGATGCAGTGCAATTTCACAATGGTGAATGAGAACAATTGGGAGGTTTAGGAATGCGCTATGAAACAATAAAAGGTGCGTTTCGCGCAAGACGCCAGGTCCCTTTATACGCAGCATGATGCTGCACCCTTCTGATTCGAGCAGTATACCGCGGTCTGTATGACATGGTTGTCTTGGAGGCGTCGCAATTCCGCCGGATAGGCATGTCTTGAACTGTGCTGGGCACTGGGCAGGGGGCGTTGTGAGCAGATACCCAAGCATGATTTCCGGGAAGGTGCCGTCGGCGGTTTGCGGGGTAAGCCCTCTCTCTTCCCTCCGAACCCGTCCTTTGGGGCACAACGCTGAACAACCGTTTTTAGGTGTGCTATTAAAGCTTTTGACGCAAAGGTTTCAGCTCGTCATGTAGGCATAATAGTGGCAAGGTGGAGTTGATGGCTAGGAAAACGTCGCTCTAGTAGTTGACGCTTTGCCAAGGTACACCAGGCTGCACTCCAGCGCTGAGCAGCGCATCTAAACGGTTGTTAGCGCGAAACCTCTTGCCCACTATAAACGGAACAACGTACTCATCGCTAGCTCAGCCGCAGCCTTTTGGTCATTGGCGTACTATTACACTGCCGAAGATTCACCTGTACCATGCCTGCGGAGTGGGAGGTCCTTGTTATCCATTCTCGCAGCTTCCTTCTGAAGGCCCTTGACAGTCCCCTTAGGGAGCCCAAAAAGCCCCAGTTGTTCCCACTGAGATTGATGACTCCCCACTGTGTTCGGCAGTAAGCCGGTTGCTTTCGGCACATCCTACTCTTGGTTACATGCTTTGCAGATCCATCTTTGCGGTTCAGTGGAATATCACAATCAAGGCTTGGACCAATCTTGAGAGCAGTGCGAAGAATGCCCAATCATTCTTGGCTGATGAACTCACAGTCATCCTCTATATGACCGAAGAGACCAACGTCCCATAGTGTTTGCTTCTTCTTCCTCGCCGGCGGCTGTTTGTACGTTCACTTTTCAACATCTACAACAATAGTCCTGTGTGAAACAACAGTGGAACTACAATACAGCCTCAAGCGGAGCCACATCAGTATAGAAATACCCACCGATGGTAGTCCGTATTCGTTCTAGTCGCTGGACGTCCTGTAAACGGTCAGCAGCCACGACACAGTGTTGAAGCGGGAGTAGTGGATGGTGATGTGCCCCCTTTCGCTACCTAGGCACCCTCTCTGGCCACGTCTGGTAAGACTTCATCCTGTATGTGATGTTACTCTTCTGGGCGTTTGAATTGCCAAAGTTGTGGGTGACTTGTCCATGGCCAGGATGACGTATATAGCCACGCGTTCCACTGTCAAATACCGGCAAAAAAAAGTCTCGGTTTGTTTTCGCTTCATCTACAACAAGCTATAGTCCAACTCAGATCTACGGATCAACGCACTCCCAGCTCTCGATGACATTTGGGTTGCCGCTCTTGTACTGGTTGACTTTTGGGAACTTGCAATGAGCACGCTGTAACTCAACACCAAGAGCCTCGGTATCATTCACAAACTTTGTGCCAATCAGTGTCTCGGGTGCATTGCCATTCTCTACCCAGTCAACCAGAGCCATCAGAACGTTCTGGCTGGGTTCATAACCGTTGACCTCGCCAAGACCTTGACCAATGGCATGCGCACCATCCCCTCCACCACAGTGACCAGTTCCACTGACAAGGAAGTACCGGTAGAATTCGTCGAGCTCGTTGGAAGAAAGACCCATGGTAGAGGCAACATTTTCGTAGTACCGAGGTGAGTTCTCGGATGAAATGATGGGGTCGGCGCCACCGTGCCAGTGGATCACTTTAGTGCCACGATCTTTTACTCCGCTCAGATCGCCCTTGAAGGTTTCGATGCCGAAGAGGTTCGAGCGTACAGCGTTATCGTAGTCCTTGGCGCTCAAAGTCGCTGGGTCCCAAGTGGGATCGTTGTAAATAACGTACCGGAACCAATCCGTCGCGTATGGGAAGGGCTGTCCGTTCATGAGAAGAGCGGCTGCGCCAAGCTCAGAACCGGGCTGCATACGAGGATACACTAGATCTCCCTTGTCGTTCAAGAGGGGCGAGTACACCGCCTTGACAGTCTCAACCTGCTCTGGTGTTAGGCAGCTTGTGGTGTTGCTGCCTTCAGTACAAGCCAAGCCCGAAGGGTCGTACTTGCAATGCGAGGGAGCCTCGATGATGCCGTCTTCATAGTTGTCCAGTTTGTCGCATTGCCTCAGGACATCGGCATGGACTACCGCCCACTTTGACATTGGAACAAAAGTCGAAGCGTTTGCTGGGCCTGTGAGAGTGTAGAAGTGTCCGCTCCATGAACTAAGGCCATTGAAGGAAAGAGCCGGTGCTCCCGCAACAATGCCGTCGAAATCATCTGGGAAATCTTGAGCAGACTTGAACCCCTGTCTTCCTCCGGTTGAGCATCCAAGATAGAAGGACTTGTCATGCGGCTTTCCGTAGAAGTCTTTGGTGATCTGTTTTCCGACCACGACACCAGTGTGTAGGCTAGTGTTGTTTAGTGAGACTCCAACAAGGTGCAAACAGACTACTTACGCTCGGTATGCAAAGTCTTCTACAACGTCCAAGTTGTTGTAAAAAGGCTTGCCGCTTGTCCCGTTGTGACCGTTGTTGGTTCCAACAGCTGCAAACCCGAGGCCAGACGCGTAGGCCAAGTCTTCATATTGGATGCAACCATTAAGACCGCCATTGCCACCAGAAAGGAAGCGCCCTGTCCAATTTGCTGGTAGCCATGCCTCCATATTGAGGCCGGAACGCTCAGACGTCGAAACCCAAAGCGCGATGCGGCAAATGTCTGCTGTGACAGGTGGCGATGCTCCAGCGCATGTCTCATCGTATACGGGTAGGGTCAGGTTTGTGCCCGCGGCGACGAACTCGGCTTTGTGTACAAAGGCGCCATCGATAACGAGTTGAGAAGCAATGTCCGCACACTTTGAGCTGAATCCGGCCGGTGTCGTGCCATTCGTGGGGTCAGCCGCGGACTGAGGAGCAGCGAAGACGGAGGAGGCACTAAGCAGCGCATATTGTAGTGGTTGTTCGAGCTTCATCTCGAAGGTAGATTGATGAAGAAGCCTGATCGGAAGCCTCACTCCAACATTCTGGCAATGCTTCTTCTCTTTATTCTACCCAAAACTGGGTCTTCGTCGTAGTATATTACTAGTGTTCACTTCCTTGCCAAGGGCAGAATAAACAAGAGAGGCTGGAGCATACTTGGGGACGTGCCGTCTGCAAATGCCGTGACGATCTTTGGCAACACGAAAATCCACCGACAGCATGCGAAAACTGTGGTAAGGTGACGAATTACCGAGGCAATACTGTCGAGTTCACGTCACCACATGTTTACCGTAGTCGGGCGTTGCGTTATTTCTCGCTCAATTGCCGACGATTGATCGTACCTTGCGTATGCGTACGTAGACCTGAGGCTGCCGAACGTCTTGCCAACAATGATATGGAAGCGGGGCTGACAGAGTCATGACTGCAGGGCATCTTAGCAACATTGAGAACTCGGCCCAATTTGGTGTCTTGTCCTGGCTGCGCGGTCGTGACACCTGCATCTTTGAGAGTCGAGGCAGGCAAAATGCACCGTTACGCTGCGCCATGCGAAGTTTTGCCGCTAGATGAGTAAAGATCTCCGCGCGAAGGGTGGGCCCAAACAGCCTGTTGATAACAAGTCGGTGTTCCAGCCAAATTGCGATGGACGCAAAAGATCCCGGGACGCGCGGACACCGAGCGTGCTGTGGTCGATGAAACAGGAACAATGCTTGTTTGCAAGGTGTATATCTCCTAGAGTTGATAGGTACAACGCAACCTACTATGGTAGAAGGCAAATGTTTTGAATAGTGGAGACGCCAAGGCTCGTATTCGGTCCAGCATCAGATAGAATCCGATCCAATCCCATTGAGGCAGTGTAGAACACCATAAAGGATTAGATCGAAAACCACCACCTAGATCTCCCAGATGGAAAACAGAGGACCTATAATCAGCTTCGCGTTATTGTAAGAGCAGCTTAGGATCAGATAACACCTAAATACCTCCGGTCCCTAGTAAGTAGTGTGAGAACAAGGTGTCAAGCTGTTATTGATGCTGAAGGAGGTCATACCAAGTATGGATAGATCTATACCATCCCACGTTGTACTAGCTGTAACCAGGGACCCCTCTAATCGTCCCACTACACGCTACTTTTGCCTGACACCATAGTAGTCCTAGAGCAACAGCAGCATCGATAAGGTTTTTATCTACAGCATCTCCTTTTGTTGTGTAGTTCATGATGACAGACATTGCCTTGCTATAACCTCGAGGATACATTGAAGCCCTTCGTTACGTCAACCGTGCACACACTGACAGCATGACCAGCACCAATATCACCTCATATCTTCCATGCCTTGCCCACAAACTCCTCGATGTCTTCCAAGAGTTCTTTGGGCTTCTCCAAAGCAGCAAAATGCCCACCACGCTCATGTTGCCTGTAGAACACTAGGTTTGTTTCCTTCTCCATGATACTCTTGATACCCGGAGCCAGCTCGTAAGGGAAGAACGAGAAGCCGACGGGCTTTTTGTTTTGCTTTATATCGTTTGCCCCTGCACCGAAGAGCTCACGGTAAGGGTAAATGGAACGAGCAAAGCTTTCTGTAAACCAGTAGAGAGAGATGTCGGTGAGAATCGTATCAAGAGAAGGGTCCTCGTCCGTCCATTGCAGGAACTTCTCGCCGATCCTGAGTGATCTTAGTTAGTGCATCGCTGTACAAAGAGAATGTATCGTACCATGCAAGAAGCGCGAGCGGGTTTGATGCTAGCACGTTGCCAATCGTGCTGGGTCTGGTTCCGTGCTCCTGTGCGTAGGCTATTCCGGTTGCGCGCCATTTCATCGCGCGATCGAGCGCCTCCTTTTCCAGCGCATTCATGGACGTATTTTCGTTTGGTTGTGAGAGACTAGTCAGCATGTTTACTGATGCACGTCAGAACTGCAGAATCCGGTAGTATACCATTGGCTTACGGTGCATTCCAACACATGAGTCGTACGACATGTTCATGATTTGCGATGTGAAACTGCCCACATCTCCTCCTTGTGCGAGGTACTTGTCGAAGCCAAGGTTCAGCATCAGCTGATTCAGGATACGACTGCTATCTTCCAGCTTCCACTCCTTCTCGGTCGACTGCACGGTACTGAGAGTGTAACCAGGCAGCGAAGGTACGATGAGGTGATATGGAAGGTCCTTGGACGAGTACTTCTCCTTGACCAGTGTCAACATTGGCAGAAACTCGATGAAACTTCCCGGCCATCCATGCATGAAGATGATGGGAATTGCGTCCTTCTTCTCAGAGAAGAGAGCGACAAAGTGTAAATCGACGTCCTCGATTTGCATCTTGTAGTTTGAGAACGAATTGATATGCTTCTCTTGTGCGCGCCAATCGTATTTGTTCAGCCAATAGTCTTTTGCATCAGAAAGCCACTTGCGGGGCACACCGAAGCGGCGGTCTTCCTGTCGTCCTTCCCAAGTTTCAGGGGCGAGCTTCGAGAGCTGAAGAAGCTGGCGCCATTCCGAGATGTCTTGGTCAGAGACGTTGAGGGTAAAGGGCTTTGCCGAGTCTGGTGGTGAATAGGACATGTTTGTCATGGGAAAATGGGTTCAGATTGGTGTTTTGGTAGTATGAGTGAATGGATCAGAGCGAAAAGCAGTTGACCCTTTGATGTCGGTACGAAAACACATGCGTATAAGCGAGACTCGCTCGGCGTATGTCAGCAATCGGACAAGGTGGGGTACATACATGTCCTATACCATAATGCTTAGGGCTACACAAGTCCGATCGCCCGACTGGAACCCCTCCGGTCAAACACGATTCGATGAGTTCCAGTAGTTTGATGTTTGTTGGTAGCTCAAAGCTTCTGTGATGTAGAACCGTACTTAATAGTGATGACTTGGATGTCAAGCTCACCGAGCTAGCAATGCTTGGAGCAGTTTGTACGGTATCTGTCCTTCTCATGGAAAAAGCAGCGTCGCAAAAGCTGCAAACGAATCCGACGCGAGTGGAGCGCGTCGATGGTGAAGTCGTCATCGTCAGGGTGGGGCGGATCGCCCCGCGATTTGGCATCTGCTAGTTCTGGAACTTTTTACTCACGACTCACACCTTGACACATGTACAGTGATTTATACTTCTCACCGAAGTTACAATCGCACAAAACTATACAAAATGGCGCCGAGTCTGGTTGCTGCAATTGATCTAGCCACTTACACAAGATCAGCCCAAGGCCTCGATGTTCAGGCTTTGTCCTTTGTCGGCAATGTGTTCGTACGAGTCACCGACGAGACTATCGACCAGGCTCTCTCCCACCTGAAGCAATCTGTAGGCCGGTTCGCCAACTACCTGGACGTTGCCTCGATTACCTTAATCGACGATGTCATCTCCCTCCTCGATGCCGGCGCTGCAAAGGTCTTCGTTACGCGCCAACAGTTGGACGAGCTCAAGAACTCGAAGATCGACCAGGACAGGATAGTGTTATGCTTGCCGGGAAATACAAAGGAAGAAATCGTTGAAGCCATCTCAGGTACACAGGTGGACATCTACGCCCACCAAATTGAGGACGTTGGTTTCGTGGAAGCATGGTTGAAAGACTACGGAGCAGACCGACCAAATGTATTCGTCTCGTTTGCGAACCCGGACACCGAGAGTGCCCTTAGGCTAGTGAAGCTCAACGCGATACCCATCATCCCCGCCCCAAACCTCACAGTCGATCCCTCGAAGCAGACGAATGCATTGAGCGTTGCGAAGCTCTTCATGGCCAACGCAACGAGCGACCGGTCCGACGGCCTTTTCACAACTCTCGTCACCGATGAGCGCGGCATTGCTCTCGGGCTTGTATACAGTAGTGAGGAGAGTGTTGCAGAAAGTCTGAGGACTGGACGAGGTGTATATCAGAGCCGGAAGCGAGGATTGTGGTACAAGGGTGAGAGCAGTGGAGATATCCAAGAGTTGGTATCATTAGCGCTAGACTGCGATAGCGACTGCTTGCAGTTTGTAGTGCGACAGAAGGGCAGAGGGTTCTGCCATCTCGCGACTCCTACCTGCTTCGGCGAATACACCGGCTTGTCAAAACTCCAGAAGACGCTCCAAAGCCGAAAAGCTTCAGCACCGGAAGGCTCGTATACCGCGCGACTCTTCAACGACTCACAACTGTTGAGAGCGAAGATACTGGAGGAAGCCACTGAGCTTTGCGACACGGACACCAAAGAGGAAGTCGCGTTCGAAGCTGCCGATCTTTTCTACTTTGCGCTCACCAAGTGCATAGCATCTGGTGTGACACTGGAGGATGTTGAGCGCAACCTTGATGCTAAGAGCATCAAGGTTAAGAGGCGACAGGGTGATGCTAAGCCAGCCTTTGCTAAACAAGCAGCAGCAGCACCGACGAATGGTGCAACCAACGGCGCAACGAACGGACCTACAAAGGACGAGGTAAAGGAAGCTGCTTCAGTACCCAAGAGTAAGGATGATCCCGCCGGTACAAAGAACGGTCGCATTGCCATGAAGCGATACGTAACCGCAAACGAGACATCCGAAACCGTCAACGCCGCACTACAACGGCCATCTCAACGCTCGACCCAAAAGATTTTAGACATATGTCTGCCGATCATCGAGGCAGTCAAGACCCGCGGGGATGCCGCTTTGCTAGAGTACACGCACAAGTTTGAGAAGGCTACATCACTGACATCCCCCGTCCTAAGAGCACCATTCCCTCCAGAGCTCATGCAACTAGCTCCAGAGACAGCCAAAGCTATCGACATATCTTTCGAGAACATTAGGAAGTTCCACGCTGCGCAGAAAGAGGACAAGCCGCTAAGAGTAGAGACTATGCCTGGCATTATATGTTCACGATTTGCTCGACCAATCGAGAGGGTTGGCTTGTATGTACCGGGCGGAACAGCTGTGCTTCCTTCCACCGCGCTCATGCTTGGTGTGCCTGCCATGGTCGCAGGCTGCAAGAAGATTGTCCTCGCAACCCCACCACGATCCAATGGTCAAGTAACTCCGGAGGTCGTCTACTGCGCCCACAAGGTTGGCGCAGAGTCCATTGTCCTCGCTGGTGGCGCACAAGCTGTCGCGGCCATGGCCTACGGAACTGAAAGTGTTACCAAGGTCGACAAGATCCTCGGTCCAGGAAACCAATTCGTCACAGCAGCGAAGATGCATGTTTCCAACGACACAAACGCTGGTGTAAGCATCGACATGCCTGCAGGACCGAGTGAGGTACTCGTCATTGCCGACGCGAATGCCAACCCTGCCTTTGTCGCATCGGATCTTCTCAGTCAGGCTGAGCACGGCGTCGATTCCCAGGTCATTTTGATTGCCGTCGGAATGAGCGAGTCGCAGCTTGGTGCAGTCGAAGACGAGCTTCACAAGCAGGCAATTGCTCTTCCACGAGTAGATATCGTCCGTGGCGCAATCGAACACTCTTTCACCCTTGCAGTGGATACTATGGAGGAGGCTATGCAGCTAAGCAACGAGTACGCGCCCGAGCATCTTATCCTGCAAGTCGACGAGGCGGAGAAGGTAGCGGAAATGGTGGAGAATGCCGGAAGTGTGTTCATCGGACAATGGACCCCGGAAAGTGTTGGTGACTACTCGGCTGGTGTCAACCACTCTCTACGTAAGTTTCATGGTATTGTTTCTTCAAGAAGCACCGCTAACATGGACCAGCAACATATGGCTACGCTAAGCAGTACTCGGGCGTCAACTTGGCGTCGTACGTCAAGCACATTACTAGCTCTCACCTTACTAGGCAAGGGCTTGAGAATGTCGGGCCTGCTGTCATGGAACTTGCGCGCGTGGAAGAGCTTGAGGCTCATCGACGGGCTGTCAGTCTGCGATTGGGCGTAGCATAAGTGCTCTGGAAACCCAAGTAGCCCATGACCTGATACCCTTTCGTCATTGCATAGGTTTCCTAGCGTAGAGATGTTGTACAGTTGGATGACTCAATAAAACGATCGATTAGAAGACGGGTTTCACCATCTTAAAGAAGTAGATATATACGATAGAATTCCATCCCATCTCCCACAGAAACAGATACCCGTCAAAGTCGAACCGTCTACTAAAGGTCGGTACATGTGATCAAATCCTGGCTTACCCTCACCCTATGCATCTAAGCAAGAGCGGAGCAGAGGCCGTTGTAAGCCTCCTTGGCCTGGAAGCTACCGTCAAACAACAGAGGTGTAGCAGCAGCACCGATCCAAGAGTCAGTGTCACTAACACCCCAGACGGTCGCACCGACACAGTTCTCAACGTCCAAGCAAGCGGTAACAGCAGTCTTGTAGTCAGCAGCAGCACCACCCTTGATGTCAAGCTCAGTCACGGCGCACTCAGGAGCAGACTCGCAGAGAAGCTTGAGAGCAGCGGGGTAGTCGGAAATGGGCCAGCTGCCAGACAAGTGGGACTGAGAACCGATGCCGTCAATGGGGACACCGGCGGCAACCCACTTCTTGACGTTGCTGGCCATGGCCTTGGTCTTGGCGTAGCTGGGGCTGTCGAGGTTGTAGTCGTTGATGTAGAGCTTGGCCTCTGGGTCGGCAGCCTTGGCAGTAGCAAAGGCAGTAGCGACAAAGTCCTCGCCGAGCACGTTGTAGAAGACGGAAGAGCGGAAGGAACCGTCTTCGCTGAAGATCTCGTTGACTACGTCCCAAGCGTAGACCTTGCCGGCGTAGGTGGACATGAGCTTCTTGATGTGGGCAACCATGACCTCCTCGAGCTTAGTCTTGTCGGTGATGGAAGAGACCCAGGTGGGAAGCTGAGAGTGCCAGACGGTAGTGTGACCGCGGACGAGCTTGTTGTTCTCGGTAGCGAAGCTGACGAGCGCATTGGCACCGTCGAGCGTGAACTTGCCCTGGGTAGCCTCGGTGGCATCCCACTTCATGCTGTTCTCGGGGGTGACCTGGCCGAAGTTTGCGACGATGATCTCCTTGTTCTTTCCCTTGCCGAGCGCGCCCCGGTCGGTAGCGACACCAAGGTACTTTTTACCATGCGACTTGAAGGCAGCGTCGAGCGAGCACTTGGCACCGTTGGCTCCGCTTCCGGCAACATCAGGAGTAGAGCCGTTGGCACCGCCAGCAGCAGGCGCAGCAGCAGCGCTGGTCGCCGCAGGCTGAGCCACCGCAACTGGGGCGGCAATGGGCTTGGTAGCGTTCATCGACGGCACAGGCCTGGCAGAGGGAACGACAGGTGCCGGCGCAATGCCAGTACCGGCAGGAGGAGCCGGGGCGTTTCCACCACCGTTAACGCACTGGCTATACCAGTCGTTGGACTTGACGCACGACCATCCTTCAGCACAGGTGCTGTCGCCCTGGAAGTCCTGTCCACCGCATTGTCCGTAAGGAGCGACAGCACCAAGGACAGCTGAAGTCGAGGAGAGTGCGACGATGCCGAAGTAGATGGAGGATCCGCGGAAATGCATGGTTGCTAGCTTTTGATCGGTAGGTACGGGTTGGTTCGGGTTCAAAAGTGTTCGGTTGTCGGAGAGTTGGAAAAGGAACAGAAGCAAGCTTCTATGTATAATTTCAAGAAAAGAATGTCAGGAAGCACGCTTCCAGTAGAGTCTGACGAGAAGAAAAGGTAAAGAGAGTGTGTGAGTGTATGTAGGGAACGAAGATGAGCGAATGGAGCAAAGTATCATTGTGGCGGCGGATACGATTTCATCTTATACCATGAATAGCCTACCTGCGATGGCGCCTGGAACGATCCTGCACCGTGGGTCGAAATTTGGGCGGGTAGCTGGTTCCCTGGGAGAGGATTGTTTCATGAAACCGTGAAACGCCATCCTGGAGATCATTACAAGGGCAAAGGTACCTCGGGAACAGAACGACTTCAACCATGCCGTTGTTCTGACGAACGACGAGTCGACGAACAGTGGGCTGATGCGGCGCAGAGCAAAGCAGTAATGTTACTTGTGCGTAGGGTGCCACAATGCGACGTGAAAGTAGGTCCGACATCCAGGTTCGAAGCTTCATGCGAGGACCGTGCGGCCGGGATGCCAAGCGCTAAGCCTGTCAGAGGTAGATGCCAGCTAACCTTTTCCGGAACAAACACCAGGCGAACAAACGATTGTATGAAAGCCACTGGTTATCAAATGCTTCATGTTACTTCGCTCAACGGGTCGCGCCACATCATCAACTGGTTAGAGTACTCGGGCTTTTTGAGCATTTCAAAACATTCTTGTATTGACTAGGTCATGATCCACATGGTTATATTATGACTTGTAGACGTGAATGGCGCGTGGGTTGCAGTACGCAAGAAGACCGGTCTTGCCCCATTCGCCGCCGATGCCAGATTCCTTGTGTCCGCCGAATATCACCTGTGGTGTTAGCTTCTCAAATGAGTTTACAAAGACGGAGCCGGCTTCGAGGCGACGCGCAACCTTCTGTGCCTTTTCAACATCCTTGCCCCAGACACAGGCACCAAGACCGCTGTTTGTGTTGTTGGCGCGGGCAATGACCTCCTCAAGGTCGGACCATGGCTGTGTGGGCACGATGGGACCGAATGGCTCTTCTTGGATGATGCGGGAGTCGTTTGGCGGGTTGTCAATGATGGTTGGCTTAATAAAGTATCCTTTTCCACTGCCGATGTCGGGCTCACCTGCCGCAAACTTGTAGCCCTTGGATTTGCTGTCGCTGAAGAACTCCTTCACACGCTCGTACTGCATTTGGTTCTGAACAGGTCCGAGCAGGTTGTCGCCGTCATCTGGGTCTCCAATCTTGATGGAATTGCTGAAGTTGACCATCTCTTCGAGGAACTCCTTGTAGATGGACTCGTGAATGTAGATACGCTTGGTAGCAACACATACTTGGCCGCTGTTCTGAAAGGCACCCATAACGATCTCGGGCGCTGTCTTCTTGATGTCGACGTCGGGAAGAACGATGGAGGCATCATTACCACCTAGCTCGAGCGTAACGCGCTTGAGGGTCTTTGCAGATGTCTCCATGACCTTCTTGCCGGTAGCAGTAGAGCCGGTAAAGCTGATCTTGGCAATGTCTGGGTGCTGGCACATCTGAACCCCGAGCTCATTGTTGCCGCCGACTACTTGAAGAACGCCTGGTGGCAGGATCTCCTGAGCCAGCTCGACAAACTTGAGAGCTGTGTAAGGTGTGAAGGGTGAGGGCTTGACAATCATGCAGTTTCCGGTCATGAGAGCTGGCGCAATCTTTCCAGTGCTCAGGACGAGAGGGAAGTTCCACGGGCAGATGGCACCGCAAACACCAAGAGGTGTATACTCTGTGTAGACTGTCTTCTCGTCATCCTCGATCTTCTCAGATGGTATGTCCAGAGTCAGATGGTGACCGATGAATCCAGCAACGCCACCAACTTCGATGGCAGCGAACTTCCTCTGTTCACATGTTAGCATAGAGCCTCCAATACTCTCTAGCGGTGATTGTGACGTACCGGCTTGCCAGACTCCTTGCAGAGCAGGTTGACGAAGTCATCGTTGTGTTGCTGGTACAACTCCATAATCTTGTGGAGTAGCTCTTTTCTCTTTTCAATCGGGGTGTCCCTCCATGCGGGGAATGCCTTCTTCGCAGCGGCAACAGCGTCGTTCAGGTCTTTTTCACTCGCGATTGGTACACCCCAGAGCTCCTGACCAGTTGAGGGGTTGATGCCATGATGAATCTTGTCTGAGCCGCGCTGCTTGCCATCGATGATGTTATAGAAAGTCTCGAAGTCGAGGGCGGAGACTTTTCCTGGAGACATGTTTGCGGTTGGTATAGTAGGCTATGGAATGTGATGAGACAAGTGTTGGTTTGACGGGTACAGGTATGACGGGTGAAGGTGGCTCTTTAAACAAGTCGAGTCGCCACGTTTCTGCAATTACCTCGCTATTTGCCTTATCCTCGGTAGTACGTACGCTTACCGCATGGTGCACCTTTCATGGTGGGCTTGTAGCACCTGGCTCTCCTTGGCTGCGACCGTCGACCCCACTTGGAGCAGCAGAATCGCGGGACTCGAGTAGCAGCTCAGGCTTGCATTGTCCATTCCCCAGTAAAATTCACTGGCCCGGGGTTCGCGGATTTTAGGGTCGGAGCTTAGCTCGAGTGGAGATGCCGCTTACATGAGCCGGCGATTAGTCCATCATCGTCATCGTCACGAGGTAGGTAGTTCACGGGTACGGAGTATATGCTGGGCACCACTGCCGTCTGCCCAGCATCGTACGCGCCATATGTTTGTATATGCCGCGAGCACCCCGCCGGGACCATCTCGGTGCCTCTCCGTTGAAAGGTGGATTGCTCTCCCTGACAGCGGGACCACCAATTCACACATGGCTGGAGCCCTTCGTCGAATAGCGCGACTGCAAAGGTCTCGACTAGCGTTTAACGTGACGACTTTGAGACTAGTCTGCCCAGTTTACGCCTTGCGCAACGGACAAACCTTTGTCCGAGTACTCTTTGGGGGTTCCTTGTGGATCACTACGCAGTAAAATGTTTCAGCATTACCGTCGAAGCCGCGGCTCTTCGTACCAACCTACCTACGTACGATCATCACGTTAGCGAGGCGGGTCACGCAGGCTAGACACCAGCGCCAACGTCTGCATGTGTCTTACTGACACAACAAGAGATCAGGATAGTGGGTAGACAGCAGACAGGGCGATTAGAATGTTGCGAAAAGGGTTTGGGTGATGGGCTGACATTAAAGATTTACAAAAAAAAGAGAGCTAAGCTCTTGAGTCAGCACACGCACCACATTTCATGCAGGTCTAGGTATGCTGTGGAACGCGTTATTGGTCACAGCTTCACGCGTTGATGCTCGTGTAACATGCAGAGTACACAAATCTATGCATACCGCATACACAATCGACGGATATGGAAACTTTGGCAATCAGGATGAGAAAGTTTGATGTCTTTACTCGGCACCAAGAACAATCTACAACTGCTCTCCACCACGATGCTTTCTTACACATATCCTACTAGCACTTTCTCCACTGGACGTACAGATTTGAGGTGAAGCGACCTGCCTCGCGCGTTGCAGCAAGCACACCATTAGCCGGCGTAGCGAATGGCGTCACCGCCACTTCGCTGTTGATGTTGAACAGAGCATCGTTACCACACGGTGACCAGACTGCAGCTGGAACCTTGTCTTGCTTATAGTATTTCCCATGGAAGGGGCCATCGATGCTAAGTGCTGATGACGACTGGCTTTGCTGACCAGAGATGTAGTACGTCGACTTTACCACACCAGTGACACCACCATCAAGGTCGCCCCAACCCGTATAGTCCGCGCTGAAGATGGCGAAGGAGAAGCCGGGTGAGAATTCGAGACCGAGGTTTATCTGGCAGTTCTTTCGCGAGTCTTCTGCGGGTTTTCCTGCGCCGACGCGAGCGGTGAATTGCTGGTTGAAGTCTGCATATGGTGATTAGTATGGTTATGAGTAAACGAGTGTGATGCAAGCTTACAAATGGGCAGGATGCCATTATCAGTCCAGTTGATATCAATACTGCCTTGAGGGCAGCCAGAACCGCCAGAGACGACTTTAGTGATCTTAAATGAGTCGGGTGCTTGGTATGTCGGAGCAGCTGTCGTTATAGCCATAAGAGCAAGAGCAGTAAGTGTATACTTCATCGTGGTGGTGTCTCTGCCTGATCTTGGTAAACCTAGGAAAGATCAGATAACCTGGTAAGCGGGTGCTAGGTGATGAGGTATTGATCAAGGCGTAGTGTTGCTATTCAGGCAAGAGAGACTGTGGGTTACGATCATCTTATATGCCAACGTATTATCCGAGTACGAGACCTAGAACGCAAGTAGCACATTCTTCACTACGCCTACTCTAGACAGCCCTTTGTGCAAACTACGCGGTCTTGTGGCCGGCAGAAGAATTTTCCTCACTGGTCACATAATGGTGGAAGGACGGCGAAAGATAGCCACTCGCTACCAACTGAGAACCTTGCATGCATCTCCTGTATCGCTAGTTCAGCGATGGCAACGAAGCTAGTAAGGTTGACATGTTCGTGATACGATATCTGCCCGCCGAGATTGTCTGTAGACTTCTGTACAAGACAGCCGAGAAGCGAGAGAAGATGATGCCGCGAAATGCAGGACAACCATGTTCTAGAACATGTAAATTCTGGGGTAGAATGAACACAATTGGGGAATAGCCAATTCAAAAATAGTGATTGTGGAAATTACTCAAGCGTAGGAGACGCGAGTGTTGTATATATTAAATTGATAGACCTAGTCGAGGTCACGAACCAGACGTTTGACGGCTAATTGTAGGCTGGGCTCTCTGGGGAAGCTTGACAGTTTTAGCCATTTACCAACCAGTGACGGTCCTGGCGATATCGACAAGAGCCTTTGTTCTAGCGTTCGTATGCTTCATCAATGGCAATATCAGTGTTGCTCGTTGTTCGCTTGTTAGTGTGTTTTGCGTGGCAGTCTTGGGCTGAGAGGTGGCAAATGCTAATGCTAATGCTGGCACGCTGTGGTCAAGGATGCACGTCGGACAGGAAGCGTCGAGATAACGGGTCGAATGATTAATGTAGGTGCATGATTTGAGTAGATAGATTAGGAAGCCGCGATAGGGCACAAACACCAAAGTCTGCACAGCCGAGAATCAACAAGACTAGAGGCATCAGGTAGCAGGTTCGCGTGTAATACAATATGATAATCGTATGCAGCAGTAATGCCGCTATGTAACCCTGGTATCTCCCATCCCAAGCAATCTCATAGCCGCTTCCATGTTCTCCTGAACACCGTTGTAATACATTTCATTAATAAAAGTGTTGCGCCGAAACTATGCTGGTATCGTGACAAAAGAAATCGCTCATTGATCAGATGGGGAAAACCTTACGAAACACTCGCCGCCACTTTGGAACATTTTCCTCTTCTTCCACATCACTAGCAGGCGCATGACGCGGCCCAAGCATAGCCAATGCTCGCTGCCGGGCCCATTCCCGTCTGTTGTGGGTAGGGCCACAATCCTGCGCATTTGGTGAAGCGGGTGCGTCAGTCGACTGAGGCTGTGGTGAGACATGTGGTGGCGGTGTAGTTCCCATCTCGATATCATGCGGTCGCGGTTGCGTTCGCTCGGGTGCACTGAAGATACGTCGACCAGAGATGGCTCCGCCTATCCTACTACCCAGCGACCCAAAAGAGACTGGCGGCCGAGCTGGCAGTGCGGGCACTGTTGCTACAGGAGACGTGGACACGGAACCTGGTGGGTTGTTTGTTGTATGGTCACTGCGCGCTCGCATGCGATTTATATGGCGCTCCCGCCGTACCATGACGTTGGTGATATTGACTGGACAAGTGCCTGCGGGTAATACAGTTTGTTTGCACATGGGACATAGCGAGGAGTGATTGAGGAGAAAGGTATCGATGCACTCAGGGTGGAAGATGTGGTGGCACGGGAGCTCGCGTACTTGGGTTTCGTTGGCTTCGAAGTCGTCCATGCAGATTGGGCATGTGGGCTGAGACCACGAGGCAGACATGCCAGACGTGGATACCGTAGGTATTGTGGGTGCAGACGAGTGGCGCGACAACTGAGGTCCCTTGTAGCCAGTTTCAGCGTGTACAGCGGCATGCGAAACTTCGAGTGCTTGGTTTGGCGCGCGTGGGGCTGTGGCCTTTTCAGGCTCGTTCGAGGCAGCAGCAGGAGCAGTGTATGTGTGTATGGGTAGTTTGTCTAGGACTTGTTGCGAGACTGTCAGGCGCTTGACGCCCAATGCTTCGAGGTCGACCTGGCCGTTGAGAACGCGCTCGCGCAGGTCGTTGCGCCGTCTTCGTTGGATGATGTGCATGACGAGGGAAGTAATGCTGACGGCGACGAGTAGGATTGCTAGCACGATGACCAGGAAAACCCACAGGCTCGGGAGTTGGCCACCAGAGTCAGTACTGACGGTTGCCCACAACCGCACATAGTCGGTGGGATCGTACATCTGCGACAGTGCATCGGCATGCGGTACTTGGCTCAAGTTTCCAGAGTATTGGTTCAGCTGGTCCATGATGTTGCTCCCGGTCATTGAAGACAGCGCGTAGGTCGGAAAGTCGTTAGCCGTCTGCCAACTACCGCCATCCTCGAGGTTCCACGAAGCATCGTTCAGCACTGGTGGCTTGGCGTTGCTGTCGCCCGGCTGGTATGTGAGGAAGGCTTTGGTGGGATGGTTGCGTGCTGCGGTGAAGTACTCGATAGTACATTGCGCCGAGTACCAAGGCGCAACGGCGATGAGTGCGTAATCCTTGTCGGTCGGGAGATTTGCTATCCGTGTCGCGTTGCCGGGAACATAGTCTGCCTCCTGTTGCTTGCAGCCGGAGGTGTGAACATCCGGCACGTAGAGTATGCCGTAGGGGTCTTGGTTGCTGTCGACGCCTTTGGTGGACAGGGTCTGGATGTTGTTGAGGATGCGATACTGGAACGAGACAGAATCGTTGAGGGTAATGAACTGGTTGTTGTCGTAATCGATGCGAAGGGGGTCAGGGAAGTCGATGGTAAAGATACCAATTCTCTGGGCAGCTGTGTGACAGTCAGCGTGTGGTCGGCGTGTGGGTGCCCACGGGCGGCAAAGTTGTGTGACGTGACGTACACATGTTGGGCGCGCACTGGACGGTTACACAGGGGCCGCTAATCGGAGCCAACTACAATTCATTGCCGATAGAGAGAGAGTGTGTGTATGTAGAGTGGGCGCAGACGGAGTGGTGTTGAGGGCAAGGAAGAGAATGGCGTGGCTGTGGATAGCAGCGTCGGGTGGCTGTAGAGCGGGAGTGGGTGGTTGTAGAGCGGGAGTGGGTGGCTAGGAACGAAGGCTGGTCGGATACAACAGCGCCGCCGCCCCTCCCGGACGAGGGGACGAGGTGCAAAAGCGCCGAACTTAGCCAAAGCTTGTTCCCCTGGCGCGAACAGGAGATTGCGTCAAGAAAGATGGCATAGGGCAACTCGCGAGGAGGCCGGTAGTGACGTTGACATGGTCTTGTCGAGCACGGGAGGCCTTTCGCGACCTTGGCGTGTCTTCAGGGCTAGCACGAGCCGATGCCCCAGACTGCGAACAACACCAGTGTCAGTGCATGCGCCGGCGATGCGACAACCAAAGTCACACCTACCGCGATTCTGTTGGATACCTGTCATTCGTTAGTCCAGAGCCCATGATAGCCGTGCGGTAGCATCCAGACCTGGGCCGTCCTCTTGCGTCTGCCTGCCGTGGGTGGACGCGACTCCCTCCCCCGCATTCCCCAGCATCTCCCAGCGACACCCGTCGACGTGCAGTATGGCTCCTCCAGGCGTGAGTAGCAAGGGCAAGGCGACAAAGCCCGGAGCGAAGCCATCTCAAGCACCGCGCAGCCGCAACACGACACCGCTGCCCAATGTACGCGCCTCGGTCGAGCCTGCTTCCTCTTCCTCGTACTTTGGAAACCGCCTGAGCTCCTACCTCAAGAAGAGCCCCAAGACCGTCGAGGACATACTCGATGGTGGCGCCAGCGGCTCTGCCATCCCCACCGGCAAACAGTTGTTGTCTATGCGCGACGACATCGAGAAGACTGTACTGAAGAACGTCGAGTCACGCTGCATGCAGTCTGAGGGCGCGCTGCGCGAACTCATGAACAACAAGAAGAACCGGGCGCCGCGCGAAAGGGAAAAGGACAGGGATGGCGAGGACCGCGAGCGCAAACACAAGCTCAAGAAGGTGAGCAAGAAACACGACGAGGACGGGAAACACCCGCCTGCCATCGGTGCCCATGGCCTGGCCAGGCAGGACGGCGGTGACGCCAAAGGTAAGTTTGATACTAGGCAATCACTCGTTCCTTGAGACTTTGCCTGTACACGCACTCTTCCCCTATGCACTGCACTGTCTTTCCCAATATGGGCCCCCTCCAACAACAGTGCATTGTCAAGCTCAAGATCAGACGGCTCGACAGACATCTGACCGCGTGTACAGACAACTCGTCCGCCATCTCATCACCAACTTCGCAAGCTCCGCCCTCCGCTGCTGGCAACGGGCCAGCAGATGCTCCCTCGCCCAGCGGCTCAGATGTCTCTCACCAACCTGCCCCCGCCCCTGCCGTACCGCAGTTCCAGACTTTCGGTCCTGACCCCGCCAAATTCGACGACCCTACAATATACCATATACGCGAGGTTACCCCAGGCATGTCGATTGAGGAGAGAAAGGAGATATACTGTGTCGCCGAGTTCCCCAAGCATCATCTCCGTGACAGGATAGCCGGGTCACCACCGGCAAAGGACTTCTCCAATGCCAAACCGCCCTCACAGGTCAATGCCACCGTCTTCGCCAACTACGTCGAACCCTACATACGGCCCCTCACCGAGGAGGATGTGGCATTCTTGAAGGAGCGCGGAGATCGCATAGCGCCATTCGTATTGCCTCGACGCGGCCAACGACACTACAAGGAGATATGGGCCGAGGAAGATGGCTCCATGCACGTAGACTCGAATGACCAGCGGCCACCACCCAACGTTCCACGCGGGGCAGCAGAGGACATATCAGACGACGTGCTTGAGACAGATCAAGTGTCTACGGGTCCTCTCCTGTCGCGCCTGCTAGCTACATTACGACCAGAGCGGCGCGGCAACCAGAGCGGCCAGGGCGAGACCAATGGGGTAAATGGAGACGCCATGGACATTGACGAAGGCGCAGGGGTACCTGCAGATACGACCAACACCACTTCGATACCCGCCGCCGCCCAACTTCCCGACCTTGTTCAGCCGGGCTGGAAACCTCCGCCACAGACTGGTCGCACCGACTATGTTGGCATGGAAGACCGCGTACTAATGGAGCTGAAGCACTATGGCCTGATCTCCGAAGCAGATGCAGAGTCGCAATCGTACGATTCCCACTTCGATGACGAAGTAGCTCAACGCCTTCGCTTCCTGCAAGAAGAACTTCGCAAACAGTCCATCATCAACGGCGCACGAAAACAACGCCTTCTCGAACTCACCGAAGAGCGCATAGCCCAGCAAGAGTACAACACCATAGCCGATGATCTCGACAATCAACTCAATGCCGCATACCTTAAGCGTAACCGCAATATTGGCAAAGGGAAGAAACAAAACAAGCGGCCGGGTGGTGCAGGAGGTGGAAGTCACCCTGTGGCTAACGCTGGCATATCGAGACCGGGCGTGGGCGAGCCGATTCGAACTCTAATGGAGAGAAGACAACAATGGATCAACACGATAGGACCTGTCGTCAACTATGGCAAAACTGGTCTACCGACCGAGACCATCTTTGGAGAGGAGAAGATGAAGGAGTTGGAAAACAGGGAGGTGGAAATCTGGAATACAGAGGCTGATGAGTAGGGATCTTCACAGTTGCAGATTTCGCTTGAGCAGGCGGATGCTAAGCGCAAGGCTGAAGAGTTGGCCTTGTGATAGGCGCATCCAAGTGCTGAAGAAGACCACGATATTTGATAGCGCAAAGCAGACATTCTTAGGTGGTAATCACCTGTACTCGGTCTTTCAGGCATAGTAAGGCGTAAGGGTGTCAAGATCGTTCATTTGGTATGGGGTCATTGACTGGAGTTGCATAAGACCGAACCCAAGAGTCAGGCGTTAACAGGTCGGATGGCCTCTGGACATTATAGAGCCGCAATTATACTTTTTTTCTAAACGTCCAGCATCACTACTCTCATCTTGGCAAACCCACACTAGCAGCTCTTATTTACCGCTTTCTCACGTGCATGGACGCATACATGCACACAATCATGAGATTAGCGAATCTCGGTATTTCCTCGTCAGCCATCAAGATAGAAACCTGGCTGACCACGTTTCCAACCGGCGTCGAAAGGCGGTTGCGGCGTGCATACTGGGGCTGTGTCTATGTGTTTCCCTGTTCGACTGCCGAGCGAGCGAATGGCGACACAATGCTCGCTTACACGTTTGGAAGCACGCCGGCGTTGACAACATGGGGTTTGTAAACTCGATTTGGCAAGTAAGATCAATCGGATCTTGTGTTCATCATAGATGAGGATGTACCACTGTTTTGATCAATCCAGACTGTCACTGTGGTCTATAGAACAGGCTTGGAGCCACCTGTAGTTTCCAACCTTGAAGCTGTGGGTGATTTGGTAACCTCAGTACACTTCTACTTCTACTGCAAAACATGCTAAGCTCTTGCGCTATATCCTATAAAGGCTGATGTTTCGTCGTGCGACATGTGGTCGGGTAGCCTCCAGAGCGACATGTCACAGGCTCAAGGATTGCAGCCCTTCAAGCCTAGTGGTCCGCAGAGCCGCATCTCACCTCCTCCATGCTCCTGACTAGGAAGTAAGACCATTTTCTTTAGCTTGTCTGATCCACGGACCACTATAGAGACCTGCATGTAGCAACGAATTGCTTCGCCCCGGTGCACAGACTATGCAGGGACGTTTGCGAGTAGACACATGATACACGTGGGCTCACCACCTTCGTGAATATATGCCAGTGCTTTCGCGGGATACGCAGGATAACGTTTGCAGGAGCATGATATAAACACGCAGGTGGTAGGAGGGTGTGCTAACCAGTGACGTGGGAAGCTATTTTGAGCTGCAGGCGATGCTTACCCAGTTTGGCTAGTAGAACGCTAGCCGTGGGGAAATCTGGGATGGCAGCACTAGAGGTCATTGAGAGGCACAATCACTCAATCGAAGAATACACAGACAGCGGGATATGTTTGAATTCCCCTCGTGCTTCGAACCGATACACAGGTAGTGTCTAGCTGCTCCACATGCACGACGCTCACCAACTACTGCACCTCCTACCTGGAGAGCGGGCATGACAACTCGTCGCCATGCTGAACACACTCGGAATGCTCACGAACGACACTGAACCACCACAGCTTCCTTAATTTGGGCCACCGTCCGTTGCGAACCTATTACTTTGGTACTGGGTTCTCTAGGAAACTTGACAAAGTAGGTCGTGCAGGTCTGTCAGCACAGTGAGGCTGACACATCGTCTCTTGATTGGACGCTGCATTTGCACACGTACCAGGACATATTTTCTCTCGCACAGCCGCCTTACACCTGCATGAGGTACGAACCATTCTGCGCAATCCTCTCAGCCCACCAATGCACTTCAAGAACGTGGAGTCAGGGATCAAGACAGCTGCGGCCGTTGCAGCCGCTGGAGCGGCCAATAGGCATGCATTATGCAGTGGACAGGCCTTATGGAGGCATGTGTAGATGGTTTGGCGGTTAGCAAGCTATGAGGGCTGAGACATGCGGGTGCGCTAATCATGGCAGATGGTAATACTGCGATGCACGTCTATGCAGTCGACTTAAGATGTAAATCTTACCTACACCACAATCATGGATATGGGCAAGGCGAGTATCTCAGGATGCTCATTCATATATAAAGGCGGTGGAGTGTTCAAGAGCTGAACTCGGCTACAGATGGTCGATAGTACAACGCTCAGCTTATCTCCTACCCGGCATCGACTTTTCGAAGGAGGCCACATAGTGACTTATAAGTCCATTACATCACGGCCATTCCTCTGGCGCTCACCGGTAAAAAATCGAAAGCAAAAAGACAATACACAAGATGTCTTGGCCTACTTCAGCACCCAAGGCATCCACACCTGGGAAAATCAACAAGTTGAAGTTCAGAGCTTCATGCGATTCCTGCGCAGCATCGAAAGTCAAATGCAGCAAGGAGCATCCGTCCTGTGCACGCTGCTCCGCCATAAACTCGCCATGCATATATGGTATCTCAAGAAAGCACGGAAAGCCAGGACGGACAAGAAAGAGAGACGCGGACGGAACTCTGTTCGTCAAAGCTGCGAAGCAACGCCTATCCCTAGGGAGTAGCGAGGTCAGCATATTCAGCTCTCAGCCGAAACATACTCTTCAGCAGACCGATCTGGAAATCACATCGAATTGGGCTTCTGACTGGTCACCTATACCAAGCTTGGCTGTCACTCCAGGCTTCGACCTCGAGACTGCACCGGAATCATCGTACGCAAGTGACATTCATTCAGTTACCGCTTGTATGAATAATGCTGTCCTACCGACACAATCAGGTCAACCAGAACTAAGGTCAATCATGGAATCGAATCACATGAACTCCATGAACTATGACCCTACCGTCACAAAGATCGGGGAGCCTCTACATTCTGACTCCTCTATCTCCATGCCATACAGCCCGATAAGCCGAACTACAGGGACTTATGACGCTATGGGACCATACCTCAACTCCCCGATGGGCAATTCACACTGCTGTTACACATCGGCCTATTCAATACTCGATAGCCTAAGGCACGTTAGGCACACTCATCCGGATTTTACAAAAGAATCGTTCGATGCCGTTCTTGTGACTGCACATTCAGCAATAAGAAATCTCTTACAGCTCCTCAATTGCCCTTGCTCATCAGACCCACACCTTGCTATGCTGTACTCAAGCATAACATCCAAGATTTTGACCTGGTATCAAACCGCCGCTGGTGTGAATCTCACTATCCGGTCCAGTACCTCGATGTTAGCGTCGCGACTCTGGAGTACCTTTCAGTCCTCGCCTTTTTCTCAGACGCTTTCCTTGTCTTCATCCGTGCCGAGCGTAAGCCAGGATGAGAGCTCTCATCTGTACATACAGCCATTCCAGCATCAACACTACGATTTTGAAGAACTTGAGCAGCAGAAATATAGAAGACAAGTCATACTCTATGAGTTACAAAGCTGTAGACAGCTCGTTGAGGCACTGGCCAATTGGAGGGTAGATGGACCAGCTTGCGAGCAGGCGGTGTTACTGTACGATAGGTTAGGCGGGTGGTTAAAGAGCGAAGTATACAAGACGGCTAAAAGCATTGAAAGCAGGGAACCCTAGTTGGCAATAATGACTTAAAAGGGGTAAAGACTATGACTCAAGGCTAGGAGAAGCATTGGAAGTTTTTGTTCATGTGTAATAATTATGGTTGAATGTATCCGGTCGTTGTCTGGTTTGATCCCTAGTAATCTTAATAGAAAAGCCCTGTGTTTAGATTTTTATACCATCAATAAGACTGTCTCCAGTCCAATCATTGCGTAGAAGTTGAGAAGACATTAAAGAACCCATTTGCGATGGTGTTCGTTGAGCTACTGTGGAGCCTCCCCGGATTACCCCAGTGCACGTGGCACATTCACATGCCTCGGCTCAAACCGCAGCAAGCATCATAGCACTTCACATGGCAAGCACACCATCTCTAAACCTCCACCACCGCCTTTATGACCGGGAAATGACAACCTTCCTAGAGAGGATGTACACGGTCAAAAATGGCCGCTCAGTCTACCTTACGACAGCCTCATGACCCTGTCTTAGCACTCTACAACCGTTATGCGGCGCTCCTCAAGTCCCGCGTCCGGGGCGCGTCTAAGCTCACGAAGCTCCTATCTACCATCACCCTCCTATTCACCATCATAGGTGCAGGATATGGAGGTACAAGATTGTACAAGAGTCGGCGCGCAGAGAAGGAAACCGGCCGACGATTGCTGAGGAGAAACTCGGGGCTCAAGAACAAAGACGGCTCCAGGACCATATACGTTCCCTACCGCGACTCGACGTCCAAAGTAGTCATCCATCCCACCAAGCAAACCACCTTCGATGCGCATCGCAGACTTTTTCTCCAGCCTCCGCGCGCAGCCCGCATGGCTGATACCACGTCGAGCGACCCGCAAGCGCCGCCGCCGCAAACGAAGCCGGGCCTCAACTTGGCCTTTCTGCACCAGTTCCTTAGCCTGCTAAACATTATGATACCGCGTTGGAACAGCAAGGAGACAGGTCTGCTGGTCAGCCATAGTGTCTTTTTGATGCTGCGGACATACCTCTCCCTAGTCGTTGCGCGCCTCGACGGAGAGATTGTGCGCGATCTCGTCGCAGGCAATGGCAAGGCGTTCTTATGGGGCATAGTCAAATGGCTGGGAGTGGGGACATTCTCCTCTTACACGAATGCTATGATCAAGTTCCTGCAGAGCAAGGTTTCCATCGCCTTCCGGACACGGCTCACAAGGTACATTCATGATTTGTATCTCAACGACCATCTGAATTATTACAAGCTACAAAACCTGGATGGAGGCGTAGGTGTTGGTGCCGATCAGTATATCACGCAAGATCTGACGCTATTCTGCGCGAGTGCCGCGTCGCTGTATTCGAGCTTAGGAAAGCCGTTTGTGGATCTTTGCGTGTTCAACTACCAACTCTACCGTTCTCTGGGACCACTAGCATTGACAGGACTGTTGAGCAACTATTTCCTTACAGCGACGGTGTTACGAAAACTCTCTCCGCCTTTTGGCAAACTGAAAGCCGTCGAAGGACGAAGAGAAGGCGAGTTCCGCGCCCTGCACTCTCGCCTCATTGCAAACGCTGAGGAAGTCGCTTTCTACGGTGGTGACGAGATGGAAAAGCACTTTCTCGAACGTGGTTTCAAGGACCTCAAACACTGGATGGAAGGCATCTACAGTCTCAAGATCCGGTACAACATGCTTGAAGACTTCGTGCTCAAGTACTCATGGTCGGCTTTCGGATACCTTGTTACGTCGCTTCCCGTCTTTTTGCCTGCTTGGGGTGGTGTAGGAGGTACATCGGAGCTACCTGGAGGCGAGAAGTCGCACCGCGAGCGAAGCCGCATGCAGGACTTTATCACGAACAAGCGACTTATGCTGTCTCTTGCGGACGCCGGTGGTCGTATGATGTACAGTATCAAAGACCTTTCTGAACTCGCTGGGTACACATCACGCGTTTATACTCTGATCAGCACACTCCATCGCGTCCACGCAGACGCATACTACCCTCCACCCGGTACGCGACCTGAACTTTATTCCGTCTCCGACATCCAGGGCACAGTCCACAAGGGTTTCGACGGGATTCGTCTTGAACACGTTCCAATCGTCGCCCCAGCCCTGCATCCAATGGGTGGTGAAGAACTCGTAGAATCTCTATCCTTCATCGTTCACTCTGGCGAGCATCTTCTTATTACCGGCCCTAATGGATGCGGCAAGAGCGCTGTTTCCCGCATCGTCGCCGGCCTTTGGCCCGCATACCGTGGTCTCGTTAGTCGTCCCCGCAGTATCGGCGTGGACGGCATCATGTTCCTTCCCCAACGACCCTACCTCTCGACTGGCACTCTCCGCGACCAAGTCATCTACCCCCACACCGACGCCGACATGAAGGACGCGGGCCGCCGCGATTTTGAACTCTCTCAGGTCCTCGAAGAAGCGAAACTAGGCTACCTACCCGACAGAGAAGGCGGCTGGGACACGAAGAAAGTATGGAAAGACGTCTTCAGCGGTGGTGAGAAGCAGAGAATGGGTATTGCAAGGTTACTTTATCACGAACCGCGGTATGCGTTTGTGGACGAGGGGACAAGTGCGGTTAGTAGTGATGTAGAGGGCTTGCTCTATGAGCGCGCAAAGGCCAAGGGGATAAGTACGTTCTCCAGCTATCATTCTCACTGATATGCCGTCGACTGACTCATCTGCTCTAGCATTAATCACGATATCCACCCGCGCCTCTCTGAAACGCTACCACGATTACACACTAACCCTCGGCATGGGCGACCATGGCGACGAGTGGGACTTCCAACGCATAGGCACGCAGTCTGAGAAGTCGAGTGTAGACAAGGAGCTAGCAGAGTTGAGGGAGAGGCTGGCCAAGGTAGAGGAGTGGAAAAAGAGGAGAGAGGAGATTGAGGTAGAATTGAATAGGGTGTGGGTAGAAGGAAAGGATGGAGGGGATGACGGCAAGAGTGAGGAATTGGCACCACCACCGTACCTGGAGAGAGAGGAGGAAAACGACACAATGAACGCAGACGACTGTGAGCAGGAAGAGGCGGTTGAGAGTAGCAGTGAAGGGTCATCTGCGTCTAGCTAATTGGGTCGTTCAGATGTTCAATTATACCAGTACTACCAAAACAACAAAGTCCACCATGAAAAATTTCACTTATTCGACGTCTTCTCGAGGATTTATTTGGAGCAAAAAAAAAAAAAAAAAAACCAAACCCAAGATAGGCAAAAACATACAACAGCGGGGATTCGCCAGTGGTCACCCACCTGACTACTAATCCGCCGGTCACAAGCTTGAGTACCGCTGAGCGAACGGGAAGCGCTATTGACTTGAACCTATGGTCGTATGTGACAGTTTGGGCAGTCAGCTGGCTCATATACCTCCGGTGATGGTGTTGGCGGCATATTCGCACGCGTGACATAATGAACGACGCCCCACTTCTTCAGTGTGATTGTACAGTTATTGCATTGCGCTCTCTCTACGTCAGACTATACAAATGCTATTCGCTTTTTATACAATTGTACACTTATTAATACATTTTCTTTCTTTCGCTTCAACACGCTCGCTAGGAACCAAAAGCCGTCTACTAGTATTTCTTCTTCCGATGCCGCACATGAGGATCCTGCCCCTTACGATTTCTCTTCTGCCGGTCCGTTGGCGGCCGATACGGTTCTTTGCCGTACTCCTCCCGGTACAGGCTAAGCATGTATTCGTCGACATGTCTCCGTTCCTTTTCGTTGCCGTCAACATCGAGGTCTTCATCCGCTTTAGCGGCAGCGGCGGCAGCTTCGGAGGCAGCTCTGGTAGCGTTGAGACTTTCGTTGAAGTCGACTTGGTCTTCCTGGATTTCATCCACAATCTCTTTCTGCGCAATGGAAGCTGCAGTGCGATCCTCCGTGTCTTCTACAGTTCCCATGACACGTGCGTCGCCAAGGAGCCCAATCTTCTCGCCGAGCACACGTTCCATGGCTGCGCCTGCTTCATCGGTAGTGTCGATGCCCATATTCTCGTCAAGTGCATCGCGCCAGGTGACTTTGTTGAAGGTGTCGGTAGTGAAGTCGCCCTTTTGGATGATGACATCGTCGAGGAGACGTTTTTGGTTCGACTTGCGGAGGATGTTGGCTTCGATGGTGTATTCGCTGACGAACTTGTAGATGTGCACATCGCGCGTCTGACCGATTCGATGGGCTCGATCTTGACATTGCTTGTCCATTGCAGGATTCCAATCGAGATCATAGAAGATGACGCTATCAGCACCTGTGAGATTGATACCGAGACCACCAGATCGAGATGACAGTATGAAGCATAAGATGCGAGGGTCAGTGTTGAAGCGATCGGTAAGAATCTGGCGTTGTTCGATCTTGGTAGATCCATCGAGCCGTAGGTAGCGGTACCCATGGATATTGAGGAATTGCTCGAGGATGTCGAGAACCTTTGTCATCTGGGTGAAGATGAGCGCACGGTGACCACCAGCTTGTAGATCTCGTAGGAGCGTTGCAAGACGTTGAAGCTTGCCACAGTCGTATTGAAGAAGACGTTTGTCTGGGAAGGCTATGGATTGTCTGATGCGTGAAGCATGGAAAGGGTCTTTATGATGTGCTGCTTCCGACGACTGGATGAGCTGAACACCGCGCCTAGACAGGGTCAGGGGGGCAAGCTCCTCCGCTGCAACAGCAGGTGTAACACATGTGAAGCGGGTGATGAGAGGCTCCATGGCCTCAGCGCGCTGTTCCAGTGTCGGAACCATATCGTGGAAGTGTGTAATTTGTTGATCGTGCCAGTGTGACAAGACACGATGAGAACGTGGTGATCTGAAGCCGAGAAGACCATGATGTTGGTGAACAATGTCGTATTGAATTACTTCCTCTTGTTTCGGTTGCATTTGCGCCTGACCGAAGCCGTGATAGGTCGGATGCGGAGTGTGATGCGTTCGGTACAAGAGAGGCTTGGCTACCTTCTTTCCTTCTGTGATAGCCCCAAATGTGAAATCGTGCCAATCAACAGTGACGGCGTTAACAATGTCTTTTCCGTATATCGGCATGAACTGGGTACGAGCGCGAGTGAGATTGAGACATGTTTGTAAGTGATCTCGAACGGCCACTTGTTCTCGCTTGGCCATGGTTGCGATTGTCGATTGTAATGGGGAGGTGCCCTTGTCGATTGGCTTGTTGATACGTCGTGTTTGGCGCTCGATCAAGTCCTCTAGGGGTCGTGTGGCACGGATAGGGTAGGTACGTCGAGCATGGCCCAATTGAGTCTGCTCCCGTCGCGCAAATACGAGATTCAGAGCGTCTAGATTTACTTGCTTGTCTTCCATGCCTTCTTGCAAGCGCCTCCTGATGAGGAGGTCCTTGATCTCGTACTGAGCGGCAACTGACTTGGGCATGGCCATGGACGTTACAATAGCTCGCGTTTCGAACAGGTCGGGGTGATTGCAGACTTTTCGTAATGACATTAAGCAATTGATAATCGACATGTAGTTGCCAGAGGACAAGATTTCCTTGGTGGAAGCACGGCCCATGAATCCGTCATAGAGTTGTCGTTGCCGCTTAGAAAGCTTGCAGTAGACAACATGCTCATATTTCCCTGGCATTTGCTTCTCAACCTCCGACTTCAATCGTCGAAGTAGATATGGGCGAAGAACTTCATGAAGTCGCTTGACTACCTTCTGCGCTTCTGCGTCGAGTTGTTGCCGACCCTGATCAAGAATCTGCGACGTGGGATTCTTCAATGCCAGGGTGAACTCCTCTAGACCCGCAATGCGACCCTCTCCAGCAAACCCAGCGGGCATCAAAAAATAGAGCAGCGACCAAAGCTCGTCGATGTTGTTTTGCAGAGGCGTACCGGTCAACAGCAACCGTCGCTCTGTACGAAGGTTAAGCATAGTCTGCCACCTTTGGGATTTGAAGTTCTTGATGTTGTGGGCTTCATCGAGCACCAGGTAACGCCAGGGCCGCATTTTGAATGCTGCAGCATCTTGGAGGATGAGCTGGTACGAGGTAATGACAACATTGTACATGTCCTTTCCAGTGTTGCGCCAGCCTAAGCGCTTTCGTTTTCGCTCGTTGATGTCGCCATAGTAAGTCAGAATCTTGAAGCCTGGCAGGAACTTCTTGAATTCCATCTCCCAATTGAGCATGACGCTCGTGGGTACTACGACTAAATGGGGTCCCCATATCTCGCGACGGACAGCGAGATATGCGAGGAGTGAGATGGTCTGTATAGTTTTTCCCAGGCCCATTTCGTCTGCAAGAATACCGTTGGTCTCAGACTCGTAAAGGTTGGCTAGCCAGTCCAGTCCATCGTGCTGGTACTCTCGAAGGGTACCGCGTAGCAAGGATGGCACCTCAGTCCTTGGCGGAGAAGATGGGTGCCGAGATCGGGAAGCACTCTTAGACTGTACTATATCTTCCATCGGAGTTGGCTCAGCCATCTCGACAGAAGGAGCAGGTTCTGTGACGGTGCTTCCGCTGACATGTGGTTCACCTACTTCAGCGACGGAATCATGACCGTTTACAAGGGGTTTCTCTTCGGTAACCTCCATAGGCGCTGGATCATGACCGTTCGTTTGATCTGGTTGAGGGGTTGATTCTTCCGGTTTCACATCATCGATTGCGGTCTTGGCGGCTTCTTTCAGTTTCTTGATGTCTTTAGGTGCCAAAAAGCCCATCATGCCCAAATCTTCTCCCTCACTATCGTCATCGTCGCCTTGTTCCGACTCGCCTACTTCTTCGCGGTCGTCGTCGTCGTCGTCACTTCCCGAGTCTTTGTTACTCGACCAAGCCTCGCTACCGGACTCTGAGCTCTTGTCGTCTTCGGAATCCAGCAAAGCATCATCAACCTGATCAAGCTCAATCGTAGCAGGGTCAATATAACCTGGCTTCTTCTTGTCTTCATCTTCCTCGTGGTCGTGGAATCCGTTGGTATGCAGGAATGGGGTTTCCGGAAGTTCACTAGTATCTTCGATTTCAAGATTAGGATCAGGTGTTGGCGCTGGAGTGCCCTCTTCAACAGCGGCCTCATCCTCCTCCTCATCGTCTTCCGAGTTTGCCTCGTCCTCGGAGCTACTCTTTGGGAGATCAGGAAGATGTCCGTATTTCTCGCGCAATTGTTCGGCCGTGAGGTTCGCATCTTCATCCTGCTCGGTTTCTTGTTCGCTGTCGGAGCTAGAAGACATGATATCGTCGTCATGCTGTTGTTCAGAGACATTCGACACCCCGCTTTCAGATTCCATCTCATCGAAGTCGCGGTCTTCGCTGACCAGGGAAGATGCGCCATCGCCAGCATTGCGAACTCCCAGAATCTCTTGTGCCTGGTTGAACATGTCATCCATAGCCTTGTGTCCGAGCTGCAATTGCTCTTCTTCGTATTTGGCCACACGCTCCTTATCTATCTCAACCTTGACCAAGCCCCACGCGTCCTTGACATCTTTTACAAGTTGCTTGTATCTCGTCACCTGTCGCTCAGTGTCCTCCTGTTCGATTTCATCTCGACTCTTGCGCTTGAACTTATTCTTCCAAAAGTCATATGCCTCTCGAGCCAGAATCTTGGCCGTCCGCCGATGTGCGACCTTTTCCTCCTTCAGTAGCTTGCCGAAGTGCAAAGCGTGCGCAACCACATGATCCCAATGACCGTACTGTGGCGGTGGTTCTGGGGCTGCTTCAGGCGCATACACACTACATTGTGCTTGGCTCAAAACTCCATGCTCAGCAGCTTGGACAATCTGTAGCCGGCGCTCGGCCTCCTCCTCGGCTTTCTCTTGTGTTATTCGAAGCGCCTCTTCGCCGTCCAGCGGATCGTCCTGCCCCAGCCATGCTTCGAGCGATGCGTACTGTGACTTTGGCGGGGCATGGGCGGGATGCCGGTTCGGAGGGTCGGGCTTTCGCAGTCGCAGGCGAAGACGAGGGGCGGGCATTGATGGGTTCGAGTCGTCAGGCGATGCATATAGGCCGGCATAGGGGTCGTGTCCGTTCGTTTCCGCATCGTCCATGGGCCCATCACCTAGATCGTCAGTAGATGCCTGGGCGCTCCTCCGAGAGCGTCCCACTCGCTTGCGCGTGCCCTCAGGCGACCCGTTCTGCAATGCTGGTGATGTGACTGGAGATGTTGCTGCAAGACCAGATGGCTTTCTCTGGCGCTCAGATTTGCGCGCCGGCGTTGCCAGTGGTTGTGCAGAACCTTTCTTGGTGATGGTGGACAGTGTGTTCCCTCTCGGGACAGATGTAGACCCTGAACCATTGCGCGACTCCCGCTTGACACCATTCTTAGGGGTCCCATTCGTCTGCGTCGCCTTACTGGCCGGCCGTGAGCTCCGCTTTATAGGCTCTGGGGTTGGCGGTGCAGTGTCCTTGTTTACGCGTGACGACTTTCTGACACCATTCTCAAACACAGTCGTCGGTCCGTCAGCCACAAAAGATTTCCAGGGCGGCGATGCGGCGCGTGATGCTGAGCGACGTGGTGTAGTATCTTCAAGTTTGCGCCGCTTTGCCGGTCGGTCAATGACGCCACCATCCTCGCCATTTACAGGTGCCTGCCGATGTTCCTCCTTGATCGCAGTTGAGCAATCAATGTCGATGGTGTCTCCATGGCGTGTGATGTTGGATGCGTTGTGTGCGTCGGTCGGGTCGCGTGGTGGGATGGAGTCGATGTCGCGATCCGCGGCGGTAACTTCTTCCATTCAGGAAGGGCGAGAGAGGCGGCCTGGGGAGCCTGGAGACCACCCGGCGCGCGGTCAAATCGACATATACCAGCTCAAATTCGGGGTCGCAAGATAGCTTGACACGCGCTGATGACGGTAACAGGGTCGGATTGTGAATATCGGGTCGGGTTGGGATGATGCGGTATTGTGTCGATGTCGAGAGATGTTAAAAACAGAGCCGGCGATAATGTTTGGTAGAAATCACGCTAGATACCGGCACGGGCGCGCATGCCATCCCTTTGACGTGAACGACGGCGAGATGGTAATCTCTACGCTTCTGAAGACTGTGATTGTGGCTGTCTAAAGTCTCCGCAAGTTCTCTCAGGCAGACATCCAGCTGTTCAGTCGCGTAGACGCCTTTCGTGTTGCGTCCATGACCGATGGTGGTAGTACGACAGAGCAGTGAGACCCACTTCTCATGCCAAGCATTACCGGGGTGTCGCAACTGAGCTCATCGCCAACGACACACCAAGGCTCACACCCGTTCAACCGCCGGAACTGCGCCACAACGCACCAAGACACCGAATACCCATATCGTGGAGATACCCACAGGACTCCAACATGCTTCCCAGGCGCATTGCAGCGGCCCGGCCGCTGGCTCGAGCCATCGTCCCCGCCGTAGCACGCCCACGACCCCAATTCACCCAGATCCGAACCGCCCTTACCGATGCCGAGAAGAGCGCAATTGAGCTCGCTGACCCGAACCAAGTACGCTCTCTATCTGTACGGAAGGAAGGAAGGACACAGTGCTGATAACGATAGAATGGCGGCTACATCAACCCTCCGGCGGAGAAGCGAGGCAACCGCGACCCATACGGCGATTACTGGGACAAGCAGGAGCGCCGCAACTATGGCGAGCCCTGCCACGAGGACAACGATATCCTCGGAGTACTAGCCCTGCACGACTACAACCACTTCACTCCCCAATGGGGCTTCGTCCTCATGGGCACATTCATCGCGACTGTCTTCGGACTCTGCGCAGCTGTTGGTACCATCTATCCCGACAAGCTCAGTGCTCCCAAGACATACCCAGATGGTCTGGAGGTTGAGCTAGGTGGAAAGGGTGCATTGCTGGTAAGTGCATAGTGACATATTGGGAGTTATCGCTAATTGTGTATAGGCAAGGAAGCCCGGTGAGGGCTGGTGAAGTGTATGCAGACTCAACCGTTATATAAAACATACCACCGGAATGGAATCCTCTTCGTTAATTCAATGCCCATCCATCGTCTCAAGCGCCTCTGATTATGCTCGTCGTCTCCGGCCTCGTTACAGCTACTAACATATCTATCCGTCCCTGGTTTGTTTTACCGCATGCTTGAGAACCTGGGAATGTTACGTCTATCTATACTCCCGGAAGCCAACCGTGAGCTTTCTGTGTTAGGCTCTGGACAAGGGATCCTAGAATCTGCACGACCAGTGTCCTCTCACACCTATCCAGGGGTGACATGAGTTTCTACAACTTCGTAGCGAACCGTGAGTACCATCTCGTGAGCTTCATATATCCCACAACACATTCCAAGGATATGAGCCAACTCCGCACCCTATTGGTCGCCTATCAGTTCACCCTGGTTTGGTATACGCTTCATCGGGTGGCCGCCCGGGATGCATGCCAGGACGTGATTGGCCAATCCATATATTGTATATAGGCAATCGACATACTCATGTACGGCAGTTGAGTTTGGAATCTTCTACAGGCAACGATCCTTTGACGAAACAACCCAACACGGCGAACCGTGAGATAGATGTGGGGCGAGTTCCATGTGGAGACCTTGCTAAGGACATCACTCCTTATATATCACTAGGCGCATGCACTACAAGAGTACCTCCTCTGGATTTCATCATCCATATTCCACGTTCTCACTATCCCCATTTCCTCTTATTGTTCGGGGCATCCGATCGTTGATATGTACTGGTCCTCGCTTGCGCTCGCGCTCACCCCTTTGTTCAACAATGTCGCAGCTTTGTTCGCTCATGACCTCAAGGCACGACAGTTTGCAACAGCCGCAATGTTGCGCTTCCAGTGCTCTCAACTAGTTTACGATCGCATCGATCCACTTGTTCAGCCTGGCATTGCACCCTCAGCACACATGCGTAAGCAGCATCGATGTGCGAGCTCTACGTGATTCATGTATTAACTTGGCACACCAATCTTCAGACCAGATCGTCGGTGGAAACGCCTTCAACGTCTCTATGCCACCGCTCGATTCCGATCCTAGCATAGAAGCCACATGCACGACCTGCGATTTCGCCGAAGACTTCTCAAACTACTGGACCGCAAACCTTTACTTCAAAGCGCGCAACGGTACTTTTCAACGCGTCCCACAGATGGTCAACCTGGGTCTCCAAGGCAAGGAAGGCGTTACAGTGTACTATATTCCGCCGTACGATGGAAAGAGCACTGTTACGGCTTTCCCCAAGGGTTTCAGAATGCTAGTCGGTGATCAAGGGTTGAGAGTTCAGGAGGGACAACAGAAGCAGCTTTGCCATCGCTGCTTTATGAATAAAGAACAGGATCCTTTCGGTGGCGCGCCATGTATTGGGGAATTCGATACCGCGGGATTGCCACCAAAAATGTGCGGAGGTGGTATTAGAACGACCATCACGTTCCCAACGTTTGTTCATTCTCTCTACGTCCTCTTCTTTTCAACGCTGAAATTGAAAACAGATGCTGGGATGGCAAGAACCTCGATTCTCCCAACCACAAAGACCACGTTGCGTACCCATCATCCGGGTCTTTCGAGTCCAATGGTCCCTGCCCGGTGACACACCCCGTACACATGCCTCAACTCATGTACGAAGTCATGTGGGATACTACGCCTTTTAATGACGCAGCTCTCTGGCCTGAAGACGGCTCGCAGCCTTTTGTTTACAGCATGGGTGACGCGTGCGTAACTCGCAACGACTGTAAAGGAGACAATGCTAACAATACGATAGGACTGGTTACGGGCAACACGGCGATTATGTCTTTGGTTGGAAAGACGGCGCGTTGCAGAAGGCTATGGATCAACGCTGCTTCCAGAACACTTGTACGGGGTTGAAGACACAGGGTGCTGATGTGTCAACAAAGTGTGCAGTGCCGCAGGCTGTGAAAGAGCCGGTTGAGGGTTGGCTTGAGGAGTTGCCTGGGGGTCCGGCGGTGACTTATCAGTGATTCAGTCAGACATGTAAGATGCAGAAGGGTAAGGTCCCGGCGGTAGGAAGTATCTTGGGAGGGAAGTCAAAGGTTAATTTATAGAAGGTAGGATATGGTACGGAGGGTCACTGTTGTGGCTCTGTTAGAGTTACGACTCATATCATTGGAGAGCATCTTTTCCCATACAAGATACCCAAACAAAGTTACCGCGATACGTCCGGCGAGGCTCGAGCGCGAAAACCAGAAGAAGACCATCTTTTCATATGGTATATCTTTTGGATTCAAGAAATTGTAGGTCATCTATGGGTCACAGTTGTGAAAAGCAAGGGCCCGCCAATGCTTGTCGCAATCAACGCCGGCCCAGAAGGGCAGGCGTCGCTGCAGTTAGTACACGAACAGCACTTACGATAACGAGCGACACATCTGCCTACATAAAACACCATGGATATTATCTAGCTAGCTATCCTACTTCATATCATTCCATATCTGCCAAAGCCCATATAGACGCCTCGCTGCCCGTCCCACGCACCTACCATGAAGCCCGGATGCCACCGACAATACATTAGCTAAGTATGCCCTAACGCCCGAACAACGCACAATGATGCAGAGGTATCAGAAAGGAGAAACAAACGCCATAATAGTGACATGTGACAGGAAGAGTGAGCTCACTTTATCGGCGTGGGCCCGTACCGCCCGTCATGCGGCCACCACCAGCGTTGAGACTCTGTCGGACGATCATTTCTGCGGCCTGCGCAGCCGCGAGGCGTTCCTGTTGTTCGTTAGCGACTTTGAATCTATAGGATGATAAGGCGATACATACCTTTTGCCTGCTTCTGTCCTTCAGGTAGCGCTCGGCCTCAGGTCTCATTCTCAGTATCCTCAAAATCATGTCGTCGTTAGGCTCCGCCTGTGCTTCCTTTCTCTTTTCCTCCTTGGCCTTCTTCATCGTACCCAGGTTCCTTGACAACATGATAGTCTTGTGTTTCCGAGTCGGCATTCCGACAAGTCCTGCAGCGCCACCGAATTGGTGACCCATAGCAGGCGGCGCTGACATGCGGTTAAGACGCTGTGACTGTTCCTGCTGTCGCCGTGCACTGGCAGCAGCCATTGATTCGGACGTGCGTATAAGATCCTCGGTAGGCTCGAAGTAGAAGAAGTTGAGGTTCTGAAGCTCATGATACTTGGGCGATTTGAGAACGTCCATCGGTACACCTTCGACGTTACCATCCTCGTCTACAGCATGGAAGAAATCGAATAGCATCTTCAGCCATTTGAAGACAATGTCGAGCTCCTTTTGGGTCAACGGGCGCTGCTGCGACAGCTTGTCGGATAGGGGAGGCACAAGTAGCGACTCTATCGTCGCGAGCGCTTCTTTCCAGAGTCTTGTCATGACCATGATCATTGCAGCGTCTGTCAACGTCTGTTTCATGATAGCAAAGTTCTCATCAAAGTAGACGAAGAGAGGACTAAGGGCTTCTGTGACGTCCTGCTGCGTGGGGCCCTGGGCTTGGATGACTGACATAGGCCGGGCGGTTCTGAAGTTGCCTAGGTAGTTTGTTACCTTTGAAGCTACTCCCTTATTTAGCAGAGCATCAAGTGACCGGCGAGAAAGCGTATAACCAATAAAAGATGAAAGCTATCTTTGTTAGCTCAAGTCACCTGATATGATGGCAATATGCCTACCTTGTCCGTGATCTTCCGTGTCATGTCACGCTCAGTCCTCTTAAGTGTTCTGAACGACTTGCCAAAGTAGAATTGGATGTCATCTCGCTCTCCTTCCATACTCACACGTAGCAACAGACGACCTTGGGTATCCAGGTCAAGCCAGTATTCGCGGGGCATGTAGTCGCGGAAATGTGATGGATCGAGCTTGAGAGATGTCCGACCAACGCAGTCATGATCGCCCATAGCGTCCCAGTCCCAAATTGTCGCAACGACGTTAAGTGGGCCGTTAGTAGTGATGTCAATCGTCTCGTCCCAACGTGGGTTTAAGTTGCGGTAGATGACACGAGTCTTTGCCAAGCGCTTTTGGTACTCATCACCAAGTACAACATATGGGTCGCTTAGCCCATTCATGTCGCATGCTTTCAGGTCCTCTGCCTCAATGATCTTGATAGTGAAGACGAAATTGTTATTTCGAACGCGTTGTGTCGGCGGGGGAGAGTGCTTCTGGATGACCTCGGCGCAGGCGTCGACGCCAATCTCGCGCTCAAGCTTGTCTAGTTGCTGCATTGCATACTCAATGTTGTTGAGTTTGACGAGTGACTACATCTGTAAGCATTGAACGCGTCATCCAGTGAGTGACTTACTTCGGGGTAGAATTGGAAGGGCTCGACCTTCTCCTTTTGGCTGTAAAAGTCCTTGACCGTCGACAACCACTTCTCTGATTTGGTTTGACGGGCGGCAGCCTCTTGTTCGGGTGTCAGCCGATCCATCTCCTTAGCAAACTTCTGCTCCACAAGCTCGCAGTATCTTGCGAGTGCGATGCCGATCGACTTTGATATGGCAGTCATGAATTTGGCGTATTGAACATCATTATCCCAATTCAAGGAAACGATTTGCTCAATACTCTGGTTGAAGGATCGGAAGACATCCACGACCGATACACTGTGGCGCTCATCATCGGAAGGAATGGGGTTCTGCGACTCGATCTGGAACTGGTCTGCCTTAAAGGCGTTGTCAACCCACCCAATCAGGTTCTGGTCCGTCATTTGGATCCATCGCCACACGAAATCCTGTAGCTGATCTTCGATGTTGAAAGCAAACTTCTTGTTTGGCAGAGCGTCGCTGTGTATGCGGCGAATTTCAACGAGCTCTTTGTACAAGTCGAAGCCATCCTGCACAGGTACGTCTTCTCCTTTACTTTGCGCAACATCCATGATCCGAGCGACTAGGTCTCGTGCATCTGCAGCGTACGAAGGAAACATTTTCTCAACAAGACACATCATGGGACTAGCACCCATGACTTCTGGGTTCTTGCGATAGCGCTTCTGTATCCGTTCGCACAGCTTGACCACAGCACGGCCCAATTCAATGACATGATAGAACTCCCACTCTTCCTTAGTGTCGGGAATGTGCTTCGCAAGAAGCTCACGATACACGTCACCGGCCTTCTCTCTTAGGCCCTGGCGTAATTGCTCGGTAAACTGATCCATGTCATCTTCAGTGCCAGGGAATGTGGGATCGTCGTAGATGTGTGTCTCAAGGATATACATGACAGGGCCGAGCGGAGGCGGTTTGGTATCGTACACATGCATCATCAGCTCGTACAGCTCTCGCAGCAGGCAATCGTGCAGAGTTGACAGGATCTGCTGATTGAGAGCGTAATCCTGGATTGTCCATTTCGATCGATCGAACAAAGACTCCTGCACTGGAACATGACTCATTCGGTGTGAGTTCTTGTCTGTTGGCGGCGGCTCTTTGACGTAGTTAAAGGCAGCATCGAGCGTATCTAGACTGATGTCTTGGTTAATGTACTTGTCGCGTATGACGTCTAGGAACAACACGAGACGAGAGAATTGGGGTATTCTCCACCGGAGGGCTATCTCATTCAAGAGTTCAGCCGACTGCTTTGACAACAGCTTGACAGACGGGTTATCACTCGTGGCTTCGGTTGGCTCGAGTTCAGTGTCCGCCAGGTCATGTGTCAGCGCTTCATTCAGTATCGCACGGTAAGTGGCACGTGGATCTGAAGGTATGAAGGTATAGGATGAGCTATCATTCGGGTCGTCGTTGATGTTGAGCCCACTCATGTCCACGGGTTGGTCAATCACATACGAGGAGCCGTTCTCGGAAGACAAAGATCCCTGCCGCGAAGCGTCCGAGTAGCCTGGGTCCAAAGACACCTTGGGCTTGAATTGTGGCACGGATCCGGGGGAGCTCTTTGCGAGTTCAGGATTTGACTGGATGATGGCCAGTATCATCTGCGAGAGGTCTGGTACCTCTTGGTTTTTCCATGCCTCGTACGCCTCCTCCGTATCGAAGTCGTCACTGTTCAGCGTCTTCTTCGTCATGAGACTGAGGTGCGCCTGGTATGTCTTGAGATCCTGCAAAGCAGCCTTTTCTGTCCATACAGACTTGTATCGGTTAATGTCGGCCTGTACATCGGAGTAACTGACAGCGAAGATGCGCGACACTACCAAGACAAGTGGCATGTCCTTGACCTCGTAGCTTCGTGGAACTTCCACCTCGATTGTTGTGCCGCCTTGGCCGCCGCTGCGCTGGTTCTCGGCCGCCAAATCTTGGTCATGTACGAGGAGCTTCTTCTCCATAGTAGCCAGCCGATGCGCGAGTTCTGGTCGGTCTTTTTGCCAGTCATGGTCCTTGAGGGTGGAGCTGACAAGACGTAGGAATAAAGCGACGTGTCGATCCACCATGAGCTTCCAACCCTCGTCTCCTGGCGCCTTGCCCTTTTGCAGTTCCTTTGTGGCGTTGGAGTAAAAGATAAGGAGCAGATCCTCGACTCTCCTGTCCTTGTCCATATTCTTCCTGAACGACGGGTCCTTGAAGGCGTTTAAGAAGACTGCAAATGTCCGCTTGACTGTGGCATCCTGGAACTCAGGCATGCGTTCCTGCCCCATCAGCACCTTTGTGATCCGCTTGTCGAGTGCGGCCATGAAATCGCGGGGGAAGCGCGTGCTCTTGGAGTCTCGTATGAGGGAGAAGTCCTTCATGAGGTCGTTGATCGAGGTCGAAGACCGCTGGACGTGCTTGGGCGCAGCAGGGACATGCTGCACTCGCTTTTGCCGGGGCTGGAGAAGGTATGCGAGATATGCTGCACGGAGGGCATAGAGATAGGCATCTTGGGCCGTGACGGGGCGCTTCCCACGAGCGTTCGCCGAGCTGTGTCGTCGCAGGCGGTCCTGTGCTTGGAGGCTGTTTATGCGGCGATTGCTCCCCCGAGTGCCGTCCATGGTAGAGCGAGTGGGTGGGTTCAATGGCGTGGGTGGTGGAGTTTGGCCGCGGTTGTGCGCATATCAAGGCGGTGGTGGTGGTGGTCGTGCAGGTGTAGGGCGCTCTCCCGGGCTCCAGCTGCCCAGTGGGATGTCCTAGCGGGGTCGTGCCTTCTCTTGTGATTTCTCCTGTAATGCGGCGACTCGGTAATTCACACCAGGATTTCTTTTTTACGCCTCGCGGAGGTTTGCTACGATCGGCGGTAATCTTTGGGCGTCGCGTCGTGGCCGACGGGGTTCCTGGTGGCGCGGAAGATCCACCGGAGTGCGTCACACGTTGTTGGTGTGCAGGGAGCCAGAAGCCTCATAACCGCTGACTGGGGCCCGGCGACCTTGAAACAAGGCTTTAATTAGCCGCGAGTTTCTTGTTTCGTGGCGCCATGTCAACGTCTCTGCCATGGAGATGATCGTTTTACTAGAAAGACGCCGTCGTCTGTACGCTGCGCAGCCCACCACCGTATCGCCAGGTCACATGTCCACTATGAAGAGCTTCCGCTTCACCTCATGCGCGCAACGATAGCGCACCACATCCAATGTTACACGCGAAATTCCCCTTGCACCTGATGCCATAGCATTCTCTTGCTGGCCGGCGTCGCTTGCATATGGTGGTACTGCTGACAGTATGCCTTCGAGCTCGGCACTCGCCGGCCCCTTCACATGAACAGCAGTAATCCTGAGCGCCTGATGTCCCTTGCAACCACAGCAATCGCGAACCGCACCCTGTAAACCGGAACCTAACTCCAAGTTTCGGCAAGATAAAATATAGCTCAAGAATTATCACGCGCATCGATATCCACCGAATCGACTCGTACCACTTGGCCCAACCTTGAAACCCACTACCCGAATACACTTGCCACTCGCGTTAGACAAATACAATTGTACGCCCACCTACACACTGTCATGCCGGAGTCACAGAGTCCCACAAACGCCGCCGACCGCCCCCGCCTCACCGAAGCCCAAAAGAAGGAGAACCACATCCGCTCCGAGCAGAAGCGACGCGAGGCAATAAGAGAAGGCTTCGACCGACTTGCCTCGATAGTACCCGGTCTAGAGGGACAGGGACGAAGTGAGGCAGTTGTTTTGGGAGGCGCGATCCGGCTCATGCGCGAGAAGATCGTGGAGCGACAACAGATCATCGCCGACGCCAAGGCAAAGGGGATCGATACGACGGGATGGGAGTTGGACAAGGAGACCATGGAGGCATGTGCTAGGCAAATGGAAAGGACGCTGGCTGAGGATCGCCAAGCGGCCAACGAAGAGGAGAATGGTAACGGAACTGAGGTGAAGAAGGAGTAGGCATACATGTGCAAGACACATCATACACCAACTGAGATACGGGGCGAGGGTATCAGTGTTGGTGCATCAACCAGCTTGCCTCTTCCTATATGCCCTTGAAGGATTATGAGAAACTGGAATGGAATCTCCTGCAGGCATTCTGAAGATTGCACCCAGTCGTTACGCAGCCATTCAGAACAAACGTGATGACCAAGGCAGCTTCCATTGTGACGGCGTAAGAACAGAGTACATCTAGACAGTTGACATTCACTAGTGCACAGACCATGCCCTTATCGATAAGCCCAAAATTATCTTTCACATGGAAGAAGCCCCACCAGCCAACGTACTAACGCCTCTTATATTGGTCTAACCTGATTTAACCTCAGTCGGGCATCTCACCATGGCCTTCAGTTTCGGCTTCTCGGGCGACGATATAGAAGAAGATCCTAATGATGTGCAAGAGCAAAGACAGCAGCAAGCGACAACGGACAGTAGTGTGCCACCACCAATTGCGGCCAAGACACATGATCTAGATGAACTGGTAGGTACTTGCTGTGGGACATACTGCAATGAGAACATAGATACAAGACGGTCTTTCACCTGTTATGTGTTCCAGCTATCCTCTCTTCGCCGCAATGACTGCAAAGTATCGTTCGAAACCATGCTGACAGCGCTCTAGCTATCAACCCTTCCAGACAAACTCTCCTACTCAACCGTCAGCATAACAAGTCCCAAAGGCTTCACAGCTCGTCTTCCACGCCGCGAACTCTTCGATGTGCGCCTCCAACTCATGGCCGAGGACGACGGATCCTCTCAGACACCCCTGACAGGTCTCGATGTAGGTTCAGCTTCCTACCAAAACTACTCCGTTACACGTAGCATCCAAACTAACATTTACACCAAGGACTCAGACCTCCGCCAGAACGTCTACGAAGGCGGCTATAAAACCTGGGAGTGTAGTCTCGATCTCGTCCGCTACCTTTTGGACCGTGGCCCGCGCAAAGATCTCGATGACCTGATGCGCGTGGGACATGTTATTGAGATGGGCTGCGGATCTGCGTTACCCTCTCTCCTCCTCTTCCAATACGCAGTCAAGAACCAACTTGGTATTTACTTCACACTAACGGACTACAACGCCGATGTCATTCGACTCGTCACTCTCCCTAATTTACTCTTGACATGGGTGGGTACGCTGAGTGTAGAGGAAAGCAAGACATTATTCGCCGATACCGAGAATCCGCTGTTAGGACAGGAGCAACATGGCGAGCTATACGTCACTCCTGAGATTCTCTCTGCTTTCAAAAAGGCCATTAGTGAGATTGGAATTACCATGACGTTCATCTCTGGATCGTGGACGCCGGTTGATAAACTCCTGGAGATGGTGCCTTCATCGCCGGATTTGAACACCTTTATCCTTGGTTCCGAGACTATTTACTCGCCGCCTTCGCTTACGGCGTTTACGGATGCCATTGTTGCGTTGATGGGGCGGGTGAAGACGGGCAAGACGATCGTGGCGGCGAAGAGGGTCTACTTTGGTGTTGGAGGCAGTGTGGATGGATTTAGGGAGGCTTGTGCGCAGAGAGGATGTGTGGCGTATGAGATGGAATTTGACGGGTTAGGAGATGGTAGCAATGGAGGTGTGAGGCGATGCCTGGTTGAGGTACAGATGTACTGAGGTCGCTTATAAGGATGTTTCAATGAGGTCATGAGCTATGGATGAGGTGGGTATCTAGGGATGTACCAAGCGGGTAGTATAAAGCCAAACAAAAAGAAAATCTTATAGACGCCATCAAGTCGTATCCAAGCACCAATGTAGGTTTATACAACCTTCTCAACGTCAAGACGGTCTTACTACTTCGCCCTGACTGTGACCGTCGGCCCAGGTAACTCTCTCCTACCCTCCGCTTCCTCTCCACCACGCATAAGCCTCTTATACGTGTCCCTCTCCACACTCATCTGCTCTCCACGGCTGATCTGCAGCCTCTCCACACCCTTTCCAATGTATTCGATGTGGTACTCCAGTGGTACATCGCTCCTATATCCCAAGATTTCTGGTGCCGCAACGCCCTCCCGTAAGTTTTCCAACTCGGCTTGGATCTCCTGCAGCTTGAGAAGCGTATCGGATACATGGATGACCGCTTTCTTGCGGTATGCACTGATATTGGAGAGTAGATTGAGAGATTTGGCGTTTGCCTTAACATCCCCACGGTTCCCGCCCAACTTCGTCCAAAGGCTTGACAGAAGCTCATCCTGTTTGTCTGATATTGTCCGGTCGTCGCCTGTTGCGATTGAAAGTATGGTGTCTAGTCGCTCGTCGAGGTTCTGGAGGACGTGAAGAAGCGCTTGGGCCGTTTCAATAAGACCCGTAATCTCGTCTTTGTTCTTGCTAACGTGCAAAAGGTATTGGTCGAAAACGCGCTGTTGGAGTGTTGGTGGTGGAGCTACGAACGCGCCGGTGAGCTGGTTTACAATGCGGCCAACCGCGCCAATAGACGCTTCCTTCTCTGAGATACCAGAGAGCACATTCATAGTCCAGGTGTTTGTCGCAATGACGCGATCCACGGCCCCTCCTATACGGCTGTTGTAGCGGGACAGGTCGACGGAAGCCTCGTTGGCTGTTTGCACAAAGTACTCAAATTCGTTGTCTAGTGCTTTGCGACTTGGAAGACGAGAGTGTTTAACTAGAATACGCAAATCGCGAATCGCCAGTTCAGAGTTCTTGATCGTGGCGGGTAGCGCAGATGTATCTTTGGATGCATCCAAGATATCCTCAAATCTACTTTGGACGTTGATAAGTTCCTCAAAGTCGGCTTGAGGGCTAGGGCCTGTCGTAGTGCAGGCAGCGATGAGGTAAGAAGAGCCGGGTATAGCGCAGACAGGACCCATTACAGCGTTTGAGACTGTGGAGCGTAGCATACTGGATGCTATCTGGATACTGAAAACTAGAATACCGAGACCAAGCATGACACCCAGGGCGGGTTTGATGAAGTGGCGCAGGGCATAGGAGAGGATGTCTAAGAAGTGGGCGAGAAGTGGTGCAGCGACGTTGTCCCAGAACAGACTCACGTAGTGCCATGGGCTTACCTCTTCCTGCTCTTGAGATGACCAGTGCGAATGCTCGTTGCCGGAGTCTTTCATGGGAGAATTGCCAGACGGACCGGGCGAGTTGGATACAGGATTTGGAGCCGAATTCCTTGCTCGATTTCGCGGCTGCGATTTTGTACCTAGTGAACCATTATAGCCACTCGGCGAGTTGGCCATAGAAGGCATAATGAGGCTCGGCTCGAAGGCGTCTTGTTTCGGCGTTCTTCTGTCGGATCCTATCCTCTGCGACTGACTGACTTTGGTCCGGCTCGCTGGCTTCCTTATTGACCGAACTTGGGTTCGAGCTGTAGGTGTCGATTGACTGAGGTTGGCGCGCTTCGGTCTAGGTGTCGTAATCGTCTGTGGTTCTTGTATAATTTCTTTGTCGGACCCTTCCAGTTCCACTTCACTGGCTTCTTCGCTAGCGGAATTAACTGACCCTTCGTCGCCGGATGCGTAGTCCGCTTCACCCCAGCTACTGCCCAAGCTGTGTTCGAGTCGATGGGAACGTGCGCTCATGTTCTAAGTTGACAGTGTCTGTGACGTAGAGATGATGGCTGTGTGGGGCAAGGTAAGGACGTAGGTTGAGTGGTAGTCATAGATCTAGGCCGTAGTGTTTCTAGCGACAGTCCACACTGTCTCACCGACTGCCCTTTGTGTAGTTGTAAGGAGGCGGGTAGAACAGGTTGCCACTTCCTACGTGTGACGTGGGGCCTACCAATCAGGCTTCGAGCGCATACTCAGTTCAGCGCATTGCCGGGACATTCGGTACTTTTGTCATCAGCAAAGTCTCGGGTGAAACCATTCTAGCACGTTACCTCTAGTGCCTGACCGCGTTCCGGATCTTGGTGTGGACTTGCAGACGCGTCGACGTCATGTTCTAACTCATAAATGCCAAGGCCGCTAGTCCAGAAAGTGCATCCTGAACGGCACGCGAAGTCGTTGCAGATATCAGGACTTTCCGATGTCATTACGCCAGCTTTCCTCCGCGCTACGGACTGCAAGACGGGCGCAACTAGGAAAACCAGGGTGGCGTCAAAATGGATGTCTCTTTGTGCGCAGCTGCTCTTGCTCTGCCCCTCACCAGTTCCAGCACACGGTGACCGTCTCATCTGAAGCACCCGCCAGCGCGCAATTGCACCCTACAACTGGCACCCCACCTACGCCTCCTCTAGACCACCGGGTTCTCGCGCAGACACACAACCTCTTCATCACATCTCCGTATAGCCCCGGCTCGCCGCTCATCCTTCCCAACGGCGCCTACGTCTTCCAAAAGTTACAGTCGTTCCTCCGTGCACAGTATCCACAATTCGGCTTTCAGGAGGTCATCACGCCCATAATATACAAGAAGTCACTATGGGAGAAGTCTGGACATTGGGAGAACTATGCAGAAGACATGTTCAGTGTACAGGGTCGAGGGACCACTGCACAAATACCAGAAGCAGAAGGTGGAGAGGATGGGGAGTTTGGCCTGAAGCCAATGAACTGCCCAGGTCACTGCTTGCTGTTCAGGGATGAGATCAAGAGTTACAGGGACCTGCCAGTCAGACTCGCAGACTTTAGTGCTCTGCATCGGAACGAGATCTCAGGCGCCTTGACAGGCCTGACCAGGGTCCGGCGGTTCCACCAGGACGACGCGCACATCTTCTGTCGACCAGATCAGATCTTGGCGGAGATTGAGCAGACACTCAAATTTGTGGGAATGGTATACAATACGTTCGGATTAGGCCCCTACAAGCTGCTTCTCTCCACTCGGCCTAAGGACAGCTTCATCGGCACTATCGAAGAATGGAACCGCGCAGAGGAGCAGTTGACTACTGCGTTGAATAATATCGGAACAGAATGGGTCATCAACGAAGGAGACGGAGCATTCTATGGGCCGAAGATCGACATCATCTTGAAAGACTCGAATGGCAAGGAGCATCAGACGGCAACCGTACAGCTCGACTTCCAGCTGCCGCAGCGCTTCGATCTACAATACCAGGCATCGCCGCAAGAACTAGAGGTGGGGCCACAATCATCTATGGATGCAGGTCTGGACCCAGCTCTTCGCCGCCCGGTCATCGTCCATCGCGCCATCTACGGTTCCATTGAGCGCTTTATGGCTCTACTGATCGAACACTATGCCGGCAAATACCCGTTCTGGCTTTCTCCCCGGCCAGCCATCATCTTGTCGCTGAACTCAGACCCCAAGGTTCTTGAACATGTCTCGCGCATTCGGTCTGTCCTATCGGGCCTCAGGCCATCCGACGCACCAGAACCGTCCATATCGTCGCCCAAGCCCCTACCGTTGTCGACTATACACCTACCTATCGATGTCGATACCAGCGACCGCTCACTCGGGAAGAAGATTGCCGAAGCAAGAACAAAGAAGTACAACCACGTTATTGTCGTTGGCGGTAAGGAAGTTGAGAGTGGTAGCATGAATCTCCAGATCGTGAATCAGCCGAATGAGGAATCTACTATGGAGGCGCTACAAGTTTCCCTAGGAAAAACGCTCACCGAGAAAGAGCGATTGAAGGCCACTGTGAACGTCGATCTGGACGGTGCTAGAAGATATTTTGAGTACCTAGCCAACTCCTTCTTGTAATGCAGAGTTAACTCGTGTTCCAAAGCTCGCCTTTTATCAATCGTCGCCATTGTCATTACCCCACGTCTAATCTTATCTTGCTTTCTTTTACTGTACCGACCTTATCGTCCCGTTCGGCTCGGCAGACCAAGTAGCACGCGCAGCTGCTCACATACTCGTGACACTCCACACCTGATTGGAATTTCCAACTCCTTGCTGACAGCGGATACACCTAAAGTGCGTCCAAGGGTCTTTAGGTCATTGATGTCAAAGTGTACGTCTTCCTAACTTTTCTCTAACAAACTCATTCGGCTAGGCTTGACTGAAAACTCGCAACAGGATCCGAATGTAAAAGCGCATACATCAGCATATGCGCAGTGCTTGGTGAATTGGGCGTGGCATAGTGTACTTGTAACGAACGTGCGTAAGTAACGTGTGCACGTCAGCCACTTCTGATTGTAGCGCTAGCCTATACCAAGCAAGGCATGCTATCACATGGCCATGCATGGTCTGTGCCGAGGTTTATATAGCTCCTATCTCATATTAAGCTAGCTCGGTAGCCTTATGGTACGATTTGCTCTACACGCTCATCCTACACATGCTCTTCCCTATGCATAAATCATGAGCTTGCACAATGTGAGCCAATCATCGCCTCGTCTCAGCCTGCTTTTCGCCACAATGATACTTTGCGCATACGCCCTTATACGTGCTTCAGATGCGACAAAGTCCGCCATAGCCTGTTCTACGCGTGGCGAACTGTACCTCCGCAAAATCTGCGAGTCTGTCGAATAATGCGCTCTACGTTTTGCTCCGCCTGGAGGTATCGCAAGAAAGCTCCAAGCCTGATGGTTGGCATCCAGAGCACCGTCTCCTGTTCAGCGCCTGTAACACAACCGGTGCGCATATTTTCGAATTCCTATTTCGAGCTCCTGTGTTCCTAAACGGATAACGAATTGTGAATCATGTACACAACCTTCATAGCAGAAGGGTGTGAGGTATAAGTTGTGGGAAACAACTTCTTCGTGGCAACAGAACGTTCAACGGAGCTTGAAACGTGCCTGCTCCATGACACGGCTGATGGGTGCACGCTTCTCGTTCACGAGCAACATAGAGTCGGTACGTCTGCCCACACAGGAAACTTGAAAAGGAGAAATCATCTCCGGTTTAGCCGAACGCATCGTTAGCCATTGGGTAACGAGCATAGCGAGACAGACTGAGTTACGTGTTAGCGACACTATCATGCTGGAAATTGCAAACTTACTGTCCGTCAAGCACATCAACAAACAAGCATGGCTCATCCTCGCAAAATCCCAGCTGAGGAACAGGCTGTTGTTGCATATAGTTACCATCAACATGAAGCCGGAACCAACAACGTTTCGAACCAGCATGGCTCGCATGTCGCTCCGAGAAGACGCTCGCATCGAGTGACTTGTTGTGCTCATCCAATGTCTGAGTCCATGCCTTGGAGGGTCGGATTCCGTACAAGTGGTTTTACCAGCAAGACTCCGCATCTTAGGTGCTGCTGAGCCTAACGCTGGCCGAAGCTGCCATACGAAGATTCCTGTTAGAACGGTGTTGATGAGAATGTCCAGCACAATGACCGCCATTGCAGCCCGTGGTTCGATGCCGATCTTGCATACACCGGTCTGATGGTTCAATTCTGCAGACGGATTGACAAACTGCCAGCCCATGATCGCAGAGAAACCGCCCGTAGTCAGGATCACTCCAACGACGTATAATTTATCCCTTGTACGGTCGACAAATGGAGCTCGAGCAATATGGACGCGCTCCAGCAAAAAGAGATATCTGGGTGGGTCAGTGTTGTGAGCCACGGATCGACACCGCGCGCAGAAGGGTACTGACAGAGCTATCTTGTCCGCGCCGTACATGACGATGCAGACTCTTATGGCAGCATAGCACTGGTCATCCGTTTGCAAGCCCAATCCGGATATCTGTATGGCCGTCGCGAACAGGAACGCCGTGCAGATGAAGCCTTGCGCGAAGACGAGCATGTCAGTGACCCGAGTCTTCATCTTCTGGCCCGCCAGACGGCCTGCTCGATATCCTGGCTGACAGTTAGTAAATGTTTGAGTAGTACCTGTATATATAACATTGGAGAGCTATCAGAAGATTCGCTTACCCTGGGACGAGGCAAGTAGGAATGCAAACAAGATGCATACAACAACGACCAATACGCGATGAGGCGGGCGTTCATCTAGTCTGTTGACATAGACGTCGTCCGGATCGACATGGGCAAGTGGAGACATTGGAAGCGCAGCCCCATGAGCGACAGCAATTTGTGTGAATGCGAATAGGGTCGAAAAGATGAGAAATTGCATAATGGCTGCCAAGCTGCCTGTGGAGACACGGGGACTGTGTCAGGAAATATACTGTCGGTCCACAAAAGGAGCTTAGATCAAGTGTTCATCGTCAAAAAAACAATCTGTTCAATCTATGAGCACACGGATCGTAGACCGATGTGTCACGGGATTAGCGCATTTCCGACGGTGTTCCCGCTAAAGCTTACTTACAACAGCGCCAGGGATAATGGGGTGGAGGTATCTCCGCAGCACCAGGAATGGCGGATGGAGGCATCTCCGTAACGCCATGCGTGGATCCCGTAGCGATCCTTCCGGCGTGCCAGGTGCGGAGACATTGCACTACAACTATAATCCCGGATACCGTTGGGCTCTGGAAGCCTGGGTCGACACGAGAGTTTTGACCGCTGCTTCACATACACTGGAAGTCTCTTTAGCCATGTTTCTGGCGCGAAAATACCATGCGAATTGTCAGACATGGTGGCAGCCTTCAGAACAGACCAGGAACTACATCTATATGTTTACGACGTAGGGTCAGGAGAGATGGAGAGGTGTCTGGACTTAGGGTCGCCAACACACCGGATGTCTGTACGCCCCGAGCCGTAGTGCGGACGCCCAAGGAAACTCTCGCGGTGTGATCTTCCTTTTAATCCTTACACATGCCTACGCACTATGACGCACCGGTGTCAGTCGTCATTGAAGTTCGTTTCTGGGCCTTTCACATGCTGTGCTTCTTATTCCGGCTCCGCTACCGTTACGTTGCCACCACAGACAATACGTTATACGGCGCGTCACATACCTTCCTTCTGAACGTTTCTATCGCTTCGGCTCCCACCATCTTGACCAATAGCAAGACATGCGGACCGCAGTGTGATCTTGATCTTGTTCTAGAATTTGCTGAAACCTACGTTCTGCATGAAAATGAACCGGTGAAGCTATTTGCCCCTTACAGAAGGTTTCGGAGCTAAGAAACTGTAATCGTGTGACTTGTAAAGAGCTTGGATTGGATTCGGATTCGGATTCAGTGTGATGGTGTATGCACGAGGACGAGAGGACCGGAAGCTGCAAGGAAAGAACAAAGGTTATGCGATTGGGAATCTTCAGCTAGCAAACCACTACACGGCACAAACCCTGTCCGATGTCTAGGGTCAAGGCCTGAAAACTCCCTCAGCCAGATTTCTCTTACGACTGCTTCTTCAGTACTTTTTTGGTTTTGGGTATAATAACGTTGCGATACGCTTGTGAGCAAGGAACATGTAGCTTTATTGGTCTCCTTTTTAGTTTGATCAGTCTGCGTGCAAGAACACTACGACTAGTTGCTCGCTTACTCGCAATAGGCATCTACTTACCTATTGCCTACTCTCCAGGTGGTGGCTCGGTGTATTCGTGATTAAGTCGAAAAACGCAAACGTTTATACGTGAGGTGAGATCTATTGTTTACATATCCCAATTTTACCAGCCACCAGCAATGCTACATGCTAATATATCCGTACCTCAACTGTCGCAAATGAGAACGAGGGGCTGAATTTTGGCTCGTTGTAGTCTTTGTGCAGGTAAAGAAGCTTAGGAAGGCGATGAGTTGAGTAGCCAATAAGCAAACAACAGTGGTCTATAAGAGCCAGGAGAGGCAAACGCATTGTGGCGAACGATGATGGGCTCGTCTTTTTTAATGTTTCACCTTGATCTAAAAGGTATCCTAAAGCTATCCACTGTATTTCACGTGCATATCCTATAGGAGATAACATAGTGTATACCTCAAGATAGACTTTAAGTATGAGATGCAACTCAACGAAACAAGCTCCTTCATAAGTTACGGTGCACGAGCCTGTATGATAATTTGTGTTTGTTTGTCATTTGGAGAGTACGTCGTTGTACGTCTTGGAGTACCTAGCTGTACATGGCCATGCCCTGGTTCGAATGAAAGTGCATATCCGTAGACTGACTCCATCCCTCACTCCAGCGCTCATCCATCCATTCATTGCGGGCTCAACCTAGTCTCCAAAAATTCCTTACCGATAACTATTGCCTCGATCGTTGTCGAGATTTCTCAGTTGTTGAAGAAATCGCGTATGTTGGGCGATGCTTAGATATCATCGAACCAACAAGCAGTTGCAAGTCCCTGGGATAGTTTACCAGGCAGGAGAAGCATTCCCATCGTTCGCCGCAGTGGTTTCGTCCGCCCAGTTGCCCGTTGACTCAACAGAAGCATCAACCCAACCACCAGCTACAGCCGTCAAACCACCGGCATCGCCCCAGTCACCGCCGGCATCCTCGGCAGGAGGTTTGGGGCAACGCTTCTCGCCATGGCCCAAGTTGTTACAGTTATGACATTTGACGCGGCTCCAGTCGCGAGGCTTGGGACACTCGCGCGACGCGTGACCCTCCTCATCGCAATTGCGGCACTTCATCACACGAGGCTTGTCGCACTCTCGAGACATGTGCCCATCATCTCCGCAGTTATGGCAAGCAAGTCCGCCGCCACCAGCCATAGGCTTCCGAGGCTGGGTGCAATCGATCTTGCGATGACTGATTGGACGTTAGCAAGACACTTATGGATAGTCCAAGGAGATTCGACTTACCCAGTCTCGCCGCAGTTAAAGCAAGCTTGACCACCGGAGCTCTGGGGACAATCGCGCCTCTGGTGACCAGTCTGACCGCACCCGTAGCAGGCACGATCACCGCCAGCGCCACCCCCACCAGTTGGGCAGTCGCGCTTCTGATGTCCAGTCTGACCGCAGTCATAGCAAGCCCGACCGCCACCGTTGGTGTTGTTGTTATTGTAGCTTGAATTGTTGATAGTAGTGGTAGCACCGCCGCTGAACTCATTGTTGGCATTCGCAAACTCGTTGGTGCTGCTGAACCCGTTGCCATCATCGAAGCCAGTGGCGTCGCCACCGAAGCTACCGCCAGGATTCTTTGACTTCTCTAGCTCTTCACGTTCCTTAACTTCAGCCGCACGGTGCTTCTTAGAGTTTTTGTGGCCGTTCCAGTCCTTGGTGAGGATCTGGCGGTCGCAGATCTCGCAAAGAGATATGCGAGCGACATGCTCCTTCGCCTTGGGGTACGGGTTGGCAACAAGGTTCGACATAACAGCAGTCGGGCCACGGGCCATGATGCGGGCTGTCGAAGACAACAGAGGCGAGGTCTGGACACAGTTCAGATTAGCTGTCTGCGCCTTGGAAAGAGGCGAAGATTGAGTGAAGCGCAGTAGATGCCGGGCATGCCTCTAGAAGCTACGGGCAAAGTACAGCCTTGAGCGTACGCTACGTTTATCAAACGGTCGAGATAGACTGCGCGCTCGTGCAAGTGTGTGGAACAAACTGCGTCGAGCTAGAGGCTCAAATCAGGTGGAATAGAGGTGAGAGAGACTTACGTTATGTAGTGAGAGTGTGTGATGCAGACAATCAGCAATGCAATCGCCGTCTACTGATAGTACGATTAATCTCGTACCTCGTCGTTGACGCTATCGTGAGGTGGGGTAGCAGAGGTGGAAGGTGAGCGTGTGGAGTCTTATAGAGGCAGGCGCAAGGTAGCATGGACCCTGCACCGACAACAACAAACATGCGAAGCGAGACCGGGTATGAGCCGGGAGACCCAATGGAAGGAGATGGAAGGGAAAAGAGCAAAGAGACAGCAACGTCAATGTGCATGTCGGGTACCTGCTTCAAAATGAGATCTCGCTCGAGAAATGGTTGCGGTGAGAGACGGCAACGAAACCCAGTAAACACACAGAACGAGGTAACTGGGAGACATGATAGTAAACCCCTCAACGGGTATGCAGAGTGCTAGGGCCAAAACCAGTATGTGTAGGCCTACGTGTTCACAGTAAGAGATCACTGTAGTGAAGTGTTTGTCTCTTGGAGAGACCCGGTATAGACTTCTTTACGTTGGTGAAGAAAAGACACCTATGGATCGACAGCATGCAAAACGGGATTTCTTATGCTTATGTCAACGTGAGCCCGGTATACATACGCTTCACGGACCGCTTTACCTACATATTACTCAAGCACCTGTAGGTACCCCATCTTCGCCTTCAGCCTCTTCTTCCTCCCGCAGTCCCCCACTCTTTGCAGGCTCTTTCCAACCTGTGCCGGCTTGTACGAGTGCGACAATGACCGAAAGCCCTACAGCACAGAGGAACAACGCCTTGAGTGCATCCGCATATGCCCCGACGGCAATAATCCTGTCCTTACCTTCCAGCTTACCCACAAGCGCTGGACTCCCCAGCAGTCTCCTAGTAAGCTCGCCGCGGTTCTTCAGCCCAGCCTTCGCGAAGCCGTTGTCCAGAGACTTGTGCAGCACGCGGACGAAGTAGCCCCCACCAATCGCCGAACCGAAAGAGCCTGAGAAGCCGCGAAAGGTAGCAAGGAGAGAGATGACGATTGGATGTACCTCCGGGAGTGTGAGATGGAGAAGATGGACTAGCGCGTAATTTGTTGCAGCGCCAGTGACAAGACCGTTGAGGAAGACCATGACAACGTATAGACCCCACGGACTTGAGGGCGTGGAGATGAGGGCGAGCACAGCCATCGTGAGTGGGAATAATGCCATGGAAACGACAGTATGAAGGTAGAAGCTGCCTGTGCGTTTGATGTGGAAGACACCAGCAAGAAGACCGCCAGTTGCAAAGCCGGCATTAGTAGGGATGAGAATCGATCCGGCAACGGCGGGCGCCCAACCTCGAACGGCAAGCGCATATACGGGCGTGTAGAAGAGGATACTCCAACGAGCCATCATAAAGCCAGTTGTGGCAAGACAGGTCAACAGGGTGCCGCGGGATCGCAGCACGGAGACTGGAATGACAGGGTCGCCAGCAATGTATGCCTCATTGAGAACGAAGACTGGCAAGGCGAGAGCCGACAAGATGATGGGTGTTGGAAGTACCTTTGGACCAGACAAGCCGAGAAGGAAGAGTACAATGGTGGTGGTCAAGAGGAGCGCTCCGGAGTAGTCGATGCGGGCGAGCTTCTCACGGATCGAGAGGCTTTCATACTTGATGTTCTTCGAGGTATGGCTAGCTGGAATGGAGAACAGCAGGCCCAAGGCGGCCATGAAGCTTATCGGTGCTTGTATACCAAAAAGTGGTTTCTGCAGGTGTGTCAGAAGAGGACTGACGATGACTTGGGTTTAGGGCAGCACTTTACCCATCCGATTCTGGGTTCAAGCGCACCCGCTATCACCGCCCCTAGCGAGACACCGACCGTCATCGCGGTGTTGGCAAGACCCATGTACAAGCCTCTCCGTTTTGGGCTAGTCATCTGAATTGCCATGATGCTAGCAACAATGAAGATGCCACCACCTCCAGCTCCAGTAACCACGCGGCCAAGAATGAAGTGTTCGAAAGTTAGGGAAGTGGACGTGATGACCGATCCAATACAGATCAACATGGTGGAGAAGAACATGCATAGACGTGGACTAAACACCTGACATAGTCGTCCCATTAAGGGAGCGAGAGAGGACATGGCGATGAGGTATGAGGAAGTAAACCAACTAGCGGTTTCGAAGGCATCTAAATCGGCAGCGATGGAGGATTGGGTTGTGGTAAGAATGGAGATGTTTGTAGCTGTTGTGGGTTAGAAGATCATTTCAGCACGTTTTGCGAGACTTTGATCGACATGGCTTCTACTAGCTTGCCGTGGTACACAACCATCCTTATGTATGGATAGAACAGGACATGGTCTAAAGGGAAAAAATACATGCTCATGGAACTTGAGACGAACAGGAAGACATGCCTTGCAGAAAAATTAAAAGACCGACAGATGCGACTATTAGTGACCCTCTTAATGTCGAGATGGCTGCTTCACCATCTGTACCCTCTCTGTCCGATAAGCTTGGCGATGTCGAACGCTGGAGCAGAGGCTCGCGTTCTGCTGAGCCGTTCAGAACTGTCATGATGTAGGTTCTTGAACGCAAATTTGGGAGACAAGAAAAGTGCTATCGAAGAGGGAAGGCTGAGAGATGAGCATGGCGTAGGAAAACGCGTAGGAACAGGACGGAAATCATGATGATACGTGCAAGGATATTAGTGCTTCCATCGATGACAAATGCGGAAAGAGGTGGCTTGCCGTTGGCCGTGGGCTTTCGTCCGCGAAGACTGTAAGATACCGACGGAAGCACATGGCGAGAGGGCTGAAGCGCGATGGAAGAGAGATGTTCGACAAGGCTCTATCAGCGAATGCAGGGAAAGTCGACGGCCATGTTGAGGCGCGTGAACGTGTGACAGGAGTGACGTCAACGCTCATTGGCTGCCAAAGCCACCCCGGCCGTGATAGTGGAAAGCTGGCCTCTACAAACAACTTCACCACGACTGCGTACAAGTAGTCGCGCGCTTCTGCTTCCGACCCCCTCGAGATGACGCCATGAGTTTCTTTCTTCGTATTACTTTGAATTCCGACTTATGCCCACAATGAGGCCACGGCTACAGCGGCTCGCGCCGCTTCTCTTCGGTATGCATCTGCGCATGCGACTGAAGTGGCTTCTGACTGACTGATAGACTCGCAGTCTTTCTCTTAATATTCTTAGGCGTTTCCTCGGGCCACAGCACAGAGGATTGGAGGTCAAGATGGGGGAACACCGACGGAGACGTGAACCCGCACCAGGGCGTGCTTGCCTTCAACCATGCCATGGCGCGCCTGCACACGATCAAACCGGCTACGGCGCCATGGTGGAACTTTGAAAAGAAGTCGGGCATACTGGGTACCAGCGCATACTACGCAAAAGAGGTCTTCTTCCTCCTCTTCATGAACGGACCGCCGCAGCAGGAGCTGTTGACCACGAACCCGCAACCGAAGAAACTTGGACAGTCGTTGTCACAAGCCGTTGACCTGTTGGAAGAGGCAGCGGCTCAGAAGAACCCAGACGCAATCTTCACTCTCGCCGAGATGAACTTCTACGGCAATTACACGCACCCGCGCAACTACTCCGAAGCCTTTCGAAGATACCACCAACTCGCGACTCTTAACGGGAATGCCTCGGCACAACACATGGTTGGCTTCATGCACGCAACTGGCATTGGTGGAGCAGCCAAGCAAGACCAGGCCAAGGCCATGCTATACTACACGTTGGGCGCTGAAGGCGGAGACGTGCGGTCAGAAATGGCTGTTGCGTATAGGCATTCGGCAGGCATATCCACCCCGCGTAATTGCGACGAGGCTGTGCATTTCTACAAAGCGGCAGCTGAGAAGGCTATCACATACATGCGATCTGGCCCACCAGGCGGACATTCTATGCCACGCGAGTCATATAACATCGCCGACGATCAAGGTGGTGTGTACGGCGAGGGCGCAAGTACGAGCAGTTCCGGACCCAACGCCAAAGTCGCAAGCGCCCAATCTGATGCCTTCTCCTCCCTCGACGACGTTTTCGAATACATGGATCTTCAGGCCCGAAAGGGTGATGCTAGAGCCACATTCAACCTTGCCAAGCTCAATTACGATGGCGCACGAACCTTGAAGCGAGACCTTCCAGCAGCCAAGAAGCGATTCTTGGAGCTTGCCCGCATGTACTGGACAAAGGACGGAAAGATCAATGCGAATGTGTCACCGACTACCGAGAAGCTGGCTGCCAAGGCCGCTGGCTACCTCGGCCGCATGTTCTTGCGCGGTGAAGGCATGCCACAGAGTTTCGAGATCGCGAGAACCTGGTTTCGACGAGGCATGGAGTTGGGCGATGCGCTGTCCCAGTACTCCATGGGTATCATGTACCTGAAAGGCCTCGGTGTACCTCAGGATGCCGTAAAGGCTGCTGAGCTGTTCGGCGCAGCCGCAGACCAGGATCTGGCAGTTGCACAAGTTCGACTTGGCGCGCTCTTTCTGGATCAAGGAGATATCGCCATCGCTGCTAAATACTTTGAGCTTGCAGCTAGGCATGGACATCTCGAGGCCTTCTACTACTTAGCTGAGATGACGCACAACGGTATTGGTCGCACTAAGTCTTGTCCTCTGGCGGCCACATACTACAAGATCGTCGCAGAGAAGGCTGAGCTTGTCTCTACGTCTTTCCCAGAAGCTAATGAGGCTTATGCGAACGGCGACCTAGAGACTGCACTTGTTAGCTACATGATGGCAGCCGAACAGGGCTTTGAAGTTGCACAGGCCAACGTGGCCTTCCTCCTTGATCAGGTCAAACCACGCTTCACGTTGGACTCCCTTGTTCCCTTCATGAAGCAGAAGACCTCGCTAGCTAGTGATGCATTCCTGGCGTTGGTATACTGGACGCGCTCTGCGGAACAGAAGAATGTCGACGCCATGGTCAAGATGGGAGATTACTACCTAATGGGCCTCGGAACACAACCTGATTCTGAGAAGGCTGTGGCTTGTTATACAGCAGCAGCAGAGACCATGCGAAGTGCACAAGCCATGTGGAATCTGGGCTGGATGCACGAGAATGGCATCGGTATTGATCAAGACTTCCATCTTGCCAAAAGACATTATGATATGGCCTTGGAAACAAATCCACGCGAGGCATACTTGCCCGTCATCTTGGCGTTGTACAAGCTCAGGATCCGGAGTTGGTGGAATACCTTCACAAATGGCAACATCAAGTCTATCCAAGAGGAGCCTGGTAAGGCATCATCCCTGAAAACATTTCGACAGTCTCGGTATTAACATGGCCACAGTCGTCAAGAAACAGTGGACACTTTCGGAGTGGCTGAACGCTTTCCTCGAAGCCGAACTCGCCGGTTGGGATGAATACGAGCCTGACGATTACGACGATACGCACACGGCCGGCGACGACTATTACGGTGACGGCTACCACGGAGATGATATCGATTCGGACATCCTCGAATCTCTCATCATTCTCGCTCTGAGCGGCGCTCTGGCATTCTTGCTATACTACAGGACACAGAGGCAGAGAAGACAAGAGGAAGAGAGAAGACGGCAACAGGAACAACGCCAACAGCTGGATCAAGGTATACCAGTACAGCAGCAGCAAGCGCAAGGACAGCCGCCGCAGGACAGGGGACTGTTTCCCAACCCGAACGACCCTGAGTTCATGGATTGGGTAGCAGGCGGCGTAGGACACTGAAGTATTCCTATGAGATAGCGTTTAGGCAGCTGACGAGCAACGATAACCGATAGAGTTTATACAGACAAAGTGACGTTGTTTGTCAACATACGTATTTCTTTACTGTACAAAATAATTACTTGGCCTACAGATGAGAAAACAATGAATGTATTCGAGTGAATCAGATTTTCTGCACCGACTCACACGTACAAGTAAATTGGGCTGCGAGAGTCGCAAATCTATCTGAACTCAATACACCAATACCCACCACTAATTCCACCCCGATATTCCTCATCGCCTGCTCTACTTTTGCTGAGATACTACTCCCTTTCACCTCACCTGTGAAAGGGCAACCGGCCTGGTATCTAAACGCGCTTTTCGCTACAGCATCGCCATTCTACCATCTCTAGACTGCTTCTTGACGCTCGGTACGCTTTTATACGATCTCTGACACGTATTCTTCAATACGGCACTTGCTATGGTTGTTAGAGTACACAATGGAATCTTAATAGAGTGGAACACGGGCCCGCATGGCAAGTTTTCGCCTCGGCTGTAGAATGCAAGGTCATGGGGTTCATGGGTCTGCCAACTGAACCTGGTCGTCTCGACTCTCCAAAAGCGCACTGGGCAAGGTTCTGGCAGTTTCCTAGTATGCTTGACTTGGTAAATTAGCAGCGGGAAAAACAAAGAATGATGTGGCTTTATGAGGGGCGTCTAAATGTGGCCGTTAGGGCGTCCGCGGAACATGGCGTGAAGGTTGGAGAGTTTCCGCTAAGGGGGTTTAGTGAATATTGGTGGGTGGACACACATCATGTGGAGCAGATTGCGAAGGAAGGGAAGTTGGGAGCTGCCATGGGTTTATTTGTGGGAAATACGTTGGTGTGTCATGCCGAAATGAACTGTGAAGGTGTAGGGGTTGAGCAAGAGGGGTTTTGCGAAGAGGAGAAAGACAAAAAGGATTTGAGAGGATTGTAAGTTTGAGGCGAGCATTATTTGCATAGAATGAATGCCGTTGCATCGTTGAGTTGAAACGCTCCATGCTAGTGCGAAGGAGCATGATAACTATGCCATGCCATACCAAAGGCATTCCCGCACTAGCCCTTCTTCCACCACATCCCAACAAATCATCTTTTACGCGGTTTGTATCAGTGCGGACTGCGCCCACAACGACAAAGGGTCACAAAACCGGGATCTCTATTAGAGCTCCTGCTTCTAGTTGATACTAAGCCGCCATAATCGCTCCAGGAAAGACCGCTGTCTCCAATTGCTGCGTCATACGCAAGTTGTTGATTCGTCCTTCGTTGCATTTTGTAGGAGCTGGATGCCGTTGCGTCTATCCTAGGGGAAGGATCGAAAGCCGCAGTCGTCTGTTCGAGCACCGAAGGAAAATAGATTGTTTGGTCTTCTGGACTTTGAGTAGCCACTTGATAACGAAGACTATGCCCCAAAGATATCTCTGATGTAGGTAAAATCCTCGAGACCTGAACACTTCCCAGTTTGGTAGGCGAAGCTGAAGCGAAATCATTCGAGACGTCGAGTGTAACAGGCCCATCATCAGCCTGCTTGGTTGTGATAGGGTCAACCGTCTCATCTTTAGTCATCGGCATATCCGTTGGGCTCTCTCCTCTTCTTCGCTTTCGTCGGCCATCAAAGGCCAATCTGAATTCAAACATCTCCATACCACAGCGTCGTGGCAGAAAAGATCACTTGAGCACAGATCACCGAAAAAAATTCGTATGCTGAGATCAGGTGTCCAGTAGGTATCGTCAACAGTGCATGGAAAGATATCCCTAAGACTGAAGACCTTGACAAGACCACGAAGCTCGGAGTATGAAGAATGGCGACTGTACGGAAACCGGATCGTCCTGTTAGACGGGAGTTCAATCTCGGAATCTTTCGAAGAATTGGATTACAATGCAAAGACGAAAGTCTCCAGAGGTACATCGTCTTGGGCATCTTGAACTTGCTTTTGTAGCTGCATACCAAGATCGAGCTTCCATCTCCGGCAAGAATCTGCTGCAGTAGCGTGAGTACCTTTGCAAGCAACTGCTCATCGCCTATGGATGCCGCACAAAGCTACATCAAATGTTAAGCCTAGCTGACGACATATACTATCCTGCACCCTGATCAGTAGTCTACTGATCATACGTACCTTTTTGGGTTGCCTGGCGTAGTGGTGCAGGGCTGCGTTCTGACACTTATCTAACGTGGATAATGAACCGTATATGCGCGCTCGATACTCGTCAACGTGGATACGTGAGTCTAGAAACGCAGATAGCGCTATACATACGTTCTTATACCCAAATTTCCCAGAATAGAAGTAGAAAATTGTATCATCTGGATACTCGCTCACTTTACTGAGCAGCTCTTGTATGCCTTGCGCTTTGCTTGAGAACTGGCGATAAGGCTCTTTCTTCGTAGCAAAGGTCGTATCCAAATATATGCAACCTAATATTCGTATCCCAAGCGAGTTTGGCAAAAGTACTGGATTCTGTGCCATCAAGTTTATCCACCATTTCTCTGCCCGGATGTCGCCGGTGTAGAGCACTGTTTTGCCATTGCCCTCGATCAGGAACATGACCGCGCCAACGCAATGGTTCGCATCGATAAGAGTGATCCTTATACTGCTGCTCGGAGCTAACTCTATCACGGTCGGAGTGCCCAGAGGAAGCGCCTTAGCCAGTTTGCGCATGCTTCTGTCGTAAGTGACATTGCGACTCTCAAGGATACCCTTAGCGAAGTTGACGCGATAGTGAAACTTCTCTAGTCGCAGCAGTATCTGCGAGGCATGTCAGCTTCACAGCGAAGTCAACTGGATCAGAATTGATTCAGTAATCACCTCCTTAGTCGCAGCTGAAAAGTACACGAATGGAGCGCGTAACGACTCGAGGCCAGCCAGATGATCAGAGTGTACATGACTCAAGAAGCATGCCAAAGGCGCCTTGTGCTCAGGTTGTTGACTGAAGTAGTCTATCCTGCTCTGGGGAAATTCTGCAGCGAGCCGTTAGTGAAGGTGGTGATTGTGACAGGTGGTGAAGGAGAGCACTTCAGGCGCGTCGAACCTAGCGCAACTTGGACTCGGGCAGCCGCGGTTCACTGCACACTATGACGGTTACTTCTGCAAATTCAGTCTCCTCTACCAGCTACCATGGTCTTTGATTGACGTGCAAAGATGTTGGATATCGCTGCGTATCATTAGTACGCTGGTGAGAGAACCGAGGGTTCATTGTTCTACTACGACTCACACGCCCATACCAAGATATATCCGTATGGTATGTAGCTCTAGTACACCCCCTATCTACACTACGAAAACGTCGCTAACTTTCACAACTTGCCCTGTAGCCATCGACTTGTTGCCACAGATACCCGTGAGAATCGAAAGCGCACCATCAATGTGACTTGCAGCTCTCATATCCTGATCGATATCCGCACCTTGCTCACCAAATAAGTCCGCCAGCAGGACTTCATCACCTCCGCCATGCGCACCGACTGAATTGGGGATCTCCACGTCCTGGGGCTTCTCAAACAGCTTTCTGAGTGTGATTGATCGCTTTTCGAGCGATCCTTCGAGCGATTGGTCCCCCCCACTATTCACATAGCTGTTTTCGACGACCTCCATTTCCACACGGCCGCCAGTGCCGTTGAACGATACCCGGAAACCTTCCCAGGGTGCGTAGGCGGTTAGAGAGTAGGTGAGTACCGCGCCGTTCTCATATTTTATCAGAAGGTTCATTGTGTCCTCTATGCTTATCCCGTCGCCGAAGACGCTTTGGTCGCGATAGTATGCATCTTCATGCTCAGCATCGAGATACATCTTCTTCAGCTTCTCATTTTGGGCCATGTGCAGTGCGAATGGATCCTTCTTCGCCACATCACTGCCATGGGCTCTTGTGTAGAATTCCTGAACACCTCTCTTTTCGGCGTTTTCTCGCCCGTAGAAGTTCAGATTTCCCTGCGCGTAAACGGTTTCCGGACGTGATGACAGCCAAAAGTTGACCAGGTCGAAATGGTGTGTTGACTTGTGGACGAGTAGGCCTCCACTGTTACGCTTATCGCGGTGCCAGCGACGGAAATAGTCTGCGCCGTGCGACGTGTTGAGCAGCCATTCAAAATGTATGCTTGTAACTCTTCCGATCGCTCCAGACCGAAGGAGTTCCCAGACCTTGGTGTTGTGCGGTGCGTAGCGGTAGTTGAACGTAACGCGCACTTTCTTGCCTGTTCGCTCGACAGCGTCGAATATCTCGCGGCATCGCGGTGCGTCAATAGTCATGGGTTTCTCTGTTACAACATTGCAACCTAGTTCCAGCGCGCGAACGATGTAGATGTTGTGTGTACGATCGATTGTTGTTACGATGACTTCATCTGGTTTCGTTTCGCGGATCATTCGGTCGAAATCCGACGCTTTGAAAGTGGGAACCCTGGCATGGCCAAGAGACTCCAGTTGTGAGTTCGCAAAGTCCAATCGTGTTTGATTGGTGTCGCATAGTGCCACGACAACAGATGTCTCTTTGTAGGTTGTCGCTATTGCGGTGTAGAAGAAAGACGAACGACCGCCTGTGCCAATCAGAGCGTATTTCTTTTGCTTGTTCTCCCCCGCCATATTTGCTAATGAAAAATGCAAGAATAAACGTTGAACCAAGCGTACGGTAGCCCAAGACTTTGTTCTGGAGCCACTTCTTAACCTCTTGGGAAATGTCCCATGATGATGCATCGGTGTGTCGCTACGCCGGTCAGACCCCTCGATATTCGGTGTAATCCATCCCGAACGTTGCCTTTTACCGCTGCTATAGCCGGCTGGTGAACCGATGCATTCCTTCCCCCCAAAGGAAAAACATAACACGTCCGGAAATAAGAGTTCTTCTTTGACGCTAGCCAACGCAATAACACTAGTAAGAATTCTTTACAAAGCTTTTTTGGGGTACTATACGCTCTAAGGAATAACATCCGTTTATTATAGAGAGATTTTATCAGCGTTGTCGTGGTGGTGTAAAGGGAGTCGCTCGCCAAGAAGGTGCCCAATTTTTCCTTTTGGGGGTGAATACTTGGAGGCGAGGCCCCACAGGCTCCACCCCCATGGAGAAAGTGAAGCAGAGACGATCGTCGTGAGGCAAAGAGCTTGCCACGTGAGCTCTGCGGGGAAGCTCACTCTTTGCCTAAAAGCTTATATCGATCTGCTACTCATGCGGATAGAGAACGGATGAAAGGAGATGATATGTGCACGCCTCGGAAGGGAAAGAATAGACACGTTCCTAGCGAGCTCAACTTCACAACCTTACAAGTAACTTGAACCCTGTAGAAATAACTCCTCTCTGTATAAATTACAAGGCAGAGCTTATTTGAAGATTCTAAGGCTTGTTGTTGTGAAGTGTAGCGTTGTAGAAGTTTTCTTATACCCGAAAGGCGCCTGGATTTTCCCTTCTGGGGCGTGCGTGGAACAACGTAACTGTTTTCAGCGCAAGCAGGAGGCTGGAAGTATGCATGGCCAAATGGGTGTTGCATACCCAACACCAGGATGCGACCAGGATTCGTTGACCCAATCAGTCGGTCCTTGTTGTCCGAGCCAGGGCTTTGGACTGATAAGTATATGAGTCGATCGCTTCATGGGTCATTGTGAAAAACCCTCACCCGTCCTAAAGTCATCGCTCCGCGGTATCATGGCGACAACCCGTATTGAAGCCCCCAAAGAGGACACCATCACCCATGTTGAGCACTCCACGCCTGCAGCTGTACACAATATCGCGAAGTCCGACGCTGCAGCCAAGTTCCTAGCCAGCGCCCATGTCGACGATGCATCGTTCTCCTACGAAGAAGAGCGCGCACTCCTCAAGCGCGTGGACTATCGAGTTCTCCCCCTTCTGCTAGGAGCATACTTCTTCCAGCAACTCGACAAGTCCTCCTTGTCCTACGTCTCGATCTTCGGTCTGCAGAAAGATGCAGGCCTAGTAGGACGTCAATACTCATGGCTTGGGTCTATCCTTTACCTCGCCCAACTAGTCATGCAACCACTCGCCGCATTTATTCTCGTTAAACTACCCACTGGGAAGGTCATTGGAACAGCTATATTTCTTTGGGGTAGCAGCCTGGCCATCATGTCCGCTTGTACTGACTTCAAAAGCCTTCTTGGTCTGCGATTCGTATTGGGATCCTTCGAGGCCATGATAGCTCCTGCGTGTGTCGCGACTACGACGATGTGGTGGCGCCGCTCTGAACAGACTCTTCGAACGGGTTACTGGAATGCTATGAACGGTGTTACGTTCATTGTTGGGTCGCTTTTCACCTACGGTCTCGGACATATCAACAGCGACTCGCTGTACAAGTACCAGATCATCTTTATGTTCTGCGGCCTCTTGACTGTGGCGTATGCTTTCGTCGTCCTCGTCTTGATGCCGGATAGCCCCATGAAAGCCAAGTATCTGAGTAAACGAGAACAATTCATTGCGGTCGAGCGTCTAAGGGCTAACCAGATGGGTATCCAGTCTGGAGAGTGGAAGTGGGATCAGGTCTGGGAGACGTTGATTGACTTCAAAACCTGGTGTTGGTTCATTGCCATTATCGCTATCTCGTAGGAATTTCAATTCCCATGCATCGGGTATCTTTTACTAATGTTATTCTTACAGCATAGCGAGCGGCGGTATTTCCACCTTCGGTAACCTCATCATCCGCGACTTCGGCTATACCAACTTCCAATCCATTCTTTTCAACATCCCTTTTGGTGCCATTCAGATTGTCTGTATCCTAGGCTCGTCCTGGGGGGCGACACGCTGGAGTCGCAAAGGCCTCGCCATTGCCCTCGTCGCCATCCTTCCCATCATCGGCACGATCATGATGTTGACCGTGCCTCGTCAACATAAAGGCGTCTTGCTCTTTGGATACTACCTCGTATCGTGTCTCGCCGCCATCACACCTTTAATATACACTTGGCATGTGCAGAACACTGCTGGTGACACGAAGAAGAAGTGTACGTCGGCCATGGTGTTCATCGGCATGTGTACAGGCAATGTCATCGGTCCGCTCTTGTACTCGGTTGACGACGCACCTCTATATCGGCCCGGCCTCATCTCCAACCTTGTCATGTTCGCGCTGGTTGCTATTATTGCTCTCCTCATTCCCATGTACTTGGCACTACTGAACAAGAGGCACGCGAAGCGGAGAGTGGAGTTGGGTAAGAGCGCAGTCAGGATTGACGAGAGTATGTTGAAGAAAAAGGAAATGGCACAGAAGGGAGTAGAGATGGAGGGACAAAATCAGAGACAGGAACAGGATAACGGTTTCTCTGATTTGACAGATATGAAGAACGAAGATTTCATTTACGTATACTAGGGATTTGGGATCGGAGGGGAAGACAATACATCGTCGCTACTCGTCAGTAGATGTTAGCTACAAGCTTGAGTTCTTCTTAACAATATACGTGCGACTGCCTGAGCAAATGTAATCGCAAGAATTAACGTGCCCGTGCGCAGTGTGCCCGGATTCACAGTGTGCCCCGCAGAACACTACATGCCCAATCTCAAAATGAGGCTGTACAGCGCCACACAATAGCTTAATATTAATAAAAACGTAGGGTTGCAGTAAATAGATGCTTGCGATCAACTTGTACTATCTATATTTTTCTAGAAGGTTGATGTTACGGCCACGTGATGTGACTTTGGCTAGAGCAGTAGATGGCTCATCTCGAGCTTGAACACTAACTTAAGCAGCGCTAGCGCGTTTTTAACGCTTGTTACTTAATAGGATTGCTTGCAAGGCTAGTCGCTTGCGCTTTTAAGCTTGTTAGATAGGTTTTTTCTAGTGTTAAGCTTCAACCTTGCGCGCGCGTTCAGCTGCTTTTTTAGCTCGCTTAAGCTCCCTTATCTCCTTAAGCCTCTGCCTCTCTACACGCTTCTCCTCGAGCTTAACTTAACGCTGCAGTTAAGCCTCCTCGCGCTGCTTCTTAGCCCGTGCTTTTTGGAGTTTCTCCTCTATCTTATCTCGCTCCCGTACTGCTTCTCTAGCTCGAGCCTTACGCAACTTGCGAGGAGACTAGTAGACAGCGCCACCGTAATACTCCTAGCGCTGCTAAAGGTTAAGAGCTTTGCCCTTCTTCCTGTGCTTCTTTTTGTGTTAAAGGGCCTCCTTTAAGCCCTTATTTTTATGCTTTAAAAGCTTATTCTAAACAGAGAGATAGTAAACGCTTGAACGCAGCTTTCTTGCCTTATACTAATAGCTATTATCGACAGCAGCTCGTACTAACTAATTAAGCTTTCTCTAGTTATAATTAGAGAGCCCTAACGATGAGCTTCTCTTAGCTTCTAGCGTGCTGGCAAATCTACGAAGGATAACGTTGGCATCTATTAGCTAGATCCTAGTGGCTTTAAAGGCCTTTAATATAAGGCTCTCTATAAAGGAGGATATCTAGGCGCTCTAGAAGAGCAGGAAGAAGTCCCCTTTCTTAATTAGAATAAGGCCTTGAGCCTTATAGAGATAGTTAGTGAGCTCGTTAGAGTAGGCTTAAGAGAGTAGTGTTATGGGCGGAAAGAGGCCTGCTAACGAGTATGCATTTGCTCCTATGTACAGAAGAAGAAGGATAAAGAAAAGAAGAGTAGTGTCCTTCTTGTACGGTATTTATCCTCCGTACGCTAATACAAAGATAGACAAGTGGGAAGTTCTTTGGCGTAGCCTCTTGCGGTACTTAGGCGTAGCCCCTTACAATACTCCCTCTCTCCCTCCTTCTAGATTGTACAGCTAGTTAAGTTCTAAGTAAATCTAGTTCCTATCGTACAAGACCAGTAATCGGACAGTTGCCTATTCCTAACTCCGCGTTTTGTTTGCTTAGTTGTGGGGTTGTCAGTGGTGAATTCGCCCTTTACCGTACGATTGTTGGCCGCGCTAATACCGCTCCTGTAGTAAAGGTGGAATCTAGGGCTTCTTCTTAGGTATATAAGAACTACAGCTCTGCCCTTTCTTATTCTTTTCTCTTATTGCAACAGCTTCTCTTATAGCAACTTGTCACAATGCCTCTAAAGAACACTCCTGCTCCCCCTCCTGCCCGTAGCTCCTGGGCTGCTAGCGGCGTCAACCACCTCTCTTTCGCCCTTAGTGGTAACGTTAACAGCTCGTACGCCACTGCTGCTGCTAATATTCAGAATATCGCTCATCGTCTGCTCACTCGTACCCACCCTGGTGCTGTAGTTCCTGTTATTAACGTCGCGGGTCCTATTAACATAAACGACTACTAGGTCTAGTACATCCTTGACAGGGACGTTGCTAGCGAGCTTCGCTGTGTTCTCTTAATAGCCTCCGTACGTGTTGTTTAACGTTGCCGCTCTTGTTCTTTTACTTACGTCTCTTAGCCTCCTATCCGCCGCGTCGCCAAGTTCTTCCTTCGTCCTGTAGGAAACTCGCTGTACGACGCTTATTAGGGCCTAGGCAACACCGACTAGTCTCCTCTTGTTGCTCGCAGCACTCTTCACGCTCGCTAAATCTTAACTGGACGCGACTCCTACCTTAAGGCCTTTGTTATCCATACCCGCGGAGCTCTTAACGCTTCCCCGTGCTCTAACAACTGCGCTTAGGCCGTACGCGGTAATAAGCCCTTTACCGCTTTCGCTAGCTGCGTATCTATTGCAGGGGAATAGAATAGTGCTTGCTCTAACTGCGTCTGGTCTAAGCACAGTGCGCAGAGTCAGCTTCCTCGTCACGGAGTTACCAACAGCGGAGGAGCTCTTCCCGGTTCTCGTTCTCGTATAGGCGGTCGTGCCATTCGTGCTTCTTCTGCTAATAAGGAGCAGTTTGTTAATACTAACGCCTAAGTTGGCGCGACTGCTGGTTCCGTCTTCTCCAACAAGAATCTGTAGGCAACCGTACAGCTTGCGTACGAGTTAGCTATAAATGCAGGGCTGCTGTATTAACTAGATTCTTCTCTGGTTCCTAAGTAGCTTCCTGAAATCCAACCTATTTTACTAGGTACTGTTTTGCTCCTTAACGTGTTCTCTCATCTGTAATAGTCTCTACTTGCTATTTAAGGTGCTCCTCTTGTTCGTCTTCGTCTCGTACGACTACCGCTGCGGGTTTGGAGTCGTTAGTTTGTTGCGAGGGAAGAGGGTCTTCCGCTGCTGGCCTTAGCTTGTCGACGTGGTAGGTCTTTGATGCCTATAGGGTTGCTAACTCTACCTAGTACGGGTCTCGTACGCGCGATACTTGGAATTTCTCACATTTCTAGTTAAGTTTCTTACTCGTTCTTGTAGTCCGTACGTCGCGTAGGTCGAGCTACACCCAGTCTCCTACCTTGTAGGTAGGGGCTGGTTTCCTTAACTTGTTCGCTTGCCTTTCTTGTTCTTGTTGCGCGTACGACATTGCGGAGATCGCCTAGTTAGCTGCTCTTGTAATAACTCTTACGATTTCCTTAGCTTTGTCCTAGGTGCTTATTGTCGTTGTAGCGTTCGCTGCTATACGGTCTAATGTCTTAGCTTGCGAGAAGGGAGTGTTGTGGTAGCCGTGCTGCAGGAAGAAGGGAGATACTCTAGTTGTTGAGTTTGTGCGGGAGTTTAGCATAAGCTCTAGAACTAGGCATAGCGTTGCCTAATTATCTTGATCGTTGTTGCAGAATACCCGTACGACTACTTCGATATCGCTATTTGCTCGTTCTGTTGTACTATCTGTCTGTGGGTGGTATGCTGTAGACAGGTTTCTCTTAATGCCTAGTAGCGTACAGATATCTCCCTATAAGGCACTCGCGAACTAAGGGCCGCGGTTAGATGTAATAGAGAGAGGGAAACTATAGTAACGGTACACTTCTCGTATGAAGGCCCATACGACATCTAGCGTCTCTATCTTAGCTATAGGTATTAGCACAACTCCCTTGCTTAGGCAGTCTTTTACTACTATTAAGTTAGAGTTCCCTTGGGATAGCGGTAGGCCCGTAATAAAGTCTACAGTAAGGTGTTGCCACGTACGGCTAGGAACTAGCAGAGGACGTAGGTAGCCGTGTCTTCCGTCCCTCTATAGGGTGCTCTTCCTACAGAGCTCACAGTTTCGTACGAAGCGTCGTATATCGTCGCTTATCTTTGGCTAGTACTATTCTCTAGCGACTATCCTGTAGGTTTCTTCTCGTCCAGGATAACCTGTTTGCAAGGATAAGTGGGCGATTTGGACTATGCCCGTACGGAGGGGCTCGGATTTAGGAACCTACACGCGGTTCCTCCACTGTAGTCGTCCTTCGTCGTTAACTAAGCAGTCGCTAAGGGACACAGCTATCTTTCTTGTCGTAGACAAGGACCGTTGCCCTTCCCGTACAGCGTGTAGCACTTCTTGGTACATAGCGTCTTCTGCTTGTGCTGTAGTCTAATAGCGACTTAGGAGTTCCTCTTCGTTTGGGGGCTGGGGTAGTGTTGGCGATATTAATGGTTTCTAGTCTAGCTGCACAGGAAATATTCCTACGACTTCTTGTTGTTGTACGGGTGCGAGCATTACAAACTCTCTAGTAGTAACACGGTTGTCTAAGTTATCTTGTGGCAAGTCCTAATCGCGGCGGGATAGCGCATTAGCTCGTACGTTCTCTTTTCCAGGGCGGTAATGAATACGCATGTTGCTAAAGCGGGAAAGTTCCACGGACTAGCGTACGTGTCGTTCTGTTATCTTCTGCTTCTTAGTAAAGTACTCTAAGTTCTTGTAGTCTGTAATAACCTCGAATTCTCGTACGCCTCGCAGTTCAGCATCCTATTCTTTTAGGCAGTAGATTACCGCTAGGAGTTCCTTGTCGTGTATTAGGTAATTCGCTTCGTGACTTAGTAATTTCTTTAACAGGTAAGCCACTGTACGGAGAACTCTATTCTCGTCTTCTTGCGATAGCGTGCCGCCTATTGCATGGCTAGAGGAGTCGCATTCCAGAATCGTACGTCGTTCTAGGTTAAAGGTAACTAGGACTTCCTCCGAGAGGAAGGCGTCCTTTAGCGTCTGGAAACTCTTCTCTTGCTCCTGTCCCTATGTAAACCTCGCGTCCTTCTTAGTTAGTTGCACAAGAGGTTCAGCGTGTCGAGCGAAGTGTAGGATAAACTTCTAATAGAAATTTGCGAAACCAAGGAACCCTCGTACGCCACGCACTGTTGTAGGAGCTTGCCATTCCTGGATTGCCTTGACCTTTTCTAGGTCTATAGAGATCCCTTTTCCTACTTCAACGATAAACCTAAGGTACTTCGTACGTGTAACATCAAATTCGCATTTCTTTAGCTCTAGCTGTAAGCTAGCCTCCTTTAGCCGGTCTAGGATTGTTCGTACGTGTGCGTGATGCTAAGAGAGTAAACCGTCTGTAAAGATAATAATGTTATCTAGGTATGCTAACACAAAGTCGTCAAGGAATTTACGTAGCGTCTAATTTACATAGCGCTAGAACGTGCTTGGTGCGTTTGCTAGACCAAAGGGTGTTACTAGCCACTCGTACGAGCCAAAACGTGTACGGAAGGCGGTTATCTATTCTTGTCCTTTGGTGATCCGGATCTTGTGAAATGCGGCAGTAACGTCTAGCTTTGTGTACTACTTCGCCCGTCCGATTTGGTTTAGCGTCTCTCGTACAAGAGGGAGAGGGTAGCGGTCCTTCTTAGTAATCGCGTTTAATGCCCAGTAATTAACACAGAATCTTAGTCCTCCACCTGGTTTTCGTACAAATAGGACTAGTGAAGCGGCGGGAGAGCTGCTAGCTCGTATAAACCCCTTGTCTAAGAGCTTATGTAGCGTCTTCCTTAGTACTAAGAGTTCGTCTCTTAACATGTTGTATAGCGGTCCGTACGGCACCTTGGGCTCCTTCCTATCTTGTAGTTCAAGCTCGATGCGGTGGTCAACGTTAGGCCCTCTTAGTGGAGGAAGGTCTTTACCCTCTCTTGGAAGGAACAGATCCGCGTACGACTGCAGGTAGTCTGGTAATTGTTTTAGGATATCTGTCTTCGTAAGAGGGGCCTTAGGTTGTAAGGCCTTCTCGATGTCCTTTAAGCTTGCTGCAAAGATTTGGACCTTCTCTTTTCTTCCCCTATTCCGTCGTACGTGGAATTGGAAGGCCGCCGCGGAGATAGGGTAGAATTTAACCCTTATTTCCTGGGATTTGGTGCTTCGTACGGAGAAGCCGTGCTTTAACAAGGTAAGGGTCTGTTTGTCGCTATTAATAACCCCTCCTACTCGTTCTAACCATGTTTTTCCTAAGATTATGTCGTAGTTGTACGCAGAGGGCATAACGTACGCAGCAGCTTTCTGCTTTAGCCCTCCTACGTCTAGTGTAAACTCTGTAATTACACTCACAGGACTCTTTTGCTCGTTTACTCCTTCTACAAGGATCTGTAGTATCTTAATGCGCGGTAGGTTATTCGCCCGTACGACCTCTTTAGTAACAATCCCATACGTGCAACATCCGTTGTCCACTATAGCGGTAGCGTGATTAATTCCATTAATTGTGATATTAATAGACATAGGCTTTGTTGCAGTTAATTGGCGAAGAATCTCCCTCCTTAGTCGTACAGTCTCTTGGACCATACCCTTATTCTGCCCTAGCTTGCGCCTTTTAGCTAGGGCTCTTCTTTTCCCAACTCCTCTGAGTTGGAATTCGCTACAGTAGAGATAGTAGCCACCTTAGGCTGTTTGCCTCCTTCCTCCGTATAAGAAGTAGATCTTCTTAGCTTAGCTTGACACTAGGCAACACGATGCCCAGGCCTTCCACAACGTAGGCAGGTTCCTTTCTCCCTTCTTTCTTGGACTTAAGCCTTTGTACCCCAGAACTCTCGTGTCGTACGGGGTCTTATAACTCCTACAGTAGGAGTCTAGTCCATCGCATCGCTATGTTAACTAGGTCGAGGGGGAGAAGTCGTACGAGGTGTGTAGTTAGTAGAAGACTAATCTACTGCTTTTAGGTTCTCCTAGGTAAAACGTATCCTCTAAACAAACTGCTCGTACGTCTCTCCAGCAGGAGGCTGATAGCCTACCTAATAGCGTAGCAGTCTCTTGTTTAGTAAGTTCTTAAGGTAATTAATCTTTTGTGCGTCGCTAGCGGTGTTGAGTCCTGCTTCTAAGAACTTAAGATCAAAGGATTGCACGTAGGGAACAAGCTCTCCTTTTCCCTGTTTCGTTGTACGAAGGAACTGCATTGCCTTCTCCTTAATCGTGGGATTAATAAAGAACCTATCCAGCTGTTGCTACAGACTCCGCAGCGAGGGGCTAGACCTCCCCTCTATAATCGCGGTAACGTACGTTCTTAGGGCGGTAAATGCCCATCCTTTCGTACGAGTGATTACATAGTGGACTTGGTCACTCTCGCTTAGGTAAGCTCTTTGGTCGGCAAAGAGCTTCGCTTGTACGCGCGTCTTCTATTAGGCGTAGTCCTTATAACTACCCTTCTCAAAGACCTCTACGTCTGGTAGGCGCGGTTTCTCGTATCGTACGGGCTCTTGGGTTCGGCCCGATGTTGACGTGGCAGGTAGGGTGGTCCCACCTAGGCTCGGCACACTCAGCGTCCTCCTCTAATCCTCAACAATTTGAGTCAGACTCTGGAGTTGCTAGCTTAACATAGCGTACGACTGTCGTTCCTAGGTCGCTTGGTTTAGGTCGTTCTGTAGTCGTCGTACGTAGTCTCGAAGTTCCTCTACTTTAAGAGCTCGGCTTCTCTCTAGGGGGAGGTCTGTCCGACTTCCGCTTAATTCTTCCTAGTTTATCGTATCGTCGTCTACCCGTGCTTGCATCGTACAGGTAGGGTCTTGCTAACTTGTGACACTCAACAAGCAGCCGTTCTCAATTCCAGCTCGTCTCGTACGAGAAGGAAGAGTCGTTCTCGATTCTTGCTACGCGCGCAGGAAGAGTATCGTCCTTAATTCCAACTCGTCTCGTACGAGGAGGAAGAGTTAAAATAAAAGAAAGTGTTGATCCTTCTTCTAATGTTATGGGCGGAAAGAGGCCTGCTAACGAGTATGCATTTGCTCCTATGTACAGAAGAAGAAGGATAAAGAAAAGAAGAGTAGTGTCCTTCTTGTACGGTATTTATCCTCCGTACGCTAATACAAAGATAGACAAGTGGGAAGTTCTTTGGCGTAGCCTCTTGCGGTACTTAGGCGTAGCCCCTTACAAGTAGCTTAAACAGCACTACATCAAGCAGCTAGAGCGTATGAGTTAAATATAGAGGAAGGATTATAAGGAGAATCCTGTAGCGATTACAGTAGTTAATAAACTCTATCGTAACATAAGATCTATAGCTATTAAGGATAAGCAATTGCTATCTCCCTAATCGCTGCTTTGTATAGCGATTAAACACCTGCTCTAGCTAAGCTAGACCTATGTTATCGTTTGACTAGCCTGTTAGAGATAATGAGACAAAGACCTTATGCTCTCCTGCCTTGATATCCTCTACCTAACTTAATTGTATAGCTCCTTTCTTAGCTGCGTAGATAAGGGCTGGAGGCAGCGAGCTCCTATTAGCGCAGCAGTAGGCTAGGACTGTTAGAAACTCGCGTAATCTATCCTAGAGAGATGCTTGAACCTCCTTCTTCTCCTATTAACGCCTGCTAAAGATCCTCTTGCTTCTGCCTATTAAGCTAATTAAGAAGCCCTTCTCATCTATATTGTATATATCTTAAGCCTTAAGGTGGTATTTAGTAATCTTGTAATGCAGCAGTTCAAAGTAGAGTCTATACTTTGACTTAAAATTAGCTAGGTGGCGCGTACAATCTATGGCGCTGGTCTACTTTAAGATAAGATAGATCTCGTGTTAGTTAATAAAGCGAGTAACCTAGCTCTCGCTGAGCTGCTAATGGGCTACTTTAGAGGAAAAATTCTTGATTATCTCTCTTGTAGGAGGAAGGCCTCGCTTTGTAAGGCCTTTAATATATCGTATAAGCTCTGACTCTTGTTGTGGGTTAAGAGCTTGCCTGCTGGCATGCCCAGCATCCCTAGGCCCTGTCACGCCTCTCTATCGCCGCCCTAGAGTTGACCGGTCAACACCATGCTTTTCAGCAACTTCCTTCAATGTAAATTGTTCTTCTGAACCTCGCGATTTGAGATCTTCAATCGCCTCATCAATTGGAGCCATGGCTGTGGAGTTATCGCGCGTTGGAGTTGTGGTGTTGAGACGCGCGTTGGTGTTCTGCGGGGCACACTGTGAATCCGGGCACACTGCGCACGGGCACGTTAACCGCAGGAACTTGCGACAAAACGATATCTAGTACACAGGGAAATCACGTTGTATATCACGGCAATTCGCGGAATTTGGTGTGTTACTAAAGTGAGGGAAAATTGGAATATGCCCTGCTCCGTGCGCAACGCCGCCCATCTGGCTGATGTTGCACCTACTCCCATCTAATCTATCACTTGCTACCCCGACCGAGCCAGCTAGTTTACACGAGCCAGACTCGATATAGCAAGAAAAAAGGTACTTTGAGGGTAAGAGCTGTGCTAGTCTAGCGTTCACCAGACCCCTCCTATTTGGACTAGCCTCGCAAAGCTCAGATTCGTTTCTCTTAGGGAGGGTCTGGTCGCTGAACTTCTAGCAAACCAACTACTTTTTAGCTTATTTTCACCCCTTCTAACACCTCTTTACTATGCTATAGTTGCTAGCATACTTTATATATCTAAACATATTCTTCTTCTTCTTCTTCTTATGCGCTATTATTCATGCCCTCTATTGCCCTATTATAGCTGCTCATTGTAAATTTATAGCTATTTGAATGTTAGTAACTGGAAGGGCTACGCTGAGGGAGCTATCGCACAGGTATACTAGAGCTGTATTCGATAGAGAAGAGAACTCCAGGCTGCTTAGGCTGAAGGTTATTCGGTGAGCTCGGAGTAACCTTAGACCGAGGTTCAGTGGTTTGGCCTGAGCGTCGTTCAGACGCGTTCAGTCGCGAGCCGTGCGCTTGCGCACGTGACCGAGAAATCGTCGAGGATTTACCAACTGGGCTCAAGCCCATCACAGCAAGCTCAAACTGTTTAACCTTATGGGTAGGAGGGGATAAAATTAAGCGTAGAAGTAGTTAGACCTTGCTAGTTTGGAAGTTCGGTGTCTAGACCCTCCCTAGAGGGACAGTCCGAACTTGCAAGGCTGGTCCAGATCGAGGAGGGAGGTGGCTGGCGAAAGCTAGACTAAGAGCTGTGCAACAACGTCTTCCCGAAATGACTTAGTAAGAACAGACCATCTTGTGGTGTGGAAACCTTACTAGTTATCTGCTAAAATTGCTAAGTTTGGGGCGGCGATCCGGTCTTATTCCGAGTGCGTTGTCAGCCAATTAGATGTGCTTATAGGAATTGAATTTAAGTGAGTGCACGTGACGTCTACCCCTGCGAAACAACCCCTTGCCAACCGCCCACATACAAAACTTTTGCCTTATACCGCAGTAGATCGTACAACGTAGAAACGTGGAACCCCTGAGCTGTACAATGAACTGACATCGGCTAATTACTGCTGCTACATGCATGAAAGGAGCCGAGTTTACATGACTAACAATGGGACCTACCATCCTCCCAAGTCCTCATGAATGTGCTCATCTAGCGAATACGGGGGCCGCGTCAGAACGCGCCGGTCGACCAGTCCGCTTTAAACATGGCTTCACGCGTCGCGCGTCGATTGCGGACAACGCCATCTTCGCGGAGCGCAGAGAGCAGAAAGTATCGAATTGCTGGTGCAAGCTACCTCGGTCACACATGGTAGAGTAGTCGCTGAAGCTGAGTGTTGTTGATCGCACTAAGAACATGCGCTGATTCTCCACCTTCGATCCGAAACAAATAGGGTAATCGGCAACGCGAGACATGTATAGCGATGTTTCCCTTCCGGCTAAATTCTCTGCACTTAACTGACTCTTACATGCTCTGATCCTGAAACGACTCGGGCGCAGTCAGGCATCTCCTTTGCCCTGAGTAGCTCCTCGTACAGCGTCCTCCCTGATATGTTATCAAGCAGCTTTCCGGCCCATGAAGTCGACGTTCCTACTATGCCGAATTGCCGCTATTACTATCGCAAGCCATCCCCTTACTTGAAATAACCGTGCGCCAAACCAAACGAAGCCGTATCAAGGAACAAGACAGGCGCTTCTTTGTTAATAGTCGCGATACCCCGGATTGGACCCTGATCTTGCCTCGCTTCGTTACTGGCTGCGCCAAATCCGCTGACAGAAAATAGAGGAGAATTTCGAGACTACTGCATACTGTCGGCTGTTGTCGATCGGTCGCGCGTGTAGCGGTAAGAATAAAAACGAACGGCGTTTTTAGGGTATACGCGTTGTTGACGCCTAACAGTAGAACGTGACGCCTAGAAAGAAGGAAACGCGAGATGCATCGAGAATATCACCAAATACTACCGAACGCTAGCTGACGGCACCTTGGCGCAAGAAATCTAACCGTGCCGTTAATACGCTAGAAACCTTTCCTCTCAAACGAGCAAACTCAGTGTCTGCAGCCGTAGGCGACACGGAGCTAGGTAGCATAGCCACAGTGTTCAAGCCCAGCGCTGCGTTTCACAACATCACTTTCCGTATCTCGAATGCTTGAACTCATACATGAAACTATACTTGGAGCTTCATAGGCTTGACCATGTTGGTCTTTCGGTCTGAGCTGGCAAGTGCCGTCAATCTGCTCATGCCTGCTACTTTCAGCAAGTGTTGAAGCAACTCAATCTCTTACGGTCTTGTTACGTGTGGAGGAGGGGGGATGGATGTCGGCATCTCCATCAAATTTAAACTGGAACCTGCTCCGAGGAGTTTGCGTTCGACGCAAAGTCATGGCAGCATCTCGCTTCTCCTTCTGCTAAAGCACGGCGACAACTTTTGCGCTAGCATTGACTACCTGTGACCCTCAAGTGACCACTACACCGCACTATGGGTCGAGTATGTGCACCGTCTGACATCCCACCCATGGTTCTTCTCCTGAAACTCGTATCCCCAGGATCACCATAACAGCTTACGAAAGCCTTGTAATTCGTCGGGCGGTAGTGTCAAGGTGTATCAATGTTAGAATAGCATGTACGAAGCTAGTGTTAGAAGCGGTGTACCCGAGACGATTGTATGAATGAGAGAAAGGGGGGCCATACGATTGATGCATTGTACCAAAAGTCTTTTCTTTCCGCATGCACGAACGCTGTCTCTCTCTGCTCCTACTCACCAAAGCTAGCATCCACACAACATTGCAAAGATGTTCGTCCGCCAGCTTGTCGTTCGAATTATCGCCGTCGCAGTGTTACTCAAGATATTAAGTGTCATCTGGCATTATTATATCTTCCAGTCCTTTCTTGAGCACCAGCAAATCACATTCGATGACTTCCCCACCGAATACGCGACAAAACTGAACGAATCGCGAGTAAACAACCAACAACCTCAAGAGTCCGACTACTCTTCCACATACAACGGAACCAAGATCCCACGCACGATACACTACATATGGTTCGAGAGAATCTACCCAGGCCATGAAAGTCCCTCTGGAGGCCCATCGATTGGATTTGGATCGCCGCGACTATGTCGAGAGCACAACCCGAGCTATGAGATTCGCATGTGGAATGCAACGAGCGCTCGCGAATTCCTCTCCAACGAATATGCCTGGTTCCTACCGACATACGACAACTACAAGTACCCGATCCAGAAGGTCGACGCTCTAAAGTACTTCGCACTATACCATTTCGGTGGCGTATATATGGACCTAGACGTCGCGTGTCGACGCCCACTAGATCCCCTGCTAGACTTCCCAGCCTGGTTCCCAGAGGCATCGCCGTTGGGCGTCAACAACGACTTGATGGCATCAGCGGCAAAGCATCCGATTGTGAAGAAGATGACGGAGGGTCTTGTGACACACAACTGGAACCTACTCTTCCCATACCTTACAATCTTCTGGACGACCGGACCGCAATTCACGAGTACGATATTGCAAGAATGGTTCGAGGAATGTCCTGATGGGAAATGCATGGAGCGCGGGGCCAGAAATGACCTTGGTAAGTCAGCGACCTTTGTGCAGTAAAAAGAAGTGCCGTGATTTAGCTAACTTATTTCGCGTAGATCCGAGCTCCTTTGTCGTTTTACCTCGAATCTTCTACTCGGAAGAATACACCTTCTTCGGCCATAAACCTGGAGGATCATGGCATGGCGGGGATGTCGCTGTGGTATTGTGGTTCGTAGAGCGACCATGGGCGATCGCAAGCGTTGCTACAGCCTTTGCTGGAACAGTCTTTGCTATCGCTAGAGTGAGGAGTAGAAGGGCCCGGCAAAGAGGGAAGGTCTATAGTCCTTTGGTTTAGAGCAAACAAGATCCTGCGAACAATACCTGTTGTGCTAGTACGACACCAACGAACGAATGCTTGCGATGGACATGTCTACTAGAATATGACTCGTATTATACATGGTCAGCCATGGCGGCCAGAAGCCTTGTCAGACCCTCTTCGGAAGTTCTCTGGCAACTTGAAGTGTGTGTGTGGCCCAGGTCGATTACGTTTTATGTGTAGATTTGTCCGATGCCACCGGTCCAATGACAAAGCGTAAGTATGGTCTTGGGCTGTATCCCGAGGGGAAGTTTTCGCAGACCAGATCGTGCCGAAACCCCGCCCGCGCTGCTAGTAGAACCGGAGCCTACCGGATGAGTGTTGTTCCATATCCGACAATTCACGACTAAGGATACCTTTCCCGCTCGCCAAGAACTTCTATGTTGACCTCAGGACCTACGCAAATGTCAAGATCTCCAAGCCAGGGATTCGAAAATTACCATCTCGCCTCATGGATGGAGTTCGTTACACACTCCAGCTTCACTGTGCTCAGAGGTTACGTCTGCATTGACATCGTCATACTGAGTCATCACAGATTTGACCGCGTTATGTTTCCTTCTAGGCCTTAGGAGCGACATCCACTCCACTCTAATTACTGAGTCACACCATCTGTGAGCAAGATATCAAGACTTATTCTGGGGCAACGATCCAAGGTGGTGAGATGTAGGACATAAACTAAATGAATCTATAATAAATAGAACCAATCGAGCTGCAACAACCAATCGTTTCATTGTGGCTTTACGCCCTATCTATAGCCTCCTGGGGGATATTCGGGCGGGTGAGGGAGTTGTTGACACACGCAAAGGCAAGGCAATGCGCTTTGTTCGTGAGATGAAAGAGTTAGACCGATAGTTTACACGAGTTTAATCTATCATTGGGTCATCATTACTGAAGGCATACTGGGTGATCTCTTTGTCAAGATCGTTGCATCTCTCTACAGGTTTGGAGATCAGAGACGAAGTCGAGGCTACTACTTATGACCGCATAATTTCAAGTTTAAGTCATCCCCAGACTATTCTGGAACAGAAACGACTCGCTGCGGACAATATTAGGCACGTAAAGTAAAAGTTCATCATCATCGTTCAATAAATCCACGGTAACTACTTTGTGCGGTGAGGGGCCAAGATGGAAGATGGTTACCAAACAACCTCCGCGCCACTAGAACAGCTTCGTCCGGCTGAGTCGAGGCTTTGTACTCGCCCGAAAGGCTCTGGCAGTGTGTAATTTGTAGAGCCTCATTCTATGATATTGCAATATCTTCGGGCTGACTGGACATACATAAAAGGATGGCTTCCTGCTGAGGAGAAGCTCATCATTCAGCACATTCAACTCACGCACTATAGCCATTACACCTCATTGTCTACTCTTTACTTAGTAATCTATTGCAATCGACTAGCAACGACAACTGCTTCGTGCCGGTCATCAGCCCCATTAACGGCGAGAACGGTAACCTTCGCAACGGATACTTCCATGACCAGACCACCTCGGACTGGCGCAAAGCTTAGAGTGTCTTGAGACTTGTCTCTCTACCCTCAGTCGACATTATGAACTGTCCTCAAGAGAAGGAATCCGGACTGGTTCTTCGTTTTGGGGGGTTAGCATTGAGGTAGAGAGAAGTCGAGAGGTTTGCTACTATAGACATTTACTGCAACTTTGCAGTGCCGCTGCTCACTTGGTGTGTACATAGCTTCGAATTGAGGTGTATATGTCATGACTTCTAATTCGAGGCACCCTGAACATGTCCCGTTATACTATGGTGCAGCTGTCAGCGAAAATAAGGAAGACACGTTACGGTATAGACTCACTAGTGAATCTAGCCGCTGAACCACATACATGCGGAGAAGGACAATCCAAGATCAGGGACCGCCATATCCTACTAACAATCGTGCTGTCTGACTTGATCGATTGATATTGTCGCCTCTCTAGCCATCTAACTATGCGCGCTTCATCTCTGGCTTCTTCTGCAATCCATACTCGCAATAGATCCACCAAATACAAAACTGTATGTGTATATCGATCATGTACCGCCTAGGAAGCGTACTCTCGATGCTAAGAATGCCAATTTCCGCTCGATCTTGGAGCCCCAACATCGAGGTGATACTATTACAAAGAATTACGCACGAAGATAGCATAAAGATAGTAGTACATAAACCGCCAACGCCCGCTAACTAAAACAAAATGATGATGATGATGACCGAAAAAGGGTGTCATGTTGTTGTGATACATGAGAGATGTTATGCGGATGCTCCATCGGCAAAGACAGATCTACTGTGATAGCCTATTACCGATCATTGTGCTGAAGCTGTTGCCGGCTGGTCGTGGTTCCTTGCCAGCTCCCATGTAAAACTCGCAGCGAAATTTGAGGCATTCAGTTCCGCGGGCATCGTGATACACCTGGATGATATCGCCAGTATGTAGATGTCCGAAGAGAGCGCGGCCTTTGTCATCCTTCTGCTTCAGGTGTTTGCCGTTGATCGAGATGCCATGTGTTGCGCAAGTCCAGATACCAACTTTCAGGTTCTCCAAGGTGGTCCAATCTTTGCCTTGTTGCGATAGCTCCTCCACGGTCTCTTGAGTCTGACCACCAGGCGAGTAGAAGAATACGATGAAGGCCGTTTTGGGGATACGCGTATCACTTCGATGCTCGTATACGATTGTGTTATTGCCCAAGCGACCCCAGGAAGTTTTGCTCTGGTCGATGTTGAGAACAAGGTTGGGCGCGAAAGAATCGGGGGTTGCGATGAGCTTACCCAGTCGCCGGGGTGGTGGACGAATGTCGAGCTCCACCGGAACGGAGGGGATTGCTACCGCTGGAGATGGTGCTGCCGCAATGCTCGATGTTGTTGACAGCGCACTTGCTTCCGATGCTGCTGTCGTATCGGGATATGCGGATGTGGTGCTTGTAGCATCGCGACTGTTGGACACAAAATCAAACCCGCTCACTCTAGAGGCATACTCCAGATTATGGGTGGTTGGATCCTTCGGATCATAGTAGTAGGAAGCAGTCAACGGGAGATTGATCTGTCGGTTCATCCCAGAGGGTCGTGCTCTAGGAGTTGGCTCGCTAACTTGGCTGAAGTCCTTGGATGACTGATCCAAAGAGCTGTGCTGAACGACTTCCGGTGTCTTGGGCGTCGCTGGCATCACGGGGCTTTGCGTTCTAGATACGGGTGAGTGCGGCGAGGTCATGTTAAGATCTCGTACCAAAGACTCAGCACCAAGGAGGCTAGGCGAAGAGAAGCCGCGCTCCAGCTGCGCAGGCGCAGTGAAAGGACCCTGAAACCCCGCCTCGCCGGCAGCGTGACTAGTATCGTCTGCCCCATCGTTCTGAGCTAGACGAACAGATCCATCCTGCGAAAGCGCATCGTGTGCATGAGCGCTCAAGACTCCCGAGCTCTGCAAAGCAGACTGTCCAATCTCACCGAATAGACGAGGTTGCCTGGGTGTTGGAATGAGCTGGACGCTTTCGTCATTCACAAGATGGGAGGAAGTAAATGACGGCTCGATGCTGGAGTCCTCATGATCTCGAACCTGATTGCGTGGGTATAAAGGATCGGCGCGAATTCGCTTTGGCTGGCGCTCTGTGACAAAGGCCATGAGCTCGTCATCAGAGAGAATGTCACCTTCTTCGTCCGACTCTGGGATCTCCTCCTCTTGGAGACTGAGCTGCGACAGCTGCTGCTCGGCTTCCTCGGGTTCCTCTTCTTCCGCAATGGACTGAAGAGTCGGGTCGGCAAGAAACTGTGCTCCGTCCTTTAGCCAAGGGTGGTTGAGACAGTCGCGATCTGTGGGACGAGATGCAGGGTCAGTCTGCAGCATGCGCATCAAAAGATCAATACATGCGGCAGATACACCTGCCTTGTGCAGCGGTGTCGGGTCGAGGGGGGTATGCATGATATTGTTGAACATGGCCTCGCCGGTGGCATCTGCGATACCCTTGAACGGAGGCTCGCCGCAAAGAGCGTACCAAAGGACACCGCCAAAAGACCATATATCCACGGAAGAGCTGTACGAATGGTATGTCTTGGCACCACGCCGACGCTTGGTTCCTTTTGACTGGCCACTGAAATCTGGAAACACTTCAGGAGCGCAGTACAACAGAGTCCCGCAGAAGGTTTTGAGAAAGGTTTCCTCATGCTTGACAACTTTGGAGAGTCCGAAATCCGATAGCTTGACTGTGAAAGGGTCCAGATCAGAGATGAGGATGTTGTCGGGCTTGATGTCGCGATGTGTGATCTTGGTGCGGTGAAGATAACTGAGTGCGCTTAGGATTTGCTGGGCCATCAACCTCGCAACATGCTCCTTCATGGATCCATACTGGTTGAGGTAGCCTTGCAGATCGCCTTGCCGTACAAACTCCATGATGATGTAGAGATAATCACCCTGGTCGTGGTATTCAACGAACTCGACAATGTTCGGGTGCCGTAGATCTTGCATAATCTTCATCTCATTGTCGATCTTCTTGTCTAGCATACCGTTCTTCATGAATCGGCGCTTCTCCAGCTCTTTGGCAGCGAGAAGCTTGCCAGTCATCTTTTCAGCAAGTTGGTAAACGGTCGCAAAGGCGCCTTTACCAATTTGACCTGAGAAGAGTTAGCAGGTGTCAACCATGCCCTGGAGGCAATGCATACCGACGATATTATAGGTCTCACCACCATCCCACTTCATCGATGGCCCGCCATACTGCTTAGTGATTCGCTGCACGGCCTTACCCTGTGCGTCTCCAAAGTCTGGTCGGCACTCCGTGATGAAGTTGCGCAGGTTGTCGCGGAAGCGATCTAGGTAGTTAACCCGAGAAGGCACACGCACGATGAACTTGATCATCTCTGCATCATTAGAATTCTGGATACAGATGATCGATCCCGAGCTGAGCATCCGCATCTTGCTGAAGCGTGGGTCCTTGCACTTCAGAAGCGCATCGTCGACTATGGTGCCGTTGGTTGACATATCGTCGAGCATGAGAAGACCATCCGCGTTGAGATATATGCGGAAGTGCTGGTTGCTTATTCTCTTGCCAGAGTCCTGGCCGAAGATGACATCAGCGCTCTGGTGATTGCGTCCGAAAATGAAACCGAGCGGCTTGAACTTCAACCTCTTTGCAGATGACATGCGCAGGGCGAGGTCCGCACCAGCACGCGAACTACCACCTTGCCGTCCTTCGGGAGCGTTGATGATGAATGTCTCCTGCTCCTCGACATCGGTGATTGAACTGCTCATCGAATCCAGTGAGTTGCGGAAGAGCACATGCTCTGGGCGGTCTTGCGCTGTCTGTTCGACGATCCGAATAGCAGTGGGAGTGGCTGGGTGGAGGATTACCAAGACGTCGGCAATGTCACCGTCGTTAAGACCAGAGTTGTTCCTGCCCAGTCGTCGTGGATCCAAGACTTGTTGAGTCGCAGGCTGTGTCTGCTGAGACGGTTCGGCGTCCATCTTGATTGCCAAGCGAATGTTGCGGAGTGTATGGTGCGGGACTCTGGTGAGGATGGTCTAGAACTAGATGAAAGGCGCGGCCGTGGAACTTGCGGAGGCGACAGAAGTTTCGAGCGGGTGATTGAAGGGCAGGCTCCAGGGTTTTATACACGATAGGCAGTGGACTGTGGGGTTCGTAATATACAGTCGAGGTAGGTCTAGCGCGAGCTGGTGGTAGTTGCGCTGACAGTAGAGTGAGTGATGATCTGGACAACGTAGGCACGTTATTGGGCCGTGCGCTCAATGAATGAGTTGCGCAGATGGTCGTGTGGAGAGGGTTCTAAACGAAGACGCAAGCAGAATCGATGCCACAGCTCTGCTACGTGCTCCAAATCAATGGGACGTATCAATATCTCTTCTATACCACAGGTATCCGAGGATTGTAAATGAACGCTTATTTATGACACGACTGTCCGCCACCAGGTCTTTATTCGCCAGGGTGGGCAGAATTTGGCTTGCTCCAGGCTAGGTCAAGGACCTTATTTGCCTATATGCCCCTTGACTTTCTTTTTCTAGGCCTCCGTCTCGATGCGTATCAACTTGTGTAGAATGGAATAGAGGCAGAAGCAACTTTAATCGAACGACAATGTGGTATATATGACAGCGACGCAGTCGCGGGGGTCGTGGGATAGATACGTAAACCGAGCGAGGCGGACGTTTGCCTTGTTGGCGTGCGCGTGCGCGTGCGCGTGCAGGCGTGGAGGAGAAGACGATGCGAAGGGTTGGTTGCCTTAGGAACAGGCTCTACGGCAGTATGTCAGCGCAAACACGTCCGCATCCATCTCAGCCATGCGATTGCAATTGAAACGAAGACGCACCTTGCTAGCAGGACCACGCAGACACCAAGCACGAACGTCGGAAGTGAATGGAAGCAGACTCGAGGCGTGGGCGAGTTGTGAGACTTTGGGGCGGCCCGCGCGCCTCTCGCTATTGGCTGGGCGCCTCCAAAGGTGGGGCGCCTCCTACTTCATGCATGTAAGGCAGCAAGATCACGTTTCTTCGCGCATATTTCGCGTCGCGGACAGCGTCATCGCCGAGCTAACCCGTACTAGGTGAGTGGAGCCACAATCAAACAAGGCATAGTGGCTCTCTTCCGAATACGGTTTAGCTTTGCGGAAGTGACATCTGGCTCCAACCAGGATTACAAGAACTCCGCAGTCAGCTCCACGTCGCATGCCCCGACTCACTCCGCAAATTGTAGCGCCTCTTGTTGAAGATGAGGGGGATATGGGCACTCCCGGCGGTGCTGCGCATCGCACTAGCGAACCAGCACGCATTCAGCGTCTTCGACGACTTGCTCGCTTTCCCACAGGTGCGCATGCGTTACGCACACCAATAGCGTCATCATTCGCTGACAGGACACCCAGTATGAGGTTTTGTGGCCAGACACCTTTGTTACCGAGAATGATGCGACGTTCCTTCTCTCGCACGCATCGCCCAGCTCGAGCTCTGCAACACCAGGTTCGCAAGAGACACAGGACCTCTCGAAGCGCGATAAGCCCGCAACGAACATGCCACACGTGGACGAGCCGCTCGAGCAAACATATGAAGCAGTGGTACTGCGCGGACAGCGGTATCTATGCAGCATCCCTGTAATCCCCGAAGAGATTCCACAGAACGACACCACGTCGGCCGAGGAAACAAAGGCCGAGCAAGAAAAGGAGCTTATTCGTGCGGCAGATCGTGGATGGGAACTGCTCGAAGGTATGAAGGGTAATTGCATATACTACGTGAGCGGGTGGTGGAGCTATAGCTTCTGCTACAAGGAAGAGGTCAAGCAGTTCCACCAGCTGCCGCAAAGCCGAGGAGTCCCCCACTATCCGCCGGTGGAAGACACCAGCGTACACAGCTTTGTGCTGGGGAAATATCCCAAGGAGGAGAAGAGCAAGAAAGCGAATTCGCAGAAAACGCTTGGAAACGAGCAGGGCAGCAACGAGGCTTTCGATGATGAGGGTGACACGAGTGACGAGGAGGAGAAAAGCCTGGAGATTTCGAGGCTGGAGACGAAAGGGTCGAGCAGGTACATGGTTCAGCGGCTGTCCGACGGTACTGAATGCGACTTGACGGGCAAGCCGCGGAAGATTGATGTACAGGTATATGCTTGCTTGCACGCCTCTCGTTCTATATTCATGATACTGACACATCTTCCAGTTCCACTGCAACCCGCAGTCTGCTGATCGAATCGCTATGATCAAGGAAACTAGCACCTGCTCCTACTTGATGGTTGTCGATACGCCCCGCCTCTGTCACGACGTTGCCTTTACCCCACCGCAAGAGAACTTCGCGCATCCTATAATTTGTGAGCCTGTTATACTAGAGTCTGAAGTCGACGCATGGACGGAAGCACATGTCTCCGCCAAGACGGCCGCGGCCGAACGTCTCATTGCTGCCCATAACACTGCCGATGATGCAAACTCGAACCCGCTTCGCGATCTCGCCGATGGTCTCGAGGGCTCTACAAAGCGCATCGTCGTCGGCGGCATTGAAGTTGGTGCAAAGACGTTTGTTGGAAGCGAAGGCAAGGTGATTGAGAAGTCAGTCGTTGTCGGAGGAGGCAAGGAGACATTCATCGGCACCGTAGCGAGCAGCGACGGGAAGCAGATGTCCAAGGAAGAGATGAAGAAGCTCAACATTGCCGACCCTAAGGATGTTGAGACTTTGAAAGGCGATCTGAAGAAGCTGGCTGGCAAGAAAGGGTGGAAACTGGACCTTGTGGATACACCTAGAGGCAGGGAGTTTAAAGGTATCATCGACACGGAAGACCAGGATACTGACAAGGCGAGGAAGAGGAAGACTGCGAAGAACCAAGACAGCGACAGTGTAGGGATGGGAAAAGAAAAGGAACATGAGGCTGAGCAGGGCGATGAGGATGAGATGCAGGAGGGAAGTGAGGAGGTATACAAGGATGAGCTTTGAAGTTCTTTTCAGACAGTCATGACCACTCTCCAACGATGCTTATGTTTACGGCTTATGAATATGTCCAACGACCATAAGAATCATGCAAATCGTTGTGAAACTTTTTTTAAAAAAAAATACTGATGGATGTTTTTTGATGAGCTTCTACAACCAACCAGACGTAGACTTTGACGCTGTTCGACGACAGAGCCCCAATGTTATCATGCTAGTGGAGCCTGCAAATGCCGCACTTCTCTGAACACGACTTTGGTGTCGAGCCTGTACAGATTACGCTCAGAAGGGGATATCAACCGTCTCCTGGCGTTTGGGGCAACCCCTGGCCCGGTCCTTTCCTTCCCCAGCACAAGCCCGGTTCATGTAGTTGGCCGTAATCATACCTTGAGCAAGGCTTGCGCCCTCATGAATGGGAACGCTCCCGCATCCTAAGCAAGATCAGTCTCAAGTAATCAGCATCGAAGGGACAAGTCCGACTTACGTCCACACGGATGGTCCCTGAGCCGCTGAACGATTGTTCTAACGTCCTTGGCGTTGATGGACATGTGCAGGTTCTGGGCGAAGATACACATGCCCTGGAAGTATAGGTGATTGCACACTTGGCACGCAATCTTCTCATTGTTCACAAATGTGACTTTGTCGGCTATGAATGGCGGTTTCAGTCAGGGCACTCTCGTGATCAGAATGCGAAGAAAAAAGGTGTTAGATATGTACTTACGGATCTTGTGGAGAGTCTCGAGGATTTGGTCAAGGCTCGCTCTGCAATATTTGCACTGCGAGCTACCTTTGCAGTTGGCGCCATCTCCTCCGAGTGTATGGATGTCGGTGGAGTTTCCAAAAGCAGGGAAGGTCTCGTACGGAATATCAGCGTCGACAGTCTGGTCGGGTGCAACTCGCGAAACGACCTGGTTGTTGTTGATGCCATGAGCCGAGTCAGGGTCTGAGGAGGGTTAGCAGGAGATGTTTGTACGCGCTGCATGTCAAAGCATACCACGAGCTACGATCGACGGCAGGTCGTTGTGGGTTGCAGCCAGAGCAAAGACAGTCGTCACCCATACAAGGGCAATGGCGAAGACATTCAGAACTGTGATCTTCATGTTGATCGCTGCTAAAGAATGATACAATTGAAGAAGTGGTGCTTTTCCAGTTGGAAAATTGTGGTGGAGATGTACAGAGGAAGAGAAGGAGAACTCGAGAGAGAGGGAGAAAGCGTATGAATATATATATCCTGCTGGTAGCACAGTGGGTCAAGGTAGGAGTGAAGGCACCCATATTCAGGGTCCAGCAAACGCTCGTGAAAAGGCTCGGATGTAGTAGTAGGGAGTCAGGCTACTATCTCTGCAGAGAATGGACCTTGACCATACGAGTTGCCGTATTAGGTATAGAGGTCAGTGCCCCCTAATTCTCATGTAGCAAACTCAAATTCGGATATGCGTTTTGACAGCTGTTGGTAAGATTCCCCATGGATTCTAGTACAGAGCGCCACGCAAGGGAAGAGCCCACATGACTCGAGAATCATCGTAACCACCCATACATTGATGGGGGAAACACTTGTTCTGTTCTTCCTTGAGCAATCTTAATCTTAGTTTGTACGTTGTAGACAGAATGAAGTTACTGGTCAAATACCAATTACGTCACAAGAAGCCCGGAATGCCTGTTTTTTTCTCGCAGGAAGGACTCTGGAAGGAGTGGGAGGCAGCTAGGAAAGGGCGAAGAATGATATAGCTAGACACTCGAAAGTGGGCTTTTACCAGGTCGTGTAGGGAAAGAAGGACATGTGGGTAGAGTGGTGTATGTCTTTCGACCCATGTTATCTGCAAGTGGACTGACACCAACAGATGGCGCAACGTGAATTAGACATCTATCTTGCAAGTGGAGGCGCGAAGAAGACGCGTTGATTCGCTAGTTGGCATAAAAGAGCATCGCAAGTAGAAATACGCAAGAAGCGTGAAGCAGAGTGAAGCACATGGAAAGCAAGCTCGCCCACTTCTTCTCTCCTCTCCTCTCCTCTTCTCTGGCATCATCTCATTGACGCTAGCCCCCAACACGCTCGACCCCACCTCCACTTCCTCCAATCTAATCCCATCCCATCTCCGCAACCTTTACAGGATCACTTTCGAAGGATTCACCATCGCGCATTTCCGAGCCCAGGCTTTGGTTCTGGGTTTCGCACACGTGGATCATCCCAGCGAGTATGCATGAAGGATCGACCCATGAGCGGTTTCCAAGAGCATCCCTCCGGGTCCTTCATAGCAAAGTAATCGAATGCACGTTTGGCGTGGCAGCGCGTACCAAGAGCTACGGATGGGCCGACTCATGTTGGTGAGTAATGCGCGCGCAGAAACCGGCACTCCAGAGGCAGACAGTTGCCCTCTCTACACCGGACACCAGTCCATTGCACTACCCAGCGCAACGCACATCTGGGATGTACAACGCATACCTGCATGTCGAATTCTCCGTCCTTGGACGCGTTCATTATAGGACGTCAGATGAGCCTGATAACCAGTTCGTGCTAAGCGAGCGTGGTGCTTCGAGGAGAGAAGCGGGGAGGGCGCAGCAGGAAGGACCTCGACAAACCCTGCAATCTGCACTGCAACGTACACGTCTCAGCCTCACTTTTTGCTGCCCCAGGCAGAAGTCTAGCCTGGACACATGGGTGTTTTTTTTTTGCCTACTTTTGCTTTTCTCTTCTTTCGAGGTTGCGACGCGATGGAGTTGAGATGTCCTGTTTGCCAGATGGATGGAAGCAACACTGATGCAGAATGTAGCGAATCAAACCACGCTCGCATCAGCCCACCACCACCACCACTCCCCCTCAAACAAAGACCGAGACCGATGATCTCCTCCCCCGCCACCGCCTATGATGTAGAATCGTGGTTATACTGTACAATCCCGATGCTTCCTTCACAGCCCCGACGTACCAATCACTCTCCCTGTCCACTTTGTACACAGTGTCATCTTTCTGCCCTCACTACTCACCCACCCTCACGTGAGAAAACAAGCTTCTCACTGCATGTCATACACACGTTCTGTGAAGCGATGCTCACCCAGGGGCCAGCAAGGTAAACTTTGCGCTTCACTCCCAATTAGGTAAACGTTAATAACACTATTTCTGCCTGTTGCTAGACCATAGATTTTTGTTTCGGAAAAAGGAGGGGTGCGGGATCGCCGTCATGGGTGTGCGTTGCGATCTAAATATGCTTGACGGGTCTTGAGGCTGGAACCAAGAAGAGGAGAGGAGAGAGAGGTTGTGGCTAGGGGCTTTTTTTTTGGTATTCTATTACACAAACGTAAGCGACCGTGAAGCGTGAATATGTGTATGATGTATCCCCAAACGCCTAAACGGGTATCAAACTATAGTGACAGTCGTAAATCGTCGTAAATCTTAACATTCGAAATGCAGCCTTCTCTGTACTTGTATCCCAGACTTCTCAGAAACGGTTCGTAGCTGTTTCAGTCTTCTTCTTCAGAGTCCGCAGCGCTCCTGCGCGGCTTGCCATCACCAATCCTCCATGCTGCCCCATTTCTCGTAATGAGACCTTCATCGACGAGGTAGCGCTCTAATCTCCCGTCCACGTTCCACGTAGCGGGGTCGAGCATATCCAAGCGACTCCCGTCCTTCTCGAGATGACGGCCAACGTGCTCCATCCGCTCCTCCCAAGATGTAGCACCAATAAATGTTCGTTCGCAGAACAGACATGTCGAGTGCTGTGGCGGTTCACGCAAGCGCAGGTTGCAGCGAGCCTGATGTTCGGCAAGGTTCTCTTCGGAGACGGGATACTCTTTCCGAGTACCGCAAGATTTGTCTTTTGAAGCAGCGTGCATACGGCGAAGATGCTGTGTGAATAGGTCTTTACGGTTGAAATCGTTGTAGTACAAGGTGTGTGCGTCGTTGGAATCGGTCGATGGCGGGCATAGATCGCAGCGCCAGTAGCCGAGCTTGATGTGTTGGGTGCTGACGTGCCTCTTCCACTCGTTCTTAGAGGAAAAGTTGGATGTGCAGCCATACCCAGCGAGCGGACAAAGAAATGCGCGACGATCCTCAGCCTGGGTGTTTGGTTCAGTGCTAGCCTTTGAAGTCTTAGAGGCCCGACAAAGTTTCCTCTCCGACTTGACAGATTCTGCGGGGCTCGGGGCAAGAGAGTCCTTGCGGATGGGCTTGCGTCGCTTCAGTGTTCGACCTGAGCTACTGTTGGATGTAGTAGACCGTCTGCGCTTACGGCTGGAACACGGACGGTAGTCCGAGTCAGATGCGGGCTCCTCAGGAAAGTCGACGGGCTCTACTGATTGTGCATCTCGTACAGAGTGTCTGATTCCGGAGTCTGCGTACTTGGTACACTCCGAAGCACTCTCTTCCTTGACGGCAGTATGATGGTGGTCGCAGGTAGTCTCTTGTTTCATGGCAACGTCCTCGACATCTTCAACCACTGCCTCAGGCACTACAGGGTCATACTCAAGCTCACGAAGGCTGATGTTCCGCTCAGCGATACGAGACTCGCATGGATATACACCTCCCTGAAAATATTCGGCTTGTGGGTATGACAATGACAGCTGAGAGTATTCCATCGGGCTTCCGTATGGATTAATATGACACATCTGCGGTGACCGGAGCTCCTCTTGAGTGTTCTGGCTAGTGTTCCCGGAGGAAGTACGATCCGGTGACGCGTTGCGGAAGAAACTTGCCGGAGGCCAATACTGCTTATATGGCTTCTCGTATTGGCCGTCTAGAAAAGGTATCTTTGCGTAAAGCATGCCTGGCGTGAGTGGATATTGGTCAATCATGAACCGTTGCATGGGCTGCATGCTGACAACGCCGTTGTCATAATCATCCAAGTAGGCGTCGTCTTCCGTACAGAAATGCACTACACGCTCCTTGCAGGGTTGCATATAGTTCATGTGCTCTGTCGCCCATATGGGGTATTGGGAATAGTCCATAGCTTCTATCTGCGGCAGGTCTCTGAATTGATTACCGTCCATGGCTGATGTTGGATCTTTACGCTGGATGGCGGAGGTAACGGTAGGAACTATGCGTTGCGTAGCGTCTGAAAGACAAGGAGGGCGGGAAATGTGAGTGCTAGCGGAGATTAGATAGATCCAGAAAGCTTCAGGTTTGGCCATCTTACTCGGTTTTCAAACCCGATTGCCACATCAAGTCGTGATCAAGATGTCTCGCTATGGTAGCAATGTTGGATAGAAGTAGTTCAAGTACTGCGACTAGTTGGAGAAAGTAAGGCAAAAGAGGCGGAGCATCTATCGAGAAGTATGATCTGTAAAGGCAGCAAACTAGGCAACCTAGTGTCAAGTTGCAATGCTGTGACCTTTTAGTGCAGTCTGCCCATCCCTTCGACTGTCATACCCTCTACTGTTTTATGATGGGTAGCCCGCAGAGCCTCATCCTCCAGTCACCAATGAGACGACCTTGCCCCTTGGCAATGTACTCCCCTGTCCTCTAGGTTCACCGGTGGGGACAGCTGTGCACATTCGTTCAGCCACCACTGAAATTGACGTGGACATTTGGCACCTACCACCAAGGCGAATGTGGTCAGCCCCAGGAGAACTCACTAATCAAAAGCAATTATGCTCGCTAGGGGTGAGCGGATCGCTACCGTATCGCGATACAGCCAAGTCCATGTGTGCCTGGGCTGCTTCCGCGGAATGCACGCTCACCAAGTAGTCGGGAGGATGATGGGGACCATGTGAACGTTACGAAAGCTAATCGCCGGTCCACCCGTTTGGTCGTTGGGGGCCGAAACAAGCAAGGAGATTGAACGACAAACGTAAGATTTCAAGGAACGAATCACTTACCGCCAAACATCTTCGTCTTTGTTCGGAAGCCGCACGCAAAGATCAGTCGTTAGCCGCTGCCGTGCTACCGCACCTGCATCAGGGACGTGATTGTTCCGAGAGCTGCCACACAGGACGGATGCTGATAAGAAGCCCAGGTCCCGATCAAGATGAGAAGCCGTGGCCGATGAGAGGGTGGAGGAGTGTAGACTTTCATTGGGAGTCGCTGCATTGTGGCTCGCCGGCTGGGACACATTTGGCCCAGCGAGACTGAATTTAGGCATCAAGATGGGGCGAAGCATGGCTTTTCTTGTCAATGCGGTTGTCGTACATTGCTGGGAAGCAGTGGCAGGGCACTAGTGACGGTGCTATCGTCTCGTGAATGGTAGAGAAGATGCGCCTGGGCTGTTTCGACGGCTGTATGCACCCTTCAGTCCATCGCCGACCTCACGGCTAAGGCAGCAGACTAAACTCTCGGATGTCTTGGGCTCTCGGGGCGCAATTGGGGGCGGCGCGTCCCGTGTCTTTGGAGATGGAGACTGAGGAGTGGCGGGCGGGGAACAGTGGATTTGGAGGACTCGGAGCTTGTGAGCCGTCTCAAGTCGAGAACAGCCCACTCAGATGACACGGCGCTGCCCCTGCGTCGGCCTTGACAAAACATTCGCTGTCAAATGTCAAAACACTATCCCGGGGCTCTGCGCAGGGGTGGAAAGAGGCTCGAGGGTCTGCAAATAGCGATGCGCAGAAAATGCGCAGCCTAGGTATGTTTGGCATTTTGGGTCCCCGCACATGGCTTGAAGCCACAGCTACCACTGCCATAGAAACCGTACGACTGGAACATGATGACAGTCATTGAAACTAGCTATCTCGTGTCGGTCGTCTGCATCTGGCGTCTTTGCGCGATAGGAACGTGGGATGATGGCTTTCTCGGCCTTTTCTAGATATCTATGTACGCCACGGCGGTGCTAGGGCCAGCAACTGATGTCGTGCACCAACATCACGCTCCAAGTTGGGCAACAAGGCGGTCTTCAATGCCCTCCAATATCCATCGATGCTCTAGCACTTCCAGATTCTCGGCTTCACTAAGAAATAGCTTATCTGGATCCTGCTCAGGACCCATCATGCCACCCCCACCTCCGTTGGCCATGGCCATTTGTTGAGTGACTTGGTTGGCAGCTTAAAATAACGTTGTTAGCTTTACCCGAGTAGGGAAATAATCTCGAGAACATACCATTGTTGCTTCCCAGGATGAAGTTGTAGACGGGCTGAAGCCCGAACAGTGTCAGGAAATACCAGGACAAACTGGATACCCATCTAACGTCCAAGTCACGCGTTCCGACTCCAGACTGTAGCATTGACTTGAATTGTGGCGTCAGTGGGAAGGGTAGTTTCACTGCGCGTGTTCGGTTAGCCACCGCTAAGTCTGGCTTTTACAGCTCGGGAGCAGCCGAATGTCAGAGTATGCCGACGAAGCGTGCCGACGGGCCACAGGAATGATTCCGATGCACACAACCGACCAACCGCTCGCGTCGCCCTAGCAGGTAGCGCATACATGAAGCAACTGCTCCACTACAGAGCCAGGCGAAGCGAGAGACCACGCAATGTATCGACATCGGACCAACAAATACAGGGATACCCATAGAAGCTCAGCTCCCGTGGACAGCTGGTCATGCCCTCTCCATCTCTTGGGGAAGCGATTGCGAGCCGCTTTCCCTTCGCCCGCCAGAGAACATGTGCAAAGATAGACTTACTAATAACGAAGCCCGAGAAGAAGGCATTGATCCACCCCATAATCAGCGTCTGTGGGATCATCATAGTCATCTGTCCCTTCATCATGCCCATCATTCCCTCCATAGCAGCCGGGTCACTCATAGGATTCGGTCTCGGTTTCCCCCTCAGCTCAGGCTCAGCCAGGAACTTTCCTTCCTGGTACGCCTGCACCATGTAGGCTTTGCGTGTAGCGAAGGAGCCAGGAGAGAGAACCTGCGCATTCGTGCGTAGGTTGACGCCGCGCACGAGGGAGCGTTGTTGCCGGATCTTGGCCAAGTCGTGTTTCTTCGGCGTCGACTGAAGCAGCGTCATTGCGTAGTGGCGGAGGATGCCTGTCAAGACCTGTATTTTTGTTAGCTTCTTCTTCTTCTTCTTCTTTTTGTGCATGCAAAGATGGGATGGGATGTACCATGACCACTGTAATGGGGAGTAGAATCCACCAACTGTAGAATTATCAGCCATGTTTGTCTCGCGATTACCAACAAACACCAAACGTACAACAGGGCAGGATCCCGATGGATCGTCTGAACTACAGGCTGTCCCATGGTGCCAGTAGTAGACATGGATGCGAAGGCGGGAGTGAAAGGGTGGTGGTCGGTGGTGGTCGTTATTGATTGCTTGATGATGATACCTAGCTCGCCGCTGAGGCTCCGGCGGGATGTTGCGACCAGGGTCCGCGCTTTGCGCTTATGGAAAGGTGTCCATCCACGAAGCTACACGACCAACTGCGCGACGAGCTTCTGGCTTCACTACTGGCTTTGTCTTCCTTGCAACTACAGAAACGACACAATCTCGACTTGGACATGTCTGCGACACAGAAAATCGCAGTCCACTCGCTTGCTGGTATGCATTCAAATCTCCGTCTTCACGACCATTCAAGCAGCCGAGAACATACAACTCACCTACACCCGCAGACCTCAAGAACACCACCGACGATGCCCTTCCCAACTACCTCAACAGCCTCAAGTTCAAGCAAATCCACACGCAAACCGACGTCCGGTTAATCCTCGGCTACACAGCCGTCTCCATCGCCGGCGCACTCTTCTACTACGACTGGAAGTTTGGCTGGGAAGCCAGCAAGCCATTCACTCTGCCCGCTGTAGTCGCCTACTTTCTGTTAAACGGAGCGTTCAGTTATTGGTTATGGTTTGTGGAGAAGGGTGTCGTATATGAGGGCGAGGGCAAGACAGGAAAGGTAGGCTCACGTCATGTCAAGGTGTGGTCGACTCTACTGACAATACAAAGGTGAGGATATCCTCCTCTACAAAGAAGCACATCCCCATCTACGAATGCGACGTCGTCTTCACACCCACACCCTACGCCTCGAATCCCAAACAGACGATCCACATCCGCGCGCCCATGACCCGGTGGTTTACCTCGGACGGCTACTTTGTCGCGAAGCCCTTCCAGCAATGGCTCGCTTCTGAGGTGCCTGTTGTTGGCGCTGCAGACCCTAACAATGTGGTAGAGGAGATTGGCCGGGGAAGTGCGGGTATGGACTCGACGATGAATCTGAACAGCTCGAATGCCGTGGATATCTTGCAACAGCTCAAGGCAAGTGGTGCCAAGTTTGCGAGCGGGGATGCGCAGAGGAGGAGATAGGGGGCGACACACAGTTGGGCTAGGAGGTTCGGCTGGAGTGAGACGGAGGCATCAGGGTGTCTGTGGGCCGACATTGGCCAAGTTGCGCTCAAGGAACAGCGAAAGCATCACCATGGTCCACCGGGGTATTCAAAATGTCTTTACTGGATATAAATGCTATTCCCGCTTTGATAGAAATACTATGCCATGGCTGACCGATAACAAACGCCAACAAATGCCGACAAGACAATCTCTTCATCATTTCTCCTATATCCAATGTGGCCTTGTTACATGACCCGGTCTATGACATGTCCTGCTCGAGCATGGGCAGTACCTCTAGCTCCCGCTGGATGATCCTCTCAAACTCTTCCCTGTCTATGCCCGACGCTCTCGCCAACCGGAACAGACTCTTGATATCCGTGCTGATATGTTGCTTGATCGCGAGCTCTGCTTGGCTGTAGTGCTCGGCCTTTCGCTCTAGTCTCTCAATCGAATTGGTCGATGCGGACGAAGAGGGTCGTGGGTGATTCATTGCGTTCGCGGTGGCGCTCTGATCCTGCTCGATGGACTCGAGGTGTACCGCGCTATCATTGCCGTGAACACCGCTACCGTCGATCAGGCCAGTTGTGTATGCTGGGGGCATGGACGAGTCGTAGCCGTTTGGCCCCAGATTCGAGGTGTCGAGGGGTTCCGTCTGCGGTTCGCGGGTGTAGTTGAGAGCGTTGCCGTTGAGCGTTGACTCGCCAGCTGCGGGGTTCTCTTCATCTGGATCGTGGGCGTCGAGAGCCGGCTGCACTTCGGAAGCATAGCGCTCAAAATACTCGAGCTCCGACTGTGTTGGCTCGATTTGCGTTCGGCTGCTGGCTCTTGGGGCGGGGGAGCGTCTGGGCTGCGGTGTTCGTCCGGGTGTCTGATCATACGCAGCCCAGTATGAGCCATCATCCTCTTCTTCTACTGCCTCCTCTGTAGCAGGCCCTGATTGAACTACGGCTTGCGGGACCGGGACGCCGTTGCGCTTGACCGAGACAGACTTTCGCCTGAAGCCAGCCTCGTCGGCAGCGGGAATGTTTTGGAACCATTCGGTGCCATCTTCGGCGTCTTCTGTTCCTCTCAGCTCAGCTAACAGCCAGCGGCTTCCTCCTTCGCCGCCAGTGCACCAGAGGTATGTTGGTATAATTCCATATTCGCCCAACACCAACTTGGAGTGTAGCGTCTCGGGGTCTGATCGTCGGTACAGTATCTGATCTGGTTCCTCCACTTCAATTTCTCCAGAAGCTGGGTGGGGTTCGACATTTATCTTTTCGACGATTTGCGGTAGGCGAGAGGCGACTTCTCGGTCCCAGCACAACAGTGACAGCCACTCGTTGGAAGATAGAAGTTGTACACGTTGGCGGAGAATAGGCGATAGGAGGGGGAGAAGACCCGGAGGGACCTCCTTGGAAGCATTCGCTGTCGAGAGACAGGCGAGAAGCGGCGGGAGGAGCTCCCTCGAATCAGGCCGTGGAATGACTTGGTTGAGTCCAGGCATGGCTGTAGTGCGAGCAAGTTTGGGTTGAAGTATGGTGTCGGAGGCTGAGCGCAGTGTCGGTATCTACTCAAGGATACGAGGAGCGTACAGTCTCTTGGACAGGATCGTCGTAGAGACGACGAGTCTTGAGCCGATGGGGTAATGGATATAGGCCTAGGACGTTTTGGAGGCTTTGTGCTTTTCTCGTTTTACAAGAGCCTGTGCTTGGTAGACGTATGTGGCGACGAGCACAGAGTATCGGGTATTGTGCAACTTGCCAATGCTCTGTAGTGTTGTGTGTGCTGTTTGTGCGGTGCTGTATCAGTCTGGTGACGCTGTCACATGCGGATGCGATGAGTGACGCGCAGAACTTCGCAGGCGCTGGAGCGGGCAAGGTAGGAAAGGGCAATTGCGAGGTAGACTGGAGGATTGGCGTGAAAAAGGAAGAGGAGGAGAAGCACTTTGAAGCACTTGTCGTTCCATTTTTGCGAACAGCGGTACTGCAGAAACAGTGGATGCTTAGCTGTGGTTAGTCTCCGCTCCACCGAAGGGTGGTTGCCGTTAGACCTCGCGCACCGGTTGCGATTGCCCGCACGGCTAGATGGCAACCTGGAAATGGCTAGCCTCATCTGAGCCTCATCAATCAGACACGCTCCATGTACAACGCGACAGGGCGCCCAAAGCCCGTGGACTGCCTTTGGGGAAAATAACCAAAGGCTCGCGGGAGATTGTCCCGTCGGTTCGAGAGTGCTTTTCTACAGTCGCGCGCCCGTTACTGCCTCCCCAGACATCTAAGCAGGACATGCATGTGTCCACCAGGCGTGGTACATGTATTCTGCGACGGTGCGCTCAACCTCACGATGCCGTCCAACGGGTGTAGGAGACGTGCAGGGGCGTCAACTTTTGCCATACTACTCGCCCGTAGCCATGTATCAGCATATACCATCGCATCTAGCCTAGAGCAAAGTAGTATGCGCTGAAGAAAAGCAGGTCGACGTGCTCCTTCGCCATATTCCCGCGAGCCCCACAGCCGTCCGGGAGGCTACCCGGCTTCGCTCGATGAGACTGGGGCCAGCCACTATCTTGTCCGCTGGCGACGTGGCTAGAAAAGCTTCATCCCTAGACGTGGCTGAGTGTGCAAGGCAGTCCATGCATCGCCATGTTCGCAGATGGGCAGAGCCAGACAGCCGCCCAAGGCGACATGTGACTTCTATGACGAGAGTCTGATCAGCTAGCATGCTGCTGTTTAACTGGCTTGCGTGGCAGACGAAGAGCAAGTGCAGGCCTGGCCTGCCTTTGTACAGACAGAATCAACCTTCGGCTGCTAAACTGCTAAGCGCCAGCCTACGTGGGCGCGCAACAAAGGCTGGGTACATGTTTCGACCGTCGAGCGCGTATTCATGTAACCGCCTCGATCGTATTAGATGACACGAGTTACTCCAAGCACCGTATACCGCAGATCAAGTTCGTCATGAGGGTATGACCGTGAAGCATAGCCACCCACTCGCCCCGTGTTCAGCCCCCCCTGCTCCCGCTTCTGTATCTGTAGAGCAACTGAGGCTGTGCCGTTTGTATCAAGCCTGCCAAGAGCCTGTCACGCATCTGCAAATCTGCCTCGAGACGCCAGTCAAGCTCACAGCTGCCGTCGCGCCGTCGCGCTTGTTTTCAGTCCATCTGCTCCCTCTCACGACCTTGCCGACAGCTGAACAGCCTGCGCCCACATTGTTTCGACAACGTGAACAGCATCCGCTTGGCGTGCATCCCTCTACCCCCCGGCCTTACCATTCTGGACATCTTGGGGGGGAATCAGCCTTGACCGGTGCCTCGACTTTGGCTCGTTGCTGCGGCTGGCTCCATCGTCGACATTGAATTCCACGCTGTTTCTACCAACCAACAGACAACTTCACGCTGTTTTTCTGTTGCTCGCGCGCGCCGTCTGCCCATCTCGCTCGCGACCCACCCTGAAGCTGTCGACATCGTAGAGTACCGGCACTGCCTCTAGCCTCAACGGCTCCAAACTTCCGTCCTGTGCGAGGCAGATCGCCATCCAACCTCAAGCTACAGTGGCCTATCCGCTTTCGCTTTCAGCCCTACCGCGATATTTCTCTCTTTCGTTTTGCCTTTCCATCGATTCAGCCGCCAGGCCGTTCGGTAGAATCAGAATAACCATGCAAGCAGTTGATACGCATACACAGCCCTACCAGGACCCTCGGCGTCACCCACGCCACCCTCACGATGTGCAGGCTAACGGCTATCAACTTGCACCTACTACCGGCAACTTCCTAATGCCAGATGCGCAAGGCACATTTACGTACTCTGCAGAACCGGCATCCATGGTCTCGCATCCCTCGTCCAGCACTCCTGGGCAAGAAACCATCTTCGCTCCAAATGTCGGATCCTCTCTCGACTCTTCATTAAATCCGGACATGTCATACCCCCCGCTAAATGCCTACAACCAATCTCAGAACTACGCTTTTTCTCCGGGATCGTACTACGGAAACGGCCAGAATACCTCACCCTCGCATTCGATCGATCACATCAGTCCAGAAGCTGGCTACATGAGCGATCCCAATTGTCACGACCCTAGCACTTATGCCACCCCAAATTTCAACGCACACATTCTCGATGAATTTTCCCGCCTAGCCTTTGCCGACAACGGCTCAACCAGCAATTTCCCGGCATTCCAGGAGCATGTTGACATGTCAGCCCTGACCTCAGGCTTGCTCAACACATATAACGCCCAGCCCAGCGTTCCCTTCAGTAATACGTCACTGAACCCACACCATCAATTACTATCGCCCAGTGCAACGAACAATTCTAGTCCGGCACTGGGCGATGAGAGCTCGGCGTTCCCCTCCATGCAGCATAATGGAAACATGTCGACGCCACCAAATCACACGACTCATCTACCGCAAGCAACACCTATCAAGCAGACGCACAGCCCAGCCCTGACAAACAGTTCCGGAGACGTATCAATGGTAAACCCTCGATCACTTACGCGACATCTGACGAGCCCCATTGTGCGTGTGGAGAATTACAGCAGAGAAGATTCACCTTCGCGTTCCGACAATAGCATGCCTGCCAGCAGACACAGCTTTAGCAGTCGCCGTTCTGGCAACCATCTATCACCATATGCCCATAACGATACATCTGACGAAGAAGGGAACTCGCACGAGCACGCACACGCGCGATCAGTAGTTGGTGGACCCGAACGCAACGATGATGGTTCTTGGTTAACGACAGGAGAGTCCGTGCAGAGCGGTCTCAATCCCGATGATCGACGGCAGATGGGCAACGCGTGGACTCCCAGCATAGAGGAGATTGCAGAACAACGAGCGAAAAGCGAGAAGAAGCTAGAGGTACAAGAGTGGCTCACCAAGAGCGAAGTTGGAAGCGAAGCAGGTGATGTGGGACCTTCGAACAATCTGCTCAAGCCCATCACGGGTAGACGTCGAGCGAAGAGTCACAACGACGTTCAGCGCCGGGCTCTCCCAAACAGCTTCGGCCTGGGTGTGCGTACCGACTTCGATCGTATAGACGATTTGGGTATACCTGGGCCTGGCGTGTATATTGATGAACGAAGCGATTACAGCGACTACGATTACGAAGACGATGAGTCGGCAGAACCCGAATCCCCACCCGCTGTGATCGATGTCAATGCAAGTCACATTGAGAATTCGTACTTCCCTCTCACGCAAGAATCTATATCAAAGGATGGTGCCGTTGTTAAGCCGTGGATAGATGGACCATCGCAGCCACACCCGTCAAACACTTCCGCTCGATACCAGCCGCCTACGTCAAATGCTGCAATGATGCGCTTCTTGGTGCGATCAAAGGACGTCGAACAGGCTTCGCTTGCAGCTACCGTCGGTTCACGCCGTCTCAGCGAACCCGACATTGGCAGCATCCGTGCTGCTTCGGGTGTCATCAAGGTTATTGAACCTGTACCCAGGAAGAGCAAAGAGCGACAACGTCGTCCCAGCTTCCTAGAGAACATTCTGCCCAAACGCACACCAAATAATCTACTCAAACGTAAGGGCAGTATACCCGTACAACAGTCGGACGCAGCCTCGGACAAGTCTAAAGAGCCCATCATCGAAAAGCCAAAACGAATAGGTAGCTGGGGTCGTCCGAAATCACCTCGAGTTGATACCAACCTAAGCAGTCAGAGCAAAGAAGCAGAACCACGTAGTTCTATGGGTCTATCTGCGGCTGCAGGGCCATGGTATAAAGGTCCAAGAAATGTCATCAAACGTAGCCGGAGCAGAAGTGATATCGGCCGATCGCCGGGGCTGGCTGAGCTGATGACGCAGCATGGAGGTCCACCTATGCCTATGTTAGCATCACCACTTGCGGACACAGAGGCGAAAAAGCCATCCGCACAGCCAAGCCTGGCGGGAGATGACGACGACGACGATCAAGACCCTGTCAGTATGGATCTTACGGTCCGTACGGATCCTATCATTCCAACGTATGACGGCTTTAGAGCTCATGCTAGACAACTCAACCCACGTCTGGCCGACTTCATGGTTGAGCGCATCACCCAAGAGCAGATGCGCAGATACAAAAGACTGTTGGAGTTCAAGGTCAAGCATCTCAACGCCGTGCAGCATAAGAACTGTGCGTCTAGGGGCTTTTGCACCGATCTTGGTGGAGAAGCAAAGCAGCTTCCTCCGAAAGCAGGAGCCAAGGATGCCGATACTCCATTCATCGGATTCCAAGTTGCTCTACCCGGTTCCTCTGACGATGATGGCGAGCCTCCAATGGAGGGAAACGTTGCTCCTGCCGCATTCCCTTCAGGTGTACCGCTCCCTCCTGTCAAACGCCTGCCAGCCGAGTTTGAATGTCCCCTGTGCTTCAAGGTCAAGAAATTCTACAAACCATCCGACTGGACCAAACATGTACATGAGGACGTGCAGCCTTTCACGTGCACCTTTCCTAATTGCGGTGAACCCAAATCGTTTAAGCGTAAGGCAGACTGGGTTCGACATGAGAACGAGCGACATCGTCAACTAGAAAACTGGACATGCCAAATCGCTGATTGTAATCACACATGCTATCGCAAGGACAATTTCGTGCAGCATCTTGTTCGCGAGCACAAGATAGCTGAGCCGCGACAACGTACTCGAGCTGCCAACAAAGATGCACCAGCTACCAGCGACCAAGGTGAGATGGATGGTTTCTTTTTCTGCTTTACGAATCGCTAACACAAGACAGATGAAATTTGGGCCATTGTTGAAAAATGCCGTAGCGACACCATTAAACAGCCGAAAGACGAGTCATGCCGGTTCTGTGGCAATATATGCAACAGCTGGAAGAAACTGACTGTTCACTTGGCAAAACACATGGAGCAGATCAGCATGCCAATTCTCGCCCTTGTAGATCAGAAGCAGCTCGATGCAAACAGCATCATCAGTCCAGTGGTCGAGTTGCCTGAAAGCCGCAAGTTATCCACCACCCCGAGCCGCTCGCCAGTCGACAACCCGTCACGGTACAACCCCAATGCAACGTATGCACCTGGTATCGGCCCTCACAGTGTCTACACCCAGAAATTGAAGCCTCAGACAGGATCCACGGGGGTACAGACCTACCCGCCACCGCAAATGGCACCACCATCGACCCAAACTAGCAGTTATGCTAACTACGCGACGAACAATGCTACGTACCACACGAACCAAACCTATCCGGGATTACAGATTCCTCGGAAGCCACTCAATATCTATGCGAATGGACTTGAGATCGCAAATCAGCCATACCAAAATGGAAACATGCAAAACGGAGTGCAGCAATATGGCATGAATCCAGTTAGCACCGTTCAGCAGCAGCAGCAGCAGTCAATGTATACAGACTCGCCGGTCGACACCACGACTACACCTTTTCCTTCGTACTACACCCAAGAGCCACAGGGCTTGACGACTGACATGTCTAACATGGGATATGACACCAACAGCACTATGCATTGTCAGCAGGGCAGCACGTACCCTGCCATGTCGTATTTGACGACACAACACAATTACCAATACCAACAGCAGCAGTAGGAGGCAACGAGTGAGGGGGGCATGTTTCCATTACACTACCATGATGTGAGTGCGCGTTGTAATGTCTGTTTTGTTCTGGTTTATTTCATACGATATCCACTCTTGCGCACTGGAAGATGATTTCATGGTTACGAGGCGAACTTGGTTTAGACGTGTTAAGACACCTACTGTCGCTTACAGATGGGTCGGCTACATCATCAGCATTTCATGGCGCGATAGGCACGCAGGGTGTGATAGGCATCGGCGCAATCAACTGCACGATATTGTGTGTCTTGTACCTTCTGCTCTACACGATGCGATGTGATATGTGATGCGTGGAGCACAGCTCTGAACGGAAGCTGTGACCCCTTCTGCATATCTCGATTCTCTCACCCGAAAGATTTTCCTTGCGAGATGTTCATCATCGGCGCAGTTAAGCCTTCTTCACAAGGCACCTTTGCATCTATTTCAGAAACCTGGGCCTCCTCCGCGCCCAGTCACACACACCAGCACGGCGTGCTAGATCGATCGCGCCGTCGGGGAGCAATCCGGGGCCTGAGCGGTGGTTGGCTGCCTACATCCCCGACGCACATGCATGGAGGACCTTTTCAACACAGCCACCCGCAACATGAGGTCCTTCACCTGCAATTCGAGAAACGGCTCGCTAAGTGCATCCACAGCATGATGGAGCTTCCAGACGCTGGGAAAAGGGCAAAAGGGGCAATGGTTGCCTTCTTGGTACCGCCCCGGTGAGCGAGGTGGACTGGGAGGCCGCCCACATGCGCAGAAACCCTCACCATTGCGATTACAGGCATAGAGCTGCGATCACTACAGCGTGTTCAGATCGAAGTGACGACATACTAATACCCCCTATTTTACTCTCCCTGTATTCAAGTTCCTGGTGCGCCGGGTCCAGAGTATGCGCAAGCGATGAGGTGACGACGTCTTGGTGTTGGAGCCTTCCCTTATCCTCACACCGGCAGGCAGCGCATGCCCGTGCGCAGGGACACGAAACGGAGGACCTCACACACATTACTGGCTTGCCATGCTTAGTGGGATTGGGGCGGTGTGCTGCAGCTGGAATCTACTAATGCATACCTGCGCGCCTTTTTCTCTTGAACGGTTTGCGTACTGGTGTTCCTTTGGATAGGCGTAAGGCTACCATACTGCAACAGGCTGAAGATTGAGCTCACAGGTATGTCTTGTTATTTTATTGCCTTTCTAATGAATGCTTGTGGTTTCTTCTTCGTATTTGATGGGTTATCTTCTGTACTATGATAATGTCTTTTCAACCTTCATTGGTGGTCAATGAGGGTGTGGATGACATGTTGATGCCTTGGGCAGTCTCGAAGCATGCTGACCTACGATAGCGAACATGTCTCACCACGATCCCAACGGGGGCTATCAACAGCCTTACATCAACCTTTCTGCAAGAGAATATCAGTACGATGGTCAAATACCTGACTTGAGTGTTGAGATTGTGCCATGGCATCCCTTTCAACGGCCACAGAGTGCACAGGATGTACGCAACCAGAGGCCCGGCTCATCAGCCTCCGTACATACTGCGAGAAACATGTCGCATCTAAATGGTTCCAATCACATGGACTATCCTCAGAACCTCTCTCCTGTAGATAGTGGCATTCGATGCGATATGCCCAGGGACTTGTCTTTGCTTGATTCAAGTCATGTTCCCCATTACTACGATCCAAGCCCAAACCGAGTGCCCGAACCAGCATGGAGCCAATTCAATCTCAGGAACCCTCAATCCGGCGGAGCTCACAGTTCGTCACGCCAACCAAATATAAACTTCCGATTCTCATATGGTCCAGAGTCTGACATTGGTAGTCAGGCTTCACCGTCTGATGAGGGCTACTTCTCGCACAACACTCAGTCTGTTATGAGCAATGAGCCCGACTATGTCAATCAAGAACTATCAGCAAACTTCCTGTTCGATATGAACGGCATGAACGTCGAGTCTGTCGCTAGCGAGGCTCCTACAATGTCACGTATGCCTTCAGATCAGCGATCATTCGTCAGCAGTCGTAATGGCAAGTCAAGGAAAGAGCTTCATTGTCCTTATTGCCCAGAGGTTCTCAAGTGTAACTCAGAGCTCAAGTGCGTCCACTGCGTTGTCATCAAAGACTGTATGCTGATTGATGGTGACAGGAAACATAAACTCAAACACGATAGACCATTCAAGTGCGATTTTCCCGGCTGCAAGCGAACAAAGGGCTTCACAACGACAAATGATCTTGATAGGCATCAGAGGAGCCTTCATCACAAGGATCTCGGCAAGAAAGCCTACAAATGTGCAATAGAGGATTGCAGAAATAAAGAAAAGCTCTGGCCACGCCTAGACAACTTCAAGCAGCACGTGGAGAGAATGCACAAAGATCAAGACGTATGCGATGTAGTACGAAGGTAAATTCTGTTGCTTTCGGCTCACACGAGCAGCTAAGCTAATTTTGGTAGATCATTATGCCCACCCAAGGACGTCGACTCTCCTTTGGAAGAGGAAACCAGCGTTGTACCATTGGACATTGATGTTGCAGTATCTGGAATGGAAAATCCTTTCTCACTTAGTCCGACCGTAGGTACACCGCCCGCACTGGAACTCTTTACTCCACAGGGTGCCAGACATTCGTTCTTGTCGGGACAAGAACTCGATTCAGTGGGAAGTGTACACTCATTGTCTCCGCTGTCTAGTGGACCGACTTCCGCACCTCACAACGCCGGTATTCAGAAAGTGCAAAAGACGACTCGTGCTCGATATCATGCACCAGGATTGTCCTCCCAGCTCACTGCCAAGACAGCTTCCGGTGCACCTGCAAGGAACAATCTTAAACTCCAGCAGTCTTTGGCCCACTCTGCCCTGTCCAACGCCCCGCAGACCAAGGCTGAGCAACAAAAGGAGCTTAGAAAGAAGACTGAGCGGCAATCACACTCCCCGAACCCTATGGATCTCGAAAGCCTCATGTTGGAGATGATACAAAAAGCGAAAGATCAGTCCAAATGCGAAGATAGGCCTGCGGAACAGTCGAGGCCGGAGAAGAATGCTGCATTGATGGACATGGTAACGGAGCTCTTCAATAAAGGCCCAGGACCCTCCCATACAGGACAGCGTCGCTCCAGCAAAGACTCCTCCCACCATGATAAGAAATGTCCACAACCCAACTGCGGGTTTGCAGTCGCTCGCGAATGTGATCTGCGCAAGCACATGAAGCGACACGATCGGCCTTATGGCTGCACATATCCCAAGTGCCACAAACGGTTCGGCGCAAAGTCAGACTGGAAGCGTCACGAGAACAGCCAGCACTTCCAACAGGAAGCTTTCCGCTGCGCTCAGAAACTTCCGACAGGCGAGACTTGTTGTGTGTACTTCCACCGAGAAGGGGCGTTTAGGAACCATCTGGAGACGCAACATATAATCTCGTGTGAGGACGCCCAAAAGCCCTTGGAGGATAGCAGGATTGGCAAGAACTGCCAAGGTTCTTTCTGGTGTGGCTTGTGCAGAGCCGTAGTGCGGCTCACAAAACGGCACAATGCAGCGTGGGATGAGCGGTTTGATCATATTGCGGATCACTTCGAGAAGCAGAAGAGAAGCATCGATGAGTGGATCTGTGCTGAGGAGAACCAGCCGAAAAAGGACCTGTTGGAAGAGAAGATGAAACGAGAAAACTTTGATAAGGGGGATGATGATGTAGATGCTGCTGGAGACGACGACGATGCTCCATGGCCACAACAACCGCCACTTTCACACCACATGTCTCCAATGCCGATGCCAGCCCATGCGACATCTCCACCGCCCCCGCCAGGCTTTGTCAAGGCGGATAAGAGGAAACGATCAGCTCAAGACGACGCGTATGCTCCGCGACCCACAAAGCGCAAGCAAACCACGCTCATGGTGAACCGCTACTGTGTAAGCCGCGCATGCCCATCCTGTAAGAGAGAGTATGGCTTGACTAACGATGACAGTGTTCGTGTGGAGGGTCGTGTGGTAGCATAGACGTTGCGTGCACTAGTTGCACACATCAGCTCTGCGACAACTGTGATTTCCAGGAGGATGAGACTTTCATGATGGATTTCTTGCAATGAGGCTTGGAAGAGCTCATGGCGCTTGGGTGACCACGATCTAGATGCCCTGTGGATATTTCGCAACGCTCATGTCGCAGCTTCAGGACTGCAAACCAGAAATTTGTGAAGCTTGTACTGCCACGACCACAGTGACTAAGTGAAGAAACAGATGGATGCGATAATGCTCAACCGTGCTGGTGATGACGTTGCAGGGATGGGTGAAAGCATGTCGGCGAAACCAAATGCCGAGGCGTGGAGTGAGTTGGAAACGTGTGCTCATGAACCACAGCTGTCGAGAAGTTCCGTGACGCGGCCTTGCGACCAACAACCTCACCCTCCTTTATCTTGTCCTGCAAACATGGCTGCCGCCGTAGACGACGGGCAGTTCCTCAAGCAGGCGACTGGCCGCAACACTCGCGGCTTGCTTCGAGTGATTATCCTGGTCCTCATCGCTGCCGCTGCTGTAAGCAGCCGTCTGTTCTCAGTAATACGCTTTGAGAGCATCATCCACGAGTGTCAGTCCCACATTGGAACAGTGACACGGCAATTGACTAACTCTCCATTGCAGTCGATCCGTGGTTCAACTTCCGCGCGACGAAGTACCTGGTACAGAATGGCTTCTATAGCTTTTGGGACTGGTTCGATGACCGTACGCACCTCCGCTGCATAAAACCCCCCCTCAATACCCTGGAGACACAATTGACTGACATGGGATGCAGGAACATGGCATCCTCTCGGACGAGTCACTGGAGGTACTCTGTACCCCGGATTGATGGTCACCAGTGGTGTCATCTACCATGTCCTCCGCGCTCTCGCCCTCCCCGTCGACATTCGGAACATCTGTGTCCTCCTTGCTCCCGCCTTCTCAGGTCTTACTGCGCTCGCCACCTATCTCCTGACCTCGGAGATGGTCCCGTCGCCCTCTGCTGGTCTGCTCGCCGCAGCCTTCATGGGCATCACACCCGGCTACATCTCGCGATCCGTCGCTGGAAGCTACGACAACGAGGCCATTGCCATCTTCCTTCTAGTCTTCACCTTCTATCTGTGGATCAAGGCGGTCAAGAATGGATCCATGTTCTGGGGTGCGATGAGTGCGCTGTTCTACGGATACATGGTGTCGGCGTGGGGTGGATACGTCTTCATTACCAACTTGCTGCCGCTGCACGCTTTCGTCTTGATCTGCATGGGACGATACAGCCCGAGATTGTATGTCAGCTACACATCGTGGTATGCGCTTGGCACGCTTGCGAGTATGCAGATTCCCTTTGTGGGTTTCTTGCCTATCCGCAGTAGCGAGCACATGTCCGCGCTCGGTGTCTTTGGCCTCCTCCAGCTGGTTGCCTTTGTCGACTGGGTTCGCGCACAACTGCCCGGCAAGCAGTTCCAAACGCTGCTCCGCGCTCTTGTCCTTGGTGTCTTCGTTATCGGTGTTGGAGGACTGGTGCTTCTGACCGTTTCCGGAGTCATTGCGCCCTGGACTGGCCGCTTCTACTCGCTCTGGGATACCGGATACGCCAAGATCCACATTCCCATCATTGCCTCCGTCTCCGAGCACCAGCCTACCGCATGGCCTGCCTTCTTCTTCGATCTCAACTTCATGATCTGGCTCTTCCCCGCCGGTGTTTACCTGTGCTTCCAGACGCTGACCGACGAGCAAGTCTTCATCGTCATCTACGCTGTGCTTGCCAGTTACTTCGCGGGTGTCATGGTTCGTCTCATGCTCACTCTGACCCCCATTGTCTGCGTTGCATCGGCAATTGCCTTTTCAAAGATCCTCGATACCTACCTGGACGTCAAGACTCCCGAGCCCGTTACCGAGAACGGCAGCACTGATGCCGTCTCAGTTGCCGCTGCGGCAGTGATTCCCGAAGGTCTCCGATCTACGCGCAACCCGCTCGTCGGAATCTACTCGTACGCTTCCAAGCTTACCGTTGCCGGAGCCTCCGCCATCTACCTTATGCTCTTCGTACTTCACTGCACATGGGTAACTTCCAACGCCTACTCTTCGCCCTCGGTCGTGCTCGCTTCAAGGCTTCCTGACGGCAGCCAGCACATCATCGACGACTACCGCGAGGCATACTACTGGCTTAGGCAGAACACCCCTCAGAACGCCAAGATCATGTCGTGGTGGGACTACGGTTACCAGATTGGTGGTATGGCCGACCGCCCCACCCTTGTCGACAACAACACCTGGAACAACACGCACATTGCTACCGTTGGCAAGGCCATGAGCTCCAGGGAGGAGGTCAGCTACCCCATCATGCGCCAGCACGAGGTTGACTACGTCTTGGTCGTCTTCGGTGGTCTTCTAGGCTACTCTGGAGATGACATCAACAAGTTCCTCTGGATGGTCAGGATTGCCGAGGGTATCTGGCCTGATGAGGTCAAGGAACGCAACTTCTTCACCGCACGAGGCGAGTACCGTGTAGATGGGGAGGCCACCGAGACCATGAAGAACAGTTTGATGTAAGCCGTCTAGCCCCTACCAGTCTTAGTAGACACTAACAACGTTACCAGGTACAAGATGTCGTACTACAACTACAACGCACTGTTCCCCGCTGGACAGGCTCAAGACCGTGTTCGTAACGCGCGTCTGCCCGCACAGGGCCCCGAGCTCAGCACCATCGAGGAGGCCTTTACCAGCGAGAACTGGATCATTAGGATCTACAAGGTCAAGGACCTTGACAACTTTGGTCGCGACCACCAAAACGCTGTGTCGTTCGACAAGGGCCACAAGAAGAAGAGGTCTACCAAGAGGAAGGGACCTAGGGTATTGAGAGTGGAGTAGATTCCATAGGCATACGAGGACTTGCTAGAGATTTGTAGCATTTGTACAAAATAAGCCACATTGGCATTGTTCGCAGGCGGGCGTCTGGGAAGAAATAAAAGAATATTGGCTCCCATTGTACGTATCCATGAGGTGAGAACGCGTAGATAGCGCGGTCGGCGACATGGCTCGAGTAGCATGATTGGAGATGGCAGGTGTGTATCGCGGTCGCGCAATCCTCTTTCACTTTCACTTCTTGTTCACCGCTTACTACGACACGATTTCTCACACCCTCCATTGCCCATCTTCCGTTCACTCCCATTCTTCTTCCTGTCGCTCTTTCCTCGTGACACCTACTTGCGCCTTCCTGGTCGCCAACGTGGCTTCCACGACCAGCGCCGCTCTTCCGTCTTCCCTTTACCTGTTGGATCGCACGTCCGCGCCTACCACAACCACACAATGGCGAACGAAGAGCAGAGAAGGGCCTTTGAGTCGTACATGGGTCGTATTGGTGGCAGTGGCAGCAACGGACAAGGCCAAAGCCAGGGCCAGCCAATCCCTCAGTACCCGGGCTCCTTCGCCCAGCCAGGCAATTCATATCTTTTTAACGTGTAAGTAAGTGCACCGTGGTCGCCCGAGACTACAGATTGGCTGACAATGAGATACAGAAGTACTCGAAATCGGTCTGTCTTGTCGGATCTTCCGCATGATTGCCCGATTGATAGGCTACAACTTACATGTTTGTAGCAATTCCCAGGCCTTGGGGTCCCTCCCGCAGCGCCAACACCCCCACCGGCAGCTTCTTCTTCTGTCGCTTCGTTTCCAGGATACCAGGGAGGATATCAGCAGGCTGAGTACGGTCGAGGCACATACGGTCAGGCTGGGATCCCACAGCGTCCCCCGCCGCTTCTAGATACGCAGTTCCGGCAACAAGGTCAACAACATATGCCAACAACTGGACCACCGGTATATGCCGAGGTACAAAGGAACTACAACACTCCACCACCACCTCCTCCTCCCCCAGGATACAACGCCGACTGGCAGTACAGCAACCCGGAGTCTAAGATGGATCGCCGGCGAACGGCTCCTCTTACGAGCGCCATGGTGTCATCGTCACGAAACACGCAGCAGGATATCATAGAGTCAAGGTCACAGCAGACAAGCGAACAATACCGTTACCAACAGTATGGGCAATTGCAGGCAAATGCGGCGCCACCACCGCAGGTCGAGGAAGTGGCTGTGCCAGTTATGCTCTGTCACACCTGCAGTCACTGCGGTCAAATGCGCTCCGCAGGCTTCCATCGCAACAACCCCGTCCTTCCTGGCAAACCTATGGTTCCTACGCTCTGTCGACGATGCAAAAAGAAGCTTCAGAGCTCACATCATTCGAGCAGCAGGTACACACACATCCAAAAGTGTACGGCCAATGTACCGTGCGATTGGCCTGGAGAGTGTGTTCATATCGACATGGAGATCGACCACGACGAGCGTAGGGGTCGGAAACAAAGCAGAGAGGAAATATATGTTACACGGTACTCTCCCAGTCGCCCACGTGTCATCAGACGAGAGTCTAGTCGAGCACGCCTAGGCCTACGAGCATTCCAACAACCCCGAGAGGAGTCAAGAACCAACAGAAAGATACACACTTCTTCGTTGAGTCCTCGACGTTCTTCAAGGTATGCTGGCGAAGTCTGGCCCCCGCCTGACATTGTTCGCACAAGAGAAACACGGTCGGGTGAAGTGTACTCTGCACCGCCTGCGCCACTACCCAGTCGTACCCCAAGATCTGATGAGGTATGGCCCCCACCAGATATCGTCCGTACTCATTCCTACAGGAAGGTCGAGAGGAGCCCACCGCGCCGAGCGAGTTCCAGGATTGTCGAGCTCAGTCCGTCTCCTCCCCCTCAGACAAGATCTACGAGAGTCGTCTATCGGAGTGAGTCGCAAGAACGTCGGCTTGAGAGTCAAAGTAGATCTCCCGTTCGTGTCAGCTTCCGTGCTGAAGGGCGGAGTGAGGAAGCGGAAGCTCGCCTCATGTCGCATCCACGGCCGTACCGACCGGTCCTCCCAGAGCAGCGTGGTTTCGTCAGGGCATCAGATGAAACTTCGAGCAATGCTGACTCTGTGCCGCGTCGCCATCCAGAGTCACCTAGTCGGAGCATCCTAAAACCCATAGGCACCTATCGTGAGACCTCTTACCGGCGGAAGGACACAATGCGCGAAAGCCAACAAAGCATGCATGTCGAAGTAGGAGAGCCACGTGTTCACTTTGGTGGAGGACGAAGGCATGAGCAGCTGGCACCTGAGTCTAGAGATAGGCCAAGATATGCAGATGAACGAATGGAAAGCGGTGATGACTGCGCGCACTACCGAGAGCGCTCTCGGCATCGATTTGTGGACGAACCTCCACCTGAGCCATCAACTCGAGACTTTGAAAGGATCCGTATCCGTCACTCATCGTCCTCTCCGCGAAGAGACCACGAAGAAGAAATACGTATTGACCGACAGCGACGTCTCTCGCCTTCTCCTCCACCTTCCAGACGCTTTGAGGAAATCCGTGTCCGGCATACTTCTCCTCTGACCCTCCGCAGTACACCACGTCCACCACGCTCCCCTCCGGCGCCCGAGCATCTACCACGGCCACTGTATCGTCACGTCTCCCGCACACGAGCCCTCGAACGTACCCGATCCATGACCCCTCCGCCCAACCGCAGAAGACAAGAAGAAGATCACACGGATTCAGAGAGCGCGCACTCGGGCGAAATCACCGAAGTTAGAAGCTGGAAGGGTATCGACGAGAATGGACAGCCTGCTACGTTTGTGGAAGAGAGAAGGACCGTGAGGATGATTGATCAAGGCAGCGATAGGGGTGGGCTTGCGAGGGAATATCGAGACATGGGTAGGGGTGGAAGGTTGGACACGAGGGAGAAAGTGACCAGTCGGAATTGGAGGGATGTCTAGGCTGTTGGTGATGGGTAAGGAGTGACGATGGGTGCGTGTACAAAACTTGCGCTTGAGAGTTTTGGGCGATTACTGAAAGATGGACACCTATTATACCACCTTGCATATCTTGTACGACGACCTTGCAACAAGAAAGAAAAAGAAAAGAAAAAACATGGCAAGTTATGCGGGCTCCAGAATGGGGACTTTCTACTCCGATTGAGACCAAGGATATGATTGGGTATATAAACACCATGCCCATTGTCCATGGCTTTTGCGCGTCCTTCTCGTTTGGGTTCCAAGTTCTAAGCGGATTCCAAAACTCGACTCTGTAGTGAGCAGAGCTCTACAATTGTACTCACACTTGCCACTTCCTCCCGGCTGGCGTGTAGACGCTCTTTCACAAAAGCCTCGGTAGCCGCCTCTGCTTCTCTCGCCGTCTTTCCCCATGCCGCCACGTCCTTGGATCCAGCAGGTAGTAGATGGCTTTCGCCAGAGAGACGCAGAAGCGCTTCCTCGATATCTTGGTCCATGGATGCAATCTGGTTCTGGAGGTATACGGATTGTTGGAGCAGAGATCGCTCATTGTTTGCTATTTGAGTGAGGTGTGGCAGGTAAGGCAAGAGCTTGGTAATCGGGCGAACAGGCTTTGTTGTTGTTGCTGTAGTTTTGCTCTCTTCGGAGGGTGTGGTCTGACCACCATTCTGATCCTCAGCCTGTATATTTAGTGGTTGCTGAAGGCTTGCGTGAGCTTCAAGTACGCTAGCACGAGCTTTGGTGTACTTGTCGTACGATTCCCGTATCTGCGTTTCTGCCAATGCAAGATCGACGGGTGCTGCGACGTTCGCTGAGCGCTTGACGGGCGAAGCGTCCTCGAGGAAAAGACTATCTTCTTCCATCTTAGCCAGCTCTCCTTGCACCCAGTCAACGAGCTCATCTCTTGCTCGCTCGAGCGCGTGGACTTGCACCTGTAAGCTTGGTTCACCCTGGAGCTCATCCTGGGCCTTCTTTCTCGCAGCCTGGGTGCGTTCCATGGCCATTCGCGCCTCAAGAACCTCCTGCTTCAGCTTGAAGGCCCATGTCTGGTCTTCTTCCGCCTGCAATAGCTGCTCTAGCCTTTCGGCAGGTAGGTCTGGTTGCTCGCCGATGGCGCTTTTGATGGAAACTCTTGGGTCAGCAGCAGCAGTCGAAGGCTTTGCGGTGAGAAGCTTGTCTAGAGAGTCTTGGATGACTTGGAGGTCTGCATATCGCCGACGCTGCCGTAGCAAGGAGACATAGCTTCGTGTGACTTCGTTGTCATATGCTGATTCTGGCTGCGTGGGGTTGTCTTCTACGTAACGGTTGCGTAGATCTTCTAATGAAGCCTGAAGTTCACCATGTCTTGCTTGCGCCTGTGATTTAGCCCGCAGAGCTTGCAGATATTCCAGGCGAGCGTCCTTCAGGCCTGGAGGGTTGGTATTGGCCGCGGAGAGGTTCTGCGGACACTCATGACTCAGATGCTGGTTCTGAGTGGCTGCATTGACAGGCCTTAGGCTCGACGTGAGGTACTTGGAAAGCGCTCGTCGGATCCTCAATGTGTCTTCCCGGGTGTTGATGTATGACGATAGTGCGCGGTCGACTTCGGGTATTGGGCATATTGTTTGGGCAGGCATGGTCGGAAATTGTTTCCACCACCCCGCAACTGGAGGAGGAGCTAATGCCAAAAGGCTACCCGGAACTCTGCGAAGGTGTCTTGGGAACTGACTAGTTACAACGATAGCATTGATTGGAGTCACGGAGGGTTGCTCTTGAAACGTGCGCGCCGGGTAACAGCTGACAACATGTCAACGGGAGACGGCATTTCGGTAGCTGTGGGTCTAGGCCAGAACGGACTTGGAGCTTTCCACTAGCGCACATCACGAAAACAGACCGAAAACACGTGCCTGTACGCTTGGCAGATGCATAAAGTCAAAGACACCATGTGGGCGTTCCTCTGCAACAGGAAGAGTCGAGACGGTGTCTTTTGCGGTGCCACAATTGTCGATCTGAATTTACAGAGGGTGTTTCCGCTCGAAATAGTGCCGATGATTCGGCCTCTCCAGACCGTACGGCAGCAGGAAGGTCGCATGCAGAAAAGCATGCAACTTCAGTGCTCGTATCTGTCAAGCTTCTACCGTCGCGAGTATTCCGACCATGGCGTCTGGCCAGAACGAGGGCGGAAGTGAGGGAGAGCCGACTTTGTTCTGTCGTTTCAAAGATGGGCCGGAGTAGCACCAGTGGGGGTTTGCAGGAGATTACGCACGGCTCTCACGCGTCTCTCCGCGAACAAAAAGCAGTTATGCGATAAGACGACGAGGACGACGAGGACGACGAGTCCAGCTCGTGCAGTGCTTCTTCCGCGGCTCCGTCATGGGCATCATAAGCATTAGATTTACAGTGGAGTCGGGTTCATGCGTACGAGACAACGGCCGTCGAGTTCGGGAGCTAGTCGGATCAGCAGCGGGCGCATTACGCAGGGTCTGTCCCACAAGGCGGCGTATCGTGTTGCTTTGTGGTGTTGGCCGCTGGGATAGTGCTGCTGGTGATGAAGCAGGCGGTGTCAAGGATGACATGGTGGATGACGCGAAGAGGGACAACACATCAGTCCCGCCCCACCAATGGCACACCAGAAGCAGCCGTTGACCGCGTAGATTTTCGAGTACCGGGGCCCCAATGTGCTGGCGACTAGAGCAAAGATGCGAAACAGAGGCACTCTCTCCTGCAGGTGCCACACACGAGAGCCACGGCTAGCTGCAAAGGGAGGGCTTGGCGGCGGACAGGGATGCGCCATGGACGGCCGTCGATTGGAACTTATTTCGCTTGAACCCTAACGAGCCCTGCCTGAGGGCAACTGCCTTGCCCTTCTCCTTTCCCGCCAGCACCCATTCGCCCTCTCGGCCGCCCGAGCCGTGGAAACCTCTTCGCAGTGCCTTTGTACCATTACACTGCCAACACCACAGGCCTATACCGCACGAGCAACAACAAAAAGCAATTCAAGAGCACCAGTCCCTGCATCGCGCTACCACCGCGTCGCGCTTCCGTCCTCCTCAGAGCGCAACGGCCTCGCTCGGTATACGTGTGATAGCGACTACACACGGGACGCCCGCCAGGCACCCCCGCCATACTCCAACATGCCTTTCTTCAAGAACGTTTTCCACTCAAAGGACAAGCAAAAGGGCGCCAAGACCACCTCCGAGCCCGTCGCGCCGCCAAAGCCTCGCTGGGAGGAATCATGGACGCGGAAAGATGTCGCCCCGGACGAGATTCAAGAGCTCATCCACGTCTGCACACAGGAAATGAAGTCGAGGGGTATGTGGGAACTGCTTACTTGGTCCTGGTCGGGTACCCTCGTTGCTAACCCATTACAGCCCTGGATATGCCCTTTATGCTTCTCCCGTTCCGCCCCACCTCCGACACGAGTGCCTCGCGCAACTTCATACGCAACTTCTTCAAAGCCGCCTACGAGGGCACACGGCAATACTCGGGCGAGGGCTTGGCACAGGAGCTGCGTCTGACTGAACCATTGGTAGGCCGACATGCCCGCAACACCACATCGAGCCATGTGCTGACGTAGACAGACGCTCTGCAGCATCATAAAATGGTGCTGGAGCAGACTGCCCGGCGGCGTCGTCACCTGGGACGCCTATGAGCTCTTCCGAATCGGCGAGTCCGGTAAGGCGATAGCAAGGACCTACCCCCAACAACTGCTGATATCATGTACAGATTCCAACTTTGCGCGCCATGCATTTGATACTTTTATACCAATCAGCGTCGACTCGGAAGCTCGCAAGCGCATCGTATTCGACTTTTTCGATTTGCTGTCCTCGGTCGCGGCAAGAGGCAAGAGCAACGGTATGGGTGGCAGGAAGCTCTCTCGTTTAGCCGGATGGTGGGCATTCGAGTTTGTCGAAGACGGCAAGGGCTTCGACGGCGGTTATCGCACATGGGAGAAGTAAGCATATATACCCCTCCATCGGACGATGAATACATACTGACCAACTTGTAGGGCCGCGGACGCTGCCAGTCACCTCTTCTTCGCATACCTCCGATCCTTATCGCCAGACGTGAACGTAGTCGGCGGCATCTCAGCTCTGCCTCGTTCCCTCCAAGCGCTAGTCTCCCAGACCGAATACCCTCCGCAAACGCCCGTCCTCATGCAGACGCGCACAACCAAGGTGGTCATGATTGTGGACTCGGTCTCGCCTACACCCTTCGCCTTACTACGTCGCGCAAAGAACTTCGAGTACCGAGACGACGACAGAGCGCTGCAGCACTTCTCTGCATACGATGACACCGTCAAGGCGCTGACTGATGAGTGCCAGAGAGTACTCAAGTGCATTGCGACTGCCAACCAATCGAGTGTGTCAACAGACCCAACAACACCAGATCCGTCGTGGTCCCGCTTCGAAGACTTTGGATTTTCGGGAATCATGGATAGCTCCAGCAGCACAAACGGAACCTCAGTAGGCGGCAGCCCACGAGAATTCTCCAGTCTTCGGTCAGGGCCCCACTCCAACAATACCGACTTGGGTCGCCCTACCACCCCTTCGTGGGCGGACTTTCTGTCCTCGGGCTTCGCTGATGAGAACAACCAATCTCCCCCCACTACTCTGTTGATGCCAACCCAGAAACTCCCGCCCCTAGGAGAGAACCGTGTGCACAGCTCTCAATCGCACGTACGAAACGGTCTTAACGAAGATGACCTTGAGCCCGGCGAGCTGGCAAGCATAACCAAGTTCGATCTTGACGAGACCTTCTGGTGGGTATGGATGATCAGTTTGGCTTCCGAAGAGACTACCGATCGCAAAGCCGCTTTCGGAAGATGCACATTGATCGAGACGCGCATCCAAGGCGCAAAGTGGTTGGTCATGGAAGAACAGGTCAAGGGTGCATCTTCCGGTCCTGAAGAAGGCGCGTACATCGCAGAGAAGAAGTCCAAATTCAGCTTCACAAGGCGTGGGCGACTCGGCCGCCGAAAGTCGACGGGCAAGAAGCCAGCCCCGAAAGAGCCATACAACCGGACGACGAACAACACGCCGATGAGCAAGACCAGTATTGGCCCAGACCAGCATGCGAGAATACAGGCTGCGGCCGCAAAACTGGCCAAGAATGAGCGGGACGAGAAGGACGCAAAGGAATTCGCCCAACGCCGAGGACGCAGCGACGATACCACCTCCGTCAAAACAAACAGCGTACTTACATTGCAACCACATCTGGTGAACGAGGCTGGTCCGGCCATGCAGTGGGACAAGAAGTTTGGCGAAGCCGCACTCGACAAGGATGCACTTCGCGCCCAATACTTGGGAGATGTCAGTGCCGGCAGAGGCTCAAAGAGCAATCTCATGACGTCTGCCAATGGTCGCTCGTCGCCGCTGCCCCCCGAGGTATCGAACCGAGACCTTCCTGCGCTACCAAAGTCTGAGAGAGGAGAGTCACGCTCACCAGCTCGCATCGACACCAAGCCTACGGAACCGTCTGTGACTCCAGTACCCTGGCCTAACGACTCACCCACTCAGACTCCACTTCCTCAGCGGCAGTCGTTCCCTATTCCACTTACGCAAGAACAGTCCACCCTAATAGAGGAGACGCCCTTCGCAACACCGCTACCCATCTCGGATGAGAAGTCTGTCCAGTCAGGCACGACTCCGAACCAGCATCCTGCCTTGAGGAAGGCAGTGCCCGAGCGCAAGCCAGTTGTTGCTCCTCAGCCCAAGACTCGCGTCAGTGAGGATCACGGTGCTGCACCTGGGACCAAGGTCTCACCAAACAAGCTGAAAAAGAAGGAAGGTAGTGGTTTCAGGAAGCTATTCGGGAGAAAGAAGACCGAGACGCCTGCAGCGGTAGCTACAACAGCACCTGCAGACGATTCGTACTTCCAAGCATCCGATGCCCTCCGCAGTACCTCCCGACTTGACGATCACCAATCCAATGTTCGTGAGCCATCGCCGACCTACACCGACGATCAGCCTGAGCCTGTGCAGGCACCGTCACCAAAGTATGAGCCTAGTCCTGCTGCTTCATCCAGTTTCGCAGAGCCTAGTCAAGCTGGCGGTCCTGTTGCCGGGGGTCCAGCAACGCAACAAGAGATTGATCAGGCCTTCTCACGATTCGACCAAGGCCCTATGGAAGACATGCCTGCTTTTGCCCCTGCCGACGACGAGAGCGATGATGATGCCGCTACTGCCCCAACTGTGCCTCGTCGACAGATGCAACACACGAACCCTAGAACCCCAACCCAACGTGCCCCAGAGTATGCGGATGATATCTCCGAGGAATCTGTCGAATTCACAAAGCAACAATCGCCATCTCAGGATCGATGGGCGCAGATTAGGAAGAATGCCGCCGAACGCGCAGCGAGGCTTAGTGAAGAACAGGTTCGCCGTAGTCGAAGTCAGAGCCAGAGCCAGCGTACTGATGAAGGCGAGACGAGTGGCGAGGAGACCATCGAGAGCCGCGTGGCTCGCATCAAGGCGCGTGTTGCCGAACTTACTGGCAACGTTGATGGTCAGCCAGCCGCAGCTGGATCTGGCGGAAGACAGTGGTAGAATGTGCATTGGTACTAAGGCTCCCATTCCTTTATTGCTCGGTATCTCGCTAACAATCAGTCAGATTCTTTTTAGCATCACACACCTCGTCTGTTTTCCAAGCGTACAAAGAGCTCGATACCCTTTCCGATTTCGGCTTTCTGGTTTTTTTGGTTTCTTTTTCTTCTACGACAATCGGCATAATTTGTGCTTTTCTACACTTAATACCCATCAGCGTCATATATACCTATGCCTGGCATCGGTTTGCTTCATTCAGTCTACATTTCGATTTTTTACGTTTTGTTGAGATACCTCGGGAGGAATGTACATTGTTGTCTAGGTACACATTTTTGCAGACATGCACAATTACAAGGTCACACATGTTCGACGACCGATAACATATACCATGGCGGAAACGACGTAGTGCGTTATATGTTAGGAGGGTGCGAACTTTCAAATGTTTAATAGAGACGGTTTTACGTTATCTAATTGCTTTGACGTGCGCTAGCTCGTGGTGGTATTCCGTCCATGCGTCGTTGCTATCGCTTTGAACATGTCATCGTATTAGCATCCAAGAGACGAGCCAAATTGAGTGGTGTACCAAGACGTCTATCCGGTACCTTCTTCGCGCATCGCTGCTCGTGTACAAGTGCCCGTTGTGAAGCAATTGCATTGCCTACGCAGCACTGCGATTTCACATAATCTTCAGAAAGAGCTGGAATGAACCACATTGATGCGTCCGAATCGGTGACTAAAAACAAGGATGCTCACATTCGATGTCTCGGCGCCAGCTGTGCCAGGTTAAGTGGAGTGTATCAGTGTTGACAAGTGTGCTAGATGGGTAGTATATAAACCCTCGTGTCGGTTCCCTTCCATCTTCCATTGTTCCTCACTACGGTGGTCTTTTCAACTCTACCATATGTACGCAGAGCAGTAGAACGGAGTTCTGCCACCGCAGCGAAACGAAGTCATGGCGAAGTGACAGCTGCTCGAACAATTGCTGCAGCGCTGAGGATAGGCGCCGTGAGAAGACGTCGGAATGGACTCGAAACACCCAACATGTCAAGTTCTATTCTGGACCCTTTACCCATTGCCGCTCTCCTGAAAAATGTGCCTTGGTCATCTTTCGTAGGCGCCGGAGATGTGGAGTGGTTGACAGTGATGATGCAGGTGCATCATTCTTGTCATCATCAAGTTCGTATAGACACACTTCGTTCTGGGGTATTGCCCAAGATAATACGAGATCTATGTACCTGCATCAGCCAGGTCTCCGGGAGAGTGCATACGAGGTACTGGCAAGGGACAAAGGAATGGTTGCCGGGTGGTGTACGTGTGGGACTAAGAATAACAGCCGAAAGTGTACCTGCATTTGATAAAGAGTTAGACGCAGCGGGCCATTTATTTTCCGGTGAACGTCACGTTGCTTTGAGGGCGGGGCGCGTTGCTGCGTGATGCGGGTATTTGTGATGCTTCAATTAGAATATTGAAGATTGGCAGAGGAGGTAGAACCGCTGGCTCGAAGCGGCACATTCGCTTCAGCAGGTGACGTCGACAATCACACACACACGCGAAGTGTATGCATGCGGAAACACAAGCTAATGGGATGTAGAGAAGATAGGGAGCCGGCGGCTAGGCGGGTGAGATTATGTCAACGCGGAAGTAGACAACGGTGCAAACGGAAAGGATAGACGAGCAGTAGCCTAGCAGTGTGTAACGTCCTGGAGTTCTGGTCGTGTGTGTCGAGGTAAGCTGGGACAGTCCGTCAATCAGGTGCAGTAAGTAGCAGGTGCGTCATGCCAGCGGTGGGCGTGGGTTTGCGGCATGGTCTTCTAAAAATATCGCGTTTCGGGGCGTGGAAGGCAGTCCCGCTAGGAACCGCGTGCTGCGAGTTTTAATCCAACTTCAACCTTGGGACACGGAAGTCAGTACTGGAAACAATCTGCTTGGACGCTGTCCGATCGTCTGCCGCCGACATGACAGCATACCGATAGATGGGTACTGTGAAGATGCAGACTACTTGGGAACCGTGCCGCATCCGGTGGGGAAGCGGGGCGCCAGTGAATGACTGCCATTGCAGACAGCGAAGAACTCGGTTGGCAGGCCGCAGCTTCGCACAGGGACTGCCTTCACAGTAAAGGAAGCTAAGGTTTGAGAGAGATGATTGACCGAATGCTCCGCCATGTCTCGCTAGCGGAAACATGGCTCGGGAAAGGGTGCAAATGGCGTACCGGTAAGTGTAATGAATGCCGCACAGGGTGCACCAAATGCCTCCGCCCTGCGCCTATCCCACGCTGCCTAACGTCTCCCAGCCCGTCCGCCCTCAGTTGCCCTCAGGGTCATTACTTTCGTCCTCGTCTCTGCAAGCGCCGACGCCTGCTCCCCGTAGACATGGCACGCAAGAATAGCGGAGCCACGCCCGTCTGAACGCTGCAGAGCCGGTAAGATGGGTTTGCTAATCTGAGAGTACATTCTGCAGTCAACAGCGACTGCCGTGGAGAGGTCGTGGGCTCTGCCTGTGTAAGGCCTCTGGACCCCAGCTCTGATATGTCCTTAAAATAACTCAGCTGGGCGTCGCAAGTGGAGTAAACAGGCCCCGGTCGAGTTAGACCAGTCTACGATGATTGACAGACAGATTGCACACCCAATTGCAAGGGGACAGCGGACGTGGCACCCAGTACCAAACCCAGCAAACTGCCTGTAACCGGGCATATTAGCGATCGGATGGCCTGGGCTCTGCAGACGCCAGACTTCTAAATATAGGGGCGCCCACCCACTCCATCATCGTTTCCTCTGCACATCACGTTCAGAGCCTCACGTAACCTGTGAGTGCAGCAACCGACCCTCGTGTCGCGCATCACAGCCATATAGCCCTGGAGTCGCGAAAAAAGAATTGCCCATCCGCCGCGCCGACTTTCGCCGCCCGCTCCCTACTGCTGCCAGCGCTGAAACGCTCCACGTCCGCGTGATCACGCCTCTGCCGCGCAAGCTCGCACCGTCTTCTTCCTGTTGCTCGAGACATTACCGTCGCTCCATGCGCTTTGACGTCTAGCATCGCCATCCACCATGGGTCGCAGAAAGATTGAGATCAAGGCCATCAAGGACGACCGGAACCGCTCCGTGTAAGTCACCTGCCCCCCACAGAGACATTGCCATCAGCCACTAACACGCCATAGCACCTTTCTTAAGCGCAAAGGCGGTCTCTTCAAGAAGGCACACGAGCTCTCTGTGCTCTGCTCCGTAGACGTCGCAGTCATCATCTTCGGTCACAACAAGAAGCTCTATGAATTCTCTTCCGGCGACATCAACGAGACGATTGGCCGGTACCAATACGTATGCATCCCCTGCTCCCTTGGACAGAGAGCTGCGCTAAAGTACATGACACTGACAGGCCACGCAGTATGGCGGCGCACACGAGCACAAGGGTCCCGAGGACTTTATGGGCAAGAAAGATGGCGACGACGATGATGATGAAGACGAAGAGGGCGCGCTCCCCCGAGACTCGCACACTCCGCCCGAGCACTCGATGATGCCCCATCACATGCAGCATCCGCAATTCCAGCACATGAGACAAGGAGCGCCATCAATGTCTCCGCCAATCGGCAACGGCGTTCCCTTCCAACAGCGAGGTCCCTCACCACAGCCGCCTCACCACCTGTCGCGACCAAACTCGAGAGTAGGCCACATTCGCAGACCGAGTTCAAACCTCGCGCCGCCTCAGCCCTACCCTTCGCAAGCCCCTCCGCCGCCTAACAGCTATGCCTATATGCCAAATCCGCCCTTTTACAACCCCCAAGCTGCCCAACAAATGGTCCCTAAGCCCCAACTTACACCGCCTGCCGCCCAGTACCAATTCACACATCCCATGCCTACGCATCCTCAAGTTCAGTATATGCAACAAGAGCAACAACGCCGACAGTCAATGCCGCCTACTTTCCAGCAGCAGCAGCAGCAGCAACAACAGCAACAGCAACAGCAACAGCAACAGCAACAGCAACAGCAACACCATCTTCAGCAGCAGCAGGTGCAACACCAGCAGCAGCAAGAACAGCAGGCCCAAGTACAAGCGCAACAGCAGGCACAGCAACAGGTACAACAACAGCAACAGCAACAGCAACAGCAACAGCGATTGTCCCCGCCGCCTCCATCTCCACAAGTGTCTCAGCCACAACAAGTACTCCCGCAACAACCCACGATTACCGTTCCGTCTCCGTCGCAACAGAACGATTTCCAGAGTCCCCCTCTCCCTCAGCCAAAGCCACTTCACGCGTCTGCCAGACATAGCATCTTCACACCAATTGACGACAGCCAGTCCATGCTCGCAGCGCATTGGGGTAGCAGTAGCAATTCAAATCTGTCTCGTAGTGAAGTCCCATACAACAAGCAGGAAAACCGCGCACAGTCGATTGAGGTGGCTGCCATGTCACGATTGCAGCCAAACGGGGAGTCCAAACCTCAAGCACAGCCTTCACTACTACCTGTCCAGCAACCACCGCAGCGAACACAGTCTACGTCCTCGATGCCCACGATTCCTCCCCCGTCGCGAACAAACAGTCTGCGTATGGGTGGTGAAAGCAAGCCGAGATTGAGAGTGCAGATCCCGAGCGAACACTCAGATGCTGGAAGTGCTACAGCCGACTCGTCTCCAAAGGACTCTGGTACAACTGGCGCGACTCCCGGACGAAGCACCGATGCGTCCCACTCTTCTGGTGTAGTTTTGCCTCCTCCATCGCCCAGCGCGAACTCGTTACTTAGTGCAGGTGCAACTGGCCCGCCTAACCCCTTTGCTCGTCCTCCGCCCCCATCAAACAGTAATTCGTACGGTAGCCGCAATGACATGGAAACCCCAATCTCGGCACTTCCCAGTCGCTTTGTTGAGAATGGCCTCCTTCCCTCGCCCTCGAGCTTTTACCCCGAGTGGGGTTTTGGTCGCGACTCCAACATGCTGCCGAGCCCTTTGACTTTCCAGACTCCCGTAGCCCCGAATGGACCCAGCTTCGCCCGCGACGATTCGGCGGAACGCAAGCGCAAGACGTCTGACCAGGGCTCGGACGACGGCAATCAAAAACGGGTCAAAACATGAGCAGCATAGCGGAGTTTGAAAGAATTGTTTGAAGTGACGGGCTGTCTTGCATGGCTTACTTGCACGGTTATGCTGTATTTGTACCCCATACTTTCTGTTTTGATTATGGTCTTTGCCTCCCGAAGACCAGGCAGCGATGCTCGATGCGTACTGTACTTTTGTTGTTTTGTTTAAAGGCTTTGTAGAATTCGGATGCAGGCGCGTTGGATACCCACGATGATTGTCGTTGTTGTCATCTGCTATTTTGTCTCTTTTTCCCATTTCACGGTTGCACCTGGACCTTCTTGGGCATACCGGTTATGGCATGATGAATGATTAGAGTCAAGATGTGTACTGGTTTGTAAATAATATCAATGAACACCTTGGCTCGGTCCACATAAACGAACAAAGACATCCCACAGCAACTGGCCAAACCCTTGGAGCATCCAGACGTCAGGTAAGAGTGACAGGCTCAAACTTTGCATATGCTATACATTGCCTTGCTCGTGTTCGTATCGCGGTAAACATTCCCTATAATGTTGACAGCACGAGCACTACTGCGTCATAGGGCCAAGCCGACTGCCCCGCTGCGCCTACGCCTCAACCCAAGGGCTCGCCGTCGGTGTCAGCCGCAACCGGGCTGTAAAGGGCGAGGTTGGGCTTTGATCGTTGGAGCCGCATCTTACTCGGCTGATCGTAAAGTCTTTGTGGGACAGCTTACTGGCATCTGCCTGTGTTTCCGAGTCACTTGGGCGCCTGACGATTGTCTTCGCTCGCCGAGAAGCTGAAGCTTGGTGTCACATTCATACATCAGCCCCCAAGCCCTTGCGACATCTTGCTGTCCACCTCACAAACACACGACAATTTGATCCCATCATGGCGTATAACAAAGGCTTCAACCCGGATCGGCTGCCTATGCATGCCGAGCCTGAGCAGGTATGTCCTTCACACGTTGTCGGCGCGCATGCAAGACTGACGTAGACCAGGCTGCTGCGATGATGTCGCAAAACGCACCCGCAGCCTCACGCCCTCCGCGCACAAGTTCAGCGCGCCCAGATTACAACAAACCTCCCCCGCCCACTCCCAGCGGCCAAAGATATGACACGCGTCCAGATGAGCGGTACGGCGGCGGCGGCGGTGGTGGTGGACGCGGCGCAGGAGGTGGTGGATACGATAGCAGACCCCCACCAGGCGCATACAGCGACCCGCGGTACGACAGCCGGTACGACTCGAGACAGGACAACAGAATGGCAGTTGGATCGCCTCCACCAGCCAACTATGGCCATGGACCACCACCACAGGGATACCATGGAAGACCGCAGTTGGCGCAGCAGTCGAGGCCGCCCCCTACACCTGCGCCGCCAAGGGACGCGAATGATCGCGAAGCCCTATGGAGACTGTTTGGCGCTGTCGACAAAGACAGTATGTTATAGCGAGGAATTCAAGAGCACCTAAAGCTAACCGATGCGACAGAGAGTGGTGAGCTCACGGAAGCTGAACTGCGCACTGCGCTTGTCAACGGAGACTGGACGCCTTTCGACCCACATACTGTTCGTATGATGATTCGAATGTTCGACACCAATAGGTCTGGTTCTGTCAACTTTGACGAATTCTGGTACTTACTCTTGCCCTTGCGTTGCCTGAGAGTAAGCTGACACACCTCTTCTAGCGGACTATGGGGCTTCCTCTCCGCCTGGCGCAGCCTCTTCGACCGTTTTGATCAAGACCACTCTGGCAGCATATCCTATGCTGAATTTAATGAAGCCCTTATCGCCTTCGGATACCGCCTCTCCCAGCAATTCGTCGCCTTGCTGTACCGCACCTACGACCGCGACGGCCGCAATGCATTGAGCTTCGATCTATTCGTGCAAGCATGCATTAGTTTGAAGAGGATGACGGATGTGTTCAAGAAGTACGACGAGGACCGCGATGGCTACATCACGCTGAGCTTGTAAGTGATCTACAAATGAGGCGATGGAAGGTATTTCTTGAATCGTGGCTAATTCATATGCATAGCGAGGAGTTTCTCACAGGTGCGCAAGCTTTATTCCTCTTCAACTCGATTTCGGCCTCCACTGATATCGGACTCTATTAGAAATCATCCGCCAGCGATGAGAAACAGGGACGCAAGTTTACGGTTTGCTCTGCCTTCAACTTTTGGATACGTTGCCAATTTGGATACTGCACAATGTCAGCTACCCGCAGCAAAGGCAAACATGACCTCTGCATGGCCTCAACCCCCGAGTGTTCCAGAGCGAGGTTGTATGATAGGATATCTGACTTGGTGCCCAAACGAGCGAGGAACATGCGTAGTGATGGTCGGAAATCAGGCACACTTGATGAAGGTAACGAATTTAGATACCCGTTTAATACAAACGAAAACATTCATACAGCTGCTACGATCCTGTTCTTGCTCTCAAATTCGTACACATTGGATATCTCCTAACTCACTACCAGCACCTAAATCCATCTCTCCATCCCATCCTTCCGCCTCGGCTGCCACCATGACTGCCATAGTAATAGTCGTCGTCATCGGGCTCGGCATTATACCTCCTGACCTGTCTTCCCGACCCAGCGTGCGTATACGTGTGTTCTCGCACGCCCCGACTATCGCGATAGCCGTTGTAGTCGAACGTGGGACCGTAGTGGTATCTTCACCCGTACAGTCAGAACTAGCAGGAAGAAAGTCGTACGCAATATGCATGTAAGATATTTGGGGGGAAAGATATGATGTGGCTTACGGAGCACTGTCATGGCGATAGCTATCTGGACTACCTAGTGTACCGCGGATGCTATGACCACGATGGGGTTGGATAGAGTACCATGGCATGATGCGTCGTCTTTTTGTCTGCGACCTTTTTTTTTTCTTCTCTTCTTCTTCTTTTCTTTTCTTCCAAGAGCGAGGGGATCGATAAAGCTACTATTGTGTTGGTCAAGAAGACAGTTTGCAACGTCGTACTTGCGTTTCAAGACGAGTGTTGTGGTATCGTAGTAGAGAGGTGCACGCAGGAGAGATAACAAGGGTTCGATCGAGGTAGATGGCTATATACCGCGGCAGTGGGTGTGAATGCGAGCACGACGATGTGTACGTGAGCTGGCATGCTTGGGTGTCGAGGACATGCTGGGGATATCACAGTGGGTAGGTACATGAAGGCGTGTCTAGAACCTGCGGACAACAATCCTATAGTGGACAATGGCCAGCAAAAGCACATGTGCTGGGGGTCTTTGTGCCCTTTACTACAACTTTGTGGACCAACAGCGGATACAAGTGTTTGATGGGGAATGGGATGACAGGCACATGTCTACAAGCTGATCATCAAACAAAAACCCCGACGCTATGTATAGAGTGTATTTATTCACATGAACTATGGGTATACAATTCCTTCATCGCTAGATCCTTTGGAAACACATTCTACTGTCTGGGGGTATATGACAAAATTTAAAGAAAGACGTCATCTCGTTCGTGAGGTCGTGAGAAGGACCAAGAAACCGCTAAACTCCAATTATCGCTCCGTCCCGACATGACCAATTTGATTATTTTAGGAGTGTATCATGCCGTCTCCAATTTCAAACTTGCTCGTCTCTACACCTTGTAGGGCTTGCGAGCACGGCGCGACTCACGGTCTTTGCCGCCGATGCAGAAGCTCGCGACCCAGCCAAGGACCGCAACGAGCATGAGTGCGGTTGCAGCCCATGTTAAAGCAAGGAATTTACCGCTCCAGTTTGCGCTAAGACCAATGTCACTACCATGCTTGTTGATGATTTGGGTGGCCTAAAGTAGAGGTATGAAATTAGTTCATGTCTCACATGCGCGTTGTACAGTCAAAACTTACCTTGATCATAACGGCAGTGACAAGCGCGCTCGCCAGTCCGATAGCCAGGAACGCAAGTGTGGCGAGAAGGAAGTTGACACACGGAGTGAGTCTTCCATTTCCGATAAAGATTCCAAGAACGCTAGTGACGAGCGTGATGAAGATGAGGCAGATCGCAATGACGTAGAGGACAAACATGGCTGCCATGAGCGCATTGAGTGTGTCGATTCCAGTCTGGATGTCTTCTGGCCACTGCAAGTCTTGCAGGGTAATGTCTACACCCGTCCTGTTCAGCGCATCTTGAATGATGGCCGTAGGATCGAACTTGTACGTGGCCCTGGTCTTTGCGCACTCGGTAACGTTCTTGCTAATATCGTCCTGACTCAGAGTAGCGTTGGCCACCTCTCCAGGCTCGTATTGTCCTTGGCAGTAGCTGAGCATGTGCGCAGAGTACCAGTCTTCGATACCGATGCGCTCGCGGACGTTGTCGATCTGTTCGTTGATTTCGTTCGTGACGCTGTCGGTTACAGAGTCGGGGATGAGATTGACGATGGACGAAAGTGTGGAGTCGGAGTCTGACGATGCGGAGGAGATGAGGTTTTGCCCAACAGCGGAAGTGTTGAGTGTGAGGAGAGAGTAGTCTTCCATGAAGCCTTTCTTGTGGCCGGCGAATAGGCAGAGGAACGAGAGGATTAGGGCAGCGGTGCAGCATAGCACCGGTAGTATAGCGATAAACCGCATCGTGGTGGTGGTGGTGGTGGTGGTATTGTTATTGTTGTTGTTGGGTTTGTGATTCTGTAGGTATCTATACGGTCTCGATCCTTGTGGATGCTACCAGTGAATGGCGGTATATTCAAAGAGCAACGAAAGGCTAAAATACAGACAAAAGACAAAAAGCGATGGCTGATGAGAGCGTCAAAGGCGATAAAGGAAGAGCCAACGAGTTATACGTGACGCGCAAATACAAGGTTGGGCATGCGACGACCGCGTAAGAGACCCGCACGTCACTAACCAGGGTCCAGCCATGGCAACAAGCAAATAGCAAACCTGGCCAACGAGGCCTCAGCCTCAAGATCAACGTCTTGGAAATACGAACCAGGGCCTGATTTCACACTGGCCACAATGTTGACGTGTTGCTGGGCGTCTGTTGTTCAGACCCTGGGACTATGACGCAACACAGCGCTAAGCGAGACAATGGCGCAGGGGTGAAGCAGGTACGACTGGGACATGGCGACGCCCTATTTCTTACTTTGGTTGGGTGATGACAGAAGACGTTGCAAAAAGAAAGGGTTTCAAGGAGTTTCGTCATGTACTGCATCGGTGTGGGCAGGATTGCAGCGCGCTTGCAAATGTGTCAGCCACGTGGATGTGGGGTGCACAGCCGCAATGTGCGCGTGCGAGTACGAATCCATCAGAGACTACGGGTGACACAAATAGAAACTGAATTCAACAAAACCACATGTACGTGAGCAAACGCACCACAGTAGATCCAAGACCTGACTCTTCTAATTCGTTTGTATTCGGGTCTATCGCTTTGCTCCCCGTCCTGTATTCACAAGGCATCGTCTATCGTGATGACCGTGAGTGCATTACTTTCGTAAGTGGAGCAGCCTGTGCTCTCAGACTTTTGGGCGGAATCGTCATAAGCGGTTGTGATGGTAAGATAGTGTTGCGCGATTGCGCTTTGATGCTGAGTCGAAGTCGCTTGGCTCGGTGCTACCCGGCCTCATGACGGCGTCTTCTTGGAGTTCTTGGTAGGTTGAGCTGTTGATGATGACCCGGCGCTGATACCATCCATGAATGGAGAGTATGGCGCCGTCACTGAGTGCGGGGCTGCTCGCTGCCCAGACTTTGTGCGCGGAGGCTCAGCAGAGCCCGGCCACTTCTTCTGCTCTTCATGGATCTTGTCCAGTGGTTCTCCGACTATATGGTACTTTTCCCAATTGATCGGGGGGCATCGCACGATGTTCTGCGGCTGTGGTATTGCGGGGAACTTGGGCGGGTCTGGCTTCGCCTCCATGTGCGTCGAGTCTTTGCGCGTGTCTGCGCTACTCGCGTCTTGTTCACCACTACGCGCTGGGTCGGTCAGACCTGATAGTGTTGGTGTGAGGACGTCCTGGTATGACTGTGATGCCTGCGCTCTTTGTTCCTGCAACGACTTCACGAATGCTTGCGGGTCAGACACGGCGGCAGCCTTGAGCTCTTCGAGAGCCTTCAGGTCGCGCTTGCTCTTCTCACGCTGCAACTGCAGGAGCGATATGGCGGATCGCAGTGCGATGGCATCTGGGTTCTCGCTCTCGGATATGGCGACAGAGGGCGGTTGCGGTCTGAAAGTGGCAGTAGGTGGAGGGGCTGGGCGGGGTCGGTATTCGGAGCGCTCCACAGGAGCTAGCTGGGCAGCAGAAGCTGTGGGCGTGAGAGGTGACACAGGCGGTCGGTCCGGAGTGGGCGACTTGGAGCGGTTGCCAGAGTGTTCCGAGGCCGTCGAGGCGTCGCTGGAGGAGACTGGGCGCGTAGTCGTGTCGACCAGGAGCGCTGGCATGGCGGCGTAGAGGGAGACGTCTCCAGGCGCAAAGCCGGAGAGTCGTGGCAGGATACCAATCGGCGACCACACTGCGGTGAAAGTGAGGTCAGACCACGCAAAGGCCTAGGAGCTTCCGTGGTAAATCTCCGGCGGTGGTTCGCCGCGAGGTGGCGGCGGTTAGGCGCTGTCTAGACTTGTGCCTAGGCCGTCCATGCCAGATGCGATTTGCAATGGGGATTTGTGTCGTACAAGACGGCGCGCGGGAACGCCCACGCAGTTATCGACACGTCGCGATTTGGTTGGGAAGCGTGTGCGGAGCCGGCTGCGGGCGAGAATTTCTTTGGCTGCAAGTCGGCTGTACGGAGAGCTCGGAAAGAGTCAATCTCGTCTAAGACATGTCTGTAACAAAGCCAGATGTCCAACACCAAGCAGCGGCGGGGGTTGCACAGTCCGCCGCCCATTATTCGAATGAATCAACACGAGCGGTACAATGTTGGGTCTCTGGCATCTATTGCTCTGCGTAGTATCACATGATGATGATGATAGTCACCTAGCCGTGGACGTCTGGCCATGTCACTCAGTCCTGGTCGCGAAGGAAGACCCAAACATGGTAATCCGCGCTTCAGGATAGTACACAATCACAAGGTCACTTGTACCCTGTCCTCCGAGCTTGCTTGCACTGCTCTCTGGCCGTGCGAGGCATTCTCAAACAGCGACTGCATGATGCGCCGCTTGTTTGCAGCCTCTGTAGAAGACTCTGTCATGTCCACTCGATCTACACCTTGGTCGAACAGAATGGCAACTCCCTTGAGGGATATAGGGGAGAAATCCAGAGGAACTGCCGACTCATGACCGATATAACGGCTTCCGAGATCTGCCCTTCAGATTGCCAATCTCCATCTCACAAAACGCATGTATCTGGCCCGGCGGCATATTCGCAGATTCACGCAGCCGAGCGCCTGCAAGGGTCAGCGAGAGAGAGATAGAGAGAGACAGACAGACGGACAAACAGACAGACCTATGAAATCCGCCAAAACGCAATCTGCAGCCCGCCAATGATGCTAGTCTGATGGGCAGTGCCGCATGGATGACCATCCAAATCAGTCTCCATGAGCGTTCCGCACCTGTGCAGGGCAGCGCCCTCCACGGTGAGTCGCTCTTGCTTTTCCTTAGCCTTGCGAGCACTCCACTGCGCGCCTTCTACTTGCAGAAACCCCAGCTCACTACAGGCACGCCCATTACCCTCATCGCCCGTCCCGTCATCAACCATGACCTCTCCATCTCCATTCCATCCTTCCAAATGCCACTCAAACTCCTCGCTTCTCGACCCTCGACCGCCGTCCACTACCTCCACCTGCATGGCATGCGCTACGCCTTAGCGACAGCCTGCCAATCAAACGACGATCAAACTGGCACTGACTGGCCGCTAAACCCTAAAGGTCCACGCGACCGAAATCACGTCCGTTAGCCATGGCTCCGAGTGCAGACTTAACAGCACAGTCCCCGCTGGCGCGCATGCCCAAGTTGAGGTACAGAAATCCGCTGCCGGCCGACTGCCTTTCGATTGCCTCCGATACTTCCCAAGACAGTGGGCCCCACTCTCCATATAGTCAAGAGCCTCCCGCGACCCCGGATTCAAACGCTCCCTTGAACATCTCCCGCCCTTCTTTCGAAACTACCTCCGTGACGTCATCCAGTCTGGCTTCCATATCCTCCAGCAACTCTTCGTCAAATGGCTCCAAGTCATCATCGAAGAAGAAGAAAAAGGGCAGCTCTGTGCTCGGCTTCCTTTCTCTGAAAGAGCCGTCTCATGTCGCTTTGGAGCAATTCGCCCAACAGCAGCGCAAGCAGAGCGCCAACTCGGGAACATCCACGCCTCAGTCAAGAGCTAGCAGCAACTATGTTGGCCAAAAGCTTCCGCCATCTGTCCCCAAGGTCAATTCAAAATGGGACGGTGTTCCTGAATCTGCCAAACACCGGTACTCAACATCAAGCGGATCAACCAAGGACAACAGAACCAGCGTATCGTCCAAGGGTTCCTTTGGCTCGCCTCTCAAACATGCTCCCTGGAATGAATCGAGATTCTCTGTAATGACCGATGGTACTCGTAATCCACCCAACTCGATCGCCTCGATGTCCTTGTCCAATCTTACTATCCAGGACGCGGCTTCTAGGCTCGGATCCTCGCCATCCACTACCACGCTCCCTGAGATGTCTTGCTACTTCCCCGAAGACCCTGCTGCATCGGGCGCATTGCCCCCGAGATCTGAGAGTGTAGGCGCAACGTACGATTCTACTTCACAACTACCAGTTCGGCTGTCAGACTCAACTTCGAGTGATCGCCCAAGCATAGACGGATCAGTAGACTCGAGGCCGCACTCCCCAGCCTCTTCAACGACATCAACGGATACGGTTGTCATGGATACTGCAGATACCATCTTCAGAAAACTAAACGATCGGCCCACCCAAGGTGCATGGGGGGGCGGCGCACATGCTGTTCAGTCACCCACCGAGGACAACTTTGATCATGTGCCGGACTCACACGACTTCCTCTTCCAACCCCAGCCTGTCATACAACGCCGACAGAGCGACCCACTTGCCATCTACGAGTCGTCTTTGGCTGCATCGTCCATCCCACATTACGCTCCTCAACGACCAGTTCATAACTTCAGTCGGCCAATGGCAACAAGGGGCCCACCACCCATTCAACGCTCCGCACACATGCCACACTACAGGAGGACGCCATCAGCCCCCACGCTACCGACCTTGTACGAAGCCTCACTGGCCAGCACTGATGATCTTCGAGAAGATCGTGACGACAACGACGGCGACGACAACGACACGTATTCAATTGCGCCTTCAACCATCGCGCCATCTGAGCTCTCCAAGCATTGGTATGAATCTCCACGTGAACGCCTGGGTCTGGGCAGGCGCCTTCAGATTAACGACGCCTCACCTTGGGAGGAACAGAGAGAAGCCGCAGGTAAGCCCAAGAAAAGTCGATTGTCGATGTTTGGGAAGGCCGTGTCGAGAGGATAGGCTTTGCGGGCAAAGCTTGCGCATTGACTGACTCCCGTGGGTAGCTTCGTGCGATCCCCAGCGATCATCGGCCAGCGTCACGCCGACACTTGGGTCTTGATTCGCCAACTTGTGTACAAACTTTCGCAATTAGCGATATCCAGCATTTTCCTCGCTTCGGCGACTTTCATGTACGGCGGCATTTCTGGACGCCAATTTCTCCAACATAGATACCCATTTACGAATCTTACATATCCGCTTCTTAATGGCCACGTCAACCTGCATGGCCTTCTAGGTAATGTAGCACTTGATTCTTTTTCTTGGGAGACTGATCTTCGTTATGATTGCGATCTCATCGGGGTATTAAGGGAGGTGTGCGAATCACGCGTCCATTCGAAGCTCGGACATCAAGCATACCCATATTATATCATAGGACGTACTGTAATGCAACGTTTTGCGTCTGTCACACGCGTCCATGCAAGCCATGTCTTCCCTAGCTGACCCTCTTGAGCCCTATATTGCTTCTCCCGTCGTTCTTCGGCCCCACAAGTAGCGCGTGTGCATAGTGATCGCCAGGTCCGTCGAAACCTTAACGCCCAGGTCCGCACCCTTGCAGCATCGCAAGGAGCACGCCATTTCATCTTTAAATCTGACAGGCTTAATTTGATTCGCCTAGCGGACACTTATTCTGAAGCAATTCGTGCGTGATCAAAAAACATCCAGTCAATCAACTCGGCGCGTTTGCCGAGCAGGTCATCCCGCCTCTGGTATGACAACACAAATCACTAAAACATAGTGCCTTTACTCAACGTTTGGATGTCACATAGTAAGTAGACTTACAAAAGGCACCAGCTTTCTTGGCGAATCCGCTGCGACATGTGACCCGAGATGCCCCTTTCGAAAGCTTCCTCTCGTCAACCTAAACCAGACACGATGCCACTAAACTGGTTGTCGACATACGCCCGCTAAAGTAGCTTTCTCCAGATCATCGTGAAGCATCATGGTACTTCTTTGCGACGCTAGCTTGATCGACATGGCAGATCTGACCACCTCTTGGTACCACATGGCCAAGTGTAATATTTATTTCGGACGGGGAGAGCGATTGCCCATAGGTTGATGAAGTTACGCTTTTGACAAAAATAGCACTGCTTTGGTGTGAATCTTGTACATGGTTTCAAAGGCAAAGTATACGCAAGCTGCGGAGTTTAGGTGACAAGAAGCTGCAGCGCGGGGCATAAAGGCACCGGTAGTCTCATTTCTGGACATGGCCTCGTTCATCACCCGTTCTTAGTATTTTGCAAACAAGGGGTTGTAGAGGATGGACTTGTATGGGACTGGCGTTTGCGGTTTACATACACAGCGAACGGGACACGGATCTCGATCGTGAGGGCAGTTGCTGGAGAGTCCGTAACAAGATCTTAGAAGAGAGGTAGCGGCGAGAGGAGCAAGAGATAAGAAAGAAAGAATATATGTTTTATATGCCGTCACCGACAGCACGGATACATATGCGCCGGTGGAAGTTGTTCGGTCCAAACCCATCATCCTATTGAACATTCTCACCAATCATGATCACCCACCTAAGGCTCAATTCCATACCACATGTCATGCATCATTTCCTGCTATCTCTACATCTCTTTGAGCCGCTCATAAACATATTCTGAACAAAGTCCGCGCCACCCCGTGTTGGGTCCAGCACGAAGATTCTCACGTTACTTGGGCAAACCACCATCGTACCACAACCGCACATTCTCACATTCTCAAGGTAGCGCTCAAGAACTTGATCCGGAGTTTCATCTTTCGGGAATCCGGTGTGCGGATAGCTGCGTCGTACACCTCTTTCAGAGAGTATATGTTGGTGCTGTGTTGCCTGCGGAAGGGAGAGTAGTTGGCTTCAAATGACATGTGCAGATGCAATAGTTTAGTGCTAGAGATACAGAGAAGTCGGGGGTGGTGAGGGGCAAGGGAGCTTGTCGGGCCCAAGCCTAAACCGGCTAGTCAGTCGCGAAACTCACGTTTTCACGCGAGGTAACTAATGATTTGAGACACCATGACGTTGCCTGATACGCGTCATATCTGATCCTTTGACTTGACCTCTATTACCTTAGCAACAAACACCGAGTCAACACCTTGCATTTGCATCATGTCAACTGATGCAGCGTCTTCTGTGGCAGCACCAGCACCTTACTATATCTCCAAATCGAATGTCTGCGTAAACAGCAAAGGCGAAAGCGTCGGTAATGGTGTTTTTGCTAATCAAAGATTCGGCGCGGGCGAAGAAATTACCAGCCTTAAGCGACCGCTTGTTGGCTCACTAGAGACCGAACGGCTACTGGACACCTGTGCGAACTGCTACCTCTGGACTGAGGGCTCATCGACTGGAACGAGATTGTATGTACCGGAAGGAGCAAAAGTAAACAAATGTGCTGCATGCCAGAGATTTCAATATTGTAGCAAGGTAGGTCAAGCCGATGACTGATATATTGACGTAACTAAGACACATCAGGCGTGCCAAAAAGAAGCATGGAATCGGGGCCATAAGCATGAGTGCAAAATACTGAAGCCAATGGTCGGTAGACACCTCCCCAAAGCTTTTCTCGCATGTATGGAACTACTCATCAGGCGGAAGCATGGCCTTATATCAGACGAAGAATGGGACATGCTTTGTCGATTACCGTCCCACATCAATGACTTCAAACGGAATGGAACCTACGAGAACATTGAGCTCATGGCTGTGGGTGCTGGTCAATTCTCGTTATCGCAAAACATGTTCGATAAGGACTTCGTTGCCGCAATGTATGGCCGAGTAAGTTGATCACTAACCCTTCCAAATGCCCTGACTAACGCGTGCTAGATCATGTCGAATGCTCTGACACTGATCACGCCTACACTGGATCCTCTGGGTATTATGATAGATCCTATACTCTGCCACACAAACCACTCCTGTGATCCAAATGCATACATCATGATGGACGGACCACAAGTGAGCATCCGTACCCTTCGACCTATCAGGAAAGACAAAGAAATCTTCATCTCCTACATTGACGCCACGAACCCTTACCACAAGCGGCAAGAAGAACTCCAGTCACGCTGGTTCTTCGCTTGCCGCTGTGCAAAATGCCAGGAGAAGGCTACTCTACAGGAGGACAACTGGCTAGTACCAGCAAATCCTCGATTCGCCTTGAGCAAAGACGAGATGGCAGCAATGGCAGAGAGCCAGGACAAGACTTTCAACATGTACACCAAACTTCAAGGAATGACTGACTCGAAACTTGTACTACACGCGCTTCAGGAAACTCTAAAGATATGCTACGAGTCAAGGTTTTGGCCGGTATATCGCCAACCATATGCTGCGGTCCGCGACGAATTGATCGTAAACCTACTTTCTGTAGGGAAGTATCAAGAGGCATGGGCGCAATGCGCAAAGCGGTACAAGCACATCCTTCCCAAGCTGTATCCGGTCTCTTTCCACCCGGTCCGGGTAGTCCAGACCTGGCAGATGGCAATGCTGGCCGCATACCTAGCCAGTACTGAAGAGGGCGTGGGTGCGCCGGGAGTGAACATGGGTCTTATCGCCATGATGCTGGTAAGGCAGGTATTGGAGGTTGCGGGCCTAAGCCATGGACCGGTTAATATGTTCACGAGGAGCGTGAAGGCCAAAGCTGAAGAGATGATAGAGGAGCTCAAAAGAAGTATTGGCAATGCAAACAGCCAGGTCATGAACCGGGAACTCGAAATCCAGAGAGACAGACTAATGGATATGGGAGACTGGGTTAAGGATGGAGAGCTACCGGAAGAGCTGAAGACCATAGCATTGGATGAGAAAGCTTTCAGTGTATGATGCGCGGTCAGTACCACGCGACTTTAGAGCCTTCCAATCTACCACAAACTTGACAGTACTCATAGTACACCAGATGCTTCTCCACAGCGTTGCAGACAATCACCTTAGAAGCTACAACAGCAAATAGGCCACACTATGCTAATGCTGTGCAGCCTCAGAATTTCTGACTGACAGAATAGCTTGAGCATACTTGCTCTACGTGAAGGTGAGCGGTGAGTCTCACTAGAGTCCTACAAGCTCTCACTGTCACCACAGCTTCGCTCAGACAGTGGCTTCTCTTACCACGCGAGCGCAACAGCGAGGCATCTGTCTATTTCAACTCGGCCTGTGGCTTTCTACTCCATCTTCTTGACACCGCACTCCAAGCTCCATCATCTCACACTTGACCAACGCGAGCACCACTCTACAGCATTACATCTCTTCAAGCTACAGCACAACATCCCCTTCAACATGCCTCCCAAGGCCGCCGCTGAGAAGACTGGCAAGGTCTTCACTGCCGATGTCGTTGCCGCTGTCCTCTGCAGCACCGGCACCACCAGTTTGTCCAACAAGAACTACGAAATGATGAGTGCGCTTGACGGCGTCAAGACCGCCAGTGGCTTTCAGCATGACTTCCGCTCTGTTATCGCCAAGGCTAAGGAACTCAAGGCGCGTCTCGAGTCTGGCGAGGAATTCGAGCCGGTTCAACCTGCTATCAAGCGTGGTGAGTTTCATCAAAAGCATAGCATCTCGTTTCTAGCTGCCTCTTAAACACGATGCGACACTAACAATCCATAGGTCAGACTACCTCAGCCACCCCCAAAGCGACTCCCAGGAAGAGAAAGAATGATCCTTTCGGCTCTGAGGAGACAACCCCTTCCAAGAAAAGGGTTACCACAAAGTCACGTGGGAAGAAGAGTCAGACCCCGCTCGAGAAGAACACGGATGAACTCTTCTCCGATGACGCCGAGGAGTTCATAAAGAAGGAGGCCAAGTGGGAAGAGGACGTGTTTGCCTAAACGACCCCGGACGTGATGCGACGGAATCCGGGTTGCGAAACGCTTCGAGTTCAAGTTGGAGCAAATGGACAGAGATTGACCGGTTGCAAATGCGACGAAACCTCAATGGGTTGGAAGAACATGGACAGGACTGAGGGCGGAAATACTGGGTCAGAATAGTGAAAAATCTGCTGTCACCAGCTGCCTCTCAATGAAACCTTGTGATTATGTGGCCGAGTGGTTATCCGTCTGTTAATTCTAACAGTTAGGATACTCCCTCCCTTCATGGACGTATGACCTCGTCCATCCACTGCTGTTGTTTTCTGGGTTTGATTGACATTCTTGTCTTTCTTGGTCTCAACACTGCCGATGCTGGGCATGCCTTTGGCCTTGCTGCCGACCTGTAAGGATGACAAGCTTCAGCCTACCATAAGCAAAGCGCGCATAATGTAGGAAAACATGGCATATGCTATTTCTCCATAGTGCACAACTATATCGAGTGCACATGGGCAATAGCGAGATGGCTCTCTCTTGAACATTCACCGCTTCAGTCACTTCTACCGCATCTCTACTGCCGGATGTTTTGGTCGAGTCGAGCCAGCTGCCCAGCTGATGATCCAATCTCCTTTCAGTGGGGCCTAAATCTCGGGCCGTCTGCACACACACATCGGCTGCGTGCTAGAAACTATAAGCTCATCACCGGTGTCGCACCGACCACATAGTCTAGCCCCCAAGCTGGCAAAGTCGTCCAGGGGCGGTCGCAGATGGTGGCAGATGGCGGTCATGTCAGCGCATATCGATAGAGGGCGAGCAGAGGGCTGGTTGGAGTCGCCCTGGCTGAGGATGACGTCGCCCTTTGGCGGTTAGGGTCATGTGCAAGACGGGCGTTCGCATAAGGGTGGTGGTGGTGGAGCTGACTTGGTAGGCGAGGGAAAAGTGGGATGGTATGTGTCGGGATACCGTAGCCGAGGGAACAGGGGGGGCCGTCGGCGCCAATGCAGGTACAGTGATGGCGATTGTGCCTCGCGCCCGCAACATGGTGTCCAACGTCGATGACTTGTGACGCCAGTCCATGGCCATCGTTTTGTACTCTACAGCGACTGCTCGTGTTGCTCAGCGGTCATGCGACATCACAATGGCAGCCAGGCCCCTGAAGGTCCCCGGATTATAGGGTGGCTTCTTCTCTAGCCTCCAAGCAGCTAGCATCGTGGCACGGCGGCGGTTGGTGTGCTCCTCATGCGCCGGGATGCATTCGTCGGTGAGTGGCCCCAAAGGCTAGACGCTCGCTCTGTTCCTAGGCGAGATGCGTCTCGAGGACTGTGGGTGAAGAGAAAAAGGGGGCTCCTGGCCAAGCGTCTCACTGGGCGAACGGCCGATTGGGCGCATGAGCATTTCCCTCATTAGCCTCAGAGCCAACTATGCCATATTCGGTTGGCAATCTTGCATCCTCTGCCGTCTCTCTGGCGTCTCGATCCGGTCCATGTCCGCCGTTAGGTGTCAGCGTATTGTTTATTATACCGCGTCGCCCACCGCCGTCTTTTCTTCTTCACTCTCACGTCGCACTATCGCTGTACACAGTCACTCATTCTCTATCCAACTACATATACCCATACAGCTACTACAGTTCTAATACTCTAATCCATCCAACTACCGTCAACATGCGCTTCTTCGAGACCATCCTTTCCGCCGCGGCCTTTGCTGCCGCCGTCGCTGCTCTCGAGATCAACGACTTCCCTGCCGAGGGTGTTGTTGCAGGCCAGACCTACACCATCACCTACTCCCCTGCGGACGACACGCCTACCACCTTCATCCTCCGCCAGGGACAGTCGACCGACCTCGACACCGTCGGCACTCTTACCAGTATGTCTTGGACCCTTTGGTGATCTGATCTTCGCACAATACTAACCGAGCCCACAGCTTCCGCAACCGGTGGATCGTTCGAGTGGACCCCCGACACCTCCCTCCCTAACGAGGCCGACTACGCTCTCCAAATCCAGCAGGGAACCACCATCAACTACTCCGCTCAGTTCCCTCTTACTGGTGGTTCTGAGGAGGATGACAGCCCTGTCTCCTCTGCCGTCTCTTCAGCTGCTGCCTCTGCCTCGTCCGCTGCCTCTTCCGCTGTCTCATCTGCTGCTTCTGTTGCCTCTTCCGCCTCTGCCGCCATCAGCAGCGCCATCAAGAGCGCCAAGTCAAGCATGATCACCAGCGCCGCTGCCACCGCATCTGCCACCGCATCCATCAGCCCTTCTGCTGGTGTCAACTCCACCGTCTCCACTGCTACCCTCTCTCGCTCTGCCTCCGGTTCTGCCACTGGCAGCGCCAGCCTCCCTGAGGTCACCGACTCTGGTGCCAACCTCATTGGCAGCCCCATCGCTGCCATGTTTGGTGCCGCTGCTGCTTTCGCTTACTTTGCTTAAGCGTTTTCTTTTCACGACCTCATAGTTTAATTGTCCCATTACGATATGTTAGCATTGGAATCTGTTGGAACCCTTCTATCATCTAGTGCCAATTTTTGTCACGCGAGCATTGGTATCCGTGATTTGATGTGTCGGACGGGAACGCTATGCAAAGAGCTTGCATGGACGTAGCAGAATGATAATACGGAAGCATTTACCTCATCACCTTTTTTTGCTGTCTTGCCAGTGATGCGTATGCTTGTGGTATGTATCCCGGCTCATGGCGTGTGAGACATAACTTTTTGCTTGTTCGAGTCTCTTTGCTTTCCACTGATGCGCATCCATTGCGAAACAGGTTCTGCGCTGCCTTGCTTCTTCCCAGTGCCTGCTACTTCCGCCGTACTCGCAACGTCTTCCTTCTTGTAGCACAGACGTCACCATTGAACATCCGCGTGGTACCGCATCCGTCATGTCTGTCAGTGCCGTGGTACGAAGCTGTCATTGTGCGTCGCATGCGCGCCAGCTCGCGCATGTCCATCACACCAACCTGATCGTCCACAGTATAGGGGCCCATTGTTACCCTTTTGGCTTATGCGCAGCATGACGACTGAATCCCCGCACGTCTGAAGAATCTGAAACGCGGAGTGGAGAATCGCATCTGCTTGCTCGCTCGCTGCGCGCTGGAAACCGTGGTTGATTGCCCTGCAGCGTCCCCACAACGGCATCAGTCTCCACCTCTCCACAGACGCATCAGCGAGCTGCAAGAACCCGCTGCTCGTTGCCACACCGTAAACTACACACCTTCATCTCTCTCTTCGCTGTCGCCTGCCTCTTTCCAGAAACCCTAGCGCTTCACTGCGCCTTTACGGGCACATAGCCGCAGAGCTTCACATCAGCAGCGCTCGCATCGCCACTACGAACTAGCCGACCGGCGTACCCGATTTCCATCACCACTAGGTGGAAGTATTGCCCAAGTCTACACCGGTGTACCAAGCAAGCCACCACCGCACCCACCCAAATGAGTGTAGATGGGTAACACCGTGCTGTCGTGTATTGCGCGTCAAATACTTCGCATCGCCTGGCCATCGGCTTTCCACCACTTTCTCGCATTAGCGCTATTCAGTGGCGTTCAGGCCGAGGCTGACATGCAGGCCACTTTTTGAGCCTAGAGAAGAATGGATGCGCCATACAGTATATTGCGAATTCAAAAGGCGCCCATGGCTCGGTCGGCAATGAACGACATTTTAGTCGGTACTGAGAAAGGAAGACTAAACCATGGCGTGGACACCGGTAAAGACGGTGGCGAGCTGAGAGTCATGTATTGCAGCTGAAGCGGACCCTTGAGCAGTGCACGGCGAGTCTTCGCTTTTGCCTGGCATCACGGCTTGTAGAATTATCCTTGCATCAATCCTCTCTTTCTCTCTTGTTCAGCCCGCCGCCACCCGCAGAGTCCATAGCCCAACGTTGGGCGCCATCATGCAGCATGCCTCTTGTCCACGTAGTCGCTCTCTTCGTTTCCGTTAGCCGGCTTTATTGCACTCGCTGGTACTTCGGTATTATGACTAGGCTGTTAACTTAATCATTGTTATCGACATTTACATTTACATAATATACTGACTCTGATCTACTAGGGTCAGATCATCGTCACTGCAACGGCGATCTTGATGATGCCAAGTTGAGTTCAAAGCACTGCACTGCTCATGAATCGAGTAGATGCGATGTATTGCCCTTGCGCTTTTCACAAACTGCATGTTCTCACTCATCTGTACGCAGAAGAACTCAATGACACACTGCATGGGAGTTTGTGTAATGTGGTGAGATCCATCCTGGCCATTCTTCATGCTTATGCTTGATCAGATTCATAGCGGATAATCTTGATGCTACAACATGGCATACACGAACCTTGATCTGATCAGCCTCGGACCACATCGCCTTTCAACCTATGATCGAGGCTTCCGAATGCAGGCAAAACTTAGTTCCGATCTCAAAGCTATTCTGAACTCCGAGTATAGGTTAATGTCTCTTCAATATTCCAATTAAACAGCAACAACCAGATTCACGATACCCGCTTGCTTTCCAAAGCTCCTAGTCATCAGACTAGTCATCACCTTTCCACATCCTCTTCTTCACTTGCATTGCTCTACACAAACATCACCCCTGCAGCCCCAGCAATTGCCCCAGCAAGTCCCATCTTCTTGAACCCCCTCGCCGGCGCCGCAGCACCTGTAGCCTCTACAGCCGCTGACCCACTACTCGTCGCACTTTCCATATTTCCTGCACTGCCCGTCTCCGCCACACTCTGCGTACTAGCACTTGTATCGAAACTCGCACTCCTCGACGCAACAACACTCTGAATCCCACTAGTCACCGTGACATCCGATGGTACTACTCTTGAAGGCACCGGCGATGCCGTATCGACTGCTAGACTCGGTGCTGCAGCATCTGATGTCGGGAGCGAGCTTGACGGGGTAACAACAGCGCTATTGTCAACACTAAAAGCGTCGCCCCATGTTGGTGTTGGGGAGGCGGAGGGGAGCAGGTTGTCTGTTGATGTTGTTGCTGTCGGTTCGACGGCGAATGGCTCACCCCAGGACGATGTTTGTGCTGAGGAGACGCCGATGAGGGAGAGGAGAGTGGTTTTTCGGACCAAGGATTTGCGCATTTTGGTGTTGATGTTGTTTTGTATATCTTGTTGGTTTTGATTTCCGGGATTGTTGCTTGTGACGGTTATGTCCTACGTTGATGTGGTGTTGTTTCAACACGTCATCTCAGATTTCTGTCAACTACTCTGAAGATGTCAAGCAGGCAATGATGAGATTTCAAGCTTTTGGCAATGGCTTCTTTTTTACTTGGATGTCGAGGGCCCTGCGTCCGTTCCCATGCTCGGGATCTTCACCATATGCCCATACAATTACCTTGTTGGGAATATAGTGCTCACAAGTCTGACATGGAGTTCCAACGCAAACAGCGGTGCGTGTCGCGTTGACGTCGTGAAACAACTCGCCTCAGGGCCTGTGATTGGATAGAATACGCCATGAGCGATACATGATTGGCGGAAGAGACTTGGTGCTGTTTCGTTTCGGGTCTCCGCAATGCTGCCGCACGCGAAACAACTGCCGGACCCCGAGGTTTTGCGAAGCCGAAAAGACGCGTAGCATGCGGTAGGGCAATATGCACTCGTTGCTATTATAAGAGTCAAGTAGGTTAGGCTGAGGCTGATGGCTTGCTGTGGCGGCCATTGGCGACCAAGACACCACTTGTCATCGAAGTTTTCCGACAATGCATATGGGTGGACGATGAACAGCTCACCCACTATCAATTCAGTATCCCTTTCTGTAGCTTTGATAGAAAAGACTAGAAACTACCACCTGACCAAATCCTGTACTTGGATCGGCAAGCCAGATTCCATGGACTTATTTGCACCAACGCCGACAAGAACAGCATTACCGCCGTCACGAATATACGCAGCCCTCTTGAAGCTGTCCTCGCCGTCACTAGCAACGAGAACGTCTTTCAACAAAAGGGGGTCGCCTCCGCCATGGCCGCCTTCTCCCTTGACGACATCTACTACGTACGGCTTACCCCACAAGGGATAAACGACAATGTTCGTCTTTTCCACACCGCCCTGGATGTAGTTGGCCTCAAGCTCACCAAGCCCTTCGTTGGTGATGGTCTCGCCGCCAGCTGAGTATCCGCCCTCGACGACATTTATCTCGATGCGGCCCTTGCTGCCGTTGAAGACGCAGCGATATCCCTCCCATGGTGCATAAGCATACGTGTTGTACGTCATGACGGCTTTGTTCTTGTACTTGATCACCATGGAGAGATTGTCTTCAATGGTGATGCCATCCGCGAAGCAGTTGCGGTCACGAATGTAGCCATCCTCGTGCTCGGCCTCTAGGTAAAGCTTCTTGAGCTGTGCGTTTTGGTCAATACGAATGGCAAACGGGTCATCTTTGGCAGCCTCGTTGTTGAGATAGCGCTCGCCGAGATTCTTCTCCCCACGTCGCTCCGCATTCTCCTTTCCGTAGAATCGCAGGCTGCCGACGCAGTAGACACTCTCCGGCTCGGTATTCAGCCAGTAATGTACTAGATCAAAGTGGTGGATCGACTTGTGCATCTGAATACCACCACTAGTGTCTTTGTTTCGATGCCACCGGCGCATAAAGTCAGACCCATGTGCGCAGTCCAGGATCCAATCCATGTGCACAGTCGAAACCTCACCGATAACGCCTGAATCGATAAGTTCGCGCATCTTGGTATGGTGAGGCGCATATCGATAATTGAAGAGGACTCGAACTTGTTTGCCTGTCCTCTTCTCGGCATCGATCATGGCCTGTAGCTTCTCCTCGTCAATCGTCATCGGCTTTTCGGTGATGGCGTCGCAACCCAGCTCCATGGCACGGATGCAGTATGTGTGGTGGAATTTGTCGATCGTGGTGACGATAACGACGTCAGCCTTTTGCTCCTTGACCATCTTGTCAAAGTCTTCCGCTTTGTACATCGGGACGCGCTCGCCACCTAGCTCGGCCATTCGGTCATTGGCAGCCTTCATACGCGTCTGGTTCGTATCGCAGATGCCGACTACCGCAGCAACCGATTTGAAGTCTTTGATGATGCTTTGGTAGTAGAATGCGGATCTGACGCCCATGCCTACGATGACATAGCGCTTGACCTGAGGAGAAGCCATGGTTGTGGGGAAATCGGTACAGGATACTAGTAGAGAAAGACACGAGAGGATTGAAGACAAGACTGCCGATGCCCCAGATTGGCCGTATACCTGCTTTTATACCACATCTTGCCGTGCTTCTGCGTTAGCCAAAGAAGCCCATGCCCATGCATCAGTATCAGTAAGGCATCGAATCAAAAGTCCTCGTACCAAAACAACTTGTTCGTGCCGAGTAATCGCTTCTCTCGCTGCAGGCGTTCAGGTGGAGTAGCGGAGCATCGTCAGTGTAGGTGGTCAGGCCTGCCGACCCAGAAAAAGCCTAGCGGCCATTGTCCCCGCATTTCACTCCAATGGCAAGAGTGGAGAGGCGGAGACATCCGAATCAGGGTCGGCATGAGGGACAGCGACCAAGGCATAGCCAACAATGTTCATACATGTGTTGCGCGTAGTGCTGGTGGGCCGTCTTCTGGTGCGGGGTAGTCGTGTCTCCTTTTGGGACGGGTACGACAACAACACACCTCGCCGACATCTTGCCCAACACAGGTCGCTCCCGCCCGTCATACGCATTGAACCATCTACGACCTGATGAGGTTGCTCGACGATGGAAATCGTATGGCAATCGGGCGAAAAGGCACCGAAGAAACGGACAGCTGCAGCATGCCCAGCTTGTCGTGCACGCAAGAAACGGTGCTACCATCTTGAAGACCGGGGGATCAAAAAGAAGGAGCCGACTTACAGAATCGGAAAGCGAGTTCAAAGGCCTCGTCGAGAAACCAATACCTGCGAGTCTACCCCAAGCCCCGGTCGCGTGAGCGAATACAACCCCGAGTCGGTTCTTGCAGCTCTATCAGAGGATGCCGAACCAGGGATAAGCGCTTTAGCACATATGCCTCATCCGGCGACGTCGCAACCTACTCCACAGGCTATAGCGCCTAGTCCATCTGTTGCATACGAAGCACGCCGCAGACTGGCATGGTACAAACAACACAAGATCAGCGCCACGCCGCCCAACTTATCCGAGTCATACCGAAGGTATCTCCAGGAGGAAGGAGCATTTAATGTACTGCCCAAAACGACCACAGATGCTCTCTTGCCTTTGTACAACTCCACATTAGGCGACCTCGTGCCTATTACGGATGGCGCTACTGTCTTTCGCAACCACAGTAACGGGCAGGCGTCTGTGTATTTGGTCAAAGCAATCTGTCTCGTGGTCTGCAAGACAAGGCACGCCGCGCCATTCCTGCAATTGACGGCATCTGGCCCTCTTCTTGAGCCTCTGGAATTTGCGTCAAAGCTGCTGGCTGAACTAGATGCTGCTATGAAAGCAGACCTAGAGCCTGACCGCATCGTCAAGATCCAGATATTAGCACTGATGCACCTACATAACGACGGGTTAGCCGGCGTAGACCGCGCCTCGAATTATCTTTCGCAGGCCATCTGCGAAGCGTGGTCCATGTGTATACACTTGAAGACACCTGGAAACCCTGACGATAACGAATGCAAGTATCTGTGGTGGTCACTTCGAAACTTCGATCGCCTGGGTAAACCGATCATGGCAGCAGCGCCATTCTTTATCGATGATGCGGATGTTGGTTTGGGACGTATAGCGCCAAACAAAAACTGCTATCGCTCTCAAATTATGGCTGTGGCACTAAGGCTCGGAGACCTGATGACCATCGCGACAAAGGCCTACAAAGCTGGGTCTGCGTCGACGATCGATGGTTGCTGGGAATTTCCATCACTCGCGGAAATCACGGGCGGAAGTGATGGAAATCACTTCCATATGTCACATCGAGGTAAGACGCTCCCCAACTCAATTCTTCAACTCGCTCAAGGAAGAAGCATATTTGGAGACATGGTATCATGCTGCCGCTATGCTATCTTGTCGCTACAGTGGACCAGGCACTATACAATACAACCGTCGTCTTGAGTCAGCGGACCAAGTTCTCGAGATCGTCTCTCGCGAAGGGTGTGAAGGCCTCCCTCCACTTCCACTAGTACCTTATGCCATGTCCATGTCCACTACGGCCATCTACCGTGCATTACATGACGGCGTAAGAGATATAGATACAGCACGAGAGGACCTTGATCGATGTTGCGATGCTCTAGATGGTCTCAGCCAACGATGGACCAGCGTGAGGGGTGTGGCTAAGCTTGCAAAGCGACTTTGCAGACTGATAAGCGACAGGACATTGAACGGTTTACGAACTGCACATCAACCGACATCCAGTGGCACACCAGTCTCAACACGACCCATATCCACACATACCAGTGCGATTACGGACCAAGAAGGAAACCTGTATAGCGACGAAGCCTTCCAAAGACAGCTCAGTGAGATATGGCCAAGCTTCGATGCATCTTACGCTCAGATAGATTGGGCGTTCCAGGACTATGGATTCGACATGGAATTACCCGGTCTCTTCGATAACCTGTCGTCTTGAGATTGTAGTAAGAGGGCAACAGCAACTACAGACTACGAGTTCCACAAAACTACCTAACTTGGACAATAGAAGAGTTTGGTGAAGAACGGGGTGGGTAAGGTAGTAGGGTAGAAACCATGATCCACCCTCTTTCCACAAACTACTCGATTGGGAAGGAGTTTGATGGGAGATGAATTGGAAACTGTACACAAGATGTTTTCAAGACCCTTGAATGCCACCAACCTCGCCAAAGCCAAAGGTCCGGGATAGACAAGTCAAGTAACGGGGAGATCCAAGAGTGTCGTCTGTCGTTCTACTAGAATCTAGACTTCAAACAAGTATAAATTTTTTTTTAATGTCGTTGCTTGTATCGTGCATCATACTCAAATCGCCTGACCAACCGGTCTGTTACCCAAAAACTCGCCATTCTGCCCACTCCAATTCGCCTGTCCATTCTCTACACTCGGCGGCCCATATGCAACATAGCCCTGTTGCTGAATCTGCCCTTGTCCCTGTACGTTAGTTACTGCATCACCCAAGTTTAACCCGTCTCTTTTCCCAGCATCTAATTCACTAGGCGGTGGCATCTCCCTACCGTCGATTTCCCAGACATTGGCCTTTGTCGGCATTTCGTTGCTCTCTGGTATCTTCGAGTCGATGTATTGGTGGTGTTGGGCTGGCTTTTCTCCGGAATATCTGGGTGCTGGGGTAGAGCTGTGTAAGGGGTTTCCCACGGCACCGGCTCTAGCTCTCGTTGCTGCTGCGCCTCCAAAGGTCGATGTTGATGCCCATGGTGCTTGGCCTCCGGGTGTTATAGGCGACACTGGAGACATCATTCTCGATGACTGCGTAGTGAACGTATCGGTCTGTGAAGGGATGGTGGTGGTCGTTGGGTACGTGTGTTGCTGAGGGACATGCGTAGATGAGCCGTTTGTTGGTGGAGAGTGTTCGGACGACGAAGATGCTGCTGCACTGGCCTCTTTGTCGTTCATGGCCGCGGTTCTGAACTTCTTCTTTCTGTAGCGGAGGAGAAGGAGAACAAAGATGCCAATCAGTGCCAGAGCTGCAACGCCTCCTACTACTACACCGGCAATGAGACCGGCTGATGGGCCAGAATCTGAATTCGAGGATGATGCTGCAGCGGCAGCGGCAGCGGAAGAGCTCGATGATGTCAGGTCCTGTGATGCGGTACTTGAAGCTTCATCTCTGGTTGATGATGCCCGTGTCGATGGTCGTCCAGTACTCTTTGCTGTACTGCTTGCATCCTCTGTTGCACTTGTAGCGGTGATTTCAGCTGCAATGCTCGTCGGATTCGCAGGTGTGGGTAAAGCATTCACCACACTACCCGCTACACTCTCAATGACAGCCGTAGGCACCGCAACGCCCTTGCTCGACAGCACTGAAGAAACATCGCCAACGATACTGGACAGAATATCACCAATCTGTCTCCGTTGGCGCTGATGATTTCGCTGTACTTTCTCCGTGCTAATACTGCCTGCCGCATGGCAGTAGTCGCTCATGTAGCTCTTGGCGCTCGAACGAGCCGGGTGCGATGTCGGATTGAAGGCATGGTTATCGAAACATGAGACGCGCCATAGGTACTGTTCGCACAGGCACAAATAGTCTGGAGTCGGAGTGGTACTGCAGGGAAAGTAGCCCTTGACCGCCGATATGCAGGATGTTATCGCACTAGATTGGTCGACGTCAGTAAATCCTTCAACTTAACAATCAATTCGCAGTTGGTAAGGTATGATTACATCTGCTCGTGGTAGCCATCCTGGTCGCTTGAGACAATGGGCCATCGCAACGCTGGTACAAGGTTTAGCAGGACACCAAGCATCATCACTTCAGCGAGAAACGTCGTTGACGGAAGAATGGACCCGGTTGAAGGGACAGAACCATCAACACTTTAACATAGTAGCCAGAGTCTAAGCCTGTTAGGCTTGTCAAGTGGCGGTAACAGGGCCTTCCGTTCGCTGATCCTGCAACGGTAGAAGTGGGGACGACCGATCCATCTATGCAATGTTCTGTTCCGAGCACCCGTTTCGCGATAGGAAACCTGTTGGATTCGATGATGTAGGTGCGGAGGTCTGGCTCGCATGTGGCGGTGCAAGCCAGGGGTTCCACGAGGTTTAACTGGTAGGGACAAGAAGTGTTCCCTGATCTAGACTTCAGCCTCGTGCGCTAACGGGCCGCCCTGATGACATCGCGACGTGGAGACGATGAGCTTGGACATGATCACTGCTTGTGAGACGACAACGCAGCGGGTCAGAATAGTCAACATGCGCAATTGTGTTACGAGAGTCGCTGCACCGCCACATCTGGGCCGCGCACTCTGTGTAGCATTCCGAATTGTGATACGTGGGGTATGGTAGCAAGTCAAACTGCCGACTCCAGAACAATGCTCTGCTGAAAGGAAATGGGTATTGAAGCACTGCCACCACTGTTCTCTAGGCCTTGGGCTGGAACTTTGGGCGACGTTCGATAGGATCTCACTTCCCGTTGATACCATCTCCGTGGCCCTCCAACCGGTTCACCAGCCTCTTGACGCCACTCCACTCTTCACCACGTGTTTGTACACCTCCAAGGTCATCACCCACTTCGAACACGGTGACGACGCCATCCATGCCGCCCACTGCAACCCTGCGTCCCTCATTCCGCTCCCATGCCAACTTGTTGAGACTACGGTTCATGTAGCCCAGACCAGTCGGCATGTTTGTAAACGCGCCACGCTTGCCATCACTAGGCTTGACAGATTGAACAGGCACCTCGACATCGACATTGATGTCCCAAACCTCGAGGCTTCCCGCCCCGTCAACAAGCGCGAAAACTGAAGGCTTGACAGGGGACCATCGGGCGTCATAGACAAGATCTTCGCGTGCAATGTCAAGAACAGGTGTGACTTGTTGCGTGGCACCAGGGAGTGTAGGGTTGGTTGCGCCCGTGGCAGCCGGCGGACGCACTTTCCACAGCTTGACACTCCAGTCGACACTCGATGAAAGGACAAGGTCGCCTAGATCGATTTGACCCTTGGCGGGATGGAAGTCGAGGCTCATGACAGGTGCGGCATGACCAGCGTACTTGACGCGACCGTCTACGCCTGCCTTGGCGCCAGCTCGATCATAGCGATGGCATGGGTAAATAGTGCCTTCTTCAGTACCTGCAAGGAAGTAGGTCGGATCCGATTGAGGAAAGGCAATGCTAGTTACCGCCATATCATCCGTCTTGGCTGGTGGTGGGGATGTCAACTCAAGGAACTCCTGAGGCTGTGACAGCATATCGACCGTCCATCCGCACACAACCCCGTCCGTCGAACATGAGATGATGTTGTTCGCGTTCTGCGTTCCGACAATGTCTATTGAATAGACCGGGTGTGTGTGACCAGAACCAGTGAGTGGTGTCTTCTGCACTGGCGCTGATTTCGCCCGCGTGTCCCAAAGCAGCACTTGCCCCGAGTATGCGCCTCCGATGATGAGGTTGGGGTGGAACGGGGAGAACTTGGCGGTAAGGATATCGGACTGAGCGTGGAAGATGTACTCGGGGCGATCGTGCATGTGCATATTCCAAACTTGTATGAGACCGTCTGGATCGTGCGGAGCGGACGGATTCTTTGTATATGACGCAAGGACGAGCTCTGGGAACTGCGAATTTTGTCAGTATCATGATGGCGAGACGTCGCCTCAGTTCCTACCTTTGTTGAGAAGCCCAGATCCGAGATCATCCTCTTCTTGCTCCATCGCTCATCCCAGAATTGTGCAATCTCCTTGATCCGCCGACCCTTCTTGCCTCCACTGGAGCCGTAACCCTCATCATCGTCGTCGACGTCGACGCCACCAGTCGCGTAGTCTGCCAAGATGTCGTAGTCGAGCTGTTGGTCAAGCGCTCGTTCCAATACTTTCGTACTGCGCTCCACGAAACCGATAAAGTCTTCCGAGTTCTCGACAGCCGTCAATTCTTCGTTTGTGAGGGTCTTGAAAGGGAAGTTGTCGTTAGAGCCTGGTTGCGGTGCACCCTCTTCAGGTGCCTGTTGGACGGCCTTGAGCTCCTCCTCGATTTCCTTGCGCAACTGCGCTCTGATCTCTTCGTCTCTCTCCTTCTGTCTCCGGCTGAGCCTCTTGCTCTTCGGTGACCGCGTTGGGCTCTCGTCGCGCTCGGTGTCACTTGCTCCAACTCGGCCATCTTTCGACGGGCTCCACTCTATGCTTGCTTGTACACCCTTGCTGTATGTGATGATCTCCTTCTCCTTGCTGATCTCGTTCGTGACCACGCCATCAGTCTCGTAGACTGTTGCTAGCGGACCAAGGGAGAGAGTCTGCATTTCTCGGTCCACCATGCCGGTGGGCGCTTGGAAGCCCGAGGATCCTTCATTGTCGCTGCTCAGTTGTCCTGCGCTGACTACCGATGTCGGGCGGGTTGCTCGTCCTGCGCCTGCTGGAGAGCCAGGCTGTGTAGAGCCAGGTCTACTTTCCCCGAGGATGCTGTTGATGAGGTTGGTGACGTCGGTTCTGCGGTCGAGGTCTTCGCTGCGTCTTGGTGTCGGTGACAGAACCTGACATGTCAGTCAGCCAGTCCGTCAGTGGTGAGACACGCTTATGAAGATGGCTTACTTCTCCCAGTGGGCTACCAGTCATCGATTGCCTGCTAGCTGATTCGGCCTTTCTGAGTTCGCGCTGGCGCTTCAGTTCGGCCAACTTGGCCTTCTTTGCGAGAATCTCATCGCGCCGTTGCTGCATTGTGGACTCCATGGCGGAGACGTCGAGTGTGGGATGCTTTGCCGAGTACGTGTTGGAGTTTGGCCGTATAGGACGTAGGTCGACTTGTATCTATCTCTGCAACGGGTAGCCTGCCCGCCTCAACTATGCCCAGAGTACAGCAAGTGCAAGGGAAACAGAGGCAGGCGCATCGGGTGCTGCTCAACGTCGCGCCAAGCGGTGGTTCAGGGACGAGGGCACTAGCTCGCAGCCAGCGACCCCGACCAAATCTTGCGCCAGGTCCAACCTCAACTTTCACAGCTCAACGCCCAACGACCCGCATCCGCCCCGCCGCCCTCGTCACGACTCTCCGGATCCCATCCAGCGGTGCAACTTCCTCGCCCGTCCGGAATACCTGCCATTGGACATAGACGAGCTCGATAACGACTATCGCAAGTCCTCGCACGACCCTCACCATGTCCACTTCCGTCGGTGTCAACGTACGCTATGCCCCTCGAAGCGGTTGCCAAGGTCTCTGACACGGCCTTGTGGGACTTCTGCTAGCTCTAGAGATGGGACAGCCGGGCTAATGGTGGTATTTACAGGTCCTCCGATGGTCCGCACTCGGATTCGGTGTCTTCTACGGTGCCTACCACCAGCTCTCGTTATCTGCCGCCGATAGGGCAAAGGCCGCACAAAAGGACTGGGAACACAAGGAAGCGTTGATCAGGCAAGCAAAGCAGCAATGGGCACGAGACCACCCCTCAGAACAGCCAAAGTCATCAGGAGGTACGTCAGATCGACGACACATGTCAAAATTCGCAGCATGGACATGTGGCCATTTGGGTACAAGTTATACTGACAGTCCAACAGCCAAGGCAGACCCGAAAGACCCCAACGCCGACCTCAACACACTCCTCGGCATAACCGACAAATAAGCGCATCGAGAGTGATCCCGTTTCCTACATCAGCATGGGCATAATGCGGCCGTTCCCCATCGAGCCGAGAGGCGGCTTGGTGGGGGGGAGCAGTTAGTAGTGGTACGACATCTACGAGATACCAATCTCCTGTACTATGTACCTTCTGTACAACATAGACGTCGAGTTGGTCACGTTTTCAATATACATGCTTTAGTTCGATCGCTGCATTTGTCCCCAGCCCGACACGTCAATGTACAAGTCAGCGTGCTCGACTTCAAACAATTAACTGAATAGCCACTCTGCCCCACCCATGCAAGACTACCCCAGTACTCGACAACGCACTGCAAATGGCATACACGCGGCATTGTCAGATTTTGACACTTGACAACTTGTCACAGTTTTGGGCAAGGAGCAGTGCTTTCCCTAGAAGTCGATACTCGTTGCCAATGATATATTCTATACATGCATCATCGCCACCCTCGACCCGCCATGGGCAGGTACTATACTACACAGACCATCAAAACGCGCAGAAAAGATGAAAAGCGGAGCCTCAGAAAACGCCCTGCAACCCTTGCAAAATAACAAGGGCAACAGAAGAGTAGAAATGAAAAGCGTGAGAAGCGGCCAAGGACCATTATTAACATGCGGGCGGCCACCTCCATACGCTTTGTCAACCTTCACCCCTATCCCACCATCTAACATGACCCCGTAATACCAGTTGGAAGCGGGGCCAAGGCTGTATAATCGCACATTTTCATAACCTACAAGGAACCCGTAATGATTCGTTTCATTGTCCAAACACCCATCTCTTACAAAACCTCGCCGACAATCTTGGCAGCTTCCTTGTATGTCTTGAGCAGCTTCTCGCACTTCTCGCGCTCGGCCTTGATGGTGTCGTCCTCGTACAAGAGCTCCTGGAACAAGTCCTCCTTGTACAGCGTCGATACCAGCCTGTTTTGCACAACATCTTTCGAATGGTTGACGAGAAGATGCATAATGGCTTTGGGGACCTGGTCAGCGACCGTCTCCCGAACGATGTTGAAGTATGACGAGATGAGGCGGCGGATGAGCTCCGTCTCGAGGGCTTCGCGTTCCGTAAGTGCAGGGGCTTGCTCGGGGTTGGATGGCTATCAGACGTTAGCATATGCTCACAGTGGCATTGGTTTGAGAAACTCACAAAGCCGCCTTCAAAGTTATCCGGTCCCACACTTGGACTTCGGGGAGGGCCACTCATGGCAGCGCTCAATGGCGCGTCATAGTCGTCCGTATCTGGTGGCATCATTGCCAATACGTGCGCAGGCTGCTTGTTGTCTCCTCTCCTGATGCTCTGCGCGAAGCTTGGCTCACTATTTTGGCTGACGTGTCGGCTGCCCGGCCGGTTATCGAGCGCTGCTTGTGCTGCCTGTTGTGGATTGGCGTATGCGTTGTTACTGTCTTTGCTGAAGAAGTAGTTCAAGAAGCTGTCGCGTGCCGTACCAGGAGGTGACCGGTTGCGGTTGTTGAGCGCTGCTGTGGTGCTCTGAGAGCCGTTCATCATCCGCCCGACGGCAGGCGACATACTGCGGCTAGTTTGTGACTGGTGTTTCCGAAGGGGAAGAGCCTTCAGAGTGGCTCCCTCGCCTCCTTCGCCTTCCTCGGACCCTTCTCCATTCTGGCCGTTCTGGAGTTCTTTTATCCTCCTCTGTTCTCGCCTCTTCTTCTCCATCTCCATTGTCATCTTCTTCTCCCGCTGTTCCTTGTCGTTGATTACAGATGACATGGCGGCAGCTGCTCCGAGGAAGTTGGGGTGATTTGTGTTGATGTACGCCCTCTGGATGTCGATGAGAGAAGCGACGTAACCCGAGCAAGGGCCGAGTTGTTCTCGCAGAAGGTCCGAGACGACTTCAATGAGCTTTCCTTGTAGCCTAGGGTACCTCGTTAACTCCGTAGAGCCGCAGGTGTGGCAGATCTTGATGAGTTCCTCGTACACAAGCTCCACACACCGCTGACTGGGTATCTCCAAAAGCTTGATCTGGGGCTTGACAAGGAGGTCGAAAGCCAATTCAGGCACGAATAGACTGGGCCTTGGGCCAGTCGAGTTGCGAATGGCCGTCCGGATGTCCAATACAGAGAGGTTTTGGGTTGGGTCCACTTGCTCGAGCGAGTTACCGAAGACAGAGTTGAAGATGTAGTAGATGCGGGCACCACCACACAGCTCCTTGGTTGAGATTTCGGTGGAAGTACCATCGATGGACGAGATGAAAGACGAGGCAAAGCGGGTCATGAGCTGCAGGATGAGCGAGCCCCGGTGCTCCTTTCCAGTGAACGCTACATCACCGTAGCTTGCAAGCTCTTGTTGTGTCTGGCCCATGAGTGTGTTGAGGCGTGCCTTGATGTCTGGTAACCTGTCGCGAATGTGGGCCATGAGAGTCTGATTGAGGCTCTTGGCAAGCAGCTGAGTACCGCATCGGTTTGCCATATTCCGATACGCGGGGTGGTGTCGGAAAAAGTCCCGCTCGGCTTGCAGGGCATCAGAGAGGGACTTGTTGCCCTGGATGTCTTGCTGTGACCGATTGACAATACCAATGAAACCGAGCTTGAGGGGGTACACGCGACCAGAGAGAATATCCATGGCATTGGTACCGTGATCCATGAGATCTAGCTTTGTAAGGACACCGATGGTCCTCTTACCCATGGGGTCGACATGGCGGGCCAACTTTAGAGCCTCGGAGTTTACGAGATCGACGTTGGCGGGGGAAACAGCGAGGATAACACTGTTGGGCTTCGCAATATACTCGGTGATGAGGTTTCGTGTCTGCTTCTCGATATCCGAAGGCTGGTCGCCAATGGGCACCTGAGGGTGTTAGCTCCGTGTGTCCCCAGCAGAAAAGGTTGCCATGACCAACCTTTGTCAAACCAGGCAAATCAACGAGCGTCAAGCTAAGGACGTGGGGGGAGTAAATCTTCAGGTTGATCGGCTGCCTGTTGATACCCTTGTTGTTTCCTGCTATTCTCGAGGTTTCATTCTCGATCTCGCGCTTGACATCGGCGAAGTCGTAGAACCTCTGGCCGGGGATGTGGAGAAACTCTCCCCATTCTTGCTGGCCAGCTACACTTGCGGGTGTGTGGGGTACGTGAACTTCATCGTCGTCGTCTTCGTCGCGTTCGCTCGGGAGGTTGATGAGTTGGAGGATGAGCGGCCGGCGTGTGACGATACCGCTGCCACGAGGAAGGAAGTCCTTGCCGACAATGTTCTCGAGTACTGAAGATTTCCCGGACGATTGTGATCCCACAACGACCTGATCGAGTTAGTAAGATTCTGGTTAAATTCTACAGAGCTTCGTAAAATCTGCTCTGCGCTCACCGCATTCTCTTCTCTGGCTGGGGTACACATACAATCTGGGGCAAATCTAGGGAATCATTTCCAATTGTGTTGAAGACCAGATCTTGCAGCCTGTTGACAATGTTGAGGAGCTCCTCGCCCAGCGACGCCATCGCGCTGGTGTGTATGTGTGGTTTGATTTCTTTGCTCCTTACTTAAGGGTCCGAGTTGGTGTTGAACAGCCAAACAACGCGGCAGAAGCTTGTACGGGCCAAATGTCGTCCTACGGCGTGGTAGAGGTGTTGCACTGTGCAGATGCAGGATCGGCCAAGTGAGTGTGGCTGATGGCGGCTTCGTCGGGTCCAGAGGCTCGTGATGAGAGTGCCTTTGCTGCAGCTCCGTCGTCACTTCGCTTGAAAGTTCCAAGGTTTGACGATGGTGCACGTGACGGCCAGCATGGCAATGCACCCCACATTCAACATTCACATGTCTCCTTAATCTTAGTCCATATTGTTCATTCCTCTCGCATAAAGGAGAAGACACCCTCAGCTACCTCGCCAAGCACACGCGTTTTGTCAAAGCAAACACGAGGCTGCTGAAACCGACAATGTTGGTCGCGAGTCCTGCGAACGCCACCACCACACGCGATGCATGCGGCTCGGCTCCAAGGCCGGACACGGTACACAGGAGCCTGCAGTAAACCGTATGTAGAGTGTGCACACGATCAAATGAGTGACAAGACGACGGTTCCGACAACATGAGCAGCGTCAGCAGTTTCTGGTGACGCGCGACCCCGTGGTCAGCATTTGATGATACAGAACGCAGGACTGGCTGGCTGGCCGGCCTCGAAGTACAGTTGGCGCACCTATCTCCTTGGAATTCTTCCAAGATATGTGGACTCTACCCTCCTAGCCTGGCCACGTATTATCGCATTACCTCTGGTAGTTCAGAAAGTACCATGGACACGCTGGCGTACACGCTGTACGCTGGATCGCGCTCGGGTACTGTCGGACCCCTTCGAAGATTCCCTTGTGGTAAAGCGACTATCTACCAAGTGCACCAGCCTTATCGCTCTGTAAGACGCGGCCAGACGCGACAACACCAAATTATCAAACAACATCTCCAGCTCGTATCTCCACATCCTGGGGAGTCCATTGCGATCGTCAGGTCAATTCTATCTACTCTACCGCTAATTGGAAGGCTGAAGTAGCCTCCAAGTCCTTAGGGAAGCACATCTCCGCATAAGCTGATAGGTTTACACTGCTCTGAGAAAATCTTTGTCTTCTGACAAAGCTTCCTTCTGACAAAGCTTCCTTCCGAAGGAAGCCTATCATAAAGGATAAGGTCTGTTACCAGGATCACCGCAAACAAGTGAAGCAACAACGTTTGTGTATTGACTACAAAGGTAATGTGCCCTCTGTCATTTGCTCCCATCTCTTCAACCACCCTTACCATAGCTCCACACTCATCTCCTACCCTGAATCAATCCTGGTTATTCTGCTGCTCTTAACACTCACCTACTTCGCCCTCGTTATCTCTGACAGCTCCCTGGCCTCGAAGTCCCTCATTCTTACTACCACCAAAGAACAGCACAAGGACGTCACAGTGAGAACTATTACATGCACTGCACCTATTCCATGCAAAACTACTTTGTTCACCCACTATATCCAGATCATGTCGCAGGCATTGCTGCCATTGACCCGACGCTAAGAGTCATCAAGAGATGCCGTAAAGAAGGAATTCAAATCGCTTGGCTCAACTAGGAAATTAGCGATGATGACTTGAAAATATGGCACCTGCTATCCAGCGAGGCTTCAGCAAGAGCCTAGGATGGCATGTCGGGCTCGGCGCCCAGCTACCCGATAATCAGGGAAGGTGCTTGTTCAAGCGGACCTAGAACGCCGAACTCTACGACCCTTTCAAAGCAGTCGCTCAGCCCGACGATTTGTTCTTCGGCAAGACGCGCATAAGCGGACTCTGGTCTGAGAAGGAGCCTCTCCATGAATATTTACGTGCATCCAGCAAGCAAACCTTACTCTTCGCTAGCGTCAACACGGACCAATGCGTGTTCGGTACCGTGTCCGATGCCTACTCCTACGGATGGGACTGTGTCCTAATCAGCGATTGCACAGGCACGATAACGGGCCGAGAAGCCCAGGAACTTGCCGAGTATCAAATCTCACAGAGCATAGGGTTCGTCACCACCAGCAGCGCTTTCTGTAATGCGCAGATATGTGAACATTTTAAGGGTTGCTAATTCCGATTCCATAATGTAAGGGGCTACGCCTAAGTACCGCAAGAGGCTACGCTAACGAACTTCCTACTTGTCTATCTTTGTAATAGCGTATAGAGGATAAATACTTTACATTAGTAGGGTAGCTTATAACTTAACCTAGCTTATTTTGCGCACAGACATAGTGGTAACACTAGAGTAGGCGTAGTATCTATCCGACTCTTGCAAGACCTAATTCCTCTCTTCTACGCTAGGAATTGCAATTCAGTGGGCGTCAAAAGACTGTAAGCGACATTCACTAGTAGCAAGCACTTAAGACATAGCGGCCAATTAAGTCACTGCTTCTTTCCCTACTTGCACTCGTCCACGCTAAGATTGCACCGCAACACGGCGCTAGGCACTTAGATGCTTTGCAACTCTTAGCTACTCTTCGTCTAATCTCATTACTTATGCAATTATCTCCAATCTCCCTAACTCCTCTCCGCTTGTTTCAGCTGGACCATTAGCGGGATCTTTTCCCAGAATACGAACACCCTCTGGTCATCTGGCCAGCCAGCACTTTCGGGGTCCAACGCGATGTCGAAGTTCCAGAAGAACCGAGCCGCGATAAGTCGCAACTGAGCATATGCAAGATTCTTGCCGATGCAGTTTCGTGGGCCGAAAGAGAAGGGTTGAAACGCTGCTTTCTTGTCTGCGCTAAATTGTGGGTCGTACAACGGATGGTCAGGGCTAAGCCATCGCTCAGGCATGAAGGCATTTGGCAAGGCGAAGTTGTTGGGGTTGTGATGGACGGCCCACTGATTAATTGTGATAAAAGTCTGGAAGGCCTTGTTAGTATTTGATTGTTTCCACTCTCGCAATCTCGGACGATAACAACCCAGGTAGTGGAATACAAACAGAGCAGCGCAGAAGCAACTGTAGAGTCTAACTTACACCTTTAGGAATATAGTGACCGTCCACGTATTCACCAGGAGAGATACGTGGGGGTGTCTCTACAACCGGCGGATACATTCGCATGGCCTCCTCAATGCAAGCCTGCAAATACTTGAGATGCACAGTGGAAGCTATTGTAATTTCCTCCTCGGTGCTGAAAGCTGTTCTAACCTCTTGTTGAACATTCTTTAGAGCTTGTGGGTTCGTTGTGATATAGTACGTCAAGCCAGAAAGTGCAGTTGCTGTGGTCTCGCTACCAGCTACGATGAAAGCGTCCGCATTTGCGATAAGCTCTGTTCGGCTCATGCCTTTTTCATCATTGTCGTGAATGGCGTACGTCATAATGTCTTTACGACCGTTAGGTGCTGGACCAAGTGCTAATCTTCGTTCCGCCTTCTCTCTTGTCATTTCCTTGCGTTCGTGGTGCTTCCGAATGTCATCCTTAGATACTATCAGTCGGAGAGTCCAACGAAGCAGAGGCATCCTCCGCAACGCAATCATCGCAACGTTAGCTCTAACGCCATCGAACATCGAACTGACCCACGGATGATACTCGCTGTTGTCCAGGCAGTCAAATGTTTCACCAAACACCAGATCCCCAATAACGTCGAAAGTTGTGAAATTGTACCATCTGAGCATGTCCGTTGGTCCTTGCTTTGTGGCCTCTTTCTTTAACAGCACGAATAGCTTGTTAACGTACTTCTCAACCAACTTCGCATGCTCCCTTATGGCAGCATCAGAGAAGGCATGTGCTAGAAGACGGCGCTGGCGCCGGTGGTTCTCCCTATCGACTGAGAAAAGAGTTTGAACCGACTTGTCTCCAGCCTGGTAGAAGTCCTCCCAGCGAGAGAATTCAGGTCGTCCGCCGCGACTATGCCCAAAAACTTCAGGCCATCCGATGGTTCCATTCATGGACAAGTGGTTGGGCCCGATACGAACGATGTCACCGTACTTTTCATGGAACCCGAGAATCTTCGTAGTGAACAGCCCTTTAAAATGGCTATCGATGGCCAGGGGGAGTCCCGATACAGCAAAGTGTTTCGGTCCAGGAAAGAAGCGGAGAGGGTGCAGATAAAGCCTGTAGAGGGCAAGACCTAATGCATAGACAACAACCTGAGAGAATGATTAGAAAGCAGCTGCACACGCGGGACTAAACACGTACAATCTCGAGGAGAAGCCACATAGCAGCTACCGGCTGATAATACGACATGGCAATCGAGACAATTGAAAGGGTACCGGATTGTGTATGAGCTAAAGCGTTGATCTAGAAACAAATATGCTATTTGTTGAACATAAGACACGATATCAGTGTTGAGGGTGTAGGATAATGGCAAGACGGCTTTGCAATGGAAAACAATGTGATATATACTATGGGCCAAGCCTGCTCGAGATACCAAGTCGCTGTACTTTCTCTGCTCATCCACAATGTTTGTACGTCAACGGCGGCTGTATGTCGCTGCCAACGTTCTGGGTAGTGGTTGAATTGACCAGTAATGGCGAGACTATCCGAGTGGATGAGACTAGGTATAACGCTCGGAACTTGAGCATACCCGAGCCGCTAGACATGAACGCGGTATCTGTCAAAAGCTTCCGACAGGAGTGCTAGGGCCGGATGTCGACTTCTCCCGCTCCGTTCTCTCCACAGCGAACAGTGCAATTGTTGATCCGTTGATTTGGTCCGTTACCTGCAGGGTTGATGTGAAGCCTATGTTTACATGGCTACACGGCAGTTACCTGTGCCGTGCGGGTTGGTCCGATCCGACGCATGCTAAAAATAGCTCACTGCGCTACTACATCTGAATACATGTGTGTAGGTTTCCCGTATTTCGCATGGTCGCGTGGTTACTCTTCTCGGCCAGGAGTTGCCGGGTGGAGGATGCAGTCAACGCAGGCATCTTGTCTTCCAAAGCACAAACTTCCCCTCTTTTGCGCTAAACCTTCTATTAGAGGAGTTACAGACCATTTGTCCTTGCAGGTTTTACTAACTATGCTTCGGAAAGAAAATTGCTACTTGCGGAGCACTAAGACCGAATGTACGTGCTGCCCGATTCCGCTGTATGCGCTCAAAATTGCATTATGCATTGCCACAACATCTCTAGCTCCACAAGCAGAGAATGTTCGTTTCTGTAGCGAGCGGCTGCAGTGTGATCTGCGCAAGAGAATTCGAGGGAGCAAGGTGAAGTCGACAGCGCCATACACAACGCGATGTAGCCTTGTCAAACGTACCCGTCTGATCGAAAGACGTCTGAGCTCAGAACAATTCACCCTCAGTAACTCAATTATTGCAGTCCCGTCAGACTCGTTCTTCTTATTTTCCCAACATTTGGTTCGTTCTGAGATCCGCGGTCGGAGGATAGATGGACGCCTGCCTTTGTCTTGAAACCGGGAACCGCCATGCAAATCATTGTCCAATCCCGGCACATGTAATAAATGCGTATACGAATAGCTACTTCCCTGCGGTGTAGAACATAGGCGGATGCGGACCGTGCCGGTGATCCTGCTTTACTAAAGGTATATTTCTCCGCGAGCGAAGACAAGGGTGTCATCCTAGCGCATCCGGACGTCCCCGCCTTTCAAAGCTCGGCCCCACCCATCTTGCGCTACCGTGTCTGTGCACCCGATGAGCCAGTTGTTACAAGTAACACGAAGGATTCTCTCCTTAACAAGGAAGGTAGGTTAGAAGGCTAACTACGTCTACGTTAGAAGGAAATAATCTGCGTAGGGCGCGCTAATTACGTAAACTAATATCTTGCTAAGAATAGACATCTTACTAAGAAGATATATACTATAATATCTAGAGATATTAAGGTATCTAGGGAATCTAGGGATGCTAGGGGGTATAAGAGATATTATAGATGTTAGGGCTTAGAGTAATAGGTATAAGAATACGTTAGATCTTATTATTATACTTATTATAGTTAACTCTTATAAGTTCTTCTCTTACCTAGATTAATACTTAGTTATTCTATTATATATAGAGTTAGATTATTTTTACTCTTTAGTTAACTTTAATAACTTCTTTCTACACAAATAACTAGATAAACTATATAGCTTACTACTTTAGTCTATCTTACCTTAGTACAAACTAAGCTTAGAGAAGTATAGCCTAACCCTATATAATACTTTAACTACTTATAGATTTAGTAGATAGATTTACTAAATAAACTACCTAATTAAGGTTAACAAGATATTATCTCTAAGAGCTGCTTAGGATAATATAACCTAGGGTCTAGGACTCTCCTACGTACTAGAAAATAATATTATACTTAAAGTATCTAACTTAGACTTAGAGGAGAACCCTAATATTATAGAACTTAGGAACCTTAGGTAATAGGCCTATGTTTAGGCGTAGTAGATAGCTAAGATATAAAATATAATTAATTAGTTTATAAGCTAGCTAATAGCTACTCTTAATAAACAATTATCTACTATAAAGAAACCTAAGATAGCGTTACTTAAAAAGTATAATAGAAATTAAAAAGAACTATAAACGTTTCTTACTAATATTAACTTATACTATAAATTTAACAAAGTACCTAATAACTAAGAAAAGATTCTTATAGTAAGTACGTATATAAAAGGAAATGCTTCTAACTAGATATAGCTATATATAGATAACTATCTACTAGATATTAAGTAAAATAGTACTAAGGAAGAAACCTAAGTAATATTTACTAGCTAGGCTAAATTTAAGTAAGAGATAGGATGCATTTTTAGAGAAGTAAACACTAAGAACTAGGCTAAGAAGAAGATTACTTACCTAAGGTAGACTATACTAGTATTAGTATATACTATAGAGTTTAAGTAGCTATAAGTATAGATTAATTAGGATAACGTAGTACTTTAAATAGTATTTAAAGTAGGCCTTAAGGAAAATATTAAGGACGGCCTTATATACTATAATAAGCCTAAAACTCTATACGCTTTAATTAAGTTAGCAACGCGTATTAATAATAGACTTTAGGAATAGAATAACTAGAAGAAATACTTCTAACCTAATATAGCTAATACAAAGAGGTAGCGTAGTAGATATAATAAGAATAGTAATACTATCTTAAATAATCTAATAGTAATTTAGCTACTAATTTTAGTAGTTTGTAACGCTGTTTCTAGATGCTAACTTACCGCAAAACCCCCTAATTGTGTAGGCTGTAGCCTAAGCAGAAGCGTCTCTAGCTTTCCTACCTTAGCTAGCGTAGGTGTTAAACAAGTCTAAGGGCTAATTTAATTTCCTATTAGGAACGCTGTAGTACGCCTGCGACCTAACTTACTCTTCTAAATACTACAAGTAAATGCTAGCCTAACCTAAGGTTATCCTACTAGTAGAGTATTAAAGGCTCCTTCCTTGCTATCTAGAGTAATATTAATAAAGACCTTATCCTCCTTTTCTTATTCTCTTTTTACAGCCTATATTATTATTTAAACTTAAATTCTTATCTTATTATTCTATTCTCCCTTTACGCCTTACCTTAGATATATAGCTTTAGTTGTATACTCTACCTCTACTTACTCTACCTCTCCTACGTTTCTACAAATACTACGCGATATACAATAACGTTTACTAGTTAAGAGTTCCTCTAATAATAGTAATTACACTAGATCTAATACATATAATAGTATAGAGCTAGATATAGATCTAATAGATATTAACAAATTTACTAATAATAATAATAAAGATAATAAGGATAAAGTATAGCTCTTTCCTAATAAGGATTATCTACCGAAGTACTACCTTTAGTAGCTAGAGGTCTTTAATAAACAAGAGTATACAAAAGAGGACTATAAGGATAGTAGTACTTACTTACTTAATTATATAGAAGATTAGTAGAATTAGTACGTCTTCTATTCCTACTATAGCTTACGCTAGAACGTATAGACTAACCTTAGTATAGATACTAGACGTACCTAAAAAAAGACTACTATTGTGCCTATATAACTATATCTATTACTACTCTATATACGTTCTTTAACTAGCTACTTAGCTAGCGCTAGGGAAAAGGTAGGAGGAAACGCTAAGAAACTAAGCTTACTAGCTCTCTAGGGACGTATTAGAAGGTCTTCCGCCTAGTATATAAAAGAGCAACTAGTGTAAAACTAGATAGGAAAATAAACTAGAGCATATATAAGGTATAAAAAGCTACCCTTCTTAATTTAGTATTATATAAGTATTTATATCTAACATAATTAATAGGTACTAAGAAAGCTAGCAAAGAAGCATAATTTAAAAAAGATTAGTTAAAACAAGGCCTGTATATATATTAAGGATCTAGCGCGAGTACTATAAACAAATCTAGTAATAACTAAAAAGAGATATCCCTATAAACGCTATAGGATACAAGCCTAGCTCTATTTATAACTAGGTAGATTTATAGTAAATTAGCCCTAGGCTCTTCTTAGTCTCTGCTACTAGTATATACAAGTTACGCTACTATAGAATTCTAAGGGTAGCCCTTATTAAGTACTACTAGAGTTTACCTTTAAATTTATAAAGGAGTTCCTTAGTATTAAAGACTTATATATAGTTATTCTATACTAGAACTTATACGCTTACTAACTTTTCTCTAAGGAATACCTTTTCTCTCCCTAAAATTATATATAATAAGACACTCCTCTTTAGTTTATACGTCTTCCTCCTTAGCCTACTCTTCTATAATTAGGCGTTTACAGCCTACAATCTAACCTCTCTAGAGGAATTAAGTAGGCTAACAATTCTGCTAGGCCGTAACAAGCTACTATTATAACTAAATTAGATATTAGATAATATTTCTATATTTTAGAAAGTAGTACAGACCCTATATAGTTAGGATATCTTTCCTAATAAGCCTCTTCCTTACTCTACCCTACTACTATAAATCTAGACTTTAGGCAAGGTTATAAGGTTTACTTAAGTTACCTATCCCTATTTGCTTAGATATACTAGAGGGAAGGCGTTTAACAAGAATAGTAAGTTAATCTATTTAATACAAGGCGTATAATATAGGATATAGAATTAACGTAGTATTTAGGTAATATTAGTAAGGCTATATAGAACTTAATAATAGGCTATACTAGTATATTAACATTCTTAAAGTATTACCTATTACAACGTATTATAGTTAACACGTAGGCCGTTATATAGGGTATCTAGCCCTAGCTAGCCCTTATGCGCGTAGCTTGTACTATAAGCTATTTAATTAATTGTTACTAGCTATAATAACTTACGTAGGAATAGTCTACATCTATTAATAATAACCCTTCTATCTATTCCTTACTTAACTAATAAGAGTAACTTAAACGTACAGTTCCTAATACAATAAAACATTCTAAGTACAAAGCGCTTACCTCTAAGATTAGCTAAGAGAGGCAGCGTTAATAGTATACCCTTCTTAAGGACATTAAAGTACGTTAGGAGTTTAAACAGCCTATACGTAATATTAAGTAGTAGCTTACTAGCTTAGAAACTAAAGATAATCTAGACCTTGTTTATAACGTTATACTCCTAGCTTAAAGGAAGCTAGCTAACTTAGTCCTGTTAAACCTAGAGACTACTATAGAAGAGGAGATAAATAGGCGTAACAGGGCTATTTATATAGTTACCCTATACTATAGTATTAAAAAGGGGGGAATAAACCCTATCTAAATAGGAAGGCGGAGTAGGAATACTACCCTACTTATTAAGAGCTAGCTAGACTACAATAAAGAGGCATTAGAAGTAGCTAAGATCTTAGTATTTAAGGAGAAGAGGCTAAAGATATATTTCCTTTACCTAGGTAATAAAGGACTGCTGCTAGTACAACGTATACGTCCCTTTAGTACCCTAGGTAATCTTAGTAAGTATCTTAGGCGTAAGTACTTAAAGTATATTAAAAGTAGAAAGAGTCTTAGTTATAATCTTTGTAAGGTGCCCCTATTAGATAAGATATACTTGCAATAACATGCTTAAGAGATTTATAGAACTATATCCCCTAGGCATTTATATAATTACTGCTAGCACCTAGTATATCCTATTAGGGTATAAAGATATATTCTAAACTATTAAAGCTACCCTCTCTACATACTAATACCTTAGTACTATAGAGAGGGGATAAACGTTACCTTTATTTATTTAGTAATTATCTAGAAGTAGTTCTTCTAGTAAATCTAACTATAAAGGACATTCGCGTATCCCTTTCTTATCCTTATATTTATGTTTGTACGCTAATTACTATTTAACCTAAGCTATATTATATTTCCTAACTTCTCTTTTATACCTTATATAGGCCTTAAAATACATTGTAATCTTATATAGGTTAATATAGCTACTATATTTAAACTATTTCTATAATATTAAGCCCTACGTTTAAGGCTAGTCCTAATTCTATTAGTAACATTCCGTGTTAAGTTTAAAGCGTACAGGGGTAAGCGAAGGTAGGTTAAGTATGTTATTAATATAGTATACGTAAAAACACTCTTGTAGTACTATATTAAATACAATCTAATATTTATCTTTAATTACTCTACCCTCTATAAAGGAATAGTAATTAGATTAGCATTGTGCTTATACTATACACGTAGGGGGCGTTAGCTATAGTAGGATTACTAACGTAGGCTTACTCTTAAGTTTACCTTATAAGCGTAAGCTGTTCTCTAACCTCTTTTCTTTAGGCGTTATTAGAGAACAATACTCTATTTTAGTAGCTAATTTAGCTATATCTATTAGTATTTCCTCTCTTTCTTGTAATAGTGTAATTCTCGCAAGGTAGATTAATATAATTTAAGCTAATTGTAATAAGAGTAGAATAATATAAACAAATAGTTATTAGTAATAGAAGAAACTATTACTTTACCTAACGTAATACCCTAGTTACTACCTTATTTTCTAATTATCTTCTTAATAGGTTTTTAATGTTGTAGGTAGCGACTATTAGTTTTTAGAAACTTAATTTTAATAACTAGTAGTACCTAATACAGTTAGTATAAGAGGCTGTAGAAATATTACTAATACCTAGTAGCAAGATTATATTAATAGTAGGAAAATCTGTCTAAGAGAAGATTAAATACTTATAAGTTTAGTAATAGTAGTCTAAGAACCTTCTTAAGTATTCTCTAAGGTTCTGCTATAGCTCTAAAGGTCCTACTAAGGAACGTTACTATAGCTAGGCTCTAGCCTAGCATAGATAGCGTAGTAGCTAGTTAAAGCCTATATTATATATAGTAGACAAAGTAGATATATTAAAATTAAATATATATTGCTTAGTTAGGTGCGGGTATTATAGATAGAATAGCTAGAAGAGAGTATATATATTATATTATTTATAGTATTCTAGCTTAGCTTATATATAGATTATTATATAATATTATTAGTAATAAGGCTTATATTCCTAATAGCGCTTAGCTTATAGTAATATAGCTTTTGTAGTAGTGTTAGCTATAGTCCTTATAGTAGCTTTAAGTTAATTAGGAGCTAATAATGTCCTAGTAGTAGGTATTTTAAGGGTATAAGTTAGGACTATTAAATGTAGGTAAAGACAAGGGTACGTTAAAGGGTAATTTAAAAGGTATATTAGGTTTAGGTTTTCGCGTATAATATAGTATATTAGAGGCTTTAGTTTTTAGTAAGGTATAGGGTATAGCGGAGGGTAAAAGTACTAGTAAAAGTAGTTATTAAGATTACAACATAGCTTTATTAACCTTAGTAGGGTACTAAACTACCTTATCTAAGATCTACCCCTACTCCTACTTCCTAACAACAGCAAAGTAACTTTGTCTAAGTTAGATATATAGTATTTAGTTATCTAACTATACTATTTATTAAAGCAACTAAGAATAGCTAGGAGCTAATTATAGTAGTAGTTTAAAATAGCTTTAGCGTACGCTAATTTAAAGGTTTGCTTGTTTATATAGTAGGCTAACTCCTAGTAGTAGTCTAAGTTATTCTAAAGGAGATTATCCCTACTATACGTCCTGTAAACTAGTTTGTACTTGTTACTAGGTATATAATAGTGTCTAGGGTTAATAATAATAGATTTCTTATCTCTTTTAAAAGAGCTTTAGCAAATATTTAAAGTACCTAAGCTTACGCTAGTAGTAATAGGTAGGGCTGTCTTAACGCTACAACGTATATTAAGGGGTTACAAAGAGTAAGCGTATAGAGGATATTAGTTTACTATATTATAGGTTTAAGTAAAGTTAGCGTACCTTACTATATTAATAGTCTACGTAGAGTTATTGTATTACTTATCTTAGGAGGTAGTACTAGTTATTGCGCTAAAGGCGTACAAATAGCTATAGTATTACGCTGTTACTTTATACTATTTACAAGCTAGGGTTTTAGGAGTATTAGGAGCTAGTATTTGCTTAAAGCTTATTAAGTCCTAGTAGTGCTTTATAGTTACTTTAGACTTTGCTTAAACTTCGCTTAAACTTTGCTTATCTAGCTAAAAGAAAAATAAGAAATATACTCTACTAGTTTACTATACGCTATTAGCTATTAGATAAGTAAGCGTAATATAACACTAACTATCTACCCTTAAATAGTTAGGAAGTGCAAGAGAAGTGCTAGTAAAGGGGTATAAAAGGAAGAGTAAGGGCGAGATTAGATATAAAAGTAATTTAGATAACTATACTCTTAGTATATAGTTATACTAGATGTAAAAGAGGATAGCTATCTATACTAGGCTATAAGGGTTTATAAAGGTTAAGGATAGAGTACCTAGGGTAGTATATAGTATAGGTTAACAAATAACTATTAAGGTCTTAGTTAGTAGGATACTATAGCCCCTAGTTAGTAACGCCCCTTTTATTAAGCTATAGAGACACAGCTACTATATATAATACCTCCTGCAGAGTAGCTATAGTAAACCTAGAATAGTATTACCTAGAAGTTGTAGACGCTATGCACAATATTATAACACTAGGCGTTATAAAGTTAGAGCTAACTACTATTAGTCTTAAGAGATTTAACGTACTTAGCTCTCTTCCTTACTACTACATCTCTACGTATAGTTATAATAGTCTACGGCCTTAGCTAGAGCTACTCTAGTACAAGTTAGGATAGTTTGTGTACAGCTATCTATATATATAGCTTAGTCTACCTTAGATAGCTAGTTTAACGTAGTACGTTTTACCTCCTTACACTATTACAACAACAAAGGCTATATTACTAATTAACGTTAAATAATACTAAGTTATACCTTTAATTACGTAATCTCTTATATCCTATATATTAGATCCCGCGAACTAGCAAAAACGCAAGTACTACTATAAACTATTTAAACTCCTCCTCTCCTACCTTAATAGAAATAATTAGTTTAGCTCTAACTCCTACAATATTAATATAGAAAAGCGGATAAACTTCCTACTTAACCTATTCTAGCTTAGTAATATAGAGGCCCTATAAGCCTAGCTAGGCAATAACGTAGCACGTATACAGACTACTTTAAAAAGCTAGATAAGTACGCGTTATTGTTTAGGCGCGTTCTATAGGGTAATAGGCTACTTTAGATAGCTAGGTAAGCTATAGATAGAGTTTCTAAGGCACTTAGATAGTATTCTAAGTGCCTATACTATACTTACTTATATTAACCTTTAGGGCTTTAAAGGTAGAGAAGGCGAGTGTAGGTATATAGCTACTACTTTTAATAAGGATATTACAAGGGGGTTTAATACGCTAATAAGGGTTCTAAGTGTAATAGACCTAAGGCATTTAAGGGTATAAGAAGGTATAATAAGGCGCTTTTAAAATAGTTTTAAGAAGGGGATATAGAGGATATCTTTAATAGAAAAGAGAGTAGCCTATCTCTTTATAATAATAATCTCTTTTAAATAGGTACTATTAGTACTACTAGTCTGTTAGGTTATAAGGAAAAGTGTAGGAAATCGCAGCTATAACTTAACTAAGTAGGATTAATTAAATAAAATTAGTAGAACTTAGCTATACGTATACTAATAGTAGTACGCTATATTTAGTTAGTTATACAGGGCGTAACAATTCCTACTTGTAGTATACTATATACTTTATTATACCTACGTTTAAGAGGAGTGTAGTTTCTCTACTTAAGCGCTAGAACTTAAACTCTTCTTTACTACCTACTAATTGTAGTACTTATATAAGGAGCTATTAGTTGTATAACTATATAATAGCTTTATCCCTAAGATATACTTTCCCTCTTTAAGTGTATATATAATAATAGCGACCTTTTAGTAATACTATTGTACGGTTAGGTGCAGGTATTGTAAATAGAATAATTAGAAGAAAGTATAAGTTATATTAATTGTAGTATCCTAGCTTAGCTTATACAAAGGTTATTACTTAGTGTTATTAGTAATAAGGTCTCTAATAGCGCTTAGCCTACAACAAACACTTACTACGCTTCCTAAAGCCTAGACGTAGATCTTACTATCTTATATTATACTAGCTAGTTTCTGCCTCCTACTACATTTACTATATAAGCCCTGCTACCCTATTCTACAACTTAGACGCTATATAAATTATAATAGTTAGAGGCTTAATCTTAAACTCTAGTAAGCCTAAATAGTATTACTAAAAGCAGATAACCTAGTTACTATATTACTAGCCCTACACCTTTGTTTTCTATAGGGATTAGTTTATTAGTGCGTGTCTTAAACTATTAATTATTTTATCTTGTTAATAACCTAGAGATCTTTACTTCTATCTTGTTTAACTCTCTACGCTATTAACTTAAATATACCTAGCAGTTTTTACCTAGTAATAGAGGAGATTGTCTAAAACAAGTCTACAAATTATTATAAAGCTTACTACTACCTAAATTGCACAGAAAAGAAAAAGGAACTAAGAGAGTTAGCGAAAGTCGCGCTAGAAAACTAAAGACTAGATTAATACTCTTTAACACTAGGTTTAAAAACAACTATATAATAGTAGACTATCCTATTAATAGCTATAGAATAAAGAGCTTAGGTAAGACAACGTATCGCTATAGAAGTAGCTACTACACGTATTAGTAACTATAGAAGTGTTAAAAAAGGGTATAAGTTTATAACAAATTCCTCTCTATATAGAAAGTATATACCTAACCTCTAACATAGCTTAGTGTCTAAGTAAAGTAATAGTAGTAACTCTAGTAGATATCTACTATTGCTTACTACCTAGTTTAAGTAATATATTAGCGTTCTATTAATATACGTTAACCTATACTTAGTATTTTGTCTTAAACCTAGTATAGCTATTACTAGCGTTATAGGTAGACTATAATTTGTTAACTAGATGTTCCTTACTACCTTTAACTTCTTTGCACGACTCCTTTTATATAAGTAACTATCTAAACATAGGCAGTCTTAATAAATACAAGATTAAGTTAGAAAATAGTTAGGAGTATAGTTCTCTATAGTTATTACTAGATATAACTAAAATAGCAAACACTATATTTAAAAAGCTTAAAGAGTTTAAAGAGTTTAGAATATAAGAGACGTAACTTAATTAGTTTCTTATCTTATCTTCCCTCTCGCGCTAGCACGTTCTAGGCTTAGCGCTAAGCTTACCCCTTTGTACTTAGCTCGCTCCTCCTATAGAACTAATACAATACAATTTACTTACGTTCTAGATCTAGTCCTACTAATAAAGCTATATTAGCGACCTAGGACTATCTACTATATTGTAAGCTTAGAGTACTCTTAAGTAGCTAGAGTCTACCTATATACTCTAGAGCTAGGACTTACCCCTTTCTTAAGCTTTAAAGGATTACTATGCAGAGTATAGGTAATATAGGTAAAAATCTATTACTATAGTAATTAGTATCTAAATTTAACTTTGTATTGCTATAGTAAGTTTTTAATAATAAAAAAACTAAAAAAGTCTAAAATTTAACCTTTTAATAGCTTCTCGCCTCCTCCTAGCCTCCTCTATTACTTAGTCTTTAGTATACGTCTAGTGCAGCCTCTTTACTAGATATTCTACACATAACTTTAACGTATTAATAATCTTATATACTAGTCTTGTAGATATACATCTGTATAGCTATAGTATCTCTTAATAGGAAATTATTACTTGTTCCTTAACTCTATTATTATAGCTAGGCACGTATACTCTTAGTTTAATAGTTATATCTAGAGTGTTTAGAACCTTATACTAAAACCTAGTGTTTCCCTTCCTAGAGGATATAACTAGGGCCCTAAAACTAATTATAAACTTTCTTATAGAATTTAAACTATATAATACCTATATTCTCTTTAGATAGTAAATGTTTATAAGTATATAGACGTTGTTTAGAGCCTTATTAATACTAAACCCTATTAGTCTTTCTAATATATAGGAGTCCTAGCCTTAAAAGGAGAAGAAGCTAATTATAGAAATATAGAGCTTTTGCTTACTATATCTCTTTAAGTAGCTTTTTGTATTGTAAAGCCTCTACTTAAGAGCTAAAGTATTATTGCCTAGTAAGACAAACTCTATTCTAGCCTGTAACAGGGTTTATATCTTAGCTACGTCCTAAAATAGATTACGTATTAGATCTAGATAGAACGCCTATTCTTAAGGGTCTAAGACATATCCTAGGCACTTATTAAGTTTTATAACATTATATACAAATAGGTATTATAGCAAAGACTTTTAAATCTTATATAGTATAAGAATACCTAGAAGCTTATTATTATGTATTTTAGCCTTATATAGTTAGTAATCTACTTAGGAAAATGCTACTATATACAAACGTTATTAGTAGTAGGATTAACTTATTCTTTGCAATCGCTAAAGGTTGTTCTAGGGTGCGTTAAGCGAAGCTTTATATAGGCGTTTTTAAGAGCCTAAATATAGACTCGCCTTAGAAATAGTAGGGGTATAATTTAAATTCTTTTATACAATATACAAAAGCCTTACGTATAGTATGTCTTTAACAAGGTAGCTATAAGGCTCTTAATTTAATCTACTACTATACATATTTGTCTATATAGAAACTAAGAAGGTTAAATATTAGTTCTATACTAATCTTAGAGGAGAGTGTACCTATCTTACACTAACAACAGCATTAGAGATATACAACAAGATTAGCGAGCCTTTTGTTAAGAGCTATATTAAATATAGTTCTATAGGCAAAGAAGGGGAGCGCGTATAGAAACCTTATAATAACTAGTTAATTCGCTAATATCTTTATAGATCTAAATATTACAAGAAATACACTTATATATAAAGCGTAGGTAGTCTAACTTAGAAACGTTATAACTTTATTAGTAAGCTACTAAATAGTACCTCTACTATTAAAATTATAGTAAAAGCTAGAAAGTTTAAATTATTACAGGAGAGATATAACTCTTAAGGAACTATAGACTTTAGTATAATAGTAGCCTTTAGTTTATAGACTATAATTTAAATTTATAAGAAAAGGTAGTATTAATATATCTAAGGCGGATTTAGTAATTAAGATTAAAATTACTATCTTTACCTAGGCGATTGTATAGCAATGTTATAAGTATCTTTATTCTATTCTAGTGCACTTTAAACTATATTACTCGCGATTATAAAGTTCTTATCTTCTAATCCTATAAACCTCTACGTGCTCTTTTCCTAGGGCGGCGTATATTATTATTAGAGCCGTAGGCACTAGCACTATCCACCTATCTAACAAGTTTACTACTCTTAGGTAAGCTCCTATAATTAAGTTACTTAAGTGCTTCTTAGAGACAATAGACTACGTTGTCTACTATACTTAAAATGTGTTTTTAATACTACGTTAAGTTATTTAGTTTGTTTAAAAGATCTACTACGTCTATACTATTATCCTTAGGCTAGTGCCCTATATAACTTCTTAGTACTAGTTAATGCGTAGGGAGGATAATATTACTAGCGTTAATATATAAGGCTATCTCTCTTGTCTTACGCAAGGTATATTTAATAGGCTGCTTATTATATTTTCTATTACTAGACTACTTACTTGTAGGTAATAGTTCTACTTGTTCTAAAGCTAGATAAATAGTATTATCCCTAATCTCTAGATAGTTTTAATACCCCTAAAATAGTTAATAATAGCTACTAATTGTGTAGTATCTATACATACCTAATACAACGTATTATCTAAAATAGTGTCTTAAGAACTTATTACTCTCTTAGCTTCTTAAGGGAATACACTAGTTGTAAGGTAGAAGAGGAATAATATTATAAGAAGTATTAAAAGCTCCTTTATATACTAGTAATCTTAAATAAGCTAGCTTAGTTATTATATGCGCTACGCAATAACATATTAAATTCTTATAGGGGTTAATAGTTTTATATAGTATAGTGTATATTATCTATACGTTACTAGAGATGTAAACACATATAGTTAGTAGAGTAAAGTAAATAAAGGCTAGACTTCTAGTTTACTAGGCGTTATTATAGGCGTAATTAAGATAATACTAGATTGTAATATAGTTACTAAAGTATAACGTAGGAGTAATAGAATAACGTTGTTATAAATATATCTAGTTAAGCTAGTAGCTACAAGAGAGGTAGAGAAGTATAAGAATATAAGTAGTAGGTTATTTGTTATAACCTAATAGTAAAAGTATTAAGGCTAAGAAGCTACGTAGTTAGCGCTTTACTACTAGCCTTAAATAGGCTTTGCTTATGCCCTTCTTAATAGTATATGTTGCCTACTAGAGAACTAAGCTAAGTACATAGAATCTTTTAGCCTAACCTAGAGAGGTAGAAGAGGAGTATAATAAGAATACAGCCTATTATTATTTCTAAAATTATACTTCTTCTCTCCTTCCTTTTCTATGCCCTTTGTCTTTACCGCCTATTCTTATTATTAGTCTCTTCCTCTACATTAAGCTTAATAGTATAGAAATTAATATACTAGGTTAGTTTAGCTAACTTTATAGTAAGCCCCGCTATTACTACACTAAATCTAGGATATTATCTTTAATAAATTTAAGAGTTACAATAGCACTTGTGCGACGCCTTAATATTGTGCGATATACTACTATATCTTTAGCACAAAGATCTCTAGAACTAACCTAGAAAATTATACTAACCTTAAGTTTTGTAGACCTACTATTAACGCTGCTACTAACTAACAAGAAGCTGTCCGCGTAAGCTCTTTAAGTTATCGCAATCTTCTATAAGATTTAAGCTAGAAAGTATAGTAATTAAGACCTGTAAATAGAGTTCTCGCTTCTATTAGGGGAGTTTAATAGGGTGCAGCGTCTACTTAACTAAGACAAGGAGCTGTAAAGGTTTATAGAAGACAAGATATAGTAGGTGTACTTAATATATAGTAGTTATAGTAGCTAATACAAGAGGTAGGTAGATATAACTATAGCGCTAAAGAGCACTAGCTTATTATTTGTATACCTATAGCTATACACAAAGTGTTTATTGCTTAGGTTAAAGACGTAGTCTTTAGTTAACTAAAATTAATCTATAAGGGATTAGACAACGCAGCGGCTTTCGCCTAGAAGGTAAATCTAGCTTAGTCTACTAGGATATATTTTCTAGTTAACAACGCTTCGCCTAGTAAGGAGTTAAAACACGAACCTAACGCGTCTTTCTAGCATAACAAGGCATGTTATCCTAGGGTTATTATTAAGGTTATATACTTATAGAAGAAAAAGAGACTAAGCTAACTAGCTAAAAACTACCTCTTAGATTTAGATACAAATATACAAGCTATTATTAGGTTAGATATTAAGTATAGAAAAAAAGGCTTATATAAAGTAATATTATCTATATAGCGAACCTACGTATTCTACACTCCTATAGGAGATAAATTAAGGGTGTCCTATAAGATTGCAGATAAGGTATACTAATATACAAAAAACTTACTTATATTACTATAGCTAACAATCTACTTAGATGTTCCGTAATTATAATAGGAAGCCTACTAATTATTAAGGCCTATAGCTACGCTTTAGCAATTTCGCTTATAAAGGGTTATTAAAGGACAAGATTAGTAACTAGAATAAGGATTTAATAGTCTCTACTTAACAGCTCTACTTGTTTCTAAGCGTAGCGGAGGTAAGAGTAGACCTAAGAGAATTATTAAGTAAGAATCTAATTGCTCCTAGGATTAAGAAGTAGAAGAGATTAGAGACACCTAAAGATAGGATTATATTAGGTAATAAAGCATAGTATACTAAGTAAGAAGAGAGGACAACAAAGCGTATAGTAGGTAATAACCTAGATTACAAAGATTAATCGCGAATAAAAAGCTTATTAGAGTAGATATACTAGTACTATTAAGCACTCTATAGAATCTTGTATTAGCGCCTACTTATATAACCTTACTTGTTTTAACTATAACCTAATATACTATACAAACACGCTATCTAATATAGCCTTATTATAAAACTAATCTTAATAATAGTCTTACTTTACACTATATAGCTATTTATAACCCTATAACTAGAGCGGCTTAGTTACCTTCCCTACATAGTTATTAGGGTAGTAACTAGTTAGGGTCTTAGTTAGTTATATATCCCTAGCTTACTTATTAATAACAACAAAAGTCTACGCGCAATTCCTTAATTATAGCACTACAACGTCTACAGCGTTTTGTAGCTATTTTTTAATCTACGTTAAAACGCCTAACGCCTCTAGGGCAGCTATAATATAGGTAATTGTACTTGTAACTATATTATAAGTAGTGTAAAGCAAGATGTATCTAACTTTAATTTAAACTAATCCTTATTATATTTACTTATAGAGTTGTAGCGTATACGCGCTTACTCTTTAGGTCTTTCTCTATTGCCCTACACCTTGTAAGAATTAAGATATAGTAGTTGTAGTTGTAATAATAGTTATGTCGCGCGTTACGCTAGGAACTACTTTAGGTTTTACCCTTACTTAATTACTACTAACCCCCTATTCTGTAATCTATAACTACTATAGTAATAGATGTAACTAAGGCGTATATTATCTCTAATCTTTAGGATACTTAAGCTTAGAGAATATATAGTCTAAGCTTATCTCTATTTTAAATAGGCCTCCGCTTAGCGTTATAGCTTAACTACAACTATCTTATTTTCTTAGCTATAATATAGTAGAAGGGACAAAATTATCTAAAATACAGATATATAGTAATGTTAAATCTCTAGAAGTATATAAAGAAGGGTAAGGTGCCTATATAGCTAGCTTATCTTGCTAAGAAGTATCTCTCGCTTATAGGTAGGGGACACTACTAGTAGAGCTAGCTTACCTTAAATACTATTAGTAGTTATGCTAGCACTTCCTTATAGGAGTACGCTAGTAAGACGCTTTTGTTAATAAATAACACAACACTAATCTTAATTAACTATAGAAGTAAGTTAGTATATACAAAGAGTTATATTTTAAATACAAAGTTATAATATTATGTCTAGGTATTATCTTTTGCGTTATACAATTACTATATATATACTTTAATAGCGTATCCCTTTGTACGCAGGGCGTATAAGGAATCTTAATATAGACTACAACTCTTAAGCTAGGAAAGAGTACTAGGATAACGTAACTACTATAGTATAATAGCCTAGTTGATAAATTTAACTACTAGAGTAATACTTTAGGTTAGGTTTTCTTTAGATAAAAAGTAATTTAACTATTACCTAACAAGATACTTGTAGTACTAGTCTTGTAGGTGTTACCTAAGTATCTGTACATGTTTAACTTATAACGTAACTTAGGAAAGTATTAAGCTTTTATAAGTTTAGTACGCTTTAGTTATAATATTTATTACTATTAGAGATCTAATATTAACGTAATAGGTATATTAGAGTTCTTTACAAAAAAGCAATAGTACTATAGTAGAACTTACTAACTCCTTATTATTACTTACGTATATTACTTAGATGTATTTATACTAGATTATTCTCTAGATAAGTAGTAGTATTCTATAGCGTACATCTCCTAAGAGCTATAGCTATCTAATCTATCTCTTCTACAATAGTAAAAATGCTAGAGTATTCTATAGAGACTATCCTCTAATAGTATTTCTTTAATCGCGAATTACTTAACAAAGTATTACTTGCTATAGGGGTATTAGTTTCTAGCGAAGATATATAAGGTAACGCGTAAGGAAATAAGCGCCTTACTCTCCTAAGAGACTCTATTCTCTAAGAAGTTATCCTAGAACCTTAGTACAACTCTAAGGAAAGCACTAGTAAGTATATATACGTAAATATTTGCTAAGAGACTAATATAGCTAGAGGAGGGTTCTAATAGAGTTAGAAATCTATATAGGAATACAAAGTTAAGTAAAGTAGCTAAGAGAAGCAGACTAATAAGGTATATTATTAAAAACCTATATTAATAAGGTTAGGTACTATAGGAGACTACTACATTAATAGTTAAGGCACTAATAGAGGTAGTTTACCTAGATTATAGAAAGAATATATCTATAGTTATAAAAGTCCTTAAGGCTATTAAGTTTTTTATAGAGTAATAAGGATAAATTAAGATTCTTACGCGCGACAAAAAAGAACGTACAAAAACACTAGAATATATAATAAACTTATCTTAATATAATAATATAATAATACTACGCTATTCCTTTGTTACTACACTATATAGCGTATTAACTACGCGGAGCCTATTCTCTTCTTTTTCTTAATAGTTATAGTAGTTATACTACACTAAACCTTAATTAATACTATACCTAGAGTACCCCTCTTTGCACGCGCTAACTTATATAGAAGCAAACACGCGAAATCTATATCTAGTTTTGTTCCTAGCGCATATCTACAAGATAATACAATCTTAAATATATATATTACATAGAATATTATATAGTAATAAGATATAGGTTATTAGATTTTAATTATTAATTAGGCTCTATTATTATAGCCTAGCTAGTTTAGGGCCGCGCGGCCTCTTAGCTCTTAGAACCTTATTTTGTAAGCTACTAATATAATTAGTCTTTTATATCTAAGATGTATACAATAATAATATATAATAATAGAATTAATCTTGTACTATATAAATATAACCTTGTTAACGTTATCTAGCGTTAATAGGTACTAATAAAAGATAACTAGTGTAATAAGTACAAGAAGGTAGATGTTTAGTGCTTACTACGCTAGTCTTAGAATAGTATTAAGTTAGCTAAATTGCACTAGGTAGCGTAGTTTACTAGACCCTAGACATTACTACTTAGAGTATTAAGGCTATAGGAAGTATAAGTATAGCTATAAGAAGAGCGCTTTTATAAGTAGAGTTGTAGTAAAGTATTTAGCACTATACTAAATACTCTATAGGAACGTGTGCTTAATACAAAAGTGTGTATTAGTTATTGTATATGTTTATTATTATCTATATTATTAGTTAGTTCTATCTAATATCTATTTTTCTTCTCTAATCTTACTCCCTAGTCTAATTAGCCTTTAGGCCCTTAGTAGCACTAGTTGCTTAACTACATCCCTCCCTTACTTAAGAAGAAGGCCCCCTCTTCTTCTACTAAAACAAACCTTAAAACTAAGAAAACTAATAAACCCTTATATAGTATCTGCCTCTATAGAAGCTTATAGCTAGATAACTATTAAAACTAAACCTTCTTAAAGCTTAAAAATACAAATCCCTAACTCCCTATTTTAACTTTTTTTATAACTTTCTAAAATCTTTTTAGTTTATATTCTTGCTCTATAGGCTATTCTTATACCTTGTATATTAATCTTAGCCCTTATAAAGCTGTATTTTTGCTTTAAATTAAAATCTTTGTTTACGACTTGCTAATTATTGCTTAAGTTATAGGACCTAAATATTACTCTTAGTTTTCTCTTAGATATTAGTTAGCTTAAATTTTAGATTCTACTATACTAAGGCCTAGCACTATAGCCCTAAACATCTAATTTAAAATCCCTACCCTTCTAATAGTCTCTTAGTAGTCTAGCTGTATATTCTAAGTATATTTTAGACTTAGAGATTTTTTAATACTTTTACCTCTAGACCTTAATTTTAAACTACCCTACTTTCCTAAGGGCTTTTTAGCGCCTAGTAATAGAGTAGTAAATAATTAATAATAATATCTTCCTCTTACCTCTACTCTTTCTCTCTTTCTCCTTACGCTACTACTTCTACTTTTAACGCTTACTACCTCTTTTCTATATAGCTTTCTACCTTGTCCTACTAATCGCTTTTGCCTGCCTTTAAGATGTTTAGCCTATCTTAAATTAGTAAGAACAATAGCCCTTTAGCTAAGCGTTAATTAGAACAACTAGCGTAGTTAACCTTACCTTAGAGGGAGTAGCTAGCTAAAGACTCGCCTACTAAAGAGTTTATACTTGCTAATAAGTCGCTTACTAAAGATCTCTTAGCTAACACTAAGAGTAACCTAGCTATATAAGTAGAAGAGCTTATTTTTACTCCTCTTATAAGTAATCTCCTACCTTTAGACTATAAAAGTAATAATTCCTTATACTATAATCCTACTCCCCCTCTTTATTGCTCTACTCTACTACCCGCTCCTCTTACCTTAGAGCCTGCAGCTACTACCTACAATATTAAGCTAATAGACTTTTAGCTAACTATAATAGCTAATAAGGACAACTATAAAAATACGCGCCTTAGATATAATCTTACTACTAGTAAGGGTAAGAACCTTAAGGCTATTAATCTAATAAACGCTTAGGATGCTATACTACTACCTTAAGCTCTTTAAACTCCTTAAGCTAGGACTCTAAAGGCACCTTAATAGCCTAAGTTAAAGTAAGCGCTTACTATCTCGCTAATAAAGCGCGTTATTACTAGTAGCTATAGAAATATTAGCCTACAGCTCTATAAGTATCTTCTTACTTCCTTAGGTTGTAAGTTTATCTATAATTTCTATAAGTTTCCCTTTTTCTCTTACTTAGCTAAATATCCTTCTAACATTCCTTTTCTTATAGTGCGTAGATATAAGAAGACTACTATTATAATACTATAGCTTTAAGAACTTTAGTAACACCTCTATAATATTAAGTATACTAGCTACCTTCTAGGCCCTAGTATTACTTTTATTGCAATTAATAGTAATAATTAGCGTTTAGACGTTGTAATTAACTAAACTTATCTACTAGACATTGTTAACTACTTTTAGACTATTAGTGCCTTCTTTTGCCTCTATAGTAACTTAGTGCGAAAGTTCTTTAACTTAGATATTAAGGCTCTCCTACTCTTCTACTCTAATGCGCGTATATATATAGGTAATATTAACAACGCTAATAGTATCTTATACAAAGCCTCCTATAGTTACTACTCTTTTATATTATATACTAAATACTATATAAAGTGTACATAGGTTTACTATAATAGTAAGTTATTAAAAGGTAGTGTCTGCACTAACTATATTAAGGCTAGCAACTATAAAGCCTATTCTTTTTACTATAAGTTACTAAATTCCTTTTAGACAACCTTTTTCTACTCTTAAAATAACTGCTAATTTTTTACTTTTAGGTACTTTAGTTATTTATTATAGGGTTTAAGGATTAGGTATTGCTAGCCCTCTTCGCCCTAAGAGGCTGCTTAAGTAGGATTTAGAGCGCCCTTACACTTGTTTAGCTACTAGCAAGTTACTTGCTAAGGCTATAAAGCTAAAAGACCCTTAGATATCCTTTACCTAGACATCTTAGTCTAATACTACTAAATATAGTAAATACCTTATTAATATCTATAAGGATTGCAAGTCTAACTTTAACCCTCTCTAGGACTACATCGCTACTTAGGAAGGTACTTAGGCTATAGAGATAGTAACAACTACAACTAGTACTAAAGATTAGATTACTACCTAGCCTATAACTCTAACTAGCTCTCTAATAAAGTAAATACGTTAGTCTTGCACTTTTTTACTACTTCTATAGCTTAAGCTAGTAAAGCGTACTCCGCCTAGTAGTAAAGCTACTTATTCGCCTACTAACGTTCCTACTACTAAGAATAAGGCTAATAGTAGTTCTACTACTAAAGGCTCTGCTCCTATAGTAATTTTGAGCAGTAATAAAAGCTCTTCTATAGATTAATAGTTCTAGGCTATATATTTATTTGTTTGGCTTTTAGGTTTCTTTGCTAGCGTTTTAGATAGTGTCCTTCTGCTCTTCTAAGTATCTTTTAGCTTAGAAATACAATAATACAAGACTTGTACTAGCTTCTTTTCTCTTTGTTCTTTCGCTGTATACCTCTTGCTTTTTTAGCTTTAACTATTTGTCTTACTTAAAGTATTTATACTTCCTATTCCTTCCCTCCTCTTAAAAAAAGAAGGACCTATCTTCTTGTCCTTATAGTTCTAAAAGCTATTAGACACTAATATTCTATAGGAATATAGCTAGTTGTTAGGCAATATAGCTATTAATCTTGTAGATATTAAATTGTCCCTAATACAAGATATACAATTCTATAATTTCTATATTTAGTTCTCTTTGTATAGATAGTTAGGATTGTTGTTCTACTTTTTAAAATCTTCTAATTCTTAATAAAGATTCTTAAATCTTATAGGAGGATTTTAGATCTTATATATAGATCTTCAAGCCTTAAATCTTAATCTTTAGGATTACTCTAGATAATCTTTAGGTATGTCTATAGTTCTTCTCTATTCTAGTTACTTAATTTTATTCTTTTTATAAGATTGTCTTCTTGTCTTATAGCCTTTGCCTTTCCTAAGTAGTTATTAGTATAGATATACATATCCTACTAAAGTCTAGGTCTTAGTCTAGTCTTCTAATAGTCTTTAGGAATATCCTACCTATATTTCTAGCCTTTTTCTAGCTCTTTATCTCGTCTTTTACCTTCCCTTACTTCTATAGAGGGGTTTTATAAGAAAAGTAGGTCTATTACTATAGCCGCGATAGTCCTTTAGGCAGTAAGATTATTTTAAAATTTTCCTATATAACAATATTTTTAGCTTTTAGTCTCTTTCCTCCTCTTCTTCTACTTCTTACAATCCTTACTATTAACTATTTAACTTCTTCTATATATATCTTTCCTTGCTATTACTCTACTCGCTACCTTTTGTCTACAAGATATCTAGCTTTACTTCTATTAACAAGTCTACTTGCCTATTAGCTAAGGGTTAATTAGAATAGCTACTACCTTAGACTCCTCCCCCTAAAGAGTCTACTACTAAGGTTACGCCTAAAGTTAAAACTACGCCTATTAGTAAGTCTCTTGCTAAAGAGCCTTTAGTTCCTATTAAGCGCCCTACTCTTAACCCTTTTACTAGCGTTCTACTCTAAGTCTATTATTAACTACACGTAGTGTTTAGTTAGAAGCCTACTAAAAGCAAGGCTCCTATTATTAATAAGCCTACCCTTTCTTATAATAATACAGCGTCTAAAAGTGTCTTAGCTTAAGATACTATAGCAACTAAGCTAGCTAAAGGTATAACTAAGGTAGATATAACTATTGCTTAGCTTCTCTTTAAGAGTAACATGTCTAGCCTGTCCTCTACTTATTTAGTAAGCAATCCTAACGCTAAGGAGCTAGTTATTAAGCTTAAGCCTAAGGATAAAACCTTAGGTAAAAGCCCTTTAGCTACTTCTTATACTTACTTATTATCTAATAGCGAGGCTTACAAAGGCCCTCTACTTAACCTATCCTATTATTCTTATATTATTCCTAGGCCTAAGGGCAACACTATTTTAGAGCTCTATAAGCTCCTAACTTTTACCTCTATAGCTAACTATATAGCTAACTTTAGTAAGTTCTTTTTTTACTCTAAGCTTTTCTAAACATCCTTCTAATATTATGCCTCTTCTAGTTAAGTATTTAAAACATACGCTGCTTATAGTTAACTAGGTTAGCTATCTTACTAATTTTGTCCGCGCTATTACTAAGATAGATATTCCTCCTAGCTCCTACCTCGCTTACGCTATTATACTAACCTTTAACAACTCTTTAAAGGCTATAAGGCTAATTACTAGTTAGCTAGACATGTATAAAAATAGCTTAACTATTAGTAAGTTCTTTATACTAGACCGCCCTTGTAACTATAAGCTCTTTAAGCCCCTTATTACTACTTTTATATACTATTACCTTAAGGGCGCTATTACACTAAGCTCTAGAGACAAGGATAATAGTTTTAGTAGCGTAAACTAGATGTGTAGCTACTACTATAATAACTCTAAGCGGCCCTTTAAAGAATATTGCTAGGCTATCCTAAATAGTATTCTATTCCTCTAGGGTACTTATACTAACTACTTTAGTAAGGGGGTAGAAGCCTCCTATTTAATAACCTATAAGTTACTAAATCTCTTTTAGACTAACTCTTCTTATCCTTAGGATATTTGCTAATATAATTCTTTTAGAGGTCTCTAAGAAGTATAGCGCACAAAAGCCGCCTCTACCTCCTAAGAGTAATAATAATAATAACAATAACAACTCTCCTACCCCTTGTATATTTAAGCTACCTTCCTACGCTGCCTATCTAACTAGCCCGCTAACTAATATAAGCCTACTAAAAGCTATTTAGTACCTTAACAAGGACAGTATTACTTAGAGCAAATTACAACCTTAAGAATTAAGAGACAACTATAACTATAAGCCTAAGAAGAGGTTCTAAAAGCTAGACCTAGGTAATCTCTCCGCTAGGCGCTCCCTAAAGGACAAGCGTAAGATAATAGCCTATCTTTAATAAGTAATTAAAGCTATTTAGAATACTCTAATAGTCTCTCCTACTACTTAAAAGAAGAGGTCTAAAAGCGCTTTAGCCTCCTTACTAACTAAGCGCAAGGCGCCTACTAAAAAAGCGTCCCTTAAGAAACCTACCGCGCTAAAGACACCTACTAAGAAAGGTGTTACTAATAAGCTTTTAGCGCTAGCTACCCCTATAACTTAATCCCTTCGCGCTAATACTAAGCGCCTACCTCCTAATATCTTTGCTAAAGATAAGAAGGATAATAAAAGCAATAACTACGCTATAGCTAAGTCTAATAATAAATTAGAATTTAAGAGTCCTTCTAAGAGGAAGCGCTATTATTAAAAACAGTTTCTATTCTATTAGCCTATCTTGTAGTATATAGTGCTTCTGTAGATTTCCTTTATTCTAGATTTCTTTAGCTTAAGTTTGTAGAATCTTAATCTTTTTGTTCCGCCTGCCTTTATCTTCTATACTATAATGTAAACACCTAATAGTTGTTTAGGTTAAATCTAGGCCTTTGTTTTAGTACTACTATTACAAGCTATTTTAGCTTTGCTTTAGCTCTTAAAATATCTTGTTGCTTATCTATATCTATTATCCTGTTCTTATTTTAGAGTTGCTTACTTCTTCTTACAGGCTTTAAACTACTAGTCGCTTTAGGAATATCTTGTTTGTACTAGGGCATTTCCTTAACTTCTCTACTACTTTCCTTAGAAGATTTGCTATTATTAGGCTGTTTAGCTACGCTTTTACTAGAACTACTAAACTAGGAATTAATTTGCTCTAGGTTAGCTAGTGTTTGTTAATAAAAGGCCTTTAGTTTATTTCCTAGCGTATAGCTTCGAAATTTAGTACTATTAAGCTCTTCTAACTAGTACTATCCTTTTTTGTTTCTACTACGTATCTAAAACGGGCCTTTCTACTTAGGAAGGAACTTAGTAAGTGTTAATCTATTATTCTTATAAAAAGAGTCTCTTAGTAATACTAGATCTCCTACTAAAAGCTTTGTTAGCCGAAGGACTTTTAAATTATTAAAATATTCCTTATTCTTATATTATAACTATACTATCCTATTAATAGCTTCTTAGAAGCGTTAGTCCCTTTAATTAAACTATCTTGCTCTTATTGCTAGAAGCGTAGGTATATTATAAACTATATTCTATAGAAGCGTTTGCTAGGTAGGAATAGAAAGCTCTATTAGTAATATATACTACTAGCTAGCAACTAGATAAGCTAGGGTTTTGTTCGTTAATCTCTTAATAGTAGTACGATCTGCCTATAGAACATTAGGTAAATTATTAACCTAGTTTCCTAGAAGCTTTTTTAGCGCTACTATAATAGGCGCATAACCTTATTTAATAAATCCTTGTCCTTAAGGATAGTACGCACTAGAGGTAACTTAATTAATTCCCTAGTAAGCTTAAAGGTCCTCTACTAGGCCCTTATTCTCTAGCCCTCTATTTGCTAATATCTTAAGTAGAATACCCTATTAGCAGAAAACTTCGTGCAATAGGAACTTCTAAACGCTTTTTAAGTTATTTTTTACTAACGCCTTAGCCTCTACCTATTAAGAGACGTAGTTACAAGCTACTATAAGGTACTTCTTACTATTACGCCCTAGTAGTATATAGACTACGTTAATTGTAATCTATCTAAATAGGATGTTTAGTAGCTCTATAGGCTAGAGCTCTTCCTGTACAATTACTAATGCATGCGATTAGTATTTAGGATAGCTCTTAATATAGTTCTTAACTTAATTGTATTAGCCTTTTTAGTAGTATTAGGCCTAGACTTTTCTCTATATACCTTCCTTCTCTTAGTGTTTAGACTTATTGTAAAGAGCGCGTATTATTTCTAGCTACTAGCTTAGATTATTAACTACTTGTTGTAAGGGTCTACCTCTAGTTAGTAGCGTAAACAAATAACGTTCCTAAATAGTTATCTATAAGGCCTTAGTTTTAAACTTCCTTAACTTTGCCTTAGAGAGGCTGCTAGGCCTTCTGCGATATAGGAGCTATACTACTATTACCTATAATTTACTACTATACCCGTCCTCTAGTAGATTCTCCTTAAATAATAGATTAGCTTAATACATTCTATATATTAGTGTTAGCGCTTTGTTAATTACAAGCTAAATAGCGTTTAGGTAGGCGTTAATAAAGTCTTCTACATTATTTTCTAGCTCCTAGGGTAGTTCCTATCCTTCTAGCTCTAGCCTTCTTAATAGCGTATCTGTAACTACGTTTTTCTTTCTAGCGACGTGTACAATATCAAAATCCTATATATTAAAAAGAGCTAACTAGTAAGTAATTAGGGTACCTAGGAGATCTATCGCACTACGCTAAAGTTAGGTAATAAGTATTTTTGTATCTATTTCTACTATAAACTATACGCTGTAGATATAGGAGCAAAACTTCTTTAGGGCAAGTAATAGTGCCTTGCACTTATACTTACTAGAGTCCTAGTTACGTTCTATAATAGACTATACCCTACTTTTAAAACGAATAGGGTACTAGTAACTATTTAGGTTAACCTATACAATAACTACACCTTAACCTTTCTTGCTACTATTTACTACTAGGATAATCTATTAGAGTAGTTTGCTATAATTAATTAATACTAACGCTAGCGTAGTTATTAGAGCTCCCTTTAGGTGCTCTATTGCCTGTATCTATTCGTTTTCCTATTCAAAGGGCGCGTTTTTGCGCAAGAGCTTAAAAAGAGGCGCTACTATAATAGCGAAACTAAGGACCTAGATGTAATAGTACACGTATATACTAATAAACATTTAGACTTCTCTAGCGTTGCAACACTAAGGCTAGTTAACTATCTTATTAATTTTCTTTTTATCTAGGTAGTAACTATTCTTGTTAATTTAGTATCCTACTACTATTATAGAGGGGTAGTAGAAGTTAGATTTATACCTAGATATAGTAGCGCCTACTCGCTTAATATCTACAAGGACTTTATTAATATTTAAAAAGTGTTTAGTAATAAACCTTCTAATACTAGGCTCTATCTCTTTGTTATTATACCTAGTCTTTAGCCCTTTAATACAAACGTTGTCTAGATACGGCATATATCTATCTAGAATATAATCCCTGCAGATTTTAGTTATAACGCGAACAAATTCTATAATAGAATTAGTAGCTCCTATAAGGAGAGTATACTAGCAAACTAGACCTAATAGAGTAGAGAAAGCTATTATATCCCTAGAGTCTCTATGCAATTCTACTTAATTGTATCCTAAGAAGAATGTTACAAGTAACAAGAAGGATTCCCTCCGTGACAGTGGAGTAAGGGCGGAAGGCCAACCAACGTCCACGTTAGAGGATCACCACGGGACAGACGTCACGTGACAGGCTTCACGCTAAGGCCGGTGCGGCCCTACCCGTATGTAAGGGCCAGGGAAGTCACATGACCGGGCGTCTTCAGGACTTTAGAGATTACAGGGATAATTCGATGAAGACCGTGAAGACAGGACTAAGGACAATAGGTATAAGAATAGGTTGGATTTTATTATTACACTTGTTGTGGTTAACTTAAATAGTTTATCTCTCACCTAGATTGTAACTAGTTATTCTATTATTTATAGAATAGGATTGTCTTTACCTCTTAGTTAACCTCGATAACTCTTTTCTACTACGAATCGCCAGACAACCCTTACGGCCTACCGCTTAAGTCTACCTCGCCTTAGTACGGACCAAGCCTAGAGAAGTATAGCCTAACCCCGTGTAACAAAGAAGTCTAATAGGCTTATAACAACGCAGCCTACGAACTCTTCTAAAAACTTATTAGGATTAGGCGGAGGGTTAGTATCGCGAATAGTAACCCTATTAAGCTTTTACGCGTTATTAATTAGACAATAGCCTTTGTTCTTCTTTACTACTAGGAACTATAGATTGCGATACTAGCTTTTATAGAGCTTAAGGGTGCCTCTATTAATATAATCTTAAATTATATTAATAACAACTTGCTAAAGCTTCCTTAGGACTAGGAATTAGTCTGCTCTCTACGCCTAGTATAGTATCGTATTAATAACTACTAGAGGTATTACGTCCTTACTAACGCGTCCTAACTCTTTAAAATCCTATGCTAGCGCTCCTTCTTGTTAATATAGAACCTCTAGCAACATTTCTCTTTCCTTATACTATAGATCTAGAGAGATCTTTATCTCTAATACGCGTTTAGGCGTTATCTATATACCTCTAGGAAACTCTGTATATCGCGGTTTAAAATACTAACTAAATAGAGTAGAGTTACTATTAGTATTTAGCTTCTATTTAGTTACTACTCTTTCTTTCTAATCTAGCCGTCCTTTAATGTCCCTAGATAGTTATCCTAAGTTATTAATAGGTTCTACTTTAACACCTTTACGCTTATAGGCACTATTAATCTAAAGGTTAATTAGCAAATCCTTAGGATAAGGCTAATTAGAGTACGTAAGTGCTACTATTATAACTTTAATTAGTAGCGCAGCACCCTTGTTAACACTAGCGAGGTTCCTTTCTTAGAATATAGTTTCTGTCTCTTCTATTGTTTTGTCTTCCTACGCAAGTTGCGTAATCTCCTTAAAGACTTAGTTTAATAACTATTCGCAGCTATCTATAGCAAAGACACATAAACTATCCTTATCTCTTAGTACTAGGCTTCTATTAGAACCTTTTCTAATAGATTCTCTATTTAACTAGTAGATATATTGCTCCTATTCCGCTAATTAGCAACTGCGTTTGCCGCGCTTACCTTTTCTATATTTTCGCTTATTAAATTTTTTAGTGTCCTAAGCACTAATTAGCTCTTTAACTATTTCTATCCTTACCTTTACTAACCCTACTTTACTAAGCGCCTATTCTTCTACTAGTCCTTTAGACAAGTTTAAGAGTAGCGCGCTAGCTACTACACTCTTATACCTTTCCCTACTAATAGGCCTACGTAGGCGTTAGGTTTAGTAAGTCTATTACTCCTTGTATACACAAAGCGCGTGTTTAATTAACTATTAACGCTAAAGATACAATAGTATATTAAACTATTTATTACGTATTTAATACGCGACTAAAAATTAGTTAGGAAAGGGTTACCTAATATAATTAGATTAGTACACGCCTCTATAACAAAGAAGTTTATGCGAACTTTAATCTAACCTATAATAATAGGGACTCCCTAGACAATGCCTACAAAGCTTACTATACTACTATTTGCTATAACTATCTAAGTAGCCTTTATACTATTTAGTAGAGAAGTAATTAGTAGTATAGCCTTCTCTACTACTTCTCTCTTAATAGTATTTAGCTCTATACCTAAGTCTAGTAGAGCAAGGAATAAACTACCCTAAATATCTATTAGCACCTTTAGGCAATCCTATTAGAAGTGCTTAATACCTATTAGTTAGTTGTAGGGTTTCTAATTATCCTTTAGGTAATTGTAGTCCTCTTCCTTAATATTGTTATACTTAGTTCCTAGGTTAGCAATAATATGCTACTATACGTAGCTTATTTCTAGATCTATCTAATACTTAGCCCTAAGTCTATAATACTTAATAACTTAACTATTCTTAGCTTCTACTAACACGTAGTTAGGGAGCGTGCTTAAAGTAAGTGCGCTAATCTCTCCTTAGGCGCCTTCCTTAGCTAAGTTAATTTTAAACTTCTTAAACTCCTTATTAGTATAGCTTAAGCTAAACAGCGTTTTGCGTACCTTAGGCATGTTTCCTAGTAGGACTCTAATCTAAAAAAGCACTTCTATATTAAGGATATTCCTAATTACTAATTAGGTATTAGGCTTAAACTTATTAACTATCTTGCGCTTTCTAAGCTACTTTTTACTAGGTCTATCCTTATTCTCTACTATTAGTAGCTAAGAATTATATATATCTACTTCCTAATCTATAGTATCCTTAGGTTTCTTAAGCTAGACTATTTAGTCTTTATTAATAGCTCTTAAAAGCCCTTTAGACTAGCTCTTGTAGCCTTTAAGGTGCAGAACATGTTTACTACTTAGCCTTTAGAGAATAGACTTAGGTGTTAGCTTTTAAACCTTATCTTGCGTAGAGTTACCTTTCTAAGCTTCTACAGGTATATAGGTAATTGTTGTAGACGTAATAGTATTGTATTCCCCTTACAATCCTAGGCAAGGCTTAAAGTCTAATTTGTCTTTAGCAAAGATGTTTAACAATTTCTAAAACTAATTAACTTCTTCCTCCTAGAGGCATCCTAGCAAGTTAGGTACTAGCTAAATAGATATCGCGTTGTTCTCTACTGCGGTAACCGCGGGCTTGTTCTTAAAGGGCGATGTAATAGTAAGTAGGTTAATATCCTATTTAAGAAACTTTCTCTTAATCTAAGCCGTAATATTCTCTCCTTAGAGTCGCTAACTAAGGTTTAGTACGCGTCCTTACGAGTTTTCTTCTATTCCCTAGTAGAGAATATTCCTATTATTAAGGTGTACCTAGCCTTTATCTATAAACGCTCTAAGGGTAGGGTATTTGTTCTTCTAGTAAGTAGACTTATTATATACCTAGTAGTTTATATTAGTATTAAAGAACTAACCTTAGCCTCTGTCTTAGCTTTAAGCACTATTGCCGTATAACTAATTACTATTTAGCTAATAGCTTTAGTACTACTACGGGCGATACTAATTTACTAGTTAAGGGGCCCTTGCATCCTAGGTTAGAAAGGTTCTACTCTAAATTACCCTTTTAGTAGTTCTTTAGTCTACCTCTATACAAACAGCTAAGTTACTTATTAGCTTAGTTTCTTAGTTAGTCTACTATACTCTCTATAGCTTAAGCTCTAATTTTGCCTAATTAATCTTTAGATTAAGCATTTTGTTAACTAGTTCGTCTACTTCTATATTAGTAGGAGCCTTACTAGGGGGAGACTAGGTTATCTTATGCTTAAGCTTATTATTACGAAGGGGATAGTTAAGCTTTAGCGGCTAGAATACTTAGTTCTGTGCAGTAGGTATAGTAGGTATAGCTAGCAGAGTAGGAATAGTGTACTAAAAGGCTTTTAGCACTAGTAGGGTAAACTTAACCTCTAGAGTTAGTTTCTTAATTGCCTTAGACAGATTAAGCATGCGCGCTTCCTCTTCTACCTTAAGTCTTATAGTTAGGTAGTTACTAATTTTCTTATAACTAAAGGACTTAGGGCTATTAGTCTAAAGTAAGAACTTCTCTAGCACCTTAGTTGCGTGCCTAAGAGGTAATCCCTTTACTAGATAGAATCTACGCCTTTCTTTATTAATTGTAGTAGCTTTAATGCAACGTTTACTACAAATCTAGAACTCCTGCAAGTATTTCTTAATATTTAGGTTAGAACGTGCTTAGCACTGTAAAAGCTAGTGTTTAAAATACTCTGTATAAGCCTCCTGCTAATCTTTGTTGTTAGTTCTAAAAAGCTTTCTAAGCGCATTATAGAAGTCCTTCTAGCTCTTATTAACTAATGCCTTTGCGTATAGATCTAAGGATTAAATAATAGACTACTATTTTGGTTTACAATAAGCTAAAAGACGATTAATTATTATCTTCTTAGTAAAACTGTAGTACTTAGACATATCCTTAAAACGCTTAAGGAAAACAGTAACGTTAGACCTATTAAAGACTAGCATAGTCTCTATAGGATAAGGCGGAAGCTATGTAGTAAGTATAGGGCTGCGGCTTCTAAGCTACTAAAGAGACGTAGCTATTATCTAGAGGATCTTTGTTATGTCTGCATCCTAAGGTTAACTAATAGGACTTTCCTAAGCTATAGACGCCTCTAGCGTAATTCCTAGAATAGTAGAACTCTCTAAGTCTATTATAGTAGTTTTTGCTATTTCTAATTACTTAGCTTTAACTAAGGATGTAGCTTGTTCTATACTATAGGCTTTTAAAGGTTGTTTAGTAATTAATTAGTTTCTCTTACCTAGCTTATACTTTATAAGATAGCTCTTGCTTATTCACGCGATATATGCGATAAGGATATAAAGAAATACTACTAAGAGTGTTAACACTACGTATAGTAAAGACTACTGTTTGCTTTTTGCGTTCTCTTGCTACTAATTGTTATTCTAGAGGAGAGTTATTGCTCTCCTTTTTATATACTCTAATATATCTTCTGTACTTTCTATGTTTTCTTAAGGACAGCTGTCCTTCTAACTGCTTATCCTTAGTTCCTTAGTTAATTTTGTGTTACTATTGCACTAAGTAGGTATAGTGCAATAGATCTATGTAGCTTCTTCCTTGCTAATACCCCTTTAGGCAGCTCCTTAAAGCCTAATTACGCTAATCCTAGCTTTATAGACCTTTCTTCGCGCCTAATAGCGTAGTAATAGTCCTATTATAATTTTACTCTTGTATGCCTTAGTAGTTCAATTAGTAGTTGCTAATTTCTTTAGAGGTTTTCTATAACGCCTACTTTCTAATATACTATTCTTTTACTATCTCTTTTACTATCTCTTTTACTATCTCTTTTACTATCTCTTTTTTGTTCGCTAAACGTTGTTTAGTATGCCTATACTATATTATCTCTTTCTATTACTCTATCTTACCTATTTTTGTTACTATGTAATCTTATAATCTATTTCTTATCTAAGGCTATAGAACTACGTGTTCTATAAAGCCTTTAGAGTATATTTGTACGCGAAATAGTAGACGCGCAGCCCTCCTAAAGCTAGAAGGCTATAAGGTTAGAGTTGTAATTAGTTGCTATATGTAGTAGAGTATTTAGCACTATGCTAAATACTCTATAGGAACGTGTACTTAATACAAAAGTGTATATTAGTTATTGTATGTGTTTATTATTATCTATATTGTTAGTTAGTTCTATCTAATATTTGTTTTTCCTCTCTAATCTTGCTCCCTAGTCTAATTAGCCTTTAGGCCCTTAGCAGCACCAGTTGCTTAACTACAGCACTAGAAGAAATAATATTATATATACTATATCTCCCTTTTATACTATAAGTTTAGTAAAGTTATTAACTAAAGGGAGCGCTAATTACTATCTTATACATACACTAACTATTAAAAACTAAGCTAAACTAGTATTGTAAGCGTATACAACAAGGTAGTAGTAAGGTAGGAAATTACCTTATATAGTCTTTTTAAAGTCTCTATAAGGTAATAAGAGAGGCCTAAAAGATTCTTTACTACGTATATAAACAATAGCTATGCTAGTAATAAGTTCCCTATTCTTAGCCTAATATAGGAACCTTAATGTTAAGTACTCTTTCTTTCTAGCTATAATTTAGACTAAGCTGTACACGCTATTAGTAGTATAAGGAGCTAAGACAAAAGGGCTTATATCTTTAGAAGATAACCTTTAAAAGGATTCTAGCGTACTAATACAGAAGGTTATAATACTATAGTTCTAATTTGTTTCGTCTAAAGATAGTATATTAGACCTTGTTCTTTTTTGTTTACAGTAGTATACAGACATCGCTAGTATTAGGTATTAAATTTAGTATCTTTAGTGTAGTATATAGTTCGCTTATAGTAGAAAACACCTTTTAATAGTATTTATCTAACTAAGAGAAATTACATTCAGACTTAGAATCGCTAGATATGTTCGCACGCTACTAAAATAGAAGAGTAAATTAGCTATAAGTAAGGATTTAGAAATTATAGCTCTAGAAACGCTTCCTAGTGTTGTAGCTAGAGCAATATAAGAAACATTATAGCAAAAGGTTTAACTATAGTATTTAGTGTAATAGGCTAAAGCCTAGTTAGTAGATCCTTAATAGGATCTCGGTTACGTGCGCGAGGCGCACGACCCGTACTCGCTAACACCTAGCGCTTACAATACTAGCACTAGGTTAAGGTTATCCTAACTTACTACCTTTTCTAAATAACCTTTAGAACGCTAGCTACCTATAGTTCTCTTTAGTATTAAATACAATTACTAGTATACCTATACATCTGCTCCCTAAGCGTAGCCCCTTACATTTTGTATTTAATCCTAATTAATAGAGCCTTACTTTAAGACTCTATTAATACAAAGCGCGTTAAGCCTCTTAACTACCTTATTGTTACGTGCGAGTAGGTTAATCTACTGCATAGGATTAGTGTTGCCCTGTTGCCTAAAAGGCTTTTAGATAATAACTAGGCAGAAGCTATTACAAGATCGCTAGCCTAGGACTATAGCCTTGCAAGAAGCTTAGTTAGACAAGAGACTAGCCTACAAGACGCTAGTGCTAAATAGGTATTAGATAGCTAGTAGACTCTAGTTTGTGTACGAGATACCTTTTAGAGGAAAAGCCCTACAAGATACCTTAATAGTATAGAGGTATAGGTCCTACTAGTGCGCAAGAACAACTACAAGGGAGTAAGCGATAGTAGTTAAAGTCCTATTAGTCCTCTAAGGTCTAAGGAATAGGCAACGACCCTGCGCTAGAGCTAAATTGCAGCTAATAGAGCAAGCTATTGTCTAAAGTCCTATTAGTCCTCTATTAAATAAGGCATAGGCTATAATACTAAGTTAAAGTACTAACTAGTGCGAGAATTGTAAGCGTAAGGTAACTAGGTTACTAAAAGTCGCGACTACCTAACAACTACTAAAGGTTGTTTAGAAGGGCTTTATTATTGTAAATAAGCTATAGAAGTCCTACTAGTCCTTACTAAAGAGGAGTAGGCTACAATACTATGTCTAAGATAGACTAACAAGCTTGTAAGCGTAAGGTAACTAGGTTACTAAAAGTCGCAACTGCCTAACAACTACTAAAGGTTGTTTAGAAGGGCTTTGTTATTATAAACAAGCTATAGAAGTCCTACTAGTCCTTACTAAAGAGGAGTAGGCTATAACACTATATCTAAGATAGACTAACAAGCTTGTAAGCGTAAGGTAACTAGGTTACCAAAAGTCGCGACTATCTAACAACTACTAAAGGTTGTTTAGAAGGGCTTTGTTATTATAAACAAGCTATAGAAGCCCTATATAGTAATAGGCTACAGAAGCCCTACTAGTCCTCGCTATAGAGGAGTAGGCTACTACTTAGTAGTTTATAGGAAACTAGCTACTAGTGCAAGAACAATTAATAAGCAAATACTAATTAAGAAGCCTTACAAGGGAAGCAAGTATACATACAGAAACAAGCCTTCTAATAGATAATTAGAAGATAGAAGATAATCTGCCTAACCTAAACGCAGACAAGCTGTTAGCTTACGCGTTAGCTAAGCACCTAGCTAGAGTACTAGATAAGGAGATATAACAAAGTATTATTAATATACTTAGGAATAATAGGTAGAAGGACGCTGCAATAACAACAATAATTAAAGAAGTCGCTAGATAGATAGTAGGACTATCTAGTAGTCCGCTAAAAGCTACTTAGGACACGACAGCAACAATTATAGCTACACTTGCCTAAATATTAGCCCTAATAATATTATAGCTAGAAGCCCTAGAACACAAGGGCACCTAATTAACTCCGCCTACGTAGACGCCTAAGAGCTATTTAGACTAAGCCTAAGTATCCTCCTACTTAGAAAAGCTACAGAAAAAGAGACTCCTAGATCTAGAATAGTTTAATAGAAATAGGCTAAACTACCTAGGGTAGAAATATAAGTGTAAAGGGAAACTTAAGTACAACTTATACTTGTTTCCTACTAAAGACGCGAAGAAGCGATACGTCCTTAGTTAAACTAAGGAGAAGGCTAATTAGGTTCTCCTGCTATAGATACTAGAGAGTTAGCAAGGTATAGTAGAAGAGCTATAGAAGCACATAAACATATAGTTCCTTAAGGTACACTAATAGAAACGCGCTCTAAACAAGCTCTAACACTTAAAGTAAGGCTAACAATCTATTAGGGACTACGTCTCTAAGTTTAACTAGCTGTAAGTAGAATTAGGCTAAGAGTTTAGTAAATCTATTCTCTAAGAGATGTTTAGTAAAGGACTAACTACGGAGCTCTAACGTCTTATACTACGTACCCCTAAGTATATTAACTTTAAAGAATATATAGAAGAAGCTATAGAGATTTCTAACAATCTCTACTATATTAACCTAAACGCAAAGTCGCAAGAAGGACCCTTATAGTATACTTACAAGTACTATTGTTAGAGCAACTAGAACTATAATTAGACTCCCTCTCTAGAACACATAGACTAGGAACCTACAAAAGTCTAGAAGGCACGCGCAAGAGATTAGAACCTAAACAATAATTAGATAGAGTGCTACTCTTACAGTAAGAAGGGATACATCTCTAGGAACTATAACAAGGGCGCAAGACTAAAGAGCACAAAGGTAAGTAGGGTAACTTAGTAAGAACCTACTCCTACTTATAAATACTATGTAGAAGCTAGAAGCACTAGCGACTTAGGAGAGTTAGAAAAAGAATAGCTCTAAACTAAAGTTGCTGTTTAGAGCTCCTAAAGATAGATTAGCAAATAAGTAAAGAATAGAACTAGTTTAAAAAGGAATATATAAGCACCCCTCTACTTACTACGCACCTAATTGTAAACTCTCTCTATAATATAAACGCGCTAATTAATAGTAGGTGTCTGTGTTACGCACTAGTTAACAGGAGGTTTGCTTAAAGAGCTAGTCTAGAGCGCTTTACAATTGTCCCTTAGACAATAGAGGGAATTAATAGGAAGTTATCTAGAATTAACAAGGTCGCTTGTTTTAAGTTTAATATATACAGACACTAAGAAACTACGTATACCTACGTAGTAAATAATATAAATAATAAAATAGTCCTTAGAAAAGGGTAGATAGACTACTAAGATATATTAATTGCTCCTAAGTAGAGGAGCTTATACATCTATACAAAGGGTGTTTAGATTAGGTGCAACTAGAGCACTATTAGAACACACCCTATACGCTAGATAAGCGCTAACGCTTTTATAGGTCTCCTTAAGAAGTTGAGAGACCCTAAGACAAATATACAGGTGTTTACTATATTAATTGCGGATATTAATAAGGCGCTAGAGCTAAAGAAAGTAGTAGATATAAGATCCCTACTACTAATACACTATTAGAGCTTTTTAGAGCTCTTTAATCCTAGGGAAGCGAATAAGCTCCCTCTACACTAAGAACCTAGAGATAACTACTAAATCGACTTTAAGCTAAAAGATAGTTAGGAACAAAAACTACTATAGGGCCTATTATACAACATGTCTAGAGGTAAACTTTTAGTGCTCTAAAAGGAGCTAACGTCTTTATTAGAGAAGGGCTTTATACGTATAAGTAGTTTCCTAGCTATAGCACTAGTATTATTTGTAAAGAAGCTAGGAGGAGGGCTCTACTTGTGTATTAATTACTAAGCCCTTAACGCTATTACGTAGAAGGATAGGTATCCTTTACCCTTAATCTAAGAGACCCTTAACAACCTTAGTAAGGCAAAGTAGTTTACTAAGTTAGACGTAATAGCGGCCTTCTATAAGATTAGAATCGCAGAAGGAGACAAATAGAAAACAGCCTTCTAAACGCGTTTTAGCTTGTTTAAGTAGATAGTAACCCTATTTAGCATAGCGAACTCCCTAAGCACCTTCTAACAGTATATTAACTAGTTACTAAGAAAATACTTAGACAAGTTTGTCTTAGCGTACCTTAACAACGTGTTAATCTATACTAATAGAAGTTTAGAACAGCACTAGGAACACGTCTAAAAGGTCCTTAGGAAGCTCTAAGAGGCAGGCCTGTACATAGACATTAAGAAAAGCGAGTTTAAAGTAAAGTCTACAAAGTACCTAGGCTTTATTATTAATATAGGGAAGGGTATCTAAATAGATCTAGAGAAGGTTAAGGCAATTAGAGAGTAGGAAGCACCTAAGATAGTAAAGGGTATACAATTGTTCCTTAGATTTATAAACTTTTACTAAAAGTTTATTAGGAACTTCTCTAGAATAACAGCTCTACTTACACGTCTTACAGGCGACGTAAGTTTTACCTAGAGATAAGAGGAGCAAGAAGCTTTTAATAAACTAAAGGAAGCCTTCTTAAGTAAACCTAACCTAGCTACATTTAATTCTAAACGCGATACAGTCCTTAAATACAACTTGTCTAGATATATAGTAGGAGGAGTACTATCCTAATATAATAACAAAGGGATACTACGTCCTTGTGCGTACTTCTTAAAGAAGAATAACGCCTATAAGTGCAATTACAAGATCTATAACAAGGAACTATTAGCTATAGTACAATACCTAAAGGAATAGAGCGCTAAACTTTATTTAGTGAAGAGCTTTAAGGTTATTACTAATTATAAGAACCTTAAGTACTTTATAAAGCTAAAGATGCTAAGCGAGCGTTAGATGCGCTAGGCTGCACTATTAAGTTAGTACAACATAGAAATACTATACTAACTAGGAAAGCAAAATGTAAGAGCGGATGCGCTCTTACAGAGAAAACAAGATCTACTAGAAAACGCAGATAATAAACGCCTACAGAAGCGTGTAGTACAGATTTTAAAGCCTACAAATTAGTGCTATAAAGAACTCTTAGAAGACTAAGATAATTATACTAGAACTTAGGTAATGTTAGCGAAGATACGTGTAGGTAAGGTTAGAAACCCTTGTAGACTACCTAAAAAGTAGTTAGATTTAGAAACCGCTGTTAATAGCAACAGCGTAAATAAAGAAGAACGCTATAAGAACGCGTTTATAAATATAGCTAAGCTAGTAGACTTAGTAAATAAGGAAGAACTAGCTAAGAATAAGCTTAAAGAACTATAGCTAGACGCTTAGAAGGACAATTAGTAATACAAGGACGTAGTATAGGTAGTTATAAACAAGAAACAAAGGTTTCCTCCTAGCCTAGGCGTAAAGTGCTTAATCGCAGAGTGTATAACGTGCCCCACTATCGAGATGCGCACACTATCGAAATGCGCACAAAATACAGCAATCCATGTTCGTATGCGAATAACTTAACACCACAACAAGCTATCTACGCGTTTAATAGCTAGAATTAATCTACTACTTCTGCTGCATATTTCTTGCATGTGCGCTTATTATGTCCTGCCTCGCCGCAGTTCTTGCAGCGTTGGATACCTCCTGCACTACTACCTGCGCGCACCCTCTGCTGACGCCTCTCCGCCTCTAACTAAGCCTTAACATCCCTTTGCCTAACTATATCCTCTGCCTCTGCCTGCGATAGGGTCCCTCCCTTCTGGATTCGCTTTTTCTTGCGCTTTTTACGTTTAGATGCTGCCTGGTTTGCCTCTTTAAGGTTGGCTATTCTAGCCTCAAGCAACGTGTGTGAGTGCACCTTTAAAGTTAATCCCTTTTTAACCTGCAGCACCATCTTAATAATAGAATCAGGTGATGATTCCTTGTGATCTGTTATCCTCTTGACAATTAGCGTTGTTTAAGCCTCTATCTCCTAGGCGTTGCTTGGTGTTTTAGGTTCCTAAGGGGTAGGCCCTAGTGCAGGTGGTGTTGGCGTACGAGGCTGTACTTCAAGCCTAGATAACACTACATCTAGGTTATGTAGGACTAAGCCAGTTGCTCGAAAGCTTGATAAGATATTGTTCTTTGAGAACGCCTTGTTAAATATTAGTTTGAAGGCAGCTAGGAAGGCTTTCTTGTTAATGTAGTAGATGTAGCTGTCTGCTAAGCCCCTAACTTCCTTCTTGTACGCCTGCTTTAGCGGGGCAAAACAACCCACATTAAGTAGCTGTAGGATGTGCGATAAGTGTGGAGGCATGCAGAGGGTGATAATATTGCTTTCCTTACACAGATCCTAGAAGGCGAGCGACTTGTAGCTCTTATAGCTATTAATAATAAGCAGCTAGTAACTACCTACTGTGCGAGCCTCTATATGCTAGATAAAGTGCTGCAGCTATGCAAGACCAAGCTCGTTTGTTGTCTAGCTATTTTTACTAACTCCTATCCTCTAATCTTTAGGGTTGTAATACTAGGCCTGGTTATAGTTCTTTGCCTTAAAGATGAAGAAGGGTGGGATAGACCACCCCATCGCGTTAATGCTAGCAATTAGCGTTGCCCACTCACGATTACTAGGCTGAACACTAAGTAGCTTAAGACGTCTCTTAGAGGCTGTTACTACCTTAACAGACCCTCTAACGCCTATCTAGAAGCTAGTCTTATTAAAATTATAGACGTCTTTATCTATAATCCTATACTTGGCCTTAACGTTGTGCACAAGATTGAACCAGGGCCTAATAATAGCTAGGTCGCTGCAGAGGACTCTCTAGTAATCCCGCTGTCTTGTTAACTAAGATTTAATCTTAGGTCTCCAGCGTACAAGCCTGTAGGTCCAGTTTTCTCTAACCTAGCCACTACTACGTATAGCTAGTAGTTGGTTGGCCATTTCTCGCACATAGTTAAGCGTAGGGGCAAAGCCTCGCGCATTAAGCTTCCTTATATATTGTATAATCGCCTCCTCTTCATTCCTCTAGAGTTTTAATTGGTTAGGTTAAGCATCGCGTTGTGAAGCCTTCCTAGCGCGTCGATTGCGGAGAGTGCTTTCATGTATATCGTAGCAATGCGCGGCTTGTCGCTAGGTAAGCGACGCGTTAGATTTTATAGCTTAGATAGCCTAGATAACTCTATCTTCAGTAGAAAGCAGTTTAAGATTTAGTAGTTAAGACATTGTGATAGAGAGTTGAAAGTGGTGGGGGCTTAGCAGAGTGCGCATTTCGATGGTGTGCGCATCTCGATGGTGGGGCACGTTAGTTAATAACTATAAAGAGTTATTATATTAAGGAAGGAGGTAGGTGCTAAATAGTAAAAGTCTACGCACCTAAATTATTAGTAGGGTTTACAATTCCCCTTTAGTAGGCTACCTAGGCCGCAAAATAACGTACAAGACGTTAGCCTAGGACTTCTTCTAGCTAGGTATGTTAGATAGTATTAGACAATACATAAGGAACTACAACGTATATAGACAAACAAAACTATAGAAAGAGGGCGCTTAAGGATTCTTAAAGCTATTGCCTATACCTACGTGTATATAGAAGGAAATATTAATAGATTTTATTAATAGATTGCCTATTAGCAAAGGTATAAGCTGCCTTATAGTTATTATAAATAGACTTAGTAAAGAGTTAATCTTTACACTATTACTAGATACACAAACAGGAACTGTAGTCTAAGCATTTATTAGGTAGGTTGTTGCGTACTACTAGCTACTAGACGCTATTATCTTAGATAGAGGTAGCTAGTTTGTAAGTGTACTATAGGAACGCCTGTGCAAGATACTAAAAATTAATTAGCAACTATTAATAGCCTTCTACCCGCAGACAGATAGTTTAATAGAATAGATAAACAGCGTATAGGAAGCGTACACCTAAGCGTTTATTAGCTAGGCGTAAGATAACTAGGCTTTGTGTTGCCCTATAGCCTAAATCGCGATTAATAGAAGAGACGCAACGTCTATAGGATTTGCGCCTTTCTTCCTATAACACAGTTATAATATAGATCTATTGCAACTAGAAACCCTACTTAGTGCGGAAAGGAGGAAGTACATAGCTAAAGAACGTTTAAACTATAAAAAAGCTAAGACAATTGTAGCGAAGTTCTAATAGATGTTTAATCTTGCGCAAGCAAGAATAGCAGAGGCCTAAGTTAAATAGGAGAAGCAGGTAAATAGGCACTATAGAGAAGCCTAACAATATAGGGTAGGTAATAAGGTGTAGCTACAATTAGACAAGTAGTATAGGACAGAGCAACTATTAAGGAAGCTTAACTAAAAAAGCGCTAAGTACACAGTAATTAAGCTAGTTAATAGTTACTTAGTTAAGCTAGATACGCCGCTAGGTTGCTACCTAGTATTCTACGTAGATAGGTTACGCCTTGCTAGCTTAGACCCCTTGCTAAGTTAGAAGTTAGACAACTACTAGCTAATACCCCTTTAGGTTAAAGGAGAGGACAAATAGCTAGTAGAGGAAATTGTAAGCAAAGGATAGTAACACAGAGGTTGTAGATAGAAGCTATTCTATAAGGTAAAATAGAAAGGTTACTACTAAACAACCCTAGAACTAGCTAAGAATTTTAAAAATACCGCAGCGTTAGATTGTTGGGAGGAGGATACAAAGGAATTTTAGAACAAGAAAAGGCGTTTACTAGACGAGTATTAACAATAACCCTTTAGAAGGGGGAGAAGGGGGGTAATATAATAGGCTAAAGCCTAGTTAGTAGATCCTTAATAGGATCTTAGTTACGTGCGTAAGGCGTACAACTTACACTCGCTAGCACCTAGCGCTTGCAATACTAGCACTAGGTTAAGGTTATCCTAATTTACTACCTTTTCTAAATAACCTTTAGAACGCTAGCTACCTATAGTTCTCTTTAGTATTAAATACAATTACTAGTATACCTGTGCATCTGCTCCCTAAGCGTAGCCCCTTACAAGTAGTCTAATAGTTTAACAAATAGAACTATACAAATATAGAAGAGCTAGCTAAGCTAAAGCTAGGCACAGTATTAGATAACAAGATCTTTTACAAAACTACTCTAGAACACTTTATAGACTATTACTAGCTATTAATTCCCTACGTTAATAGATTGTAGAGAAAGATATTCTCTAGAGGTAGAAGGTAGAAGGTTCTAAATCTAAAGCTATACTTAGATATAAAGGAGATCCTTTAGGTAGTATAAGATAACTTAAAGGAGTTAGAGGAATAAGGAGGTATCTAAAAGTTAGTTTTACTAAAGTCGCACGTAGGCCTTCTAACTTAGCTTAATAAGCTCTTCTAGGTTACTCTATCTCTATATTACTAAATCTAGAGTTTAGTAGTACTAAAGCTGCTTACTTAGTATTAAGGACGGTTTACAAAAACGTCTAAGGTAACTATTAACAGAAATATTAAGAGAAGTATATATTAACAAAGAAGTATAAAGAGAATTTCCTTTAATTATATACAACTACGTTCTTTAATAGGAGAATAGCTTAATAATTAATAGTCTTTTAGCACCTTATAACTAACTAGATCCGCGCTACGTTATTATATACTATATATTAGTAAAGACCTTAAAGAGTATTTGTGTATAATAAACTCTAAACCTTAACTTTAGATCTAGGTCTCTCTAGTATAGGCTTCCGCCTTATACGTCTACGACTCTAACATACCTTATACAAGAGAGTAAAGCCTAATTAGGCTACTATACGCGATAGTCTAGAATTTAGCGACAAGTACTAGTATCTACTAGAGACTATAATAAAGGTTATATAAATACGTATCTAGTCTTACTCTAGTTCTTACCCCTTATAATATAGGCACCTATAGCTATTACAACTACTTCTAAGCCCTATACTAGTAGTTAGTAAGGCTAAATTCCGTAAGACTATATAGATCTTCTAATAGCTATTTATATAGCTATTTAGGACTACTCTCTTATTATATTACTTGCTCTACCTAGGCTCTACTACTAGGAATAAGTACACAACAATATAACTCTCTATAAGTCCTATTTAAAACTACATATAGAGTAGGTATAAAAGGTAGGAGCCCCCTATATTCTAGACTATATTAATTCTTATTAATATAATACACTTTATATTAGTTAGCCTTATAATCTATTTCTTAGTTAGACCTATACTAAGCAGCGTGCTTACTTACCTTAATATTAGAAATCTTGTTAGAGTAGAAGCTAATATTTCTAAGTACGAATACTAGTAGGAGAAAATTGCAGGAATTGTTGTTAGTATTAGCTTAATAGGCATAGGGATTACTAGTATTGCTACAATCGCAACTATAGCCTATTTAAGAGAACATATATACTACTAGCTAGATAGAGTTATTATATATAATCTCTAACTTCTTACTAGTAGTAATATTAGATAGCCTACCTACCTTAGCTATTCGCCGTCTACTAATAGGAATCTTAGCTTGTTTAATTGCTATAGATGTTCTTTTCTCCTTACTAGGCTATATAGGTAATACACCTACTAGTAATCTTAACTATACTTAATATTGTTTCTATAGTTACGTAGGTAACTTATCCCTATATTTAAAGCCGTCTAATTGTAAGTAGAGGCTAAATAATATCTTCTACTTATAAGTTAGTACTACTTACTCGCCTTGCTACTATATTGCTTTTATCTTTAGTAATCTTATATAAGTAACTAGAGGCCTATAAGAACTTAGGATTTAAGTAGAGAGATAAAGATCTTTTATAATTATTTTATACGTTTATTATTACAAACGCGGCTGTAGCGTCTATCTAATTGTGTAGCGCAATTATTGTCTCTAGTTTTTTACTTACTAGTAGAAGCACTTCTATATAGCTATAATAAGGTATATTTATAGTAAGTCTTTGTATACCTTTGTTATAGAATCTCATTAGTACTAGGCCTATACTACTATATAGTTGCTGTGTTACTTTCCTTTCTATATTAATTAGATTTAGCGTTAACTTATTATTCTAATAAGCAATTAGATAAGAAGGCTGTACTATTTGTTCTCCTATAGAGTATTAAGAAATAGTACTCTCTAAATAGCGCAATAGCATATATTAAGGAGTAGGATATATTAAGAACAGCAAAGCCCTTCTACTAAGTATATAAAGCTAGGGTACTCTAATATATTTAATATATAGATTAGAGTTTTGCTATAGAAGGATATAGTTAACAAACTATCTTGGATTTAAAAGTAAAAGCCTTACGTATACCTAAGCTTTATTACTACTACGTAAACGCATCCTATTATATATATAAAATACAACAACCTATTTATAATAATATGTATACTACTATACTCTTAAGACTATAGGCGTTAACAGGAATCTTGTAGAGTAATAGTAATAAGATATAGTTTAGGATAATAGTACTATGCTCTATATATATAGTAGACAAGTAAGAGTTAATTAGTAGAGGTAATATTAAAGCCTGTAGCGAAGGAAAACCTTTTCCCTAGCACTTTTAAGTAGGATAGCGGGTATATAAGCTATAATAGGCTAGCTATAGTTAATATTATAATAGCCGCCCTAGTTTCTAATAGACCTTAATAGTAATATCTTCTTTTCTAACTACCTATAGAACCTAAACAAAAGTGCCTAAAGCTTTAATATTATTAATATAAATAGTCCTACTCCTCTTACTAGTATCTATATATCTTCTACGTCTTCCTAAGCCTTTCCTTATCCTTAGAATAGTACCTATTAATATAAAAGAATATTAAATATATCTCCTCCTTCTTAAAGTCTAACTCTAACTCTAACTCTAGGTTAAGAGTAATCCCTATTACAAAGTAAGCCATCTAGAGGCCTAAAAGAAAACAGCTAACTTAGGCACGAATTATATAGCTACATAGCTATATAGCTACAAGTCTAGCGTTAGTAGCAATAGATTATAGCTAAGCTACTTTAAGCTAAGTATATAGGTCCTTATCTAGTACTTCTAGTAGGCGGACTTAGAACTAGTATAGAAGTATAACAACCTCTTTAGAATATATAGTAGTATAGAAACAGCGCACATATAGGAAGAATTAGAGGATTAAACTATTAGTTTATTTTATATTACTATAAATAGTATATATAGCCGAATAGTAGTAAGGTGTACTACGTAGTACGGTAGTAGAGACATAAAACTATAGTACGTAGTACAAGAGAAAGACTCTAGGACTATAATAGAATCTAATATTAATATAATAGGCTATAATTTAATATATCTACTACTAGCTAAAGCGAGGTAGTTGTAGTTAGCTACCCTAAGGTGTAGCGTAAGAAACTAAATGCAACTATAGGGATACTTAGAGCTATCTAAACAAAAGAAGATTATAGTAGTCTTATAAGTATTTCTTCTATAATATATAGTAGCGTAGTTTTACTACACTAGGCAACTAACTAGGGAAGCGTTTACATATCTCTTCCTACCTTATACCCTATTTGTCCTTTAATAAGAGTAAAAGTACTTCCTCTAACTCTAGCTACAAGCTACGTGTTTGTTAGCTATATTTTTTTTTAAGTTCCTCCTTATCCTTATTCTCTTTAGTATAGTTATTATTATCTAAGTAGTCTATTTTATAACTAACAGCGTTAGTATAAAAACTGTTTATCTACTTTGTATTTAAGCTTTAGTAATTATAGAGGTCTAATACTCTTTTATTACACTAGTATCCTAGTAGCATCTATATATCTAGCAATAGCTAGGTTATATAGATAATTTTTACTTATTTACTAAGGACCTTATAACCTAGGGATACTAGGTTAAGAGAACAATTTAAGTTATAAGGACGTAACATTACTATTATAACTAAAGAGCTATTTAAAATAGTATAGAGCGTAAGATTAGTTATTTAATAAGATATACTAAGGTTGTATTTATACTTAATATTAGTTCTATTGTTAGCTATTGTACCTAGAGTATTTAATCCTAGGAAATAAGTTTAAGGATCTTTATTAGTATCGCGTTGTCCTAATATTAAATTTTATTGTAGTTAGCTTATTCTTAATTATTGTAGTGCCCTTGTAGGTACTATATTATAGTCTAATAGTCTAAGAAAATTATTTAATAGCTTACGTCCTATCTTAGGTGTCTAAGTCCTACGCCTACGCTATTGCGATCTTAATAGAAAGATGCTACTTACCTTGTTATAGCTTTATTCCTCTTTAAAGACCTCCTTAACTTTACTACTACTATCTTATCTATTTGTTGTACGCCTATTAGATTCCTAACTAACATCTTGTTTAAATTATAGTCTTTTAGAAAAGGTAATAGATATTCTTACCTATAGTAGCTTTTTAACTACTCCTTAAATATAAGCGCTGTCGCTATCTTCTATATTATAGAGGTTAGTTAGAGGTAGGGTTTAGCTTATAGTGCTATTTTCTTTATAGTTAGTACCTAGAGGGCTAGGGATAGTACTATTACTAGTACTAGGACAAGAAGCTTTGTCGCTAGGATCTAGTAGAGGCATTAGCTTAAGCGTATATATAGGTTTAATTATAGGGCTCTATAGCTATTACTTAGCTATTCTTTACTACTTTGCTAGATAGGGATTTTTAGGCTCTAGATCTAATATATTGTTTAGAACTACTTCTAAGGTAGTTATTATTGTATTAATAACTAAAGATTAATATAAACGTTTTTGCGTTAATAGTCTATTTATTACGCTAGCAATACTAAAGAACGTTTCGTCCTCTACTAGTAATCCCTCTTTAATAGTGTTAATATAGCTCTGTATACTAATTAGATAGTTCTACTTACTATTATAAGGGCTTTTAATACCCTCTATAGAGAAAGCGAACCCTATAGCTACGTTAAGATTACTACCCTATTTAGCGTAATCGCCTCTATAGGTAGTAGTTAGATAGTAGCTTTTGTCCTAATAATTAGAGGTACTATTACTACGCTGCAATTTTATAGCGCTATAGTGTTTTTTAGGCTTGTTACTCTCCCTAATTAGATAAAAGTCTATCTACTATTAGTAAAATTACTACTATAGTCTACTTAAGTACTTACCTTAACTACTTCTATTTATAGACTTATTTAAGGCTAAATCTAATATTAAGTAGTCTTTCTCTCCCTTGTTGCGTAGTTTACAGCGAAGTTGCTAGTAACTATTACTAGTTACAAATTTAAAGGTGCTTATTCTATAGCCTACTCTAAATAGATTATATATCCTAGAGTTTATGTGCTTAGTATTTTTAATACGGCCTGTCGTCTAGACCTGTAGTATCTACTAAGGGACGGTAGGAAGGTCGCCTTCGCTTTCTAAATACAAATTAGTCTAAATTAATTTGCTTGTATAATTAAGGAGTAGGTATTACCTTAGTAAAGTAATTCTAAAGATAGAGTTACTACCTCTCTATAATCTCTATAGTATGTATACGCTATTGTTTTAGCCTTAGGCTTTAATTAAGTACGCTTAAGTAACGTAGGGTTGTAATATTTAAAGTAAAGTAAAGTAGCCTAAAGAACTAAAGTAAAGGTAGCTATTATAAGATTTTAACAGGATCTAATAGAATCTAGCTAAGGAGAGAGTACTATATTTAAGAGTTTAAATAGAAAACTACTTACTAGGCTAACAACTTCTTCTTTAAGGGAGAAAACATCTAGGTAATAACGCTAAATTAATTATAATACGCTATCCTAGGTATCTCTAACCTAATTCTTGTTATTTAATAATATATTATTCCTAACTTAACTATTACTATAGAAGCTTCTAAGGGTATACATAACCCCCTAAGTAGGTTTAGTCCTAGAAGAACTAATAAAACTAGAGAGAGTAGCTATAATATTTATTTAACTAAAGGAGTGTAGGTAACAACGCTAGGAAACTAGAACTAAAATATAAGTATAAAGGCTATTTACTAGAAAACGCTCTATCTTTAGCTATAATAGTAGAGAAGGTACTACTTATCTATTATAGTTTACTAAGTCTAACGCTAACGCTAAGCTATTAACTACAAGCGTATATATAGACAGCCCCTACTAGTCGCACTATAGCGTTACAACTAAGACAAAAAGTGCTTAACTACGTTATCGCTAATAGATCTAGCTCTAGAAGAGCGTAGTTAACTAAACTTATATTAGCTAGCGTGTTCTAGTAAAGGACTAAAGGTTAGAGGAGGTAATACTAGGTAACTAGAGCTAAGATATAAGCGCTATTAACTAGAAAGTATATCCTTCTAGCTAGAGTAGGATATAAGTATAATTTAGTTTATCTCTTAATTACTATACTAATAGTAACGCTAAGCTACTAGCTAGCTATTTCCTAACCTCTATCTCTTATATTAGACTGCAACCCTATAATACTATAAGTACTATAGACCTACTATACGTAGTAAAGAATTGTAAAACCCTAAGCGCAAAGCTAGCGCCTTATGTAAGTAAGATATCGCGTCTAAGAGAAAGAGCCTATTTAGGTATAAAGTGTCCTAACTAGGCAAATTAGAGGGCGTGTTTACTAGAAGGAGTAAGGTATAGAGTAACTAGAGCTAAGACTATAGTATAAGACGTTATATAGTAAATAGTGCGTTGTAGAAACAACTATACTCTAGTAAGTCTAAAGAAAAGTAAGAAGTAAATAGGCTAATTAGTTAATAAGGTAAGGCGCTAGACTATATAATAGATAAGTATTCCTCTTTTAATCTTAGATATACTTTAGGTAAGGCTAGCGTATACGTTAGGACTAAAACCTAGGTATAAGTAATAGAAGAGGTATTATACTTATAGACTTGTCCCTATTATATTACGTTGTGTTACTAGTAGAAGCCTAGAAATATATAAACTAGTAGACTTTAGTATATACAAGAGTTAAAGTAGCCTAGCCTATACTAAGATTAAATAGATTTAATAGGGACAACTTATAGAGAAGGATCTAGGCACTATAGTAAAGTAAGCTAACTCTTGTATATAGGTAGCTAAGAACTACTATATAAAGAATAGTTAGGTAAGGTAGAGATAAAGTAATAGCTAGGCGTAGGCTAGGAGTTATAGATTAAAGAGACAAGAGTAGAAAGTAATAGATAAAGGAAAGAATAGAAAATTATAGTAGATAGGCGCCTTTTATAACTATAACTAAAGGTTAATTCCCTATTTAGGCGTAGCGTAAAAACCGTACGCGAGGCCTAGATTGCCTAAACAGGGACTATCTATTTCCTAATACGGGCTTACCGTCTAATATATTACTATTATAACTAGTAAGGTATAAGAGAAGGCTAAAGACAAAAATACCTAAGAAAAAAGATATAATAGTTTCCCTAAGAAAGAACGCTAGAAGCGTTATAATAGTAGAGTATATTATAGTAGAGTATTTAGCGTAGTACTAAATACCCTACAAGAACGTATACTTAATACAAAAGTATATATTAGTTATTATATATATTATCTATAGTTAGTTAGTTTGTTATTATTATTACTTCTATCTAATATTTATTTTTTATCTCTAATCTTACTTCTAGGTCTAATTAGCCTTTAGGCCCTTAGTAGTACTAGTTACACGACTATATCCCTCTCTTACTTAAGAAGAAAGCCCCCTCTTCTTCTACTAAAAATAAACCTTAAAACTAAGAAAACTAATAAACCTTTACGTAGTATCTACCTCTATAGAAGCCTATAGCTAGATGACTATTAAAACTAAACCCTCTTAAAGCTTAAAAATATAAATCTCTAACTCCTTATTTTAACTCTTTTTATAACCTTCTAAAATCCTTTTAGTCTATACTTTTTACCTTATAGCTAGTTCTTATACCTTATATATTAATCTTAGCCCTTATAAGGTTATATTTTATTTCTAAATTAAAATCTTTGTTTATAACTTACTAATTATTACTTAGGTTATAGGACTTAAATATTACTCTTAGTTCTCTCTTAAATATTAGTTAGCTTAAATTTTAGATCCTACTATACTAAGGCCTAGTACTATAGCCTTAAATATCTAATTTAAAATCCCTATCTTTCTAATAGTCTCTTAGTAGTCTAGCTATATATTCTAAGAATATTTTAGACTTAGAAATTCTTAATACTTTTACCTCTAGACCCTAATCTTAGGCTACCCTACTTTTCTAAGGGCTTTTTAGCGCCTAGTAATAGAGTAGTAAACAATTAATAATAATATCTTCCTTTTACTTTTACTTTCCTTCTCTTTCTCCTTACTCTACTACTTCTACTTTTAACGCTTACTACCTCTTTTTTTATAGCTTTCTATCTTGTCCTACTAATTACTTTTACTTATCCTTAAGATGTCTAGCCCTCTTTAAGTTAGTAAGAATAATAGCCCTTTAGCTAAGCGTTAATTAGAATAACTAGCGTAGTTAACCTTACCTTAAAGGGAGTAGCTAATTAAAGATTTACCTACTAATAAGTTTATACTTACTAATAAGTTATTTACTAAAGATCTCTTAGCTAATACTAAGAGTAACCTAGCTATATAAGTAGAAGAGCTTATTTTTACTCCTCTTATAAGTAATCTTCTGCTTTTAGACTATAAAAGTAATAATTCCTTATACTATAATCCTACTTCTCTACCTTATTACTCTACTCTACTACCTACTTCTCTTACCTTAGAGCCTATAGCTACTACTACCTATAATATTAAGCTAATAGACTTTTAGCTAACTACACTAGCTAATAAGGATAACTATAAAAATATACGCCTTATCTATAATCTTACTACTAGTAAGGGTAAGAACCTTAAAACTACTAATTTAATAGACGCTTAGGATACTATACTACTACCCTAAGCTCTTTAAACCCCTTAAGCTAGGACTCTAAAGGTACCTTAATAGCCTAAGTTAAAGTAAGCGCCTACTATCTTACTAATAAAGCGCGTTGTTACTAATAGCTATAGAAATATTAGCCTAAGGCTCTATAAATATCCTCCTCTATCTTTAGGTTATAAGTTTATCTATAAGTTCTATAAGTTTCTTTTTTTCTCTTACCTAGCTAAACATCTTTCTAATATTCCTTTTCTTATAGTACGTAGATATAAGAAGACTACTATTATAATACTATAGCTTTAAGAGTTCTAATAGTATCTCTATAATATTAAGTATACTAGCTACCTTCTTAGCCCTAGTATTACTTTTATTACTATTAATAGAAATAATTAGCGTTTAGACGTTGTAATTAACTAGACTTATCTACTAGATATTATTAATAGCTTTTAGACTATTACTTAATTCTTCTACCTCTATAGTAACTTAGTACAAAAGTACTTTAACTTAGATATTAAAGCTCTTCTACTCTTCTACTCTAATACGCGTATATATATAGGTAATATTAATAACGCTAATAGTATTTTATATAAAGCCTTCTATAGTTACTACTCTTCTACGTTATATACTAAGTACTATATAAAGTATATATAGGTCTACTATAATAGTAAGCTATTAAAAAGTAGTATCTATACTAACTATATTAAGGCTAGTAACTATAAAGCCTATTCTTTTTACTATAAGCTACTAAATTCCTTTTAGATAATATGTTTTATAAGTAAGTAGCTACTCTAAGTAAGTAGCTAACGCTAAACTAGCGTACTACCTACGCTATATTATTACGTAATATCTTAACTACAACGTAGCTAAAAGACTTATACTAAAGCTAATATATAGCTTACTATTTCTAATATTAAAGCGTAACGCGTTTAAAGTGTAAATTACGCTATAGATATATATAATATACTTTAAAAAACTATTAGTAACTAATATACTAGAAAGTGTATATAACGTAACTATAAAGTAAACTTAAAGCGCCTAATAAAATTAGAAAAGGAAGCTATAGTATAAATAGTTTTTAACTAGTCTATATAAGGTCTTGCGCCCTTAAGGTCTATTATATAAGAAATAGTAGATAAACTCCTTAGAGCGTAGTAAAGTAACTCTATTAGTAAGAACTAAGTTAATAACTTTATTAAGTAGACTCCTAAGCTTTATAAGCGCTAGAGCTATCTATATAACTATTAGTAAGCTACCTATAAGAATTCTATAGCTATCTAGCGCTAGCTTAACTTAGTATAGGAGATAAAATAGAAGTATAGGATTATAGATAATAACATTTATAATTTTAATAAAACTAGCTTTATAATAAGTAAGATTTTAGTGTAGATAGTTATTACTAGTTTAGGAGTAGCTAGAAGAAAAAAGGTTATCTAGCTAGGTAACTATAAGTAAGTTACTATTATCTAAGGCGTAGGAGCTATAGGCTACCTACTTCTACTTTTTATTATTTTTATAGGTAGCGTACTTACTAACGTCTAGTTTAAAGACTTACTACGTAATTAGATTCTTAAAGTAAGTCCTAATAGCTAGATAAATAATTAGCTTACTCTTACTTAGTTAGAGCACTTTAATAAGTATATAAAGTTAAGCGCTATAAGTACGTACTAGCTACTTATACTTAATAGCTATAAGAGCTATAGCTTACTAGAATTCTAAGATTTTTATAAGAAGAATAATATTATTCTTTATTATATACTTTTATATTTATTACACCTACTATAACCTCTTAATATTAGTTACTTTGCGCTATTAAAGCGTAGGTATAGTAACTAGATCTTAGCCTTAGGACGTAACTATATATATTATATTAGTAAGGAAACCTTTCTTTAAGTATTTAAGCTAGCTTTTAAATAGTTTTTAATAGCTAAGAATATTTAAGTAAGCTTTAGAAGTACTAGACTAGTCCTATATAACTAAGAAGCTATTCTAATAAAGCTTAATATAAGGTTATAGACTCTAGTACTATTATTACTAGTATAGGGCGTATAAAAAGCGTAGATACTATATAATATACGTAAGATTAAGGCGTAAACTACACTTATTTAATAGAGAATATAAAACTCTTATAAGTCTTTTATAAGCTTATTAGATAAAGAGATTTATTAGCTAAGTAAAGGCGCGTAGTAGATTATGTATAATATAGTATTATTATAAAAAGAATAAATACGTATATAAAGCGTAATTAATAAGCTTATAAAGTATTAATTAAGAAAATATAAGTATATTTAGATAGAAGAGACCCTAATAGTAAAAGAAGTATAAAACCTAATTACTAAAAGAGAGAGTAAGGAGCGTAATACTAGTAAAGGGCCTACGCGTAAAGTACGTAGCGTAAGGTATTATAGGTATTATAGTAAGAAAGGATATAACTTCTATACTTATAAAGTAGAGATAAAAAACTCTAAGAATAGTAATAAGTCTAAAGAATAGATTAGCTTACTATAATTTTTAATAAGTATATTATACGTTGCGTAATTATTACGTATAGGTAGTACGCTAGTTTAGCGTTAGCTACTTACTTAAGGTAGCTACTTGCTTATAAAATATGTTAAGTCTTAAAATATAGTACTTTAAATTTTATATTTTAAAGGTTTAAAAGTTCTATAACTTTTATAAATTTGAAAAAAGATTAGAGTTAAGAGCAGTAAATATAAACCTTAAGAGAATATAATAAGGACTTTAGAAGTACCTTATACTAGAGAGAGGGATGCGAGACGCATGCTGCTCTAAAGAGAGTAGTAGGCGCTAGACCTGTATATAAGGTGCGCCTCGCTCTAGAGAGATAGGACAAGAATTATTCTCCTTACTACCTACGCCTGTAGTCTTAATATACAAGCTATCTCTTACTATCCTTAGTAACGTAAAGCAAGCACTATTGCCTACAGTTACGCCTTTACATGTCCTTACAGCTACTAGTATCTGTAGGGATAGGAAGGATACAGATTCTATAACAGTTGCAATTCTAGGAACAAGCGGATTCTTGGCCTAGGACCTAAGAGCTAACATGGTCATTCGACACGCTGAAGAATTAAAAGAAGATTACCAACTAGGTTGTCCCGTAGGCTCGTCGTCACATTCCCAACCCGATACAACAACCAAGTCTATATCCTTATCCTCGTTACACAACGCATTGTACAAATCCTTACCCTCATACTCGCCCTTACTATTGACCAGAGCATTGACGTCTTCAATCCACTGGTCTGGTTCTTTATTCTTGCTCTCGTCTTTGACTAGAGTGGCATCTTCCGTGCACCATTCGTCGAAATACTGGGTGGCCGGAGGCGCGTGAGTGAACCACTCCGACTCTTCTTCCTCGCTGTCTTCATCGAGCTCGTATGATGTGCCATCGTCTTCGCCGTCTCTGTTAAGAAACCAAGAAGGGGCTTCCTCATCATCATCATCATCTTCTTCTTCTTCTTCTTCTTCTTCTTCTTCTTCTTCTTCTTCTTCTTCTTCTTCTTCTTCTTCTTCTTCTTCTTCTTCTTCCTCCTCCTCTTCATTCTTTGTAGAGTTCATATCCACATCTTCTGTAAAACCCTTCTCCTCTTTCTTCGCGATCTCTGGAACGATGACGTTCCATTGAAGCTGCTCAATCTGCTGAGCCATAGCCTCGCGCTCCTGGTCGAAGCTCGCAGCCTGCTCAACCATGGCCTTGAGGTCTCTAGTGAGGCACTCGTTCTCCGCATTGATCTCTGCGAGCTCGCCTCTCACCTCGTTGATCTCTGATCCCATGGCACGAATCGTATTGGCATTATTTGTCGACCAGTTTTGGCTCATGCCGCGCCAATATTCGGCTTCTCGGATGAGGTCTTCATTCGCTGTTTTGAGTTTTGTGATAGTCGAAGCCATACATAAGTTGAAGCGTCCGATCGTGGAATGCATGTGTCTGCGTCCTGTCTTATGGTCCCTTAATTGGTCTAACAAACCTAGAATTATTTTCTCTTTCTTCTCTATCAGCTGTTCGTGTTCTTCAATCTTCACATGCTGTTCGTCAATCTCGTCTTGCGCCTCTTGGCTAAAGTTGTTCGCAAGTGCCAACTCTTTCTTGACGCTTTCTAGAGAGAGCGTCATGTCGCGGAGCTCGTTGGCCTTGGACTTTATCTGGCTCTGCATTTCGCAGGCTACGAGCTCCTGAGAGGAGGCTTTGCGTCTCGCCTCGGCTAGCGCATCCATGAAGTATTTTATGCCGCTTGCTGCCCAGTCGCGCTGGACTCGTGTTCGGGTCAGCTCTTTCGCGAGTGCTTCGCGAAATTCAAAGTGGGCAGAGGCTTTCCTTCGGGTCTGCTCGAGCGCAGTTTGAGTATCCTTAAGACTCTTCTTGGTGAAGTGAAGGACCATTTCGGTATTGGAGAGTTCCTTTTCGGCAGTTTTATTGAGGCCCTCCGCGACTGAGGAATGCTTAGCATGGGGTGCATCGAGATCTTCTTTGAGATCCTTGGTTTTAGCGGCGTAGGACCTTCCTTCCCAGCATATGGTGGCCGCAACGGCACCAAGGATAACCGCTACGATCTGGGCAAGATAACTCGCAGTGAGTGGGCTATCGGTGGAAAGCATGTAAAACGTTTTGATTAAGAAAACGGTGACGGCCTGGCCGAGTACTCCTCCAGCGGCAAAGGCCTTGGTGACGGGAGAGTTGAAAGGCGACTTGGTCGTAACAAGGAAGGAACCCATTGTAACCGGACAGTCGTGAAGAAGAAACTTTGTGTGGGTGTAGGTGTTCGTAGTTATGTGCGTTCGTCTTGAGCATTTAATGTCTTTGAAATCGTTTGCGTAAAAAGTCAAGAAGTGAAGGATGTCATAGTCTTTTATACCCGAACAGGAATCTTCTCGACCGATTGAATATGTACATCTTTCGCCCACTCACTGAGTGTGTGCCGTACAAAACGTGGATAGCCATTAGGCTGCCGTATAATTGTACAGAATCGGTGTGCTGTAATTGAACTCAACAGGAGGTAGCTTCGCGTAATTTAGTAACCGTGATAGGTGAACCATGGCATCAAATAGTGAGAACCATATATTTAGCGAGATACAGCTACGAGTAATCTCGTCGCACGCAGTGAGTACCACAATACGAGACAAAATCTTAGCATGAGTGATTCTGGATGTCGAATCATATGCGATACCTGACAACTGCTGCAAACAAACGATGACACCAACTGTGGAGCTGATTTAACGAAATCTGGCCACGACCGACCAATATCAGGGCCATGGTAATCGATTCGGGAAATTCTAGACATGTACAAAGAGATGCTGATTATGCCGGTGGATTTCTACAAGTGTGGGTCCTACCAATGTAGATCGTTTGGAAATGTGACTGGAGTGGATGGGGCTGAATTCCACAACTTTTGTACCTAGACTCTTCCCGTGGCATCTTGACCACTGCAGTCGAGCGCATTGTAATGCAACAACAAAATCGACAGTACGAGCTAGCTCCCGATATCACTCAAGATGGACACTTGTAGCATCGAGCGAGCTTACTCATTCAGCTCAACGTAGTTGGCGGGGAAGAGACCCGATTGGCCGTTGTAGCTACCGAGCCACCAGTCTTCATCGGGGAATTCCTACAACAGTATCAGCATTGATTCAGACAGTCACAGGTATGGACTTACCAGTCCGGTGACTGTGGCTCCTTCGGGGAAGCTCAGCTCGTTATCCTCAGCGGCTTCGTAGTCGTAGAGCGCAGTGGCCGTAGGACCAGAACCGCCAGCAGGCTGTGGTGGTGCTGCGGCGGGCTCAGGCTCCTGTGATGCCGAGGGATGCGTGGGCAGCGCTGGTGCAGCACCGGCATCATCTCCCTCGACCAGTTCAACATAGTTGGCCGGGAAGAGACCACGCTCGCCTTGCGAGTTGGTGCCCATCCACCAGTCGTCATCGACCATATCAATGTCCGTGACGTACTCGCCTTCGCGGAGCTCGACTTCGTTGTCCTCGGCCTTTTCGTAGTCATACTGGATGACTGCGCGCTTGCCCGAACCACCTGCGTCTTCATCGTCGTCCTGGCCAGAAGCGACAGCAGCACCGACAGCAGCACCTCCTACTGCAGCAGCACCAAAGGTGGCAGCTGCGACGGCGGCGCCAGCACCACGAGCGGGGTCCTTGGCCTCCACTTGGGGCTCAGGGGACATGTCACGCGCTTGCCTGGCTGCGTGGTCAAGCGAACGGGCAGGCATAGGTGGTGCGTGTTCCTCGGCAGGAGCCATCTCCTCGGGTTCCCGCCCGCGAGCAACAGGCATCGCAATGCGAACAGGAGAGCCAGAAGGTTCGGGAGATGGGCTGCGAGGCGGCTGGGGAGGTGGAGAGGGCATGCGCTGGTGTTGGGTTTCAGGCACGTCCTCTTCCTCTTCTTCTGGCTCCTTGGGTCGGGTAGGCAAGCCCGGCAACGGTACACCCCTTGGGCCTGCGTTAGGCTTGCTAGAAGTGTCGAGAGGTGGCGGGCTGGAAGCTTGCGGCTCTGGTACAGGGCGCGAAGTTGGCGCTCCCATAGGGGCAGCGCCTGAGAAGCGGTCCTTGAGCGAGCTTACACCACCAGCTGTGGGCGAAGCTGGCTCCTCTTGTTGAGGCGCGTCACCGGTGCGTTGTTCGCTGAGGTTGCTGGCAGACTGTCCCGTTCGGGTGGTCTGTACAGGAGCCCATGACTTGCCGGAGTAACCACTTTGCCAGCCGCCTCCTCCACTTTGTTGGCTCTGGAGAGGAGTCGGGCGACTTGCAGCATCGGCGGTAGACGAAGGAACACTCTCGCCACGGGCCGCCTTCTTCTCGGCCCAGATCTGTGCAGGTGTCTTTCCTCCCTCGTCGGCGAATGTTTTGCTCGCAGCGCCGACGATTGGTGCGGGAGGAGCGGGCTTTGCACCGAATCCTCCAGGAGTAGGGGCCTTGGTGCCGGTGAACGCGCTCGCACCTGCGAACTTGTTTGCAACCTTGGGCTTTGGCAAGCTGGTAAGGGGCTTTGCCTGGGCGCTGAAGGCTGCTGACCTCTCTGCAAGTGATTTCGGCTTCTCTTCCTCGTCGTCGTTATTTGACGCGCCTGTTGCGGCTGGGGATATGTCAGAGGACGGAGGAGGGGCTTGGGCCTTTGCACGAATGGCGGCGATGTCAACCTTGCCAACAGGCTCGTATGCGCCCTTGACAACGGTGGGTCGGTCGTCTTTGGCATCGCGCGCCTGGGCTCGGATAGCTGCGATGTCGACCTTGCCAACTGGCTGATAGGCGCCCTTTACGACTTCCGGGCGATCGCTCTGCGAGCCCGAGGGCTGAGAGCCAGTGGATTCGTCTTTCCTCGCAGTAAGCTCGGCCATGTTGACCTTGGTGGGAGTGTAGGCGGTTCCGACCTTCTCCAGCTGAGACCTGGAGACCTGAGGGGCATCAGCACCCCAGCCATCCGCATCTTCATTGCCCTTTGGTGCAGGGGCACGCGAGCGGCCCAATGGGTTGAACCCAGAGTTTCCGCCTCCGATCGATGTGGGTGTAAAGACAGGCTTCTTGGGGGCAATGGGAGGTGGGCCACGTGAGACAGGAACGTCGGGGGCGCCACCGTACTTGGCGCCGGATGCATCTGCAACCTTCTCAACGATCTTCTCGGGGGTGAGGTCTGCATCGGAGCGGGCGGTGACCTGGACGTGGTATCCCTATGCAAGTCAGAAGATGAGTAGAAAAAGGGTGGAAAGACGCACATGTAGAAGCTTGGAGACCACTGTAAGGTGGCTGCCAAAATAACCCTTTGTCCGCTCTGGAACACCTTCACCGCACTGTTTGCGTATCAGCATCGTATTTGTAAACAGCTGCTGCAGGGAGCTTACCCAAGCTATCAGGACGTTCTTGGGCAGCGACGTGTTCGGGTCCTTGACTTTGACGAAGGCAAACTGGATGCGGCCATCCGAGAATTCGTCTATCAGGTCGAGTAGCTCTCCCTCTGCAGAATGTTAGCGTCGATGTCTTCCAATGTTGCCCAAGGTCGTCGTGCTGCGATGTGCCGACACCCGAGCTTGGGCTGACACCTTGCTACAGCCCAAGAGCTCTCTGGCCCTGTGTCTGCACTGCATGCGTGACCGTGGGGAGAGTGCCCCGGCTATGCCACATACCTCCGGTGCTCTGAACTTTCAAGACGCTCTCTTTTCCGCCGTCTTGCTGGAATGCGCTGACAAGCGGGGCAGCTACCGTGAAGACAGCCCATTGACCATATGTGGGCGAGCTGGCCTGGGGACCAGCTGGCGCCGGGGCATTGACGACATTCTGGTAGCTCCGGGTGATGTTGGGGCCGTTGCTGGAGGTGTTGAGCGTGGCCATGGTGGGAGGAGGGGAGGAGGAGGAGGGGGAGGAGGGGGAGGGGGAGGGGGAGGAGCAGGAGTAGGAGTAGAGGGGAAGCTTGGAGGAGAAGAGGGAGGCACGGAGGCAGAGCGAAAAGAGGCCCAGGTGGCTCGCAGCTAGCACAATGGACAATGGGTCGGACAGGGCAGCGTACGCGTAGCCGTATGTGTGTATGTGTAATTGGGCGTGAATGATGCTAGTGCAGTAGGCAAGCACAGCCGCAGCGCGCACAGGCTGCAAGTTTGGTGTCAAGGGCAACTATGTCATGCTTGGCTCGGGCACCTGGCAAGCGGTGCCGACGGCATGCCCAAGGCCTTCAGGGAGACCCTCGTCCGCCTCACCGCGACGATTGGACATAGCTCCTCCGCACCGCCTGACACGGCTGCATGCAAAAGCACCCTTTCCTGCATCCTTCAAACCGCCGCCTAGGCTCAAGCGCTCCATAACAGCTGCATTCTAGCCTTTGCTCACCTCCACTCTGCCACGACAAACACTAGCATCGACAACACACCCATCGCACCGCCTTTTCCAGTCTCCATCCCGACGCGCGCTGATACAACGCATCTGGCGCTGGCGCTGTCGTCGGTCCTCTGTTGTCCTTCTATGCCTCCGTGTCTCTAGCCTGCTCGCGCCGACAATGAGTCTTTTGTGAACTTTGCACCAGCACGGCTGCGTCGCCATGGAGGACCGGGAATCGAGCGTAGCGTCGTCGGTCGACTTCTACAGCTCCAATGCAAATCCAGCCCGTGCGACGGATGCGCAGGGCCCTGTGCCTCTTGCAAAGCGCAAAGCTGAAGACGCGCCCGTTGAGCATGAAAAGAAGCGCAAGCTCAGCGTCTTGTCGCCTTGCACCTCGGGCGACTTAGGGCATTGCGCAAGGCTACCACCCGAGTTGTGGCAGCATGTTTTCTCCTTTTGTTCGCTTGCAGATCTCGGTCGATTGATCCAGGTCAATCGATCTTTCCTATCCTATCTCACAGACGTGCACAGCGTGTCGACTTCAAAGTCGCATCCTGGCCGTCTGCATCTCCTAAAGTCTGAGTCGTTGTGGGCCTCTGCCCGCAATGCACTGTGTACCAAGCCCCCGAAGCCAATCCCAGGCTTCACTGAGCTGCAGATGTGGCAGTTGGCTTGGTCCAAGAGATGCCAGTTCTGTAACAAGCTTGACTCTCATACTCCAGGCGAGCGCATATGGCAAAAAGGACCTGGCGAAGCAGGCGTCCGAGTCATCTGGCCCTTCGCCATCAGAGCGTGTGGGCCGTGCCTGCTACAACGGTGCCAGACGGTGAGTTGCGCCTTGCCATTACACGCTCGCGACTGACACATCTAGGACGCGAGCCTTCTCTTTTCGGCTGCCTCCGCCCTACGACCTGCCCTGCCCTTCGCGCTACTCACAAACGACCAGCACTACGTTGCGGCCTATGCACTGCAATCTGTGACTATGCCAGCCAACATCGACATCGCCAAGTACTACTACAAGCAGCATGTTGACGAAATCACGCACGAGATGAACGAGGCCATCGCCTGTGGCCCGGCAGCAGCCGAGGAGTGGTCCAAAGGCCTCGATGCTCGTGGGAAAGAACGCATCAAGGCAGCCGAGAACTGGGAGCGCTGGGAGGTCAGGAACCAGTGCATGGAAGAGCACAAGGATGCGAAGCGCGCAGCATCTGCAGCTCCCTCACATGCTGCCACGTCACACAGAGAACCATCCAAGTCACCCCCTCGCCGAACTCCCTCTCCCGTAATTCATGCCCCGGTTCCAGCGAGTAAGTCTACCTCTGCTGTCTCATTTGCTGCCACACATGGCGATGCCTCTCGATGCTTCAACAAGACCCCTCTAGCTCCCAACCTCCTAACAGGCGTAGCACCATCGTCTCAGCATGCGCAAGCCCGACCGCCCACTGTTCCACCACAGGCTTTTACCCCTTCTGGCCAGCGAAATCTTCACGATGCAAACGAGGCCAAGGCGACCCGGAAGACCGACATAGAACGCCGCTGTCAGCAAATGGATCCTCCCATCGCTCCCAATGTCCTGCGCCACATGGACTCGTTCAAAGCTGCTATCCAGATCTCACAGCCAATGAACGACTATGCCTGGAGTGTGCTTCAACCCCGCTTGATTGCCCAACTTCCTGCTGCCCAACAAGCAGAAGCTGACCACGTGGCTCGGGCTGCTTCATTTCCCACCAAACCAGCAGATCGCCGCCACCCGGACGCAAACTCCAAGGAGGCCAGAGAAGTCATGGACCGGGAGTGGGAAGAGTCGCAACGGCCCATCCGCGACCGGCTCGATGCCATTGCCGACGACTTCATCAACCAGGACTGGGATCATGGCAACGCCGTGACTTACGATAATAGCCCAAAGTTCGCGGCCGATCTTCTTGCCCACGTGCGACGCACATACTACGCTGAGGAAGCGGAACAGGCATCTGCTCACTCTGGGCAGCATAGGCGGCCTTCTACTGACAATACAAAGACTAGGCCTAGGCTCGTCCTGGATAATATGAAATGGGTGTACGACAACAAGATTAAGCCTCTAACAGAACAGTTCCGCAAGGACATTTTCCTGTGCCGTGGCAGCGGGTGCGAACATAACAACAAATTCTATGGTTTCGAGGGCGTCACACAGCACTATGGAGCCAAGCACACTGCTGCATTCAGTTCAGGAAATGTGGTCGTGGCATGGAGAGAAGCCGAGTGGCCCGAGGAAACCCCGTTCCATCCAGATCCACTGTCTGTGAAACAGCCTCACCATACTCACCACCCTTCTTCTAGCACGAACGGGTTTGGTGGCTTCTATGGCGGATACTCACGTGCAGGAACATCGACACCTCACATGCCTACTCACCATCCACAGGCGAGCCCCGGACCTTACAACTACGGAGGTCAGTACAATGGACCGTTCGCTCCACCACAGGTTCCTTCTGGTACAATGCCTGGATACGAGTACCCCCAACCATATGCGACCCCTGTGGACATGTACGCACACCAAGCCATGGGACCCCCGGCTTATGGTGCTCACGCGGCCCAAAACCCATATCTGACCTCTCCTGCCATGATCAACAATGCCATAGCTCCCCCACCACCACCCAACATGCCACCGCCCGGTCAAGGAGTTCCTGAGATCGCTCCCAGCGGTACAGAAGATATTGGCCAAAGTACTAGCTCGTTTGACAAGCAAGTAAGTACGGTCATCGAGATGACCCAGGACATCTGGAAGCGCACCTCTGGGATCAAAGACATGCCGAACAGCCTCAGGATCTATGTGTTGCTACATCGCGTCATCTCCAAGTTCCATGTAGAGTTCAACCACGAACCGAACCTGAATCACTTCATTGATGCTCTGTCTAATCATGAGATGCCAAAGGCTTTGAAGAATGCCCCGGGTCTCTCGTGCAAAGCTTGTCAGACTGGCTCCGCACATCATCTGGGCGGTTCTTTCTACTCGAAGTCGGAAGAAAGAACAACCTACACTGTCCTGAGCCTACTATCACACTTCAGGAGTCAGCACTTGTCATATCAGCAACCTATGCCTGGCCATGGAATCCCTGTTGCTCCTCTGGACTGGAAGGAAGACATGATTGAGCTGCCTAGCGAACGTTTCATTTCTGGACTCATACACGCTCCAGGCATGGACGACGAGAAGCTACTAATGATAGCGACCGTCTTTCCGAGCCTATTTCCCATGCCACTGCCCAAGATCGGCGTGATTGATAGCCATGGACTAGCGTCCCCAGCCTCATCAGGACCAAAGGACACGGACAAAACGTCTGGTACAGTCAATGTTCCCGGCGAGACTATAGCATGCCCTAGCTCTGCCATGAATGCCGCAGAAGTAAACTTGTCACTGCCACCCAAACCATTGGAGGCTGGCTATGACCCCGTTCGACCAACCCTTGCCGGTGAATCGAATGAGGCATCGGGCTCCACGAATAGGAAACGTTCTTACCGACAAAGCCCGCCCCCTGATCGCAGGCAGCACCACTATGATGAGCCTCGATACTATGTAGGTGATATACAGTATTTCACAAAGTGTTTGATGGGACTAACATGCTTCTCCGTCAGATGTCCAGGGATCATCTTGATGATGGCTATCACCGTCCGCGGGAGTACGTGGAATACGCCCCTAGTCCCAGGATTATCCATGCAGGTCCTGCATATGACGACTATTCTGGTCGCCGGACAGCGTTCCGCGAGCAAGAGCGATTCTATGGACCACCCGAAGACGTGGTCTATGCACACCCGCGGGAAGGAAGCCACGGTAGTCGGGAATACAGTGCGTACCCCCGCCCGGTTCGATACTACGAGGAAGACGATCATCGGCCCGAATACCGGTTTATAAACGAGCGTCAGTCAAGAGACGCAAGTCCGCCTCAAGGGCAATCTGCAGCGGATCGATTCCTAGCGGAGAACGAGCCTCCACAGCCACGGCAGTCACAAACACAGCCAGAAGTGGATACTGCCGTACCAGCGCAGGAGAATGGAGACGGACCTCGTTACACACCCCCACTTCCAGAGACTTCTGTACCGGTTGAAGCAACAGCACTTGTGCGTCCTCTTGCACCACCACACCCTCGAGCTCCATCCACTGTTTCTAATAATTCTCGGTACGATGATTGTCAATCTAATGGGTACCGGATGCCCATGCCTGGGCCGAGCGGTCCGTCACGAAGGTCTGGGCCCCAACGCCGAAGAGATCGGCCCAATGATAATCGCGGGCCGTCTCGATACCATCGATACATGAGCGTCGCACGAGAAGATCCTTATGGCCGCGGGTCTAGCATGAGCCGGTCGCAAAGTAGGAGATACGAAGAACAACGCCGCCGTATTGATCAACAGGAAACACCACAACCCAATGCCGAACCTGACTACGAGCCAGCGTATTCTAGAGAGCATAGCGTTGATCAATCCGTACAGGATGATGGCTTCTACACGCCTGCCCGCCGTCACCCACGCGGTTACGTATCTGTGCAAGACCGCCTGCATCCACAAGCATACTCACCGCCACGATATCGTTACGACGAACCTCGCGGGCCACAGCCAGTTTATGTTGATGAGTACGGGCATCCTGTACACGACTACGAATTCATTCGTGTACGCGGCGACACTAGGTATCGCGCCCCCTACATGCCACATCAGCCTCATCGATATGAACATGATCCATATGGATACGTACCGGTACAATACGAGAGACCTCCACCCCAGAGATACAACAGTCGCCCAGAGGAGTATATGTACTACGAGGAAAGGGAGAGGCCGATGCCTAGACGAGCGGCGCCGGAAGCAGAGAACGATGTGTACGAGCCGCTACCACCAGAGATCAAAGTGGAGAGCGTGCCTGTACCCATGCCACCAGAGGCGTCTTGATTTTACATGTTAGCGTGGCGTTTGAGACTGCAAGGATCCCCTGGCTTTGTTTGCACCTCTGCTGTTCCACGTTTGGATTGTGCGTAGCTGAGTGTTGTGGGTTCTATTCGGCTTATTCTATCTTGTTTGATTGGGTGGTCTGCACTATCAGGTAATCTTGGTTTTGTAGTAATCTCTTGTCCGGATTTAATATGATGGCTTTGCTTCTACGAGATAGACACACTGACTGAAAGCCCAACGCCCCTCCATGTTGCATTACATAGACCGTATACAGTCACAGATACGGGAAAGATGGGATGACGGGCAACTTTTATTTCGGCACATGTGCCTTCTATAGGGTATCAAAATGAAAACACGGCGGAGCAAATGAGAGAAGCAGGTCTATGCGGTTGATTGAATCAATGGTTCCACCGAAGACGTCTCATTCACGCCCTGAGCAGCAGCATCGATCTTGTTTTGAGTAAGGCGCTGCAATACGGTTAGTGTAAGCTCTGCAGTTACATGCATGATTACATACCAACAAGTTCCTCAAGAGCACCGCAATGGTGACCTTGCCAATGGCAGGAACATAGATCGAGGCCTTTTCCTTGACCTCTGGCGTGAAGTTCCTCTCACTGGAGAAGTTGATACACGCGGCTCCGTCCCTCATCAACTCCAGTGGTACCTTGTACTTGTCTCCAGGTACACCGCTGATGACTACGTCGCTAAGTGGAAGGCAATCGTTGAGAGTCCAGCCAGGCTTCTCCACCACCTCGTGCCTTCGCTTCCTTAGCCCAACGCCTCGCGTAAACTCCTGCACATCGCCGATATCCACACTGTATACGTGGGCACCGTCGTTTGCCAGTAGTGCGGCCAACGGTCTTCCTACCACCTCACTCCTGTTGATGACGGTAATGGTGCGCCCATGGAGCCTGTTGCCGTATGGGAGGATGGTGTTGTAAATCCTCAGGTACTCGAGGATCTTGATCACGGCCAGCGGCGTACACGGCAAGATGCTCTTCTTCGTGTTGGCAGGGTCGAGGAAGCGAATATTCTGGTACATGTTGAAAATGTAACGATGCGATAGCCCCTCAACATCCTTGTCGATAGAGACGATTTGCTGGAGATATTGGTCCTGGCGATTGCCGAAGATGGGATAGTAGACGATTATTCCGTCAACGGCAGAGTCATTGTTCGCTTCGATCAGGCGGTCCTCAAGAAGCTCGCGATCGACTTCGCGCAGATCGAATGCGAATCCACTATAACGGCGTTAGTAGGCGGCTTTCACCCAGCTTGCAACCAAAGGCATAGGCGATGGAAGAAGAGGGTATTGACCAGCGAGCGCGCTCACTTTTCAACACAAGTCTTGCCCGTCCATTCTGCGTATACCCTCGCGGCAGGGTCTGCACTGGAAAGGAAGCCGACAAGGAGCGGTTTGCGCTGGATCTTGCTCAGACCATCGCGTACTTCGTCCAGAAGACCCTTGGCGATGTTATTCGCGAGGATGACTTTGCAATTGGGTTTATCGTCGGCCATGGCGGGGTAACTTTGCTGTTTGGGGATACTGCTGGGGATACAGCGGGATGATAGTCGTCAGTGCAAAATGGACCAAGAGAAGAGTCTTCCGAGTCCGATTTTATCTCACGGCACGGAACCAGGTAGACCAGTCAAGCTTCTTCTTATATTGGCGCAATCAACCGCTCTTTTCCTCACTGCCGAACAATTCCCATAACTTTTTTTTTGCGCAACCCGCCCCACCATCCGATACCGGCCAATCAGCAGCACCGCAACTCTGTAACGTCATTGCCGCGAGTCTGCAACGTTCTGAATCGCGTGCTTTCGAGGTACCCGACAACATATTACGATACCCCGGACGCGACGAGAATATGTCAGATATCCAGCAATATCTGCTCGACTTTGATAGGAACAAGAAAGAGGCGACGGCGACTGCTCAGCGGAGCGCGACGCGTATGTACGAGGTTCCGGCGGGGCATGTGGTGGGATGAGGACTGATAGTGGACAGGACTGAAGAATGGCGAGTTGAAGCTTATAAGCCTGGTCACTGACCTTGGAGAGTACTTGAATAGTGAAGATGGAGCCACACGATCGAAGAGTACGTACATTCGGGAACGCAGTACCGTCCATGCTAATCTGTCGCAGCAATGTCGTATCTCGCCGAGGTACTGGCATCCGTTCCGCAGAAGGTCCTCTCTCTCCAACAGCGTACGTCCAACACGACCACCCATTTCATACTATATCTGTTTCTGTACGGGTCTATCGCGAATCCCGTGATACTCGAAACGTCGGGACCGAGCTGAAGCATCGAACCGGCATGGCATTCCTCGGACGGGAGCATCATGTAGTACGGAAGGGCTAAGCTAACACGAAGCTTAGGAAACCTGCTCTGTGATTTCACCCTTTCCCGAACCGAAGACAACGAAGGCCTCGGATCATGCGCAAAAGCACTATTGGCACTGGAGGAGCTAGGCAAGTGGGATGACCAGCGGGTAGTCGATATCGTTGATGCCCTCCTCAACAACACACATCCGCTGCGGCAATACAAGCAACAGAGCGAACGCTACCCAGTATTGCGCCTGGTTGACACACTCATGGCAAAGTATCGCGAAGTACTACGAGCCCACCACGATGCGACACCGGACTTTTTGGGACGCTTCATTGCATATTTTGACGGAGAGAAAGACCCACGGAACCTGATGGTTGTCTTCTCCATATTGAGGGTGCCAATGACGGAGTGGAATATTGGTGGAGATGCTCAGGACCTGTTCGACGCAGTCTTCAATTACTTCCCGATCACCTTCAGACCGCCTCCCGATGACCCATACGGTATCACGGCACAAGACCTAAAGGATCGCTTGCGAGATTGCATTTCATCCACAGCCGACTTTGCGCCATACGCGTTCCCTGCACTCCTGGATAAGCTCGATTCCACGTCCATGAACACCAAGCGAGATGTTCTGTCGACCATTACTGCTTCAGTGACCGAGTATGGACCACGGACGGTATCGTTGTACGCAGTCACACTATGGGATGCGCTGAAGTTCGAGGTATTGAACGTACAAGAGGAGGATCTGGCGAAAGAAGCACTTGCAGGCCTCGCCGCGATTGCGAGGACGCTTTCACAGGGTACTCCAGGGTCACTCAACGCATACCTCAAACCAATCATCAAGGAGTGCAATGAGCATCTAGAAGATGCGCCCACGAAACAATCACAGGCTTCCGCAAGGTTCCTTCAAAGTATTGCCAACGTTTCTCCCGAAGTTACTAGCATTCTGCTAGCCGGAGTACTTCCGAATCTCTTCTTACTGTTCCAGACAGCCGACACTATGGCAAAGCGCCGAGGCTTACTAGAAGTTCTCGTCCAACTCGTAAAGGCCAACATTGACGTGTATGGCGACTGGAAGAAGATGGGTCCTGGCGGAGCAGAGGTCAGCACCAATGCGCTTGCACAGTTCCGAGACCAAGCACTGGAGGTAATGCTGAATGGTCTTGAGACAGCTCCTGTCAAAGAAGTGTCGTTCCGACTGGTTTGCCTCGATGGACTCATCCAACTACCGAAAGCGCGAGGACTACTAAGCGACGAGGATATCGGCAGAATCATTCAGCTTTTGCATTCCACTGTGATACACGAAAATTCATACGGTAAAGACGAGGTCAAAGAAGCTGCGATCAATGGCATCGTCGCGATTGCCCACCAGAAGCCACAGGTTGTTGTCGAGAAAGCATTTCCGGCTTTCCTTGCTCAGCTTCCCGACACGGATGCAACTGGATCAAACAATTACTCAACTGTGCTCGAAGCCTTTGCCAAGCTAGCGGGCGAAGAGCAAGTTTTTGACACGGTCATGCTGCGACTCAAGAACAAGTTCAGCGCGGCAGTCCAACAGGGTGCTTCTTCTACATATATTGTTGCGCTTCTCTCTGCGATGTTGTATGCGCTCAAAAAGGGCGAGAACAAGCTGTCGCAGGGCTCAGACAGTTCAAACTACTACAGAGACATCGCACTACCACTTCTCCAACGCGCATCAAGCTCCGATGGATCACACCCGGTGGCCTTTGACGACGAGACGACACTGGATCTTGTTGGGCGCATATGCAACCTGACTATCAGATATCTGCCTATCCATCAGCAAAACACTGTTGCTACTGAGCTGTACACCCTATTCCGTGAAAAGCCACAACACGAATTCCCGCCTTTCAACCTCAGCGCAGGTACCGAAGCGAACAAGACGATGATCGTCTCTACTCATCTCCTCGCTTCCCTTCGCAAGGATGCGATCCTGCCCTGCGAATTACAGCTTCTGGTCTCCTCTCTCGCAAACTACGCCCAGCAACCTTCCCTATCTCTACCTATTCGATCAGCCTCCCTTCGTCAAATGTCGCTTGTCATCAACAAGTACTACACCTCCGCAGCACTCAAGACATGTATGGATCCTCTCGTTGCGGACTTCGATCTTTTCAACCCCGAGAAACTGGACTCACCACGGATACGAATCATCTTTGCTTGCCTCAAAGGCATCGTACTGCGGAGCAGCCCTGCGCTGAACACATTGTATCCAACGCTTTTATCCCTACTGTCGCATCCAAAGTATGGAAGTACAGTTGCCCGAGGTTTAACAACTCTGCTACAACCTGACGACCTCCTCACCAAGGAGAACCACTGCCAAATCCTCGGCCTGCACAAACACAAGAGCTTCGCCTTACTAGTACCAAGTATTACGAAGGCGTTCCGAGAAGCAGACCCCGAGACGAAACCCAACTACCTCATCGCACTTAGCGGTGCGCTAAGATGGATGCCTTTTGATATAGTAGTCGAAGAAGTCGGTCAACTCATCACCCTCCTTTTACAATCTCTTGATCTCAAGGGCGTCGACAGCGTCAAGGAAGCCGCGATTGGCACGCTTACTTCTACGCTTGTTGAGAAGCCCGAAGTGCTTGAGGAACATGCTGGTGCGCTTATCTCTCGTCTTCTGACCAATGCAACTGTTACCAAGGAGAACAAGGCTACGCCACCACCGCCGGCAGTCAGAGTGGCGGCTTTGAAGTGTTTGCATCTGGTAGCAGAGAAGTTCAAAGAAGAGAGAATACTAGGGTATAGGAGGGAGGTTGTAAGGAGACTTATTGCTGCGCTGGATGATGGGAAGAGAGAGGTTAGGAGTGCGGCAGTAAAGTGCCGGGCGAAGTGGTTAATAGCTGACGAACCAGACGATGAATAGATGGCAGACACGGCAGCAGACGTATAGACTCTACATGCCACTCTGAACCATTTGACTTTTGGGACGCCTATGACTTGCTACAAATGTGCAGATTGGTATAGTCTCGCCCAACATTGGAACGCCGGAAGTGCCTTTAACGCTAACCCATGCAATTACATGTCGTGTCTTATTACATTTCATACCCTGGCTTTCTTGGGCGTCTGGTCCTCCTCGTCGCCTTCACTCGCCGAGTCCTCAACACCGACCTCTTCATCCTCGTTCCTTGCGCGCTTGAGACCCTTCATCTTCCTCGTCTGCAAGTTGGCAAAGTCTTGTTTGCCAACGTGGATTTTACCCGTCTTGTCACCCATCAAGTCGGTGTCGATGTTCTTCTTGGTCCGCGGCTCAACACCCTTGGGCTTCTTGAGCGATTCCTTGAGCATGTCCGGGTCAGGGAACATTTCGCGGCCGAGCGTAAAGTCCATGCGCGGGCCCATCTCCTCGACTTCGATACGCGGTAGCTTTTGGCCTGAGCGCTTGGTGCGGAGAAGGTAGAAACGGAGTTTGATCTGCGGGTTGGGAAGCGCGTCGGTGGGTTCTTCGGCGGAAATGGAGATGAGGTACTGGAGGCCTTCGACGTCGACTTCGGTCGCATCCTGGCCCTTGAAGAGGTCAATGAACAAGCTCTTTGCAAGAGTATACTTGGTCTGGTTGGGGTCTTCAAAGACGGTGCCGTGGAAGCTGATTAGTGGCTTTAGGCCGATTGAAGGCTTCTTGTTCTTGAACTGCTGAAGGGTGCGGAATGTCTCTGCGTTGATGTACAACTCCAGCATGTCCAACATCTTGTATGAGAATGTGCGTGCTAGCGTCAAGCAGTGCGGGCGCTTCTTTGAGTGCAGGGACAGGACGAGGAGAGAGGTATCGTTCTTCTGAGAGAAGAACTCGAGTGAAGTAGCATCGTCGAAGGGGTGGATGTCGTTCTTCTTGGTGAATCGCTCGATAAAGGGTCGCTTGATAGTGCAGAGGTCGGCGACGGCGAGCTTAAGGATCTGAGAGGTCTTTTGGCCAGAGACGAAGAGCGTGGTCTTTGGGTTCTCGTTCTGCTGCGGTTCGCGCTTTGCCATTGCGCGCTTGGCGCGAGCATTCTTGGGTTTTCTAAGCCGTCACATTAGAATCGCCTGCACGTGCAGAAGTTACGGCTGTCTTTACGTACACTGCCTTGATCATTTTGTCGTTGTGAATCTGGGTGGTTTGCTGATGCCGAAATCTTGGCTAACAAAAAAGTTCCGGGGCTCGGCGGCGCCGGGGAGACTATTGGCCGATCTGATGGCAAATGCGGCAATGGCGGGGTGATTCCGCAATTCGGCCCTCTGACGTGATTTCACAGGCTGTTTCATTTGGGCGGCGACTAAATATTAATCAGTTCATACATTCATTCGAGAACATCCACTAGCCTCCGTATCCATATCTGTGTCCACCGCACACATTCAACCACCGCTCCTACCTCCTCGACACAGACGATCAGCACAATGGCTACCATGCAGGAAGTGCCCGATGAGTCGGCTTTCCAGTCGACCATCTCCGCGCTCCCATCCTCCACTGTCGCCGTCATCTACTTCCACGCACCATGGGCGAAGCCATGCGAGCAGATGGGAGTCATCCTGAGGACGCTCGCCAGCACATACCCCGCCGATGCGCCCATAGCATTCCTCTCGCTCAACGCCGAGGACCTTCCTGACGTCTCTGAACAATACGACGTCACAGCCGTACCATACATTGTTGTCCAGAAGGATGGCAGGACGTTGGAGACAGTATCGGGCTCAGATGCGTCCAAAGTACGAGCAGCAGTCGAAAAGTACGCTGGTGCAGGCAGCGGGCAGTCTTCCAGTTTACCACCTGCGCAAACCGTCACACGACCACAGGAGAACGGCGACAGCACGGGAAAGGACCTTGCCGGTTACGCGCCTGGCCCACAGGACCCCAAGACCGCACCTGAATACAGCGCGAGCGAGCACCGGCAAGACGAGCAGCAGACCAACAAGGACGAGCTACACCAAAGACTAGGCGAGCTAGTCAAGGCAGCACCAGTCATGCTGTTCATGAAGGGTACACCAAGTTCGCCGCAGTGTGGCTTCAGCCGGCAGACAGTGGCAATTCTACGCGAGAAGGGTATAAGGTACGGCTTTTTCAACATCTTGGCCGACGACGAGGTGCGACAAGGACTCAAGGAGTTTGCCGACTGGCCAACCTTCCCACAACTTTGGGCAGATGGTGAGCTAGTAGGCGGTCTTGACATTGTAAGTACATCATCCCATTAGCATAAGCAGTGTGCTTTCGTGCATCTGTGGATGATTTACATGACCCTGCGCCACCACCTCACGCATGTACACACACTAACACTTTACAGGTTAGGGAAGAATTCGAAAACGACCCTGGTTTCCTCTCCCAACACGCTGCCAATGCTCCCAAGACAGCAGCTTAGTTGGCTCCAGACGTCCAAGTACGCCATGACAACCAGATTTCAAGTAACAGGGGAAGCGAATGGACAGATCAGGGCTTGGTGAAGAGATATTGGACTGGCATCGCCAAACTACGACGATTATGATAGCGGAACCTTGGATGAGTAACGCGTCTGAACATGTCAATGTCTTGGACGGGCTCCGTTGTGGGTTCTAGGCCATGATCCAAGGCACGACTATGGTTTTGCATGAAAATGTACGACTTGGAGCATGACATTGTACCCTGGGTGTGAGAGCGGGCGTAATCGGTTTGTAGTCTTCTCAAATACCAATTTTCTTGCTCATATGACCCAAAACGGTTCACCCATGTTCGTCGCAATCAGTCCTGGACGTCTCTTCTACAAATTAAACACACTAGAAAGAGAGGACATGGTGAGAATCTGCAAGCGAGAGGCCAACCATTGATGGCGTTGTCTCCGATTCTCCAAAACTATGGTCTGACAGCGCATGTTTGCGAGTGGAGGACTGATGGTGCTTTGCAAAATAAGAAAACCTTGTTTTAAATCATCCGTAGTACGCTGGAGGTGGCTGTGTATCAGACAAAACAACTTCTATTAAGAACTCATTGCTTGACGTTATGATGCCAAAGTCAGAGGAGGGGGGGTGGGGGTCGTGTGATTGTTGGGCTGACGAGGATCGAGCGCGCATTCGATGATGACACACTTTAAATGTGTTCCTGTGCCGACGCGGTTCCCCGCCCGTCGCTGCCTCGAATTTGACCTTCACCGCAACACTCTTTTCCAATTGCAGATCGTCAAGACTTGCAGGGAGGCTCTAGTCTTGGCATTTACAGACTTTGGACAGCGCTGCACACCATGTGTGTTTCACACCCAGTACCATAGTTGTATGCAGGGTCAGCGGTAGTACGCCTTCAACCACGCTTCGGACTCCGAGACTAATCATGGCAATTCGATGGTATGCCGCAAACACGGTTTTATTTTAGGAGTCAGCCTGTGTCAGCATGACCTGCTTTTAGCCGCGTCTGTTGTTCATCAATTCACGGTGTTGATCCCAAGCCATCACTTTCTGAGGCTGCTGCTTACAGCATACCATCCATTAACCGCAGCCACTTTTACAGCGAAGGGCGGCAGATAAAACACAACATGCCTTCAATATATTCACAGCCAGTTTCCAAGATACCCCCAACGAAGCCCGATACAACATCTCTTCCTCGGATCCTCTGCCTGCACGGCGGGGGCGTCAACGCCGCTATCTTCAAAGCGCAATCACGATCCCTCATCCGCCACCTTCAGCACTCCTTTCGCCTCGTATGGGCTGACGGCCCCTTCTTTTGCGACCCCCACTCAGACATCATCGGCGTATACAGTGACTACGCACCTTTCCGGCGTTGGTTACGATGGCTTCCCGAACACCCTGAAATCGATGAGGACACGTGCATCGAAGAGATCGGATATGCAATGCGAACAGCGATGGAGGATGATGATCGGGAAGGCGGCAGGGGCGAGTGGGTAGGCTTAATGGGCTTCAGTCAAGGGGCGAAATTATCCGCAAGCCTACTGCTCGAACAGCAAGCCAGGGAAACCCAAGCCCGCAAAGAAGGAACAAAGATCGCTACTGGTCTGACCGGAATCCCAGGGATAAGGTGGAGATTCGGAGTATTACTGGCCGGCCGGGCGCCTTTGAGCAATCTAAACCCTGAGCTGATGAAGAGTGAAGCACTCGTGAGTGCGGGCAACATATCGGAAGGGTTCCAATTTTGTAAAGAGGTGGACGAGGAGGCTACGCTGCACAAACCTACGCTTCATGTCCATGGCATGGCTGATCCAGGATTACATCTTCATCGAAAATTGCTACACGAATATTGCGAAGACTGTACGGTAACATTGGTAGAATGGGAGGGCGCACATCGGATACCGCTCAAGAGTATGGATGTCGATCGAGTGGTCGACGCCATATACGACATGGCTGAGATGACTGGGGTGAAGGTCTTGAGGACTGTTTAAGATTACGAGATGGCAACATCTACAGCATCGCCGTTACTACGCTCAGCCAATAGCACCAAACGAAATCTTCAAACGACCACTTCCTCTTTGTTATCTGTGTGCATACAGCTCATCCTGGAGACAAAACTAACGAGCTTGCTGGAGATGAGCAGCGCTACTAACGAAATGCGAGTGAGTGAGAGCTTCTCGATAATCATGCTTGTGATATCCCTCTGTACAGCGACTTTTGGAACAACTTACATGCCATCAAAACACCCGTGTTCTCTCCACGTTACTCCACAATAAGCTGGGCCTCTCCACATGTCTGGTCAAACTATTCTGACTTTCAAGCATCCAAGGCTCACGGTTATCACCCTCGACTCTTCAATTTTACATTGTTCATCCATGGATGCCAATACGCCTGTTATGGCCATTTCTATCTCGAGCTCTTCAGGTACTACGCTAGCACAGTCACAGACATGATCGACTTCCGGCACATTGTCGACGAGATCCGCACACAGTACAATGACTACCAGCGTCGCAGACAACAGCACAGGACCGGCATCGACGGCATCCGTATAAATTGCGCAGAGCTCTCGAGTACTACGTGCAGACCCCTCGTCTTCTACAGCCAAGGCCACTACAGCCTCAACACGACTGATTTCCGCAACATCATCAAACAACTCCGCTGGGGCTACTATCTGAACGTCGATATCGACCCGAACAGATGCCTTATCGAGAAGAATGTCGAGTATGTGCGCGTCAGCTGCGCGGGAGACGAAATCCTTGGTCACCAACCGGACTATCTCCCTTTCTTACATTCAGCACGTACCGCAGGTTGTGATCAGAGGCTTTTGGCTGTTCCTGTCTTCGAGAGACTCGGTTTCCTACTGGTAGCTATACAGCTTGATGATGCATTCATCTGGCGTAATCGCAAATTTCAATCTTTTCCTGGCACCCAATTCCTTCCCGCCACTCAACTCACAACCACCACCAGCGAATACCTTCCTGCCGCTGGCAGTGGCCCATGTACTGCAGTCAATCCCTGTGAGGCTTATAATGCACTGCCTGGAAGCTTCATCATGATGTGTAAAGATAGCAAGAGGAGACACCAAGAAAGCTGAAGGCAGCTGGGCGAGAGCCGCACACAGAGGTCTAGTTGCATACAAAATAATATAATCCCAAGAGGAGAGTTTGGAAAGAGTATTAGTAAGATAGATTAGTGATGTTACATGGTAACCTCCTCTTGGTTTGCCTTGTTCTCCTGTTCTTCTCTCTTTAGCCTCCTCTTCTCCGCTAGCTCTTGTCTCCACTTCATTCCCTCCTTCATAATCCAGAACACGATCCCAAGCAACACCGCCATTATTAGCGCTATGAACGTAAACGCCCATCCCGGGTTCATAGCATGACACATCGGGATGATTGCCGCCGTGCCGCCGGCACTCATCATACACCTGGCGAAGTTGACTGCTGCTGTCGCAGCTGCGGGTTTATCACGATGGAGATCGAGGAGCAAGCCATTGGTGATGTTGAATGCACCAGTCACACCAAAGCCCATGATGAACAGGGCAACTTCCGGGCCAACAATATGTGTTCGATATTTGAGTGTCCAGCCGAAGATGACCACTCCGACCATGCCGATAATGTGACATGGAACCAAGACCTGTAGGCGAACGCGCTCAATGGGGAAGTTGGTGAGATCTTGCTGTTTGCCTCTGGAAATGGTCATACCAACAGCTTTAGCATAGCGGCGGAAGTTCCAATCAACAACTCGGCCCAAGGTGAGTGATGCGATAAGAGAAGCTACGCCGTTTGAAATGTAGCAAAGACCGATGTGCAATTCGTCAAGGCCATATGCGGCGTGGAACAGTTCAGGGATGGCGGAGATGGTAACCATCATGCCTGTGAAGAAGAGGCCATTGTAAAGTAAGATAATCCCAGACTCCCTCTCGGCTAGAATGCGGAATGTCGCAAGCGGATTAGGCCAGGCGACCTTGTTCTTTCCTGGCTTGGGAGTGATCTCGTCGAGCGACAGCTTAGCAAGCTTACGCGCTTGTATGCAGCTAATGACGGAGCGATTGACGCCCTGAGGAGGTATAGAGCCATTACCAACGACTTTCCGACAAGTCTCAGGGAACAAGAACACGAATATTACGAGCAACACTCCGGAGAAGATGGCCAGGAACCAGAAGATGGATCGCCAGCCCAAATAGTGCGCCAGCAGCCCGCCTATCGTCGGGCCAAAAGCAGGGCCCATCAATACACCGGCTTGTGCATAACCCATGTAGGTTCCTCGCTCAGCCGATGTGGATATGTCCGCAACAACCGCCATCGTCAATGCAATAGCCGCTGTGCCACCAACGGCTTGCACCATGCGCAGAATGAGAAGTGCGATGTAGTTCGTTTGGAGTGCGAGGCCGATGTTGCCGATGCTATAGATGACGAAGCATATAATAAAGGTCAATCTTCGTCCACTATTGTCCGATAGGGTTCCGAGGAAAGCGGGAGCTATGGCTTGTGCGATCTAAGACAGTCAGTTGCAGTTATCGGTTATCGGTGGACGACACTACGCCAGCGATGCCTGGGCTGTAGAGAGCCCATGGGTAGCATAAACGTGTCCAGTCCAGACATACCATGTATGTAGTGATTGAGATGTTGACCTGCGTGGGCGTGATATCCAGCACATTGGATAGCACGTTGAGTGCCGGAAGGAACATGGACGCGCCAAAAGGCGATATTAGAGCGGAGATGGAAACGAGAAAGATGATCCATATCTTCATGCCTTTGCTAAAGACGGAATAGGGGGGCTCAGAAAGCTGTCGTTCTAGATTAGCTCGCGATGCGTCTTTTTCTACGTCCACTTCCTGACATCTCTCTTCCTCACTAGCAACGTCTACGTTATCGTCGTTTGTGGTGTCTTTCGTGGAAGTCATGGCGGAGCTGTTATGGACTCGGCATGTAAGACGATGTGATATTGAGTAGTATATTGATTCTGCCAGATGCTCCAACAGGGCGATAGTATATAGTGGCGTGGAATCAGTGTCAGGGTCTCGAGGATGCGAGGCTGGAAAAGCTATCAATGGGGTCATGAGGGTGTGCCTACCCTTGATCCACCTGGTCGCCTATCGAACATGACGCTAGTGCAGAGACGTGAAGAGGATGCCGTGCCGCGTCGGATCTCGCTCCCCAACATCGTTAATTCCAGTTTTTGAATGTGTGCGAGTGAAGTGATGTATGCAAGCCAGGGAGCAGATGGCCGATGTTGACTGACCGTTATGCAGGATAAGAGTACTGGTTGAGACCTACCATGGGAGATGCGGTACTATCGTGTTATTGCTATATCTCTCTGTGGCTGCTGTACGCCTCTGTGGAACGATGACGTACTTGTTTGCAGAGGTCTTGAAAGAGGCAGGTGGGTTAGTGTCGGGGGGCGTATTTCGGGAATAAGATGTCGGAAAGCCACTCCTGCCGCGTGATCGGGTTTGTTAATGCCGAGGGTCATCGCCCGCCGAGCACCTAACATAATCTAGCATCTTAAACTGGCGAGTCCTCTCATTCGAGGGAAGCTTGTCGCCGGGATTGTTGAGAATGGTGGAAGTTGTGCTTGGCTCAAGCTGGCCTGCGTCATCGCAGTACCATGGGATTTACCTACTCTAACAGTATCGACATAGATTGATACTGAGACACGCTTTCGTAGCATAACCTTGTGTGGAACCGCTTGTTGACATGTTGAGAGTGATGCGTCTCATCTTCTGCTGCGCGGCGAATGGCCCTCCTTGACGCTTCAAACCCGATGCGGCACAAGTCACTACCATGACGCAAAGTAGGACCTTGGTACTGATCAAGCGCTTATAATCTTTTTATATACTGACTCGCCTGTATTCGTAATCCTCGTAAACGCCAGGTCATCAAACGCCAATAATATGCTCTTTCTCATAACGTCGTAGGGTAACCCTCCGGAGCCTCAGTGGGCTGAGGTCCCTATGAGTATATGTCGTCGTCACCATGGAAGAATCTCAATACCGCTTTCGCGACGAGAAGGCCGTCGTGCATCCAATCCGCCCTCTCAGCAGCTTCGTCCGCATCTTGCTTGCTTACGCTCCCACTCTCGACCCTCATCTCAAGTTGCCTTTTGACGAGAGCCTCGTCAAACTCCATATGGCCTTGCGTGGTGAACAACCTCTTGTTAATGTATACGCCCTGAACGCCAGTATGATCACTGGTACCCCAAACGTGAACCTTTGTATCCTTTGGTATCAAGTCGGTCGTCTCGGTAGAGGGAGGGTCAACGACGTGGTCAAGATGCATCTGGTGAAGGTGGATCTTAGTTTCGGTTTCGGGCAGGTTGAAGAGATGGCGACCAATTTCGGACAGCTGAATGGGCTGGTGTGACAGTTCCCACTCGCCGTCCTTTTGTGGTTTGATAGTAGCACCAAGGGTTCTGCAGAGGATCTGGTGTCCAAAACATATTCCTGTGAAGCGGATGTCAGGACGATGTGTCCAGACGTCTATTGTGTCATTCGTTATTGATGTGTAATCATGCACCACAGCTGTAGATACGTACCTTTGATGAACTGAATAAGCTTGAGGATCCAAGGATCGTCACCGTGTGCGTCCCAGCAACTTCCCGTTATGAGAATGGCATGTATGTCTTGACCAATTTCCTCTAGCTTCGGTATCGCGCCACCCTCTGGTTCGACCACATATTGCATGGAGGTCTCGATACCTAGACTGGGTTGGTGCTCGTCTCCAGCTTTTTTGAGAAGTTGGCCTAAAACGACTCCAAAGGAGCCAGTTTCTTTTTGGGTGTCGGGGTGCGTCTCATCTGTTTCAAGAACAAGCATACGGACTTTATCCGGATGGTCAGACAAAAGCGTTCGATTTTGTGCCATCGGTGGTACCATCTTTGCTGTAGTTGTGTGAAGTGGACGTGGTTTAGGGGAGAGGAAATAATGTGAAGCAGTCGGCCTGCAACAAGTACTCTTATGTATACAGGGTCCAGCCGAGCCTCTGGTAAGCAGTGACGTCTGGCGTAGAAGGTTTTGCCCACAAGTGACGACGCGTGCAGGCTTATACATTAATCAGGTCAAGTTCGAGGAACCAACCGCGAGGGACAAGCACCGAGGCGTCGTCCAGAGCAGCCTCAGGTAGTATACTTCAGCCTCCATCTTGGCGATGTCGTGTTTGAGGGTTCGATGACGATTTCGCCTTGACGTCAGGGTTGCTGTGGAGAGGATTCCAGGGCCTAGAGGTGAAATTTTAACGTAATAGCAAAACCTTAAAGTCTTGGGAGCTCTGATGGATCCCGAAGTGCCGGCCAGCTCGGAATAGAGCAGACGCTAGGCATGCAGGTACTGAGGGTTGATGTGGCTGCGTGGCTGAGCGGACTGATATGATTCGTCTGTCTACCTGGCCGACTAATACCATGCTGAGGCTGAAATATCTACTCCACGCCCTTACCCTTCATCTTCAGGTCTTCGGGGTCATGCGGGGCTTCGGCTTTCTTGCCCACCGACTCCTTACCAGTCAGCACTTCTGTGAAGACCTTTCGCAGCGCTTCAATCGCCTCTTCGCCAATCTGGTAGTGTACAACAAATCTACCACCACGCACTCTGACGCCGTACTTTTCCGCTAGCTCGATAAAGTTGTTGATGTCAACATGATGCGCCTCTAGGTCCAGCCAAACCATGTTGGTGTCTACGGGATATTGTAGCTTGCCTCCAAGCTCGGTCCAGATGCTTGCTATCCTCTTCGCATTCTCGTGCGACTGAGTGAGCTTGCCGCCAAGGAATGTCTCTTCAATGGCAACGCGCATGGGAGCTGCAACAACACCAGCTTGTCGCAAACCTCCACCAATGGACTTGCGAATCCAGCGGCTACGCTGAATGAAGTTCTTTGTGCCGACGATGATGCTACCGATGGGCGCTCCGAGACCCTTGCTAATGCACAGGCTTATGCTATCGAACTCGGCGCAGTAGTCTTTGAGGGCACCAGCGCCTGCAGCGACAGCTTCCCATAGACGTGCACCGTCCAAGTGCATTATGATGCCGTGTTCGCGCGCCCAAGCCGATATCCGCTTCACTTCAGACAAAGGCATGATGGCGCCGTTGAGCGTGTTTTCGAGCGAGATGACGCGCGTAGGGCAGGCGTGGACGTCGTCGGAGATGACAGCGTACTTCTGGATATCTTCGAGTGTGAGGTATGTCCCGTTCTTCGCATCGAGTGGTTGTACCATGGCCTGGCTCAAGGTCGCTACACCTCCTGCCTCATAGTTGATGATATGACCACGTCGGTCGCAGATGACGGCGTGTGGGGGCGTGGTGAGGTGTGCTCGCAGTGCAACCTGGTTGCCCATGGTACCCGACAGCACCAGGAGTGCCTCCTCCTTCCCGCTGAGATCGGCAACGAATCGCTCGAGTGACAGTGTGGTCGGGTCTTCCATGGTGACATCGTCGAGCAGGGTGCACTCTTGGATCGCTTTCAGCATCGACTTGGTCGGCGTAGTGTGCACATCGGAGCGGAAGTCAAAAGCCGCTGGGTTCTTCTCGCCGCCCCAGGCAGTGCCATCGTGACCTGTGCCATTGGTCGTGCTCTTGCTGCTTCTGGCAGCGTACATGGAGAGTTCTGACATGGCCGAGTATGCTCGTGGAATGGGTAGCTGGCGTGTGGCTTGGAACGCGGGGTGCACGAGGGGCGCGGTGGAAGCTCGATTACCCGCTTTTAGGGTTTTTGCTGGATAAAGGTAAGGTCAATCGCACAGTCTGTGTACGGGACCACGTACTAGAGAGGCGCGCGAGCGGATATAGACGTGGCCACGGCATCGCGGCGGCATGTTGGAGGGAAGGGCGCAAGGCGTGAAGCAAGGCGTGAGGCAAGCCGAAGATAGGCGAGAGGCAGCTGGCAGCGCGGAAAGGCGTCTACTCCGATTCGCTACGATTTGCATCTACAACCATCACAATAGGAAGGCGGCAACAAAGGGACCACCGTCATCACCTCAAGCTATTACATGAGCAAAACTACCAGCGACCAAGCGACGGTGCTGTCGAGAGGGGTTGGTAACAAGGGACCATGTAGCGAATCCACACCCTCGGTCTTACAAACGTCTGAACCTTACCTCCCCATTCAACTACTTCTGTCAACTGCCTTGACCAAATCGCCAAACATGGCACTAAAGCTATGATAATAATCATCCGCGCTATCCGTCAGGAAAATCCAATCCGCCGTATTCTCAACCTGCTCTACCACAAAGTCCAAAACTTCTTCCTTCAGATTCGGCAAGGAATGCAGTATGACCGCCAACCTCGAACGACGAATCTTGTGTGCTTGCAACGGGACCATAACATCTCTGTCAAGCCACTTGTCGAACGTTTCTTCGAATACAACCGTGAGATCGGTGAGGTTGAGATAGGATTCTTGGAGTACGGTGGGCGAGGTGAGTATAAAGGTGGGTATCAGACCGGGGTTGTGAGCTACGAAGCCGTCTCTGAACGCTGTGTTGTTTTTGATTGCTTGCTTCAACGTCTTCAGATATGCGTAGTCATCCTCATCAAAAGTACTCGGTGTCTCATCCAAGAAGACTCCGTCAACACACATGTTAGTGATGTTTGCGACCTTGGGCCAGCGCGCGTACGTGTCGATTTCTGCTAACACGCTTTCGATCGGCTTATCTGCGTAGTCCGTTGCTACGTATCCTAATGTGCGGATGTTTGGGTACGCTCGTAGTTTGGGCACCTCATCAAGGTACACTTGATCGGGGAGTGATCCCATGCAGGGGCCGGAGCAGGGGTTGATGATGACGGTAAAGTCTACATCTCTATGCGCATTTGCTCTACGGTTTCGTCAGTATGTGATGGAGCTCAGAGGAATGGATGCATACGCTACGTATAGCGGATCCCAAGCGCCCGCACTTGGGTACACGTAGAGCGGAAGAAGCAGAGACATGGTAGGGGCAGTATCTCGAGCAATGGCCATAGGAGAGCAGACACCCGACGGTATAAGGCCTTCGAATATCAGGACCGGATTATAGAAGCTAGGTTGCGCTTGCGTCAAGGATGCTTTAGCTCGACACATGTTGTACCTGACAGCGGGTAGCGGCCCTGTCCGCGACTGTAGCCATGGCTTTCAAATGAGAGGCTATATTACATACAAAGAGGTGTGCGCGGCGTATGCTATTTACGGTTGTCGAGTATTGTGTTTGGCCCAATGGCAGTCGCTTACGGCAGATAAGCTGGGTGAAGTGGACATCCATATTGCAGACCAGGATCGGTAAAACAACCGGGGATATGGAAATGATAGGGAATGAACCACCACGCCAGATAATCCAAAGACGTCAGTGACTATATGCAAGCTCTTCCATGACGTGATCATGCAAATGTTAAGCTCAGCCTGACACCCCCGTACCATAGTCCATGTTAAAGACGTGCCAAAGGTGTCCCGCACCGTTCAAATTGCGCAGTAGACTCAATCTTGGAATCGCATGCTCATTCCGTCCCAAGCGTTGACGAATTCGGCATTCCGGAGCATCCGTCGTGCGTGGGTCGAGTACGCAACAGGCGGCGAAGACCCGAGCAATGTTCAATCACAAGATCAAACCGAACGTAAAGAGGCATTGGGATAATCAGCTAGAACAGAAAGTGTTCAAGCCCGAACATGATGTGAAATAGGGCGGGGAGTTGACGGTTGTTTAATCTGGTGCCAAAGAGAATCCGAAAAAGTACGGCATTCGATGCACATGGCGACCTCTGCAAGATTTGGAATCATCTGTATCTCCGCCAGTAGCTGCATGATACTGGTATCAACGTCTGCTACTGTTGATAGCCCTGTTCAGCCATCAAAGCGGGGCCTTGACTCTAGATGATGATGGCGTAATTAGAAATCTGTCAAGATATTGCATCTACAAACTCGAGATACTAGTGCTGCTACTTGGGTTCTTTTGTTTTTTCGGACCGAATTGATCCATTTCCATCCGAACGAGTGACTGCTCGTCACTATCTGCGTGCCGTATTTCGAAAGTTTTAGTGTATGTAATAGCGTTGGGATCTCGCCCGCCGTTCAAGACTGCCGATCTTCCTGGACCACTGGCAAGTGCACTGCCTCCTTTCTTCATTCCGTGACTTTGGCTGCCGTATGCGTAGTAAGGCCGCTCGGTGGCCTTGGTCGTACCAAGGACCTTGGGGAACAAGTGAACGAGGATGACGCGTAGTGCAGGTAAGCAGGCGCAGATGATTCCGATGCTGATTTCGATGTTTGACCAGTTGATCACATCCGCTTGGTCCCATGTTGGATTCGCGGAAGCGGCGAAGCTGACGAGAGATCGCAGACGGAGAATTGATATGACGGTCACACTGAGCTTCAAGTTAGCGACTGTCTTTTCAGTGACAGTTCACAAGGTGACTCACAATGTGCCAACGCAAAACATAACAGCGACACTAAGCTTCTTGCGCCAGGAGAGCTGTAGGCGGAGAACCTCGTACAAGGGCAAAGCAAGCATCCAGATATCCAGGACGATACTGATGATAGCGTTTGTCCACGCTAATCCGTTGATGTCGATGCATTGGCCGGATCCCTCCTTGTCCCATTTCTTCCAATAAAAGGATATCGGTCGGCATTGGAAGATGGCCGCAAATGTGAACGCAACACCGTTGAGACAGTTGAACGCAATGGTTGCCCAAAGCAGGCGCCTGATTGTAGATTTTGGAAATATCCGAAGGAAGAAGAAAAGCAGTGTGAGCTTCAGAAGTGCGATCTGAATAAAGTAGAGGATCTCCAGAGCATAAAGATACCGGACGAAGTTGGTGATTTGTTCGAAACTGACTGTCCATACATCTCTTCCTAGACCATTTGGAACGATGGCCCTATCGATGATGATGACAGATGGCACACCAGCTATCAGTGCAGCCAAGACGCTGTAGTCGTCGTATCCGAGTTCTCCGATGGAGAACACAGCCTTGTATATGATTCTGGAGAGCGCGCAGACGGCGGTGACGACAGAGAGGATCAAGTTGGATACGCGAATGGACTCGCCAGAATAGCGTATCGGGGCGTGACAACTCGTTGCGGTAATGTTTTTGGTTGCTAAGAAGCGCAGTCAGTAACAGTCGGTACCATGATGAGGCTTCAATACTCACTCAGACTCTGTCTCAGTGTACACGATTGCAACACACACGCTTCTATCTCGCCTTGCAGTTTAGCATCTGCGCATATCGAGGCTAAGTCCGGATGTTGCTTGGGCGATTGGTCGACTGCCGTAGCAAGGCACACTTGCTGAGGACGCCAATCAGTAAGTGTTGACAGCATCGCTCAGCTTGAACATACCGCGCATTGGGGAAGTTGCTTGGCCACAGCCAGCATAGCCGATTCCTGAGCAACTACTAGCTGCACCCATGCCAGCAATGGGAGCAACAACTGTGGAGGCCTCATCCTTCTTCGTACTCGTACACGACTCCGTGTGCGGTCAAATGGCCAGCAAGTGAAAGGCGGAAACGAAAAGAAAGCGTTGATCCAGAACAGACCCTTACTATAAATTCCCTGGGAGGTCGGAGAATATCAAGACCCGTCAGAAATGCTAGGCCAGGTCGTTTAGTCTCCTGGGGCCTGTTCTATATGAGACTCAATAATGGAAAGGAATAAATGCAGGTACATTGAACCATTGGGTATGACGGACGGCAACTACGGATTGAAGTATGGAGTGGGGCTGAACAGCCTCCTCTAGTGCCGCGCTTCAAAGGCTACGCATCTTCCGTAGAAGAAGTGCAATTCTCGCCGTAGAGATGATCCCTGGCATGTGCGTGGAAGGACTTGCACTAGATTCTATGACCATTGAACGCAAGCAATGACCTAGCTGAAACTTAGGGCGAATGGAGAAGTTGCCCCAGACCAGTTGAAGTGGGCCTTTGCTGACGCTTCGCAGGGTAGACGCTACCAACGACGGAGGTAATACTTTTCAGGAAGGGCGGGTTCTCAACGCTAAGTGGACTTCGCCTAATATGCAGGAGGTTGATATGGCCTCCAGAAAGGAGACACATCCTTCACAAGACGCCATTTACGACCATCAAACCCATCTACCTGCCTGATTAGTTAGCACGGAATATACGAAACCTACGCAAGCTTCTTCATCCACTACCGTCTCATTGTTACCCTGTCGTAGCATGGTTGAATTGGTATCGATGAAAGTACTCGAGGTCCGGAAGGTTGACCAAAAATGGTGGTTCGTTCCGCAACGCCACTGGCGAGCGATTTTGTGCATAGGTGAACGACTTGAAGTACGCCACTAGCACACCTGCATGCCGCTCACTCCACCTGGGGTCCGGCCAACCGTCGCCGAGCTTCGACCGCTGCTTTCTTCGCGGCTCAAAACCACAGGGTCACATTTGCTTTTCGACGATCATGTTCACTGATTCCTACAACGTTGACGATCGACATGTGGAGTCCGATGCGGCATTTGAGATACGCGAGGCTGGAATGCAACAATCATTCTATGCTTGACAACATTGACCCTACTTGTCATCGCAACGATGTACAAACGTGCCGCTCTCCATCGCATGTCATTTGGGCGCTGGTCTGGGTGTAGCTGACGAGAAAGGCTGCGGAGTACAGGAGCTAAACGGCTTGGAAATAGCCCTTTCTTCGATTAACATTCCATACCACTGTACCACTTTGCCGCAGAACTGGGTGGCACGCGTTACCTGGCCTACGGTATGTGGTAGCCTCAAAGATCCAGCCGCTTGTTGAGCACCTTCAGCGGCTTCTCGGTACGGGTGCAATCTCGCCGTTCTCGAGCTAGGTAGCTCCTATCGTGTTGAGCACCTAGAAGAATCGAATCGGTCTAGGAGCCATGCCTCCGACACTATCAAGCCACTTTCGAAGCATCCCGTCGGTCACAGCCATTAATTGGTATGAGGACTTGTGTACACCGGTGTATCTCAATGACATCGCCACGGGTGGAGTTCTCGAATTCATCAATGTTCCCTGACACGGTTGCGAAACACGTCCCGGCTGATACCTCAGCCCTACAAGATGTACATGAGGCACAATCGAAACAGACCCATGCAGCGTGTTGAAACTCCGTCGCTATCAGTGTCCACTTTCCCCTTTCTTGCCTGCTCAGAATTGTGACTATCCGAGTCGATGTTGGTGGGGCATTCTGGCGATGGCGCGAGTTTTGACTCGCGGCCTTTGTCTCGATTCAAGCACAACATGCATGCGCATCCCCCCAGGATCACGATGCTGTGCGGATGAGGTGCGACGTGCTTCAGGCTTCGAAGATTTGCTGTCGGTCAGACGTCGCAATCCCCAGGTCACAAGCGCGAGACCCTGCCGTTCTTTGCCTTTCCATTCTAGCCGCCATGGCGCAAATCGTCGGGACGGCGTAGGTGCAAGCACCCTGACCGCACATCCAAAGACGTCTTCAAGATCCAGTGCAGTGGTACTCCTAAGCTTGACACTAACGCTTTAGCATATGGCATCTTCCGACAATGTGCCGTCACCTCAAGTGAACCCGACGATCTTACAAGGCCACGAGAAACCTTTGATTGCCGCTGATTCAGGAGAAAAATCCTTTGAGATCCTAAAGTCTACCGCTCCAAGGCAATCTGATATTAACTATGTCATAGATCAGTCTCCATTCTACCTGGCCACAAGTCAGCGCTGACTGTCACTCTCGGGCCGTGCCCTTTCAAACCAGCCAAAGTTTCGGGAACCAAACTCTGAATATGACCAGACTCGCGCGTGACGATATGCGGCCAACGCAGGCATCGGCAACTGCCTCTACGCGAACACATAGCAATTCACTCGCGTGGCCGCCGTTTACCACTCTCGGATCTCCACGGGTCGATCTTTCAGTAGCCTGTACCAAACGGTCAGCTACCGGCATCATACATCGGCATCTGCCACGAGCCGACGATCACAACGTGGGCTTGACGAAAATGAACATTACTGCCGAATGGCTAGCCAAAGTCGTTTCTGTAGGCAAGCTCGATATCGACCACGTGGCAAGGAAGCTAACATAGGCATTTCCTGATCTGGAGCCATCTAACTGATCTTCCGACTGCTTTGGTCATTGCTACCCTTCTAGGCCACCTTTTTTCGAGATTCCATGTCTATATGCGTCTGTATTAGGGAAACAGAACCCCAAAACTCAGCGGCCTTGACGCCATATACGCGCTCACCCCTTCCACTAGGAAAAAGAGACTCGCAATCAATGCCATAGCCATGTGCAGAAAGCTTTGTTCGCTACTCGCGTTATGATGTATATTTGACTCAGCCTTTTGCTATCCGCTTCTTATGGTATTAACTTTCCCTTGGGTTCAAGAGAACACTTAGTGACGGACCATGTCAAAAAGGACCGTAAGTAGGTTCAAGACCCACGAGCTTAACAAGACTCCACCACGAGTATGAGCCGCGTTTGCACACGCTACTCTCTCCGCAGATCCCAATGAAGCGAATTCCCAAGGAAGGGTTTAGTTCGCCCTATGCAGGTTGCCGCTATAATTTTCCAGTCTGTCACATGGGGTCTCCATTTTGATGCATGTGCCTCGTGGCATTACCGCAGCGTGATCATGGCGATCGCACGCACTGACTTCAGTTTTGCCCTCGGTTTCTGTGTAAGCTTCTTCGGCACCTCATACAAGGGAAACCCCGAACAGGTGCTGAAACAACAAGCCCTCTATTGCAGTCTACATGAATTTATAACAAGAAACCCTACAAAAAAATTCAACAGCATTGTAGCCTTCAAGGCTATCTATTTGTATAATCTTCTCTTAGCACACTTTGTTGTACTAGGCAAAAGAAATGCCTGTAAAGAAGTGTTCAGTCTTTCCCTCCAGTGGGGTGCCGGTACGACGTTGGTTTGCACTCGTACCTCTGCCAATGTATTCCTATTCTGCTACAGATTTCACATGTTAGCATTCCACACTCGGGACCATGTCTGTGCTGCGATTCAGCCTATGCAGGTTTCTAGTAACATATCGCATGTTGCCTTCTCTGCTTTGATACGCATGTGTTGATCAATCCAAGTCTGGCTACAAAGCCTCTGTGCTATGCTACGACCTAGCAAGCGATCAGTGCTCTGCCAATGCTCCCAAAACAGTATAGAACAACCTCGTGTTGCTACATTCTTCCTTGGACATCTCACGATATGCTTTTCCATACCAACAACTCATTGTCGTATCTGCGTGGGAGTCTCGTTTTGTAGAAAGAAGATACCTTGAATGACCGTGGGTACAGAGAGAAGCATCCTCTACATAAGCCCATGGCTGATTCTAGAAACACAGTTCCATGTTTACATGGAGGTGCGAGAGCAGAAAGCATAACCCGATTCACCACATATCTTGCTACCTCTTTCGAAAAAAAAAATCGATGATGTTAAGCATGCGCGTTTAGAAAAAGGGCAGGCAGCATGCTTATCTGTTCAGAACCGCAGCGAGACTCAACGGTTGTTGGGAGGATCCTTGCCTGTCCAATTTTCTACAAAGCCGTCTCTTTCGTGTCTACCAACTATTTCTCTATCCACACTTTGCTCCTTCTTTGCGAGATGTTACATGAGTGCCGCACGTCGATCAAAAATCCTTCGTCTTCTTGTTCTCTCCACATCACCTGTCTGCCTTTCTTCCATCACAAAGCAGAGGCTCCACTGTCATGATTCTGCTGTCCCAAAAGGAAAGAGTTGCTCCGGACTATGGAGCAAAGAGGACGTTGAATTCTGTATCTCAGACTTCCAAAAACCAGGAGGGACATGTTCTGTAAATGCAGAAGAAATGAGGTCGAAGTCCCACGACGAGCTCGCCCTAGGCCGGCGGAAAGCTGGGTTGATACTCGCAACCGCGACCAAGACGGTGTGTTGACAACCACCACTTACAAAAAACGGCACATTTGTAGAAAAGCAGAAGAGTATTGATGCATTAGAATATCGTTGATTGCGCTTGTCGCGGATATCAAAAGGTATCATCTCCGTCGTTCCCTAGTCCCTACATCCCGATTGCACAGCCCGCTCTCAAAGGATCGAAAGTATCAACATGAACCTGAACATAAACAAGATACATAGCCTCCATGGGAGGTATACATGAAAGCGGAGATGACTTCTCGCGGGAACGCCAAGGGATTATACCTCCCGTCATATCATCTTCATGTTACCTTGCCAGCCCGCTGTGGATGCAAAGGCAAGTCTAACGCAACAAACGCCGTCCAATGGTACTGTGCTGGAAGACGCAAGAGATAGTAAAACAGATATTGAGAGCAATAATTCAGCGTGTATCATGCAGGTAACCGTCCGAACAAGCCGCTGCCAACACTGACCGTATTGAGGCCACTTCGTTGTGTTAACGGTGCTCGCGCCGCATTTAGTGGGCCTGGCGCAGTGTTTGGCTCTGCGTGGATGGGTCGCATGCTGCCACCCCAGCGTTGGCCACCCTGCTCGTGCGGTATATCCACGTGCTGCGCCGCAGGACTTGACATCATCCCATAGGTTTCCCTACTCAGAACGCCCATGCTGCGAGGATCGGAGCCAGGTGTCTCTGCGTACCCTGTATGATCGACCGTGGCGCGCTTCATGTGTAGGACTGGTGATTCTGCTTCACCTAGCAAGCCATTTGCGTTTTGGGCGTTCGATGACGGGGGGTTCGAGTTCGCTTCAATGGTAGAGGCAGAGCCATTTGGGGCTGAGAGGTCGACCATGCGACGCTGGCCAGCTGGTGTCTGGTAGCTGGGTACGCGTGACGGCCCTGGAGGGTACCGGCTCTCGTGGTGCGAGGGATGTCGCGGGTTGGCCCATGGCGTGCTTTCTAAAAATTGCTCTTCTGCGGCTACCTCGTCTGCTGTTGTTGTTCTGTTGTATGTACGGAACGAGGGAGGCGGCGCTGGAGCACGCGTTGGAATCTACCGCGCCGAATCAGCTGCTAGTTCTCTAGCAGTTGCGTTCAGCCACTTACCTTCATTGCTCGAAGATCTTCGTCAATCTCCGTTGGCCGAGCGGCACTGATGTCTGGTGCTGCTGGGAACCCGACGTACTTTGCAACACCTGACAGAATGGAGACTTCCAGATTGTACGCTGTTTGGTGTCTGATCTGGTCAGACCGCTTCTCAGGTAGTCGTACCATGTATTCAGTCTCGTCGCAACCGAGCTGGCGTCGTCCGCGCTGTAGTTCAAATACTCGTTGGTTGCACTCTTCGAGGATCTCCTCACGAATATGTCGCACAGTCTGGAAGTATTGACTGTGCATCTGATGCCGCTCTGCTGCTGTAATCATGTCAAGGTTCTTCTGCTTGTATTCCAAGAGCTTCGTCTCGTATGCGATCTTGTCGGCGCGTCGATTGTCTACGCATTTGATCATGGCAACATACTCGGGGTGGACGCAGTTTGGCTGCTTGAGCATTTCAAGCTCCCGTTCGAGTTGCGCGATCTGCTCGTCGCATAACCTGATGGCAGTTAGCAGCTGAGCTTTGTGATCAGGTCCCAGGCAAGTTGCTTACTTCTCTCGGAAAAGCTTGAACTTCTTTTCGATCTTTGCAAGTTGGTCAATCGCCTGCTTCTTCTTGGTTACTTCCTCGTCCAGCACCGCGTTATCGTCCTCGTCATGCTCGCCCTCAGCTTCAGCCTCGTGTGCTTCAGCAGCAGTGATCGTCTCGGCGTAGGCATAGCTAGGGTCCTCCATCTTTCTTTTCCCCCTTCTGCCACCCTTCCTTGGTTTTGCGTGTTTCGCGACAGTGGCCATTTCGCTGACAGTCTGCGCGGCGATGTTGGCCTGTCGCTCCTCGAGTTCTAGTTCTTCTCGTGCGAGGACTGATAGGTGCTCTTCAGCGTTCTCGAGCTCTTCGTCCACATCCATCTGTCCCTGTCGGTCCGCTGCAGCATCAGCCAGACCATCAAGCGCTGAGCCCTCGGCGTTTACGCTCCGCTTCCGTGATGGCTCCTCTTCAAGCTCATCCACGGGACTTTCCTCGGCACTGGTACGCTTCCTTTTTATGCCTACATGTTCGAGATTCGCCGCTTCTGTTGCTGCAATCAACGAGAGAGAGTGCAAAGGATTGTCGGCTGTAGGTGCTTCGCCTATCGTCGCGTCGTCTGTGACAGCAGAGGGTGTGGGTGGGGCCGACTCGTCGTGCTCGATAGTTTTGCTATGCGCAAGCTTGCTTGGAGTTCTTGTGTAGATGGGCTCCGAGAGTAATGACGTCTCTGTAGCGGTGCGCGCAAGCTTCCGAGGCGTGTTGTGCAGTCGCTCAGTCTCTGCCTCTGAGTCATCTTCGTCCATGTTTGCTTCGACACTTGGCCGTTGTGTGGGTTCTGACTGATCGTCCGATGCGTCTCCGAGCTCGCTCAAGCTGCTAGAGCCGTTGTCGGCGACATCATCAAAGCCATTAGGAGCTTGTTCGGCGGGCCGTGATTCTGTAAGCACTCTAGTCGGAGCTGCTATTGTAGACAGCATTGCGGCAGCGAGTGCAGTAGGATCTTCGACAGCTGCTGTTGGTATTTGCGCTGGCGCCGGGTGGTGTGGGTGAGAGGCGGTGGGGTCAGGTAATTCTATTGTGGGGGTTGGAATTGCACCTGCGAGGGGCTGTTAGATCTGGTGCATGTTCGGACAGTGTGGGTAGTAGACGTGGTGAGGGAGGGAAGCTCGCGACTCTGTCGTCGCCTCGGTTGTTGACGCAAACACCGACGGTCTCTCGAGAGGCGACCAAAGGCGCAACGCTGCCCTTAAAAAAAAACCCGAAAAAAAGCGCATCGGGATCGATACTGGGCAGGTGATGACGTACTTTGAGTCTGCGCGACTTCGTCGCTGGGGCTGAGAGCTGGTCTCGAGGTGCTCCGTCTGGTCTGTCGGAGCGCGCTCATGGTGCGCCCAGGCCGAAGACTGCCTCACCTCGTGACCAATGTCCTGAAAATGAGCTGCACCGGATACCGTAGGCCCCTGCGATGTTGTATGGGCGTTATGGGAGGTCGAGGACGCTGGGCCCGGTGGGCGGTCAAAAACAGTGCTGCTGGTGTGAAGGACGCGGGCGTCGTCGAGGGTGAGTGTGGGGATGTGTCTGGCAGGAGCGGCCGGGTGGCAGGTCTGAGATGTTTGTAGACGTCGGGATGCAAACGCGGGACAGCGACTCTCATGGGTGTGTCTGTGGTGAATGTCGAGGGCAGCTTGGTCGGGATGGTGTAAACTGCGCTCAGAAGCGGGTCGACTGCCGGGAGAGGCCCTGAGAGTCTTGCGAATGACCGCACTGCCCTATCTCGGGCGGTGTCTTTCTGCCGCCCGCATGAGCCCTCTGAGCCTAGCGCGTAATGGGCCGTGAAAGACGGCTCCAAAACTTTTTGACGAGCTTGCTGCCGGCAACATCTCGATTGTCGCAATGGCCAAATCAAAGGACAAACGCTCTGCAAAGCCAGGCGAGAAGACAGCCACGCCCAAGAAGAGTCACAAGTCAGACAGCGCATTCATCAAAGTCAACAAAAAAGCGCTTGACCCTGCGCTAGCATCGCTGTTTGCGACCAGTGTACGTTTATCGCATGTCTATACTAACGAGTGATTGCTAACTGATGTCAGGCGGGACCTGTCCAACCGCCTCCTAAATCACGGTACCAAGCGCGCGTACAAGAAAAGGCGACCGAAGACTCTAGCGAAGATGAAGACCAAGGCGATGCGAACGATGCGGAACTGAGCTCGGCATCTGAAAGCTTGCCCTCCGACGACGAGGACCAAGATGAAGACGAAGACGCGGACATGTCAGATGCTAGCGAAGGCCCCGAGTCCAAAAACGAGGCCGCGCTAGCAAAACTGCATGAAGCCACACTGCACGGCGCAGTAGAAAAGCCCAAGAAGCGCAAGCGAGGCGACAAGGAGGAAGTCGAGGACGCCTACATGCGAAAACTGGCACGAGAGGAAGAGAAAGAGGAGGAGCAAAGACAAAAGAAGCGTAAGACTGAGGAAGAAGAAGAGGAGGAGGAGGATGATGAGGATGAAGAGACTTCAGACGAGAACGACCAAGACGAGTCTTCAGATGAAGACGAAGATGATGAGGATGAGGAAGCGGAAGCGGAAGATGCCAAGGATGCAGACAAGGCTGAAGACCTCGCAGTCCCTAAGCACGAGTCGCTCATGGAGAAGACTGACGAGAGCGCTTCCGAAATAGAGAAGGCATCGCGCACCGTCTTCCTGGGCAACGTCTCTGTCGAGTGCATAAATTCAAAGCCTGCCGAAAAGGCTCTGAAGAAGCATCTCGAGTCCTTCATTTCAGATCTCGCCGACAACAAGCCTCCGCACAAGATCGAGTCGATACGTTTCCGATCGACAGCCTTCGGTACCTCGCTACCCAAACGCGCTGCCTTTGCGACCAAGGATATCATGGACGCAACTACAAAGAGCACAAATGCATACGCTGTTTACACAACCAAGGTCGCCGCAAGGGAAGCTGTCAAGAGACTAAACGGCTCCATGCTGCTCAAGCGTCACCTCCACGTTGACTCATTAGCTCACCCTTACAAAGTCGACCACCGCCGTTGTGTCTTCGTCGGCAACCTTCCCTTCGTAGACGATGAATCTCAAACACCCGTGGCAGAAGGCGAGAAGCCCAAGAAGAAGAAGCCCGCCTCCGACGTCGAGGAAGGCCTCTGGACACACTTTGCCAGATGCGGCAAGATTGAGAGCGTGCGCGTCGTCCGCGATGCAAAGACAAGAGTCGGCAAGGGCTTCGCCTACGTCCAGTTCGTGGACGAGAACGGCGTGGAAGCGGCGCTGCAACTCAACGAGAAAATGTTCCCGCCTATGCTTCCCCGCAAACTCCGTGTCACGCGTTGTAAAGCGGAGAAGAAGAACAAAGACAAGCCAAGAGGACCACCGCCATCCAAGGCACCGGGAGCAGCAAAGGGCAAGCCTGGTGCTGGTTACAAACAAAAGCTTACTGAGGAGCAGAAGTCGCAACAAGGACGTGCAAGGTCGATGCTGGGTAAGGTCGCAAAGGCACAAACCAAAGAGGGTTTCGTTTTTGAAGGCCACAGGGCGAGCGAGAGGCAGGGTAAGAGTGGCCTAAAGTTCAAGGGTAGCGGAGGCAAGAAGAAGGGTCCCAATGGACGGAAGAGCAGAAGTGCGGGCTGGAAGAAGACTGGTGCGAAGAAGCAGGGATAGTCATAGAGTTCAGCTGTGAACACGGAGGCTGCAGGATGCATACAGCACTAGTCTCAAAGTACAAACCTCATCTTGATCAATCTTCGCACATTGCTCATCGAAATACGTGACCCGACGACATGTTTTCACTTTTCTATCAGCCTGAAATTTCATGTCCCAAAGTATGCAGACAGTTGTGTCGAAATGTCAGCAATCCTAGTAGCCCCTTGTCTCCAATATTCCTAGTCACTATGTATGATCAACACCAAACACTCTACTGGTCATCGACTCACCCCCAATGGCCGCTAAGAAAACTGTTTCCAAGCGAGCTAAAAAGGCGAACACTGGCTGTAAGACCAAGATTGCAAAGACCTGGACACTCGAGAAGTACAAGAATGGGAAGCCCACATTCTTGAGACACCAGTCCGACTCAAGAACATGGAAAAGACTGCGAAGTTACAGCTGATAGACGAACGTCTGTTAGAGCTAATCAGATTCAGGATGAATGACAATGCAGTTCGGTCTCCCCTGCTTCAGCTGCCTGCCGAAACACGGAACATGATATTCGCCCATGTCCAAGGGAACTGCAACATGTACATCGAGATCGTCCCACTTGAAGGAAGATAGGAAGGATTTCGATGGAACGACAATCATGTGTAGGACCGAGTAGTTACCATCGTTCTTCCCCATGGCGAGCACTACCGGACAGCCGCTCCTGAGGATGATCTACCCAATCCATCGCTTCCCCACGTATGCCGTCAGCTATACGCAGAGACGTCCTTGTTGCCTTGCATGCTCAACTACTTCATATTCACCAAATCCAAATGGCCGCTGAAACTCAACGTCGATGGGTATGTGGACTGATATCAGTATACTAATCTGAACCCATGTCTAGATGGAAGGGTTAAATAACAGATTGAGGAACAAAGACACGTACCCTGCTCCTGATACGAGAATCGTCAAGGCTGTAACTTGAATATCATAGGAAAGACCAGAGACGGTCAGGTATACTTGATGGAAAAGAAGAAAGGAAAAGTTGAAGCCAAGGATATCTACGTGAGCCCACTCACATTTTAAACCCCCCAAATAAAAACTTAGTCACGTACTCTTCATGAGCACCTCGAATTAGGAAAGTGCGCCAATCGTCCATCACCCACCTCTCCTCTCCCACTCTTCGCCGCCGTCTCCCCCCCCCCCCCTCCATCTAACAACACTCCGCCGCACACTCGCAGCAATCAGCACAGCACTCGCACCCCTCCTCGCAAACAAAACAACAGCACAGTGTCGCCAAACTTGATCTTTCGTTAGCTTACACTCCCTCCCTTGTCCACATCCATGTCGGCTTACCAGGCGGCTAGACAACCCCTATCCTTCTTCTGCTTGGGCGGCGGACCCTGCTGATACTGTCCCTGCGGCGGACCGTAGTACATTTGCTGTTGTGGTGGTGGGGCGCCGTATTGTGGTTGGCCGTAGCCTTGGCCGGCTGGAGGACCGTAGCTGTGGGTATAGTGTTAGCACCGTTTATGCTTCTACTGTGGGATTAATTTTTTTCGCAATCGCCAGCGCGGTTGGGTGTGCGAGGGTTTGCGACCGCGTTTTCAACTCGTCGTCTTGGGCAAGGAAGCAACGGTACCTTTGCTGTGGGTACTGAGGACCACCTTGGTAGTAGCCTTGGTTCGACATGGCGGTTACAACGGTCTCGTTTGTTTGTGGATGGATGTGGGGGGTAAGACAAAGGCAGCAAACCGGTGGTGATCAATCAAGCAAGTGTCGCGCAACAGAGTCTCGTACCAAGCTTTCGCCGAGGAGCCTTCTGAAGGTTAATTTCTCGCTTGCGAAAACCGTGACGGCCTCTCCAAAGTAGGACGTCGAGAGTAATGGGTAAGAGGAAGACAACGCAAGGCTGGAGGAAATTCCAGTGGAACCTGCTACGGGGAGCGAGGGGATGCGCCGCCTTTAAACTGCGCGCACCCTCTCCATCACTCACGCGGACATGCATCACTCGGCCCAGCCGGTGTATTACGCTAGTTGGCATGAGCCACATTAGCTGGGGGGCACAAGGGGATGCTTGGTGTGCTTTCGTCATCGCCACACCCTGCTTGTCATGCTTTTTTTTGGACAACGCGACATCGGGGGGAACTTCCAAGATGGCTGCACGATGACGGCTGCTGCAGTTGGCCGAGATTCATCAATAACTCTCTACTATGACTTGAAGGTTTGGCGACAACTCGACGAGCAGAGCCACAAACGCATTGCGCGGTTTTACGTGGATAACAACATCGAATCAGCCAGCTAGCCAGCCACAGCAGGGATGTTCATGCCACTTGATAGGCCGGACTAAGCTTTACTTGGCAAAGGCTTGGTCTCGCGTCTGTTTCGCGCCAAGGGTGAACGACAGCTTGAGAACAGGGGCTAATTCATCCAGTGCAGATGACATATGCTTTGTGCAAATTCTTCTGTAGTGTCCCGTTTTTCGAAGGCAATGCTAGATTAAATTTTTTTTTTTTTTGGAAAGGTCTGCTATTGAAGCTACACTTCGCCGTCCATCCTTTTGCTTTGCAACTCAGCCATCGCAACACGCACGTCAGCCTCAATCACCTAGAACATGCAATTACCTGGCCGATAACGAGGCGCATGCTGCCTTTCCATACCAATCAATATCTGGCCTACCAAAATACTCAAATCAAGACTAGAATTGTGGAGCAGCAGCAGCAACAACGCCAAAATGCATGTAATTCGGAGTATTGAATGCGAACAAGTGACATGTACGCAGGTGAAAAATGCCATGGGGGCCTCGCGGATTCACTCCTCCAAACGACAAACAAACATGGTAGAACTTATGTACATATACACACAGTAGTAGAGTAATTAAGTGGGTGCCCCATGAGTAAGCAAAAGGGCGCGAAAAGAACAAATAGCCACCACAAGCGGGATCAGAAGCCGAATGGGTTTTGGGGCGCTGGTCAATGGTTAGAATGTGTTTGTATGAAGACATGATCCGATACTTACTGGCATTGGCAAGGTTCGCCCTCCCCGTCGGCTGGGGTGTAAGCTTCTTCGCGGGCTGTACACCAAACTTGATGCTTGGGGGTGGACCAGTCTTCTGTGGCACCAAAGGCTGCGCCGTAGGCATCGAAGGCATGGGAGGGACAGGCGGAGTGCTTTGGTAACCAGTCGGTTGTGGCGCCAGGGCCGGGGGCAGGAAGCGATTGACGCCAGTCGCCTGCGGGTTAAGCGGGGATGGTTGAAACGAGTTGTAACCCGTGGGCTGAGCCTGGAGTGGCTGGAACGGTGCGCGTGGTGGGTCGGCAAAGGGACTGCCATTCCCAAAGCCTTGGGTGAAGTGGGGCTGCTGCTGGAAGCCCGTTGGCTGCTGTTGTTGGTATTGCGCAAACCCAGTCTGCATGGGCTGTTGCTGGGGTGGAGACATGGAGTTGTAGCCTGTGGGCTGCGGCATCATGCCGTTTTGCTGGAACCCAAACCCGCCATTCTGCTGTGGGAAGCCTGTCATTTGCTGCTGCATTGGTGGCATACCCTGCATGCCTGGCGCTTGTCCGGGATTCTGACCCATCATGTTAGGATTGTAGCCTGTGAGCTGAGGTTGTAGAGGTGGTGGTGGACCGAAAGCACTTTGTTGCGGGTTCATAGGGGCAGACGAAGACCGCTGCGGTGGTGGGGCAATGAGACCACCTGCGTTTTGCTGTTGAGGAGCCTGTGGTCGCATGCGCGGTGGAGCCATATTTTGAGGTTGGGTAAGAGCCTTGATAGCGGCAACCTGCTCGAACAGGGTAGGAGTAGCGCCCGTCGGTTGTGGTTGCTGAGCGGGAGCGGGAGACTGTTGAGCAGGCGCTTGTGCCGGCTGGGGTGCGGGAGCAGGAGGTGTTGGCTGAGCAATCTCATCAGGCTTGAGCGCAGGCATATCCAAGAGAGACAGGTCGTTCATGGATCCAGTCAGCTGGGGTGGCTTCGCTGCGGGGGCTTGTGTTGGAGGTGGGGAAGCTGCTGGCGCAGAGGTGGACGCAGATTTCGATGGCTTGACATCCCACGCATTGTCGTCAAATCCGTTCGCAGTCTTGTCAGGGGTGGGTGCGGATGCCAGCGGTGTGCGGGCACCATCTGCGGGCCTCTTGACGGTGTCGTCGGACTTTGGTTCAAATGCCTTTGGATCAACGACATCGTTCGTCTCAACAGGCGGTGCAGGACGTCCCTTGCGAGTATTGTTTCTCAGTGCACCTCCGGGGCCAGAGAACAGACCGCCAGAAGCTCCTTCTCCTCCATCTTCAGCATTTCGCTTATCCCTTCCGAATTGTGCGTCCAAGTGCTTGGTCACACGGAGAATATCACCCTCCTTGAGACCCAACGTACGTAGAAGCCCGGGAGTGATATCTGGTATGTTTTCTTCCGTCATTTCGTCCTTGGTAAACGCCCTGGCGTAGCGTTCACAAATCTGTGGGTTCACTCCACACTTCAGGAAGAAATCGAACCAATCGTATTCCGGCTTTCTCTCGACAGAAATGCCAGTTGAGCCAGAATCCTTTGCGCGGGGTTGTTGCATGCTCTTTCTCTTCAGGTCTGACAAAGGTTTATCGTCATCTAGAGACTCGCCAGTGACACGTTCCACGTATTCGAGGTCCTCCACGGACATCTTTGTGACTGGTACAGCGATCTTGACGCCATTGACTTTGTGAAGGTGGATTTTGCCATCCTTGATGAGGATGAACTCTGCCTCGACCTTGAACGATCCGGAGCGGTCGGTCCAAGTACGTACTTTGGCGGAATCTAACACGGTCCATTAGCATCTCTCCTTGTACGTAGCGTATATGTTTTGTGTCCCACTGGGTGGATGTCCCGCGTCCATCGGTGGTGCGGAACCCTTTACAGCAGACAGATCAAGAAACCCAAATAGTGAAATTGCTGTATACTGACTTGGCTTAGACGAGGACTTTGAACTCGAATCCTTTGCAGAGCTTTCGCGCTTGCTGGATGATCTCTGTGAAGTACGACGATGGTCAACATTTGTTTGCATAAGACTAGAGTTACGCAAAGGCAAGTGCAGGCCAGGGCCTACCTGATCATTCCTTGCCTCACTTTCTGGCCTCTTCCGTCTCGAGGCCTGGCGAGCAAGCTCCTCTTCCTCCCGTCTGTTCTGGTCTACGACGGATCGTCCAGCGTTGGTTCCCGATCGAGCAATGGCGGCTGCAGGAGCGTGTATAGGGACGGTTTCTGTGATGTCAACGTAGTTAGCTGGTACGACACCCTCTTTGCCATTCTTCAGCCGCCTGACTTTCCACCACTCGTCACTGGCAGAATCGTCAAGGATCAGGATCTCATCGCCAAGACCGACGGTAACCTCATCATCGCCCTGTGCCATGAAGTCGAATAGCATAACGCCCTTCTTTTGCACATTGGAGTGTCCAGAGCCAGCAGCGAGCACTTCCCGCAGTCCTGCGCTCTTAGCCGCTCCTGCAAGCTCACCAAGAGCCAACATGATCTCTGATGCCGTGTCTTTGGCGCCGCAGTGGAAATCAACGCTCTTGCTTGGTTGCTTCAACTCCATGAATATGTGTTTGCCTTCCTGCGAGTAGTACTCCATCTTTTCCGCGCTCCATTCCTGTTGTGGTCCGTCGCGAGACTTCTCAGGTGCAATCATAATCATTCCTTTCGGGATGTTGACGCCCAGTGTGATTGGCATTTTCTTGTTCTTGCCCGGCTGTGTGATGTACTCATAGATGTTGTACAAATGGTATCCAGAGCCGGACATGGGTGTCGCGGGCTGCTCGTCCCTACTAGGAGGATCATACTGGTCAAATGTGACGCTTCGGGGAGGCGATCGGACTGGAGGTGATGGAGACCGCGCATGCGCGTACTGAGTGGGTGGGGGCGAGTATACTTCGGATTCGGCTCGCGTAGGAAGACGGGGTGGTGGCGCTTCTTCGTCGGACTCTTCCGGAGTAAATTGTACGCGTCGTTGCTGTTTTGGAGGCGCGGTTACATTAGGCGGGGGAGAGATGGTCGATCGCGGTGCTGCCTCTTGCGACTTCTTCTGTATGATGCCAGCTAGAGCGACAGCAGGACTCTGCGAAGGGGGGGTGTCTGGAGTAGGCGGTTGGTCGTCATCAAAAGAGTCTCTCACTGCTGGCATTGGCGGGCGACTAGGCAGCACTGGAGATGCCACGGCGGGTGCTGCTGCTGCTGCTGCCGCGTCATCTTGGATAAGCTCGATGTAATTCGCTGGCGCAAACCCATAGTCGTTCTCAACTCCCACCAGTGTCCAGTCAGGATCTGTGGTATCGTAAACATCTAGAAGAGCATCCTCTTTGAAGGAGAGCTCTTCGTCTGTCTGGCGATCGTAGTCGAATAGCGCTTTGGCCTGGGCGATGGGTGCGGCCTACGTACATGGTTAGTCTCCAGACCACGGATTTCCATACAAACATGGTGTTGTGTTTGATATAGCTTTGCGACCCAAGCTGGGGCTCTGTGTTGTGGGTGAGGCGCAGCATACCTCTTCAATGTAATTGTTCGGAATCAAGCCCTCGGGCTCCTCGTCGTCTCCATCGCGTCCCTTCTTCTTTGCTTTCCACCAGGCGTCAATCGACGACTTCTCCAGCACCATCAAGATGTCGCCCTCGTCAAGGGCGATCTCATTGCTGCTCTGGGGCTCATAGTCGTAGAGGGCGCGGTATATGCCTAGGAACACCATTGTGGCGGCTACAAGTGCGGCGCAGTCTCAGAAAGTCTGTATAGCGTGTCGGAACAGGTTATGGAATGTATGGACAGCCTGTGTCGATGCGCATAAGCTCGGCGGAGGGCCACGGGGGTGCTGTTGCCGTTCGAGGGGCCAGCTGGACAGGGGGAAGCTGCTTGACGCTACCAAATCGGCGGCCAGCAGCTGAAGAAGCAGAAGGACAGTGAGATTTGAATATGGCAACTTGCTGGGAGCGCTTAAGAACTGGGACTGCGGGGATGCTCGTGCTGTAGCAGCCGGGAGTGGTGAGACTGATGGGAGTTGGGTCGACGATGCTTGTGAGCGACTCAGCACGAGCCAATCCCGCCTTGTCCCAGACAGTCCCCACACCGACGTCAACCCGCTTCCATCCCATGTTCCTGCGACTTGTCACGCGTGCCCACAAACTACTCTCTGCATGACAAGCACCCTCTATCTCTGCTGTTGCCTGGGTAGGTTGCTCGTTCACGATACGTCTGCCCTGGAAACCCCCCATTGACGCAGAATGCTGCCTAATCGCGCAGGGTATACGTAAGCCTGGTCAGAGCTAAGGGGCATAGTAATGCCACTTGGAATACTGGTAGAATAGATTTTTCTCAGGGTCTGCCTTGGTTCAACCGCATTCCGCTCTACACTCTTCACCTAATACGTAAATCTGAAACCCTCCGTCCCTTCCAATAATCGCTTTCCTCTCGTCTGCCGCTTGTTGGAAGTGTAGAAGAACACTGAGAACACCCCAACCAGTCCAATGATCAAAATGTGGCTCCCTATGCTCACCCAAATCGCCGTCATATACCTCGGACTCTCTGGTTGTCTCACAATGAAGCTTCCAGCAATGCCACCTGCTCCGTTGAAGGCTGTAACCATTGCGGCCGTGAAAACCCTCTTCCATTGGCCGACAATGTTATTCGCCTGATAAGTTGCCATGGCAGCCCAGTTTGCCACATATGCCCCGGTTGCAAGGTAGGTGCCGATATACCTCACCGTGACCTGGTCTGAGAAGCCCAGCATACCGAACCCGATAATCAGAGAGACGCAGTTGAAAACTATGATTGGCCCTCTCAATTGAAACTTGTCGCCGATGATCGAGGACAAGATCGCCGGGAGGACCGCGTAGTAGTATGGTGGCGCAGACAGCAGGATCGATTTGTTCGAAGAGAACCCCATGCCGCCCTGCAGAATAATCGGCAGGAAGTAAGAGAGCGATGTCGAGACAAGGTTCTGCAGGAAGTAAAGGGTGCAAAACCCATAGACTTTTGCATCTTTGGCGTGAACAAAGACCTTGGACCAAGCAAAGTCGTCAGGGTTAACATCGCCTCGATCCTTTTGGATACGAGAAGATGCCAACGCACTTTCGTGGAGCGTGAGGAAGTAGAAAGAGTTGTGCGCGTGCTCGGGGAAATCGACCATCCACCAGTAGGTCAAGATGCCAAAGAAGGCAGTGATACTCCCTTGGACTACAAACATCCACCTAGAAAGTTCGTGTATCAAGTCAGCCTATAGCTCACATGGAGCTTGTACATGGGAGTTCTTACTGCCAGCCCTTGAGTATTTGGCCGTCAAGCTGATTGAGCCCAAAGTTGACGATACCGCCCGTTGCCAAGACGATGACCTCTCCACTCTGCATCAGGGCAAATCGAAGCTGTTGCTCTTTCCGCGTATACCATGTCGAGATGAGATAGGTTAAGCCGGGGTAGATACCCGACATGGAAATACCGAGCAGGATGCGAAGCGCAATCATTTGCTGCCATGTCTGTACGAAAGCCGTGCACAGTGTGATGATGCCGAAGCAGAAGGTGATGAAGGCGAACCAGATACGTGGACCAAAGGTGCGAACAGCAATTGTTGACGGCAGCTGGAAGGCAATACTCGCGATTGTGAAGATGAAGATGGAGACGGAGTATCTGTTGCCGACGTCGAGTTCGAGATCGCTGAGCATCGATGTGACAGAAGCGCTAGAAATGACGCCGCTGTCGAGTAAATTGAGCGAGCACAAGATACCCGCGATGCTGCAAAGCCGAAGGTCGACCTTCATGCGGATGCTGTTGCGCCACTCTTGTTCGATCCCATCCCTTTCTTGGTCGTCAAGCCCATCATATGGATCGTCTTGTACTTCTCGGATGAACCCATCCGCCGAATGTTGGCTGGTTGCGCTCTTCGTCATCTTTTGACGGTTGTGATGGATGAGGGGTAGCAGAGCTGTACTGCGAAGAAGCCATCATGTACGTCGTACATGGAAGTAGCCAGAACAGTGCTTATCGTAGCACACTCGAAATTGGTGTACACATCCGACATGCAGAAGCTCCGCACTTCTTAGGTGCAGATCTCCGGTTGCTGATCTCCGGTTGCTTGCCGAGGTGCGGTTCGGCCCACCAATTCCGCAGCGAATTACTTAGCAATAACCCTTCAACTACTGTGGAAATCTACACACGGCTTCCATGGATCGGCTGGTTTCACGTGTAATTGGGCATGTCAAAAGACCCCTGGCAGTCGAGCGCGAGGCTGGAAGATTTGATATATCAAACCAAGTACATACTGCGGAGCCCTCAATCCTTGACACGAGGGATGTTCTTTTTTTTTCTTTTTTTTCACCGTCGTACCTCACGCAGAGCAGTGCCCCAAAGACATCGTTGTGTTTGAAGTTGTAGCTAGAGTACAACTTGAGGGTACGAGCTTTTTTGGTGGTGCAGAGATGCTCATAGTCTTTCACATGCTAGCCGACGTGCGATTGTGGTACAAATCACAATTCTCAACCGGGAAACATCGTGATTCTGACAGCTCGGTTTCACGCACAATGTGATATCGATTTATACATGGGCCTAGTAAGACGCTTTACCTGAGGGCGGTCTATATCACGCACAGCTTTTGAATATCAAGATGCAACAACCTGTAGTTGCAGAGCCCAGTTGGAGTAGGTGGAATGGTATTGATTTTCGTCCGATGAAGGAAGACCCTTTCTATTGTAGCCACTGGCTCTCCTGGCCAGTGGTTGGGTATTCTCGCCAAGCTAGATAGCGAGTGTGGGTATTTGATCGTAACAGAAAAGACAAGAAGAAGACAAACGTACAAAAAAATAGTCCACATTATCTGCGGACAGAGAGAGAAAGCAACAACAGAACTCCCAACGTCCTAGTGAGTGCCGTATGCTCCGACCGCCCCGCCGCGTGCGACCCAAGTCCCACCCAGTCCCTAGCTAAGACAATTTGTGTGTGTGAAGGCGTCCGTGACTGACAACAGGGATAAAATGCATAAGCCAACCGGGTTTCCCAAAAGCACTCGCTTCGTAAGTCGTGAAATGAAGGGGAGCTCCCGAAAAGAATTGTCAAGAATATCAGTTGTCGAAATTAAAGAGGTATAGTAATCGAATCATGGAAAGAACAGAAGATGTTGAAGGCGGTGGCGACCTAGCCCTCGTCTTCAACATCGTCATCGTCATCCTCTTCGTCCTCTTCGCTTGTGCTGTGACGCTGCACTGCACCCGCCTTGTTCTTCTTGATGTTGGGTGTCCCCTTGAGCTGCGAGGAGGATGCCTTGCGCTTAGGTCCAGAGGCGGCAGGCTTGGAAGGCATGGAAGCGTTTTCGTTGTTGCCGTCTTCACCCTCGCCTTTTGCAGCCGCATTGTCCATCGCAGCCACCTCCTCAGCAGTCAAGAAGCGACCACCCGGACCACGGGGACGGCGCATAGCGTGATTGTGCCTCGACTCATGCAGATATGGCTTTCGTCCCTTGGATGTCAGCCTCAGCGCATCCTCGAGTTTTTGCCTGGCGAGACGCCTTTTCAGGATGCGATGAAACTGTTTGGCGTTGACGTAGAGCGGCGCCTCTTCGGGTTGCGCTCCGCCGGCGACGAGCTCTGGTGATTGTTGGTGCTGGGGTTGCTGGGTCATGGGAGGAACTGAGGGCCTGGGACCGCCGTGGTTCATGACGGGCTGAGGCTGCTGCATGGCGGGACTGCTGATCTGGGTGCTCATTCGTCGTTGCTGCATTTGAGTTGGGGTCATCTGAACTTGAGATGGAAGCGCGCTGTTCATGGCGTTGGAGACATTGGTCGGGGATCGTGGAGCTACGCGTCCGTCGCCCTTCATCTGAGACACTGACATGCGTGGGGATGCGCGCGGATCCTGTGCGAGTTGACCTGGGATGGCGGTCTGATCATAGTATCCAGCTGGACCAGCAGCTGCAGCCGTGGCTAATGCAGCGGCCTGTTGGTGTTGAGAGGGCATGTACGGGTTTTGCATACCGGCCATATAAGCGGCCTGTTGCTGGGGAAAGTTCATTTGCTGGTGATGTTGCGCATGTGGCGCACCGCCGTGATTGTACCCTTGAGAGGGGAGTATGGGCGATGACTGTTGGCCAAACTGCTGCATTTGTTGCTGAGTGGGCGCGGGCGCATGGCCATGATGTGACTGTTGAAACTGGGCGTAGTCGGTCATGGCTGCTGCAAGATGCCTCGGAGGTTGGGTTATTTGCTGGTTAGAAACGAGGTAGCCAAAGGATCACAGTAGACGCGCAGCTCAGGTAGGCTGGGTCGCGTTCAAGGCAGGGCCGACTCTCGATGTGTTGTCAGTGGCCACGCTTAGTTGAGGCGACTTCGCTAGAGGGCACGGCTGGAGCCTTCCGTTTGGAAGCGCAAAGGTTGCGATTGGGCGCCGAGGGGCAGTGCGCGTTTAACAAATGGTAAAGCGTTTTGTCGAGGGTGAAACTGCACTCTAGAGGGCCGCGCCGTAAGTGGGGAACGGTCGTTGCGGATATTCACCAGTTAGAGATGAAGGCGACAATTGTCTACACTGATGGGAGCAACTGTCAGCTAGTTCAGGATTTCGCAGGTGGCGGAGCAATTGGGTGATGCCGAAGCTGGCATGTGCTGGCGAGTAGAGGTGTGCGTTGGCAGAACAGGGTGCAACGTGCATGTGCATGACGGTAGACACTTACCTCGATCAGCAGCGCGTACTGTCGGTTGCTGCGCCGTCGAGATGACAAGTAGGCTTAGATACCTTTGGGGTTTGATTGAAGCCTAGGGCGACGAGCGAGCGGACAAATGTATATTGTCGTTGCGCAGGTGACAGCAGCGTGGTCCAAGTAGCGGGCAAAGAGCGCGATACAAGAGGCTTGGTGGGCTGTGTGTAGCGGAACTAATGCGACGTCAGCCCTTGAGGATGCGCAGCGTCAGAGCGTGCGGTATGCTCGCCAAAACTGGAGAGGCAACAGCGCGTCATGTCGAGGGGGGGAGGGATACGCCCTCCTACAAGAGGCATCCTTTGTGGCAAGCATGATGAAATGCTAGCGGCTGGCATAGAGCGGCTGGCGTGCAAGCAACAAGCATGGCGACAACAAGGCGCAACGAAAACTCGTGTGGTAGATCAGGGCGCGAGGTTGGATTGACTTACCAATGATGGTGCTTTGCTTTGGTTCTGCAGGAAATTGTGATCCCGTGATCTGATGTGCTCCACGGTCTGTGGTTGGGGGAGATTGGCGAGTCGAAGCTGAGCGCTGCAGGACAATCTTGTCTTGTGGCACCAGGCGCGAGTGAATGCAGCGTCGAGTGAGACTTGGTTGCTTGGGTGCTGGTATCGTGTTGTATGCCTTGCCCGAACGCGTTGTAGGGCTCGCGATAAGTGGTCGTGCGAGGAGACTAAAAATGCGCTGGGGAGGAGAGCAGAATGCAGGTGATTGGGTTGAGGAGGAATGGCAAAGGAGCGGCGCCGGCGACGCCTATAATTCTAATTCGCACACGCCGACGGCGCTAGGCTCGTTAGCGTATAGCAGGGATGCCATGACGGCCCCATACGAGCAAGGCAGCCACAATGCTGCATTTTGTGCGTCACTCAGCGAGACGGCGGCGGCCCCCTCGCTGAGGTGCACTGAGGCGGACAAGATGCACTGCAGTCTCCTTTGCTTTGGCCTGCAAGGCTGCGTCTCGATGCTGGATGGCCGGTACTTGTCCTCGCGGTGCTAACGAGTCCTGTAAAGCGGGGTCGGTTCAGGCCCCGAGGCTTTACCGATGACGTGGGTAGGAGAGAGCACGTGCCTCTGAGCTCCCAGCCCGCGCTGAACCTCTCCCTGCCTGCCTGCCTGCCTGCCTGCTGTCGCGTCTCTAATTCCCCTTGGACATCCATAGTGAATTTCAAGCTTCAGACAAATCACACACTTCACACCGGATCCAGGCAGTGGCCACGGCTTTCGATTGGCGCATCACTGGAAATTGCTCCGCCACCCCAGACGGCTGATCCGTTGGGCACGGGCGGGCGCCAAACTCTGAAGCTTACTCCACCCTGGGCAGAAAACATGCGCGTCGACGTCTATGGGACGAGAAACACGTCCTGCAACTTCTCCCTTCACTGTTACGGTGACACTCCATTCACCGGCATACGGGGTGCTCACGTAATGCACCCAACACCGCGGAGCTGCTGTTACAGCTCTTCCGTGGAGCCCAGCCTAGCCCTTGCGCCGCCATGTGCCTGCCTTAGGCGACGCGCTGCTTCGCGCTCGACCAAAAGCCGCCACTACCGTCTCTCTCACGTCCATTGGCCCAGCTTCTGTCTCGCACGCGTCTCAAGAAACCGTCAACATCACTGGGACAGTTCCCCGCCATACAACACCACGTGGGCAAGTCAACATGCCTATTCCATCCCTTCCGTGCACATCCACTTGTGGATATGTGCACCGCCGTCACGTTAGCCGTATAGTAAGCGCAACAGAGGGCGAATGCAGGCAGGCGAAAGTATGCCCCCCCCCCCCAATCAACGTCCAAGCTTGGGATCGTCACGTTACCCTGCTTTGCATGGAGAATAGAGTGTACTCATGCCGCACACAACAAAAGAAAAGCTCATGTTCGACTTTGCATCTGGACTCTTTGAGCCAAGACGCGTAATGTCCTTGTCTCAAGGTCGGTAGGCCTCAAGACCAGCCACCGACATTTCCCGCATACCTCGCTGCGTCATCCGTCTCGGACCCGTGGCAACGGTTCGGCCGCTCCCAAGTCACACAACTTTGTTGATACTTCGGCCCATTGACTCCAACATGTGCTTTTCGTCCGGCGGCTGAAGATGCATGTCATCTGGAGGGCACCCACTACATAAAATGCAAGGGGTAGTGTGCCTCCTTGGCCAGAGGTTCGCTTCGTGCTGCCTTCTCGCACTCGATCGTCGCTTGACGTGGCTCCCAAATCTGCCTCTGCCGACATAGTGCAAGGACTTTTTGGCACCGTCAAAAGGCTTTGGCACCTGTAATGAGCTCCATCCGCCATGTTGCACCTCCATCTCTATAGGTTTCACGACAGTCAATCAAATGCCTCACTTGCTACCATTGCACTATTTGCGTGACACGCAAACCCAAGTACCAGAACGCTGCCGATGCAGCTCGGCTACATATCTGTCAGCCCCTGTATTGCAGCGTATCAGTTTCCATTGCTCATCGCATTAATCTAATTAGGTTACATCTTCCGCTGGCGTGCATGGCCCACTCCACACCAGGTTCGCCAACCCACGCGTTCAAGCTCGATGCCGTGCATGCAAGAGTTCCACGGGAGGTTGGCAGTTGTATCACTCCCGTACCACACCTCTTCTATAAACCCTGTTTTCATAGCATTCATCGCCGAATGCCCGTCTCGGTGATGAATGTATTCGTGGCTGTATTGAGGCCTTCCTTTTCGGGTCGGGCTTAGGGTCATCCTCCGCACATCCAGATGAAACCGTTGCTACAAGGGAACATCGCTGAAGCACCTATCGCGTGCACCAGCGTGCTCGCATTACCTTGATCTTGCTGCACATTGCGGCTCTTGCAGTCTTTGATGTGCGATTAGAGTTGGCGCCTTTGCAGATCCCCCCCAGACGTTTGACACCGCGCCCACTGTACCCGTACCTCACAACACCAGTCATGGTCGTCACCAGCAGCTGCGGCTTAACGGGCCTGCAATCCAGACGCTCCGACCGGTGCCCTTGAAACGCCACTGGGCTTATTATTCCGCGCTCACGTCCCCAGGTGTCACGGATTTCGGCTTTGTTACCTTGATCTTACCCGTTCTCCGAAGAGCACTGTTTCCCTTCTCTGCCATGGAAGCGGTACAGAGGCAGGCAACTGGGCAAACATGTCGTCAATGTTATTGCAGTTTATACGTCATCCTTTTTGTACCTGTGCGGTTGTCGACCATCCTTGCCAAGCATGTGTTTTATTCGACACTGGGAGATTGCCAGACACAGACACAGATACATGCCTTTCTCCTATCGCCTATCCCCTATCGAGCTAAAGGAAAAGTATTGTGCCCAATGGCAGACGCAGTACTTTGTGATGATTACGCCCTTTGGGGTTGTCACTCAAAGGCTGGGCCATGGACGTAATCGCTAGAGCTTTGGCTGATTTGTTGGCTTACGAGAGATCTTGGTGTGTCACTACTTACTGTTGTACTTGGTGCACATATTCGCCCTCGGATGAAACTACTAAGCGTTACACGAAAGATTGCCATTTACGGTGACGCTTGGATATCTACCTGGCCTCTGTCGACGAACATGGCATGCAGTGACAGACTACAACATCTACAGTGTACAATCCCTACTATTCCAGATGTTTTACATGCGTTCGGCATTCCTTGGTAGGGCTACTCAACGCACATCGCTCCGAGGATGACGCCCGCAATGAAATGCACGTATTTCACCTCGCGGGAGGAACGTCTGTCGTACCCGGTAGTACCAATCTCATCCGAATCAAGTACCTTTTTTTTTTTTTACCTAGCTGCAATACCCAGGAAAACGAGTCATCACCGCGACCAATAATCGTACCAACTGCTTCAAGCCGTCTATCACCAAATTTATCCCGAGACCCGATGCTTTCCGTATGAGTCGAACGAGTTCTCGTTCCAGAATGAATCAACAACGAAAAATAGGCTTGACAATAGAGTGGCTGCTCAAAACAGTGTTAACCCATACAGTGTGGTTCGACCTCGAATAGCAGCACAGTTACCTATCCTGTTATCGCACCAGGATTTGACGTTGGAAAAAGTCCTGGTATGGGGAAGATGCACATGTCGAAGAGGCACTTCAACACCGGTGGTTTGTACGGGGTAAGGAACGGAGGTTCAAGGATGGATTCGTCAGACGAATTTGTTGGCTGTTAGGTAGGCGAGACTGTGGGCTTCGAATAGAGTTCCCATCCAGCAGACTGGGGAAGCGCAAGTTCATTCTAGGCTCATCGGATGAACCTTGGCAGACCGCTTCCCCAAGCTCATTCGGAATGGCGTCCCCGCATCAGCAGAATGGACATCCGTCCGGCAGACCAAGAACTACCAAGCCAACTCTATTGTTACATCCGTTACTAGTCCTGGCATGCGCTGTTTCTAGAATTGCCCTGGAACAGGTACCGCGCCTGTGGCTGCCGGTGATACCCTAGGCTTCGTTGCCGCGGCTTCGATCTCGCACTTCGGACCGGTGCAGTTCAGCATTGCCAGAGTACCGAATAGTGTGGATATCAATACGTGGAGGGAGGCGAGTCTTCATTCACCGGCGTTATCCCTTTCGTACTGACTCGCTGATGTGAAAGCAGAGAAATCGAAAGCTGAGTTCCAGATTCTGAAGGGTGTGCCGAGCGGCAAGTATCTTGCCCGTGTAGAGTCAATCGCACTTGACCAAACTTCTTCGGTCGGTGGTGCGCAATTCTATCTTTCGTGCGCGCAGGTCGAGGTTACTGGTGGTGCAAGTAGTACCTGGGCCTTTGGTAGCGTTTCCGGGTGCTCATAACGCGAATGATCCTGGTCTGAGGTGGTCGTGTTATCCGATTGCCACGAGTTATATAGCTCCGGGGCCTGTTGTGTGGAACGGCAACTGAGCTCTGCTTTGGAACTGGCAGAGATGATGTGTTGCGCCGCCTCTTTCTTTAAAGAGAATACAATCTTCAACCGCTCAGCTCTTTTCTGCTCGGTCCTGCCGGGATCATTATGCCATTGAATCTTCTCACACCAAGTATCGCTCCAGTCTCAACTTTTCCGCCTGCTCTTTCTTACTCAGTACAAAGGCAACCTCGGACCCAACTGCAACTGCAGCAGTTGCTGCCATGCCAATGCCGGCTCCGATAGCCGCAAAGCCCAGGATCGTGAAACAAGTGTATCCGGTGAAGATAGTCAAGTACATGACACGAAAGAAGAGTAAAAAGAGGTCGTCTGATCTGGGCTTCATTGCATCTGACTGAGATGCATGTCCAGTGCTCCAGGGCGACCAAGATATGGTATCTGTAGGGTGCTGCTATTTTGATCGTCGCAAGGCTGGGTTTCCGTTTTCGGATTCAGGATACGAGGTGATGTTTGACGCTGATCTTAGTTGGACAGCACGGCCATGGAATTGTGGGGATGCGATTCCGCGCCAACAGAGCAATCGAGCGCGTAAAGGGGAAGAGAAGAGCATCGTACCACAACAAGTGAGTTGTGAATGATGCAGTATGACGAGGTGAAGCGCAGTCCAAAGCCACGTGACATGGCGTTCAGCTTGCAGCGTCGGCCGCGTCAGCCTGTCGACAATTGGCCCATGGGATCGTGTCCTTATGCCAATACTGCACAGTTCAGCAAGCCGTCATACTGCCTTTCTGTTTATAGCGGTGGCTGTGCAGGCGAAGACTCGTGCAGGATGAACAGACATGACGGAGGCGCCCCTGAAGGTTTCCAGACCGACGAGAGAAAGCAGGAGCACAATGCTTCGAGTGATGCCAAAAGACTCGGATATGAAGGTACATAGCGTTCTGCACAACTAATTAGGGGATTTGGGTACTTAGAGACAACTATTCAACGTCGCAACTCTGAAAGACATTGCGGGCATAAGCGCGTTCGCTGAAGCAATCGCGCTCCAGACCCACCAACGAGCCTCCACAGACCAGGACGTATACATTGGGAGGGAAGTTCGGCTTTTTCACTGTCGAGTTTGGAGGGCAAGCAATCATGGCTCAGTACTAAAGATGCTGTCAATCGTATGGAGACGCCGTGATACTGAACATGTCGACACTTTGAGATCGCGTATCTGCACGTGTCGACGCGTTTGTCTTGGCGCGCGTTGAGCCACTCAACCGCCACTGGCCACTGGCTCATCTGCACGTTCCCAAGCACACGAGCAGCGCAAACCTACCCAGTCATGCTCAACTAGTTTCCTCATGTTCAGAAACCCCCGAGAAAATCGTTCCTTGCCGGAAGAATCTCGATTAACGCCCTCCACTGGCCGGGCTCCCTCGCCCCCCCGCTCGTCCTCCGCAGCAGCAGAAATGGCTACCAAGACCGCAACGAAGAAGGCTTCGCCAAAGCCAAATACGAAAGCACCCCCACTAAAGAAGACCATCGTCCAGACCACTCTTACACCGGCCGATTTCGCGAAGAAGTCGCCCACGAGCAATGGCAGGAAGCAGAAGCCGGCCGGCACGCCAAACGGCAACATAATGGCATTCTTTAAAAAGGCCGAGGAGATCAACAGTCGTATATTCCTGCAAGAACGAGGGTCAATCCCAACCATCGTACTCGACGGTGACGAGGACGATGTGGGATGGAGTGACGAGAAAAGCAATGGCGTCATGACTACAGACAACGATGAGAAGCGCTATAATGAGAACGGCGGGAGCGTCAAAAGGCTGAAAGTCAGCGAAGAGGCGGTAGCACCTGTGCCAGCCTGTTCGCCACCTCCACCCGCTGATTTGGGAAGCAACGCTTTGAACGCATTGACAGTCGATATTCCCAAGCAAGCGCCAAAGCCGCGGAAGAGATCTGGGCCCTTCGTGGACGACTCAGAATCCGAAGATGAAAATGTAGAACTGCCTGCAAAAACCCCAGGTATGGCCATACGAGGACAGAATGACGAGTCGCCAGTTACTAAACCAACGGAGCATCCGCCACCTCCAGATAGTACCGAAGAACACATTCCCTGCGAACCTCCACCGCTGAAGTCCGAATCCACGTCTCAACACGGCGGCGAGGAGTTGGACGAATACGAAGATTTGGAAGATGACGATTTGCTTGAAGGCGAGGAATACGATGAAAGGCGATGGATGAAGGAACAACAGAAACTGGAAATGGAGGAGGTAGGCTTCGAGGGCGATCCGGATGAGTTCGACGCTCCATCTCTGTTTCCAGAAAGCGATACCACCCAGATCAAGCAAGAAGAGCCAAATACCAAGGATACACTCTCATGTCCAATATGCGGCAACAACCTTCCAGGCCTGTCCGAACAAGATGCATCTGTCCACGTCAATGCATGCTTAGATGGTAACCCGCTTCCGCTACCTGTAGTGAAGCCCCAGGAAAAGGACAGGCTTACTACAACGAACAAAGCGAAGGCATTTAAAAGACCAGATAGGCCAGCTGAACCGGGCCAGGCAAACCCGTTTCAGCTTGCAAAGCCCAGCGCTCAGCCAAGTTCGGCTTTCTCGAAACTCATGGCCGGCCACGCTGAAGACGCTGCATGGGCATCTGCTGCGGCAGAGAGCAACAAATCTCGCGGCAAACCTGCATACCAACGCACCTGTCCATTCTACAAGATTATGCCGGGCTTCTTCATCGCCGTGGACGCTTTCCGTTATGGGGCCGTCAAAGGTCAGAACGCGTACTTCCTCAGCCATTTCCACAGCGACCACTACATCGGACTTACTTCGTCATGGAAACATGGGCCGATATACTGTAGCAAAGTCACTGGCAACTTGGTACGCCAGCAGCTTCGTGTGGACCCGAAGTGGGTGGTTGACCTGGACTTCGAGAAGAAGACAGAAGTGCCAGGAACAGAAGGGGTTCATGTCACGATGATCTCCGCGAACCATTGCCCTGGTAGCTCTCTGTTCCTGTTCGAGAAGGAACTCAGCAAGGGCAAGAGCCCAAGACTTCAGCGAGTCCTGCATTGTGGAGACTTCCGTGCGTGTCAAGCACACATTGAACATCCACTACTGCGACCAGATGTCTTGGACGCGGTGAGTGGAAAGAACCGTCAGCAAAAGCTAGACGCTTGCTACCTTGATACCACGTACCTGAACCCCAAATACGCTTTCCCGCCTCAGAAGCAAGTTATCCAGGCTTGTGCAGACATGTGCGTTAGCCTCAGCAAGGTCCGCGCAGACAACTCTGATGGGTGGGAGAAAATGAAGAAAGAACGCGCAGGCCAAGGCATGGTCCAGTTCATCCAGAAAGACGCCAATACAGATGATGTAGGCGAACCCAAAAGCCCTGAACGAGGCCGACTTCTCGTTGTCGTAGGCACATACAGCATTGGAAAGGAGCGTATATGCACTGGCATTGCAAAGGCCTTGGGAAGCAAGATCTTTGCGCCTGCCAACAAACAGCGCATTTGCAAGGCTCTCGAGGATCCCGAATTGGACGCACTGCTTACGACAGATCCCCGCGCAGCCCAAGTACACATGACCCCGCTGTTTGAGATCCGAGCGGAGACTCTAGACGACTACCTGCGCGATTATGCTGATACGTTTTCGCGCGTTGTCGGCTTCAGACCCTCAGGCTGGAACTATCGCCCACCAAAAGGCCGCTTTACCGAATCGCCGCAAGTCCAAACCGTACTGCATTCCGATAGTTGGAAGAGTACCTTTGCCATGAAAGATCTTACGCCGCAAGCCGGGAGTGGAAGTCGGGCAAGCTGCTTCGGCGTGCCCTACAGCGAGCATAGCAGCTTCAGAGAGCTGACAATGTTTTGCTGCGCTTTGCACATTGACAAGATTATACCAACGGTCAATGTGGGTAGTGCGAAGAGCAGAGAGAAGATGAAGGCTTGGTGCGATAGGTGGGCAGCGGACAAGAAAAAGAACGGGTTGTTCAAGCTAGATGAGGACGGTGAGGGTTGGTCATAGTGAGACTTGCTTGGTATGCTCCTAGTGATAGTGGACCCAGGATCTGGTTATGGTAGTCATGTTACCGGCTCTCGCTTACACACGAATGCCAATGAAGCTTAAATATGGCTTAGTCTCACTACATGATAATCCTGATCCCTCAGCATCTACTTGAGACCTTCATCTACACCATCTCCGCGTAGGTTTCGGTCATGCTGTCAACCATCCGCCTCCTTGTCATCACCAACACTCACTCCACACGGCCCTATGCCCCAAGCTGCCCCGCACCTGAATGCGACGTTTCAGTTCATTGTGGTCACCTAACCCAAGTCGATGGCCCTGCCACGTACAAAAAGGCCATGCAAGATATCCAAAGCGTCGACACAAACCTCAAAATCTTCATCGCCTGCAACCACAATCTCGATCTCGATGAAGAGTGAGTGCGTAAGAACGCTGAAGATGGATGAGAGGAAGAGGAAGAGGATGTAGAGGATAGCAGGAAATGCGTCGAGGCCATGATGTCGCAGGAGAAGGAGGGGGTTTACTACCTAGCAGAAGGTAGACACGAGTTCGAGTTGAAAGGATTGAAGACAATTTGGTGTTTGTGCGAGCACGCATATGCCGGAGTTCAGCAGGTATGCGTTTGCATACGGAAAAGACGAAGATTGGTTTTGCGACATACCCAAAGACATTGATGTCTTGGTCACGCATGGGTGACCGTTGTCCCCTGGGGAGGTAGATTCTGGTCTTGATATCAATGTGAGGGGAGCGAAATGTGGATGTGAAATGCTTGGAGATGCAGTGAACAGTGTGAAGTCAAGATTGCATGTTTTGCGCATGTGCACAAGGGGAGAGGTGCGGTGGACATGCAGTGGTTGAATCCGAATGCTGGATATCAGAGAATGAAGCTGGTAGCGTTGTAAGCATTAGCAAGGAGGCGGAAACGACAAGATCCATACCGGTGTACGCGGCGGTCTTCAGCGAAAGATGGGGCGGAACTATCGACCTCGAGATATAAGATCCATGATGGCTGCGCTGGAGGGCTGCGACGAAGACACGCCCGCACCTATCCTGCCCTCGAAGCCTATCATAGCGATCCCAGTATTGATATTCCACTCGTTGCCTCTGCTCGAACGAGCACCTCAACCGCAACCCACATTACAATGGACCAACCAAACACAAACCTGCGTTCAGACCACACAAATGAGGCTCGTCTACCTGTCTATCACCACCCTCCTATCTTCTACCTCTGGAGTCAGCTTAAACCTAGCAGACGCTCAGGGTTCCTCAGCGTCGTAGCATCAACCTTTGACATCTTACTCATTGTCTTCAACTACGCCGCTCTACGATACAAATTGGGGACTTGTCCTGTTCTCGATGACGGAACTCAAGGGCCCTGCCCTGATACCTGGGGTGCATGTCTGAGCACTGTGCTATACTGCGTCTGGATTCAGACCGCCCTGGCATTCGTGTCGCCCAAGATGCTGAACAACGTCTTCACTAGGCTCATCACTGGATCCCTTCTCACACCCATCGGCGTCTACCTTGTCGGCAACGGACCGCAGAACTGGAGTGAATCATCAAACTGCCACGGCGGAGAGGTCTTTTACGCTCTGTTTCCGGATATCACCGCATCACAGTCGCTCGTGGGGGAACATCCAAACTTGATCGGCGTGGTGGCACTTTCCTCTGGGTAGACACGTTCAAGCTCTCCCGTCGATGGCGCGCTGGTACTGCGTATGATTATAATGTTTGCGTGTCAGGCCATGTCTTGCATTCCCGATATCCTAGCCGCAGCAGAGCTATCAGGAGTTGACATTGGAGGCACAGATTTCAACAGCAGATTTCAAAGCGGTATCCTGCGTGATGACCTTGGCAGCTTCTTCCGTGCGCTGGCTACGGGCCCGTCGCTGGCTAGCCAGGCTGGCAACCACGGCGTTATTGTACTCATTGGTTGTGCATCTTGCCGTGCAGGATGGGCAGCAAGTGCCTTTCTGCTTCTCATGGGCGTCATTGCAAAGTTCGGCGCCGTCTTCGCTTCCATGTCACCATCTGTGCTGGGTGGTATCCATGTCTTCCTTTCCAGCACCATCGCTGTAGCTGGCATTCGTGTCCTTGCACTTATTCCATGCATCTGTCGCGACCGCTTCATACGCACTGTTGCACTGGACATCGGTTTCACAGATGTCTGTCAGCCTGGCTGGTTTCCACAGGTTCTGGCGTACAATGGGCTGGATGGGGAATCTTGTCGGGTTCGAACAGGAAGGGTATCCATGTTGCTGTCGAGATGCCGTTTGGCGTTGCTGTAATCGTCGGCATCGTCGGCATCTTTTTGGATGCAGTGCTGCCGAATGACAAGAGCACGACGCCGATGGCGGGACAAAGGGGATGGGCGGAAACATTCTAGAATTGGGGTACGTGGTTTGTTGCTGCTTTTTCTGAAGTTTCTAAACATACCGTCATAACTCGAGTCTTCTATAGGTGTCTCCCCATCTGGGATGTTTCGGTGTCAAGACGCAAAATCCATATCGCTTGCTCAAAATAACATTCGTCTAGGCGGATGATCACTCTTTACTTGGAAGATTTCCACAAGCCATCCACAGACATCACGCCACCAGCCTCGCTCTACTTTCTTTCCCAACCATCCCGCCACAATACTCACCTCCAGTGTATCTGCCCAACACACGATCAGCATGCCACTGTCCATCTAAGATTCGGCCCTTTCCCATTCCCTTGCCACACATCTGGCCCCACAATCATCCCATCGTAACGCGAACCTACACCTTGTAAGTTTCATAGTGCCTTCGCGTGGAAGGGGTATGTGGTTTTGGCTTCGGCGCGCGGCAGAAATACGGATACTTGACTATAGGTGATGGCTTAGCCGAGCATTTCTGATCTTGCAAATGGAGAGATTGGTCTGCGAAGATCAGCGGGCCAGGAAATCTCGGCTGGTTTGCCGAGCTACGTCGGGGCGGCCGGCTGGTCAAGAGATGGAGAGTGGGGAGTGGAGAGTGGAACGCGAGTTTTCGCGGTAGTGCCTTTCTGACATGGTCGACGAAAATGGCGATGATTACTTGGCGCATCAACCACAGGCAATCCTTCCAGAACAACGCTGCACTGTAGTAGCCAAAATGCTCGCGATATCCTACTACACCGAGACAAACACCACAGTACTCGCCAAGCCGGCCCTTCTTTGCAACCAATTCCCCCGGCCCCCCCTGCCCTCGTTGTCTCGACCCTATTCCCGAACGCTGATCATCATGCATTACATGCGCATCAAACAACGCGTCGAGCTCGTACAATAGTTCAGATCGGTGAGCGAACTCGTAAAAAAAGCCCACTTGGCTTCCATCCTTCGCATGAAGAAAACATGACTCGCCAAGTAAGCCGATGAGACGGCTGCCCTGTAGTAAGTCAAAAGACGTTGGAAGGTTGGTCATAGCATATGGATACCAGCTCCTGCTGGGTGGGTTCGTGTTGATGGGAACAAACGGACTGTGGGTAATTCGCTTGGGGAGGCTCTACGATGAAACCAGGGGTCAGGTCAGGGGTCGGTTTACTGGGATTCTGGAGGTCGGCGACTGTCCGCCCGAATTAAGGCTAGTTTGCCATTGTCGATGTTAGTGTGGGCTGTTGCAAAGGTGCCGTTGGAGTGCTGTCCAGAGGATGCACACGCGGCAGAGAAAGTGTGAAAAGGAGGGGTTGAACGACTGTGGCACGCAAAGGACTGCATGTTCACATTACATGATTGCCCACTGGGCGTTGTGACATGATGCAGTAGCGTACTTTTTTCCACACTTTACCACCCCCCCCCTTCTTCATTGCCCATGTCAGATCCCATAAATCTCTAGCGTCTTCTCCACATCACAAAAAGTGGTTCGTTCGAGCCAAGTATTGCAGGGGCATGTGGCTGACGGGCCGTGCGTCGACTTAATTTTTCACATGTCTCAAAGCTCAGGGGATAAAAGACGCTCGAGCGATTTTTACCTCGGGATCTTTCCAGGCTGGTGGGTGGATGGGTGGGCGGGCGTGTGCCTCGATATCGGCCTGGAGCTGCGAAACCCTGTTCAAACAGACTGTAAAATTTATTGTCTGTGATATTGAATAATCCAGGTCTGAAGGGTCCCCGTTGCATTCGCGTACTAAAGTTGTACGCATAGTGCGATCCAGTTGCCCAAACCGTGCCGAGATCAGCGTCGTCTCCCTCGTCAATGTCGCATCGTGTTGGCTTGGTCGACGATCAGGAACGACAGCTAAACGGTGTTTTACGAACCGTACGAGCTGCGGGTAGAAGGATGGAAGGTCCAGACGAGCGTTGGTGATCCCCACGTGCAACGTTGCGATTGGTGCTTTTGCTGTACCGGGCCGTTTGAACGTTCTGGCTTCGTTGAATTAGTAAAGCCTGGTGGCTGGGATACATGTGGATGCCTGTTCATCTTGAGAGAAAGGCGTATGACGCGTGTGTGTTAATGTGCGATCACTTTCTGTATTGATACAAGGCAATCTATGGTGTCGGACGGCTCCGGTGGAACTAAAGCTGGGAGGGCAGATTGAGTGGGGATAGCTGGCGCGCGTATGATGCAACTTGAAAAGGCCAATGTTGAAACCTGGGACTGTGTCTTGGAACAATGGGGCTTTGAAGGTCTAGCAGACCGATTGGGTAAACTGGAATGTTGAGGCTATCGCGTGTATGTTGCCATACGAGGAGTGGGTACGATGCCCCCATACTTTCATCAATGAGGAAGGTCCTAGTATACATTGCGATAAATAAACGACCATCTTGCTTGCCAAGAATGTTTTCAAAGTGATGGCATTATGCCAGATGGGTATCGCTAGCGTCGCGTAATCGTCATTGCGGTCGTGCTTGCGGGTATCGCAACATCGGTGTATTGTACAGGCGCGCTTGGGTTGGCAGCGCTTTTTGTGAGCTTCCATCCCGTAATGGGGATGCAGCTGAACTGGTCTTCTAACGCCGTCCTTCTTTGTCTCCCAAAAGGATTCATCTTCATCCATCAAATACAGGACTTGGACAGCAATGCCAATGACGTCGGGGCGTGTCGTGCTGTGATCTTCGCCATCGCCTCATCGAGACGATAGAGTGCCCATGCGCTCGCGAGTCCAGACTTATCCACCCACCAAAGCTTCTCTAAAATGCATGACACAAGCGGTGTACTCTTGATCCGAGCTTGACGTCATGATTCAACGTGCGCGTTTGTACATGGACTGGTCCGTCATGGAAGTGTTGTCGTCCCACCTGCGCTTCAACCCATCCGGTATAGAACTGGCAACCGCTTCCTGCCACATTGTCGGAGTGACATATACGGGTGCGGCGTTTGCATAGGTCGATGAGGGTGGCATCTGACCTGCTGCTGCATGGACATGGCTGGACTGGGGTGAGGTATTCGATATCTGATAGCCGGGTTGCATACCCTCCTGTGCCGGCCGCATATCGTAATTGGTTCCTGGAGGGTTGGGTCTTAGCGGCGGAGACGCCTGGGAAGAGGCGCTAGTAGGAGGGGGCGTACCAAAGGCTACATTCCATTGACTGTGTTGCATTAGCATAATGTTCGACCGGTGAATGATATCTGAACCTACTCAAAAATGCGTTGGGGATTCCATTGAACATTCTCCGGCATTTGCATGCTGGCAGCTGGCTGGGCTGCACGGTGACCAGATGCCATCATGACCAAAGACTGAGCTACGGGAGAGTCAGCCTTGGATCCGCGGTCGGATACCGAAATTGGTGGAGTAATGGGATGTGCTAGGTAGTTGGCCTGACCTGGTTGTTCCAAGGGCGAGGGATGGCTCGGGTGACGAGGTCGATACGATCCCTGATGGCCCATAGGACTTGTTTGTGTAGTCACTTGGGGGCTCCCCAACGGGAATGATGGTTTCAGGTCAAAAGGCTTCGAGCAATCGGCCGAAAATGCTTGACGAAGGCTGTGCACCTGCTGCTGCATCTCAGGCATCGGAAACGAAGGGGACACGGTTTCCAGGACGCGCATGTGGCGTACGAAGAAGCTTCTGGCATCATGATTAATGTCAGGGTCGGGACATGTCACGGCGACCTATGATTGTCAGTCCGGAGCCGTACTAGGCTTGCAATGTAACATACCAGGTGAAGCATGGTGCAAGTCAACACGGCATAGATGTGAAAGCTTATGCCTCGCATCATACACAGCAAACCTGGCATGCCGTAGGTCTTCAGTATCGCCTCTTGGAGTTTGCATAGATTCTTTGCAGCCGAGTAACAAGTGAGCATATGCTGCTTCCATATCCCGTCATAAGACTCGGATACGGCATGTAGTTGCGGACGAAAGTGCATGATGATAGCCAAACAATGATAGCTGTGCATGTTGGCCAGCTGATGAGAGGGAATCCAAGGAGCAGAGCCATCCTGGGGGTAGACAATCTGCATATCTTCAGGGAGCTCTCGTAGCCAGAGGGAGAAGTCGGTGTTGTGTCCAACGAAAGCCGGATCCAGTGCCCAGTCCGGGTTCTTCTTCCTTAGTTTGCCATATATAAGGGCCGAGTGGTGAACGTTCTTGGCAATGCGGGCGTATTGAACAAACTGGCGGGCAATCTGGAGCTCAGAAGGATCCTGTCCTGCAATGTGTCGCGGCATCTCCAAGTCTACCGTGTCAGTTGTGACACCAAAGTCGTAGCGGCCTGGAAAGATTAGCATATTGAAGGCACTTCTTTCCCAGTAGACCTACCTTGAGGACCTCCAATCATGACCTCGAAGATCAAGCACAACTGCCACACCCTGGTCTTAACAACACAGTCATGCGCTGTGGATCCACAAGATTTCCCCATTTGATGCGTGTCATAATGCTCATGCAGTTCGAGGTCCTTGGCCATGGCTACGAGGCTGACCGTGGCCATCCAAGAACGCCAGAAATAACCTCGCTTTGGTGAAGCTTCACGGGCTTTCAGTAGTAGTATCATTGCCTGCATTGTACTTAGACGTGATACGTCCTTGAAGCTTTCTTCGTGCTCTACATGTTGTTAGCAAGGTCGCTTCACCAATCTTTGACGCTACTGACTTGTTGCAAGGGCCAGCCACTTATTGCCCTCCTCTACATCACCCATCATCAACGTGGAGCAAGCGAAGATGGACTCTAGCATAAGCGGAGAAATGGAGTCGGGTGCACTGTGCCATTGCTGATAGAAGTAGGCCTTGTTGATGACTGGGCAATACGGGTGGATGTTGGTGAAAAAATACTCAAAGTAGTGCATGGCCCGGTCATCGTCGGGCATCATTTCTGGCGGTATGCGAACCGTGTGATCCAGGCTTACAGACGGAGGCAGTTGTACCTCGTACTCTTCCTGTGCAGGTGTCTCGGCCAACGCCTTCTTCATGTTGGTGATGTACGGGGCTATGCTAGTCAGCGTGATGTCGTTTTCAACAAGATGCCATGAAGCTCACCAATAGCCGTATGGTCAATCTTGAGTTCGCCCAAAGCCTCGGAAAGGCTTGATACGGAGTCGCTTCGCCAATGGGGTTCCGATTCTGGTGGGGTCAGGATTGCAGGCGGAGCAGCTGATTGCTGTGAGTAGCCATGCTGAGGAGCATAGCTCATGGTTTGCTGGATCACCTGAGGTTGGGACATGGCTTGGTAGTGACATGGGTCCTGCGACTGCTGATCCACATAGGGCGAAGGTTGGTACATGGCTTGGGTGGTGGGCATGGATGGGTGCATCTGATGAGACATGCCCTGCGACATGGACGGATGACGTTGATAGTCATGCTGGGAAGACGGGTCCGAGGCATACTCCAAGGGTTTGGGCTCCAGGTCGAAGGTCTGCGAGCCATTGTAGTCCTTGTCATAGCTGACTGTAGGCGGTACGCAGTTCAGTTTTAGACGGATGCAAGCAGCGCAAGGCCATGCATTTGTCGTCGCCGCGTCGCACTTGATTTTGCGTCTACGACATCCTTCGCATGCTCTCATTACTGCTCAACATTAGCACTTGCATGTCAGCCCGATTCAAGGCCATCACACCTTTGAGGCGTTTGTGTCTATTATGTTCGTCTACGAATACATAATCTAAACGTCATGTCAGTCACACCTTTTTTTTCTCCCCACCGCGCAGAAGGGTACATGGACTCACTGCGCTGATTCTCGCGCGGCGCCAGCGTGGGCGGCGCAAAGGTGAAGCTCTGCATTTGCGCCGTTTGTGGCAGCAGTGGCCGTCCAGTAGTCTCTGGGGGCATAGCGTTAATAGATAGAACGAGCCGGTCCGGAGTGACAGTGCAAGGCCTGGCGCAATGGTTGCAAGCAGCGGGGTTGTCGGCTATCCACTAAGTCGATGAGGTTGTGTGCGGTGGTTGGTGGGCAGCCAATAGTAGCGGCGCGCGATGACGGTCCAGAATGTCCAGAGGGCCGGGGACGGAAGAAGTCGCGAAAAGGCCAGGACTGAACACTGAGAAGGCGAAAGCGAGAACAGAAGCACTGTAGAATCCTATAGCGCGAGGGAAATCTCCGCGACGCCGCGGCGTCGTTAGGTTATACGGCAGATCAGGGCAGCAGAAGGCGCATAGGGATGGGAGGTGGAGACGATGTCTGGCATGCCGGGGTTTCGAAGAAGACGCACTGGCAACCGGCTCACAGCGTGGCTCACGCGCACAATAGTGGCGTCGCAGTGTATGGATCTCCTGGAAGTCGAGAGTATAGTGGTCCTAGGCGGCTGGCCGTGTATGAAGGGTCGATAGGCGGGCGAGGGGTAGACGGTATGCGACGTAAGCGTGCAGGATCCAGGAGCCGCACTGCTGCACAAGTAGCGCCTTTGGTATGGGCGCCCAAGCTGCACGCGCGTGAGCGCAAGCGTCCGCTTCCAAGATGCTGCGGGCACAGGGAACTGCCGTGCTGTGGGGGTGTGAGGCAAATGGGACGCAGGGATGGTGGTGCCCGTTGGAGATGGCCTGAATCGTGACACGTAGAACGACGGGTAGTGTGGACCTTTTGAAGGCTGCTGCCATGGGCCGGGAACGATTGGCTATAGAATGGGCGAGGGCAAGGTCTGACAGCTGAGAAGGCCGTTCGTACACGGTGCCGCTCTCACGTAGCAGATTTTCAAGGCAAGTGAAACCCCTTCTTCGGCGGACTGCGTATGCAACCTGTCGAGAGAGGCTCCTGGTGGCGGGTGCATTTGCTGGAATGCCCAGAAAAAGAAGATCAGACGCGACCAGTAGACTGCAGAAGCCCGGTCCTGCCCGTGAGAGGGCTGGACAATGTCCAAAAAAAAAAACCTTGCGCGTGCATTTAGTCGGTTCATAGCCGTACCTAGTTTCTCATCTCGCACAGCCTTTGGTGCCTGAGTGTTTGAGACATGGCCTGGCAGTGTACCACCATGACAGGTGGACCGACCTTCTAGAAAGTGATCTCCGAATGCTAGCTTCGATGCTGGATATTATACTTTAGCCGACATACAACACAACAAGCAGGTGCACGACTATAGTAGGCTAGATAGGTCACGAACACTCGTCTGGTAGGACGCTGCACGGCTTTCAGGGAGACCAAGGCGAAACAAGTCTTGTCCACATAGTTGCGGCATTGACTTGGCTCGACACGGCATGAGGATAGGCGTCGGCTACTCGACGTCGCGTGTCGACCTCGGTGATGTACCGCCGTCTTCATCGGTGACATCTCCACGGCCTCGGACTCGACCTTTACTCGAGAGGCTTTGGACGGGTTGGGCAAACGCGATCCCGTCGTATGCCGCAGAGCCTACGGCAGAACCGGTGTGTGGTTGAGCGCGACACGTCGGCGAATTGATTCGTACCGAAGCTTGGTAGGGCCATCTGCATGCAAGGTTCTAACGGCAGACGCATCACCATCAGCGTAGCCTGCATGAAACAATATTACTCCAGATGGCTACTCTCTGTTGGGCTAAGATGATGATTTTTTTGGGGAAATATGTAGTCTGCACAGACAGACGGCATAGCACTGCATGAAGCGAGTACGAAGATTGCGGCCGTGGAGCGAAACATGGCTGATGGAAGTTGGAGAGGGCTTCCATCGGATTGCATGGCTCGTGTTCTTGTCCGCCACAGGCGATTGCATGAGGTGATGGCAGAAGGAGCGAAGATTGCGTGGAAGGCCAAGGTTAGGGGTGCAAATGCATGTCTCAAGGCACGCTCTTCTCGTCTGTCAACCATACTGTCGGGCCGCTCTCTTTCGCCTGCGCGACAGGCGAAAAGGCTGTGCAGCTGAACCGATGAGTCTGCCCGACAGGCAGGCAGGCGGTATGATGATGGCTGCCATTTGCAGGCCACGCAGAGCCTAGCCGGGGCACTTTTGCTAGCCTCGATGACGCAGAGACATGACGGGCGTTGCCAAGTCGTGTCTTTATGGAGCGAGACGGGATAGCACGATGACTGACAGGTGCTGGCGCCAGGCTACGGCCGACACATGGAAGGTGGATGGAAGCAGTGTTTTCCATGGCGTGCGGGCAGTACAAGGCGAATACTGACCTCATTCTTGCGCTGATCACTGTCGTTGATCTCCCTGCAGTTCAGGAACACGGCAAGCAAAGCAGGGACGATCCAACAGTGCGGTTGGTCGTGTGCCGGATGGGGCAGCACATCCGCCCTCAAGGCAGTACCGTGCGGGAGGAGCCGACTGATGTTGTGTGTTCCCCAACAGCACAGCGAGTTGGCGTATCGAAACAGCCTGACCAGCCAAATGCCTCAATCAGCATGATCAACATGCCTATGCAAAGCTGCAAGAGTGGTCAAGCTGGACGATCAGCCGGAAGCGTCGGCTGCCGATGAAGCCCAAGCACACTCGCCAACCGTGATGCTGCTCGCCTTCTGGATGCGCACTCGAGGTTCGCCGAGACTGGCCGAGTAGGAGCACGGCAGGATGGAGGGCGTAGGAGTTGACGAACTGCACACCCCGGCGCCTCGATGGAATGACACGATGCTGCTCGGCATCTGCAGATACTAGTCAAACATGGGTGCCTGTGGTGTGAACGGCGTACCCCACACGCACACACACACGCACAAGTGTCCCCTGTGTCTCGCTGATAATCTGTGGGAGATTCTTCTATTACAGAGCAATTACCCAGTCATGCATGTATTCCTATGCGGCGCCAGCTGCCATGGGCGGGCGAGGTAGACGGGCGAGGTGGGCGGGCGGGCGAGCGGGCGAGAGTGGTGAGGGTGAAGGTGCTATAGTGGGTGACATGTTCCGACTCTCTGGCTGGCTGGCTGGCTGGCACATGCTACATGACGAACACCGAGGAGGGGTCGCCGGTGGTCCGGGCGCACCCTCCTCGCAGATTTGCTGGAGAGGCAAGAGCCCACGACGGCTCCTTCCCCTCAGCCACTACGACACCAAGACGACGCATCCCCTGCAAACCACGGCAATGGAGCTCGACAAGGACAATGCCAACCCGACCATCCTCAATCCCTCGGATCTGCCCTCGCGCCGCAGCGAGTCGACGGTCAAGAGGCGCGATGATGGCGGGACAGGCCTGTTTGATGCCTTGATACCGCGCTACAACTACCTCAGCGACCCCTTCGACGAGCCGGCGTCCGCCAGCGAGTCTGATAGTGACGACGCGCCCGAGGACATTGACGAGCAGGAAATCTACGGTGGGCGCACACGGTCGTGGCTCTCTGTCAAGCTAACGTTGGCTGACCCCGCGCATGACAGACCTCATTTCCACCATCTGCGACCCCGAACACCCGTTGTCCCTCGGCTCGCTGTCTGTTGTCAATCTGCCAGACATTCATATTCTGCCGCCCTCTTCACCGCTTTCCAACATTAGCACCGTCGTCGTCGACATCACCCCAACCATCACCCACTGCTCGCTGGCCACCGTCATCGGCCTGGGCGTCCGCGTCCGCCTCGAGCAGGCTCTACCCCCACGCTTTCGCGTCGATGTCCGCATCAAAAAGGGCACCCACAGCACCGATGAGCAGGTCAACAAGCAGCTGGGAGACAAGGAGCGTGTCGCTGCTGCTCTCGAGAATGGCACGCTGATGGGCGTGCTGAAGAAGATGCTCTCCACGTGCGAGTAGGTTCGTCCGTGGCTCTACAACGCCCAACAAAAACCTTCACGTCGCCGTCTTGTTTCCATTCAACGGCGTGGCCGAGACTCTTCATTTCCGCCGCATCCGCAATGCCATATGTAACATTGCGGACCATGGCATCATCGTCCCGATGGATACACCTCCACCTACCGACTCCATCACAGCTCGCCAAACTAGGCAATGCCTCGGTTGGTCACAATATTGATCCCGTCCCGCAATATGCAAAACGCTCATGCAGGAGACGCGTGCCCAACCCCTGTGCCGATCATTAGCGTCAGGTTGGATAGGACGATGTTCTTGCAGGCTAATGTCGTACACAAAGTCAAATCCAACCTCACCACAAGTCCATCGCTAGGGAGAATTTGCTACCGCCATCCACGTTTGCGAAAACGAGTTTCGATGGCGTTCTTGGTCCGAGTGGCCATGGATGAGAGAAGTGACGGGCTCATGAGAACATCCGGGTGATTTAGCCGCGAGCACACCGCAACATTTGATGGGCGAGAAGACTATAAGGCCGAGTAGGATTAGGAACAGACGCGAGTGGGTCAGCATTTTAGGAAAGATTAGAGATTGCACATGTAGCTCTTGAATCACTCAAGAACCATGTTTCGATTGCTCAGCTGTGTCAGCATCATGTTTTGTACTTTTTGTCTTCTGCAAGTGACGCATCCAATGCTTCCGGCCGCATGTGTAGTAGGCATGAGGAAGTATCTGTGGAGCCTCGAGCATGCGTCGATGCTCCCCTCCACTTTCTCAACCAAACACTCAAATCAACTTGTCCCGACCAACAGCTCTTCCCACTCCCACAGTTCTTCTTGTGCCTTTGCCATTTCCGCTCTCACCAGCGCCACAGCCTCTTCATTCACCAGTGCAGTGCGATGACTGATGATGGAACGTGTGAAAGCCAAGGGCTCACTTCGGGAAGTCACTACCCGCGTGAAAGAAGCAGCAACGTGACCGTTGTCCACACAGACCGAAAAGTGAAGGACGACCCGCCTAGCATGCAGCGACGTTTGTGTACAGCGTTGCTGCTACACCCACCTTTACAGCTCATAGTCTTTGAACCTTTAATAACCTTGCACTACCAGCTGCACAGCACCCTGCTACAACTTTGACATACACGCCCTAGCAAACATGCCACGAGCCAACGCTTTAACCATTGGGGGAAACAGGTCTCTGCATTGCAGTCTCCATCCTGGCCGGATTCTTCCTTCCCAGACTACTAGGCACACCTACCGAAGCCACGACCGAGGCCTCCATCCTCGGAGTTTTCCTCATTGCAGTTGTGACAATGTCGCTGTATCAGAGGCGCAAAGCAAACCGAGCCACAAGACAGTAAACAAGGCTGGAGATGTGATTTACGGGGTTGAGAAGGTGAATTCACGTGGAGGATTCATCTAGACGAGGAAAGTGAATGGGGTCAAGCGCGTAGAACACGTATTTAGCTTCCCCCCCCCCTACTTGGCACTCGTGTGTACGAACCAAGAGAAGGTGATGATGGAATAAGTAAATGCATTGAATTCCACTTGCACAACTTGTCGTCCTTGCCTCACCGTCATGGCGCAATTCTGGGCTCAGTCCACGTGGATCGTACTGCTGTGTATACTCTTCTCTCTCTCTTTCCGCCAACCGCTTCCTCATTGAAGACTTTGCATCGCCAGACGAACGTGGTCTGGTTGTACTCGCCAAAGCAGCACTCATCCTCTCCACAACACTCTTCCTCACCACCGGGGTAGCGAACCATCTGTTTCGACCCACTCCGCCACCGACACAGCCACTAGCCACACACGTCCTCGGCAAGAAAGGAAAGGTATCGCCTGCGACTGAGGAGTGCGTGAGTTCCTAGATGAGGAGGCAGATGATTGAGCAAGTTGTATGGGAAGATTCTCTCGCGTAGAGGGGAGGGCGATTGGGTTCGAGGAGGAGGGAACAATTTCCTAGCCGTGGCTGGAAGAGAAATAAACGTGGAGGAGCATATGTGGATGTCGCTCGTCCATGTAGCGTGTGTTCGGCTTGTTTCCTCTTACAGCTTTTGGACTCGCCGCAACGGGTCGATGCAGGGATAGCAGTAGACATTACAGGTTGAGGGATGATGCGGTGAAGCGCGATTGTCAACTCAGTCGGTCGGCGTCAATAACACACAAACATATGTATCACACATCCTCAATTCCCCCCCGCCCTGCCCCCTAGTAATCTCAAACTTTTCCAACAATCCTTAACCTAGACTTGGTTTGAGCTCCCCCCCCCCCTTCCCTCCTGTCCTTACACAAGCCCAGACCCCAGTCCTCGACATCGCCCTATAGTCGCGACTTCGGCCTCTAGAATCTCCAGAATCTCCCTCTCGAGAGCAGTATTCACCGCAATACCCACAGAAGGGTAGACGCCTCCGTCGGTAGATGGCCTTGCCGTTGTGATACCGCTCGCACTATGTAACAATACACCTCGCGTTGCATCCACAATGTGGCTGTTTCTGTTCTTGTTCTTGTTCTGCTCAGTCATGGCTCCATCGTGGTGTCCTGCTTTTCCTTTCTCGGTCGGCATTCCAATCGGTTTGAACCATTGGAAGTAAACGACTGCCCAGACGATGAAGCCGAGGATGCCGCAGCCGCCCAGACCGCACATTAGGCCGATGGTCGTTGGGGAGAAGGGTTTGGAGAATCCAGGTGCGGGGGCGTTTGTATGGGTTTCAGCGGGAGTGGTGTTGGAGTGAGTTGGCGCTGATCGGATGATATTTGTCGTGGTTGTCGCGGTTGTCATCACCACTTCGAGGGCAGCGGTAGATGCGTAGGAGGCAGCTTCAAAGAAACTCATTGTGGCTGCGAGAACGAGTGTGGATGTTGTTGTCACTGAAGGGCAGAGTAACGATTGCGACGGAGGCAGTGTCTGGACATGGAGAGAGTCTCAGCCATGAGTAGATACTAAGCGTTTGTGGACTGAAACCGGTATGGGCAAAAGTGAAAGTGAACGTGACTTGTACGGCGAACTGCGTTTGGTTGTCGAGTCGGAAAGACAGTGTGCAAACCCTGGTTTCTTGAGACTGCTACTGCGCAAGTGATCGGGATCAGGGTAGGGACTTTTACAAAGCATATAGAATGGCCTCGTGTGGGGGGATTCCATAGGTATTATGAGTAAAAAAAAAAAAAAAAAAAAAGGACAGCACAATTATCTCAGGGATAAAACTGACATTGATGGTAGACTCGTAATCAGCTTGAAGGGGCGACGTCAACGTGGTAGTAGCCGAAGAAGAAGCGAGGTAGTACGGGCAGATAGATCGAATAGAGGCGTAGAGATATGAAGTGGAACAAGCTAGGCGGACATCTCACCTGGCTCTTCGCACAGGTATATTCCTGTCGCCTTGTTTGCAGGCGCATATTGCGTTCAAGAGGCCTTGCCAATCGCTATCGTCTCAACGTCCAGCTCTTGTGCTTGACCGCAAACTGTGATATGTCCTTGATTATCACATCATGCTGCATCTCCACATGCTCATCTTGCCTTGGTCGTACCGCCACCCGGAACGGTAGCTTTTTTTTTTCACGCGTTATCTTAATGCCCTATCTTCGCTCTCTCTCATTTCGCCTTATTCTTCGCCGCCTCAGCCTCTCTCCTTGTCGCGTCCTCAAGCAATGCGGTGTCCACAGCGCCAGAGGGAAGGTGTACGTATCGAACGACGGAACCGCGAATGAACATGTCTTTTGTCGAGCACTATGGCCAAGTTAGCCCTTGGTCACGTCTGATGGACCTCCGCCACCTCATTCTAGGCATGCTATCTCGTCCTAAGCAGGCGAGAGTCGCAATGTACAAAACGTACCAAATGCGGCCACCTCAGCTCATCCACTGCCTCGGCATTGTCCAGCTTGATGTTCAGGTACTGGTCTACGCTCTTGAGCGTGCCGCGGATTTGTACTTCGTTCTTGAGTTCGACGGTGATTTCATGCTCGACGAGCGTTTTGAAGAAGCTATTGCGCTGCTGTCAGCACATGTGTGTGATGCCGGATGGGGATTCGAGACGGACCTGAAGAAGAGCATCGTGTATGAGTGGGGTAGGAGTCTGCGGTAGGCAAATTAGAAGTGTGCTGAGCTCAAGCTGGGTGGAGTTGGTCGCGACTTGGGTTGCGTATGGCAGAGTGACGAGGTTATGCGCAGCGCATGGGCCGCGTGGGGTTCGCGCCGCCGCCACGAGCGAAGCTGATCTGCCGCCTCAACATGTGCCTCTCACCTCAGCACCACAATCACGTTGGTGTAGTATAGAGACATTAGCACCTTTGACGAGAGGTGTGGGTATCATTGATACTATTTTCGTTCATCTACAAAGGAAATTCGCCATGTGGTATCAACCTAGTCCAGGCAAGTCCAGCCTATGCAACTCCATCTATCCTACGCCTTCGTAACCATATCACATCATGTCCTCTCCTCTCTATTACTTCCTTGCCCAACCGGTCAATGTTCGCCATCCCGCATGGCCTTGTGCGCCCTCCTCCAGCACATTGACAACGCCTTCCAATAGCCTCTCCTCATCCTTGCCCATCTCCATTTGCAGCCTAAGCAACCACCTCTCCCATGCCCAGCTTCCCACTACACCCGTCAGCATTGCTGCGTCCATTGTGGTACCAAATACTGGTGCATCCTCAAGCTCAATTTCGCCGTCTTCTGTGATGCGACGCTCTTCATGCTTTGGCTCAGCGCCGACAGCAAGTGTATCGCGCCAGTTCGCTGCCGTCTTGCCCATGGGAAGGAGCATCCACGCTCGTTGTACGTCCTTGAAGCCTGCTTTCGAGACGCGCGGGAGAAATGTCTTGGTGGGCTGCGCATCGTAGCCGCGTGTCTTGAGGTTAAAGCCAAACTCGACACCCATGGCTTGAGCATTGCGGCCAGCGTGGACAATGTCGGCATCCATGAGGTTGAAGTCGAGAATGCCACCGGGCTTGAGGCACCGGTAACACTCCTTCAAGCAGAGGTCGTATTCATCCGACGACTTGCCGACAGGCTTGCTTGTCTTGAGGAGCTCGTAGAGTGTACGCGCTGAAACAACATCGAAGTGACCAGAGGGGAAGGGAAGAGTCCACAGGTTGGGAACGGTGAGATGCTTGTGATTGTCTGGACCTTTGACGTTGGACGACATATTGTTACCCGCGGTGTAGACGGTAACCACCTTGGCGTATGGGTAGTCATATGCAACATTCCATGCCCAGTCATTGGCGGCGACACCACCAACATCGAGGATCCGTGGAGCACTAGCGCGCGTGATGCATCGCACTGCTGGCTTGCTGAGGAGTTTGCCACCGTTGAGTTGCTTCTGAGCTTGCAAAACCCAATGAATAGGCAGCATCTGGTCGAGCGCCTGACGCTCCGTCTGTGCACGCGCAATCCTCTCCTTCAAAGCAGTCGGGTCATTGACAAAGAACTCAGACACAGGGCGTGGGGGCGCTGGGCGATCTGGCTGGCAAAGCTCAAACTTGCCCAGGAGCTGATCGCGATGTGCCAAGGGACTGCAACGGCGCTGTACGTGCATGGCCTCAGCACGAGTCTGGCGGTGGATAAATGTATCCTTGTTTTGGCACCGAGAGCGAAGATACTCAAGGCCTTGGACGTAGGTAAGGATAGGCTCATCAGTCGACTCCTTCACGGGAGACTTGGCAGGCTCATCAGCAAACTTGACCGACTTCTTGACCACAGCTTTCTCGACCGAGCTGCCGCGGCTGTGCGTGCCGCTAGAGAGACTAGGAGAGCTCATGTTATTCATCTCACGAAGAGCTGCTTGCAGCTCGTCCTGCTCCTCCAACCACCGGCCCGTCATCTCGAGGTTGGCAGTACCTCCGGCGTTGTAGTTCTCATCGTACTGGAATATAGTCTTGCTGGGGTTGATCTCCTTGATCTCAACGTTCTCATCGGTCGGACTACTGAGGAGGACTGGGCGCGATGTCGACAAAGGCTCATCGAACCCGTCGAGAGTGGATCCGGCAAGGGTCGAACGTCGTGGCGGAAGAGCCGGTACAGCTGGCACCGGGTGTGGAGAGGTGTTCCTTCGGCTCTCCCTTTCCCACGGAAGGTTGTAAAACCTCTCGGCAGTCGAAGTGTTTGGGATCGAGTCTTGTCGCTTGGGAATGCTCCAGGTGTGACGAGCAGTAGATTGAAGCGACGAGAAGAAACCACCAGGAGACGGGACAGAGAGAGCGGAGATTGGGGTGCTACCAGAGGACCCATTTCCGAATATTGTTGAAGGAATGCTCAGGCCAAGGCTTGGTCGGGAGACTTCTTCCATCTCACCCCTGGACTCACCCGCCTGAGGCTGCTGCTGCTCCGGTTCCTCGTACTGCTCTGTCGATGGCGAGTTCCCGAGGTGCTGAAGAGTCTCCATGGCCTGCAAGTCGAGTTGCACAGGACCCCATGAGTCAGCACTAGAAATGGATCCACGTCTACGTTGCGAGATTGGAGTTGCAGGGCAGCTGAGCTTATCCATCTCTTCTGATGTGAGGCTGCCGTCCAGGGAGGGAGCAGCTGAGCGCTCAGGTACATGCAGGTTGTGCGAGTCGATCATGTCAAGGAAGCGACGAGATGGAGTCAGTAATAGCGATGGAGTAACGGGCATCGCCGAGTTCGCACTCTTCAACTTCTCAATGGTCGGCCAAGCAGATGGCGAAGGGATAATGATTGATGGGTAGCGTCTCTGTCTTGGCTGGGTTGCAAGCTTCTTGACCGATGCGGACGCATGGAGAGGTACATCAGCCTCATCATCGGTAACGTCGTAGAGGGAGTCGAAGTCACTGTCTGCACGACTCGCCCGGTCTACTGGGGGGTAGGTAGCCGAGTGAACAGGAAAGCGTGGCGATGGCTGCGGGGTCATATCGAACAAGCGTGCCTTGGGAGTAGGGAAGTCGTCGACACTGGAAGGTGACACGGCGCTGGGTAGGTATGTCGAAGAGGTCGAATATCTTGGCGCAAAATAGTACGAGGAGATTGTGGATTCGTCCTCGGAGGCATTAAATGATTGTCTCTGATCCAGCAGAGACAAGCCATGATGAGAGTTGGCCATGGTGCCAAGGGCCGCAGGATGGTATACTGCAGGCTCTAGCATCTCTGGCATGGTGGTATATTGCGGTGTGGGAGGAGCACCGCCGCGTGCTAATATTACTAAAGATACCTTTGAAAATCCGAGTAGGTGGGAGTGCGGCGAGGGTGGTAGGGGTCCAGGTATAGAAGTGTAGGAGGCCGAATAGAAGCGATATTAAGATGAGCAAGAGCCCAGAACTGCGCTGGTCAACAGCCTACTGGTAAAAATGGAATTGCTTCGATCAACGAAGACTGGGCGGAAGAAGGGACTCGGAGAAGGGCTAGAAGTGAATGGCAAAAGGAGAGTCGATGCGGCGCGAGCGCGATGGTCAGAGGATATATCGCACATAGACGCCTACTCGTCGAGTGACTGTGGGCTAGTGTTACTGTGGCATTCATCCGAGCTAGACTGCCAGTTGGCCGTCCACTCGCATAGAGGGCCGAGTCTAGGTGGAGAGGTGGTAGCGGCTCAAGAAGGGCCACGACATGACGACGACGGTGAAGACGGCATGATTGGCCAATGCGAGTTTATGGTCAGCAACGTCTCTACCCTGCGCTAGAAACTTTGGGCTAGGGGAGCGCTGCGCTGCACGGCGTGGTTGGGTGTTTGCCATGTAAGCGCCGGGCTGTACTATTTGCAGCGCTCGCCCTCTGCATGCCTGTCCAATGACGAGACGCAGCGGCCTTGCACTGCATGCTCGCCCAATAGCGCCTCGCCAAATTCGATTCTCGATGCGGGGCTGGATATTGTCTCGGGGCCTTGGATGGTACGCGAGGCTGTGGTTGTGGCTGTTCCCGAGGCTGTCATGCGGTGCGATGCGGGATGGAAGACGTTGTTGATTCGAAACGCAGAGAGGTGAGCTGGCAGCTTGTTTGCATGCACCCAAACGGAGGCGCGGCGTGCCAAGCAATGCACCGAGCGGGGCATGGCCGCGAGGGGAGGGGCAGGCGTGACGCTGATGCCGTCAACACCAAAAAGCTATCGTGAGCTCCGTCACACTAGCAATCTCCACATCCACCCCGATACCTACCATTGGCGCTCCACCAGGTCACCTATACACACCGCACTCTCACCACAACCGCCTGCCATGTCACCGCCTGCCATCATCGCGCCGTCGATTCTTTCGGCAGACTTCGGAGCCTTGGGCAAGGCATGCTCCGACACAATCGCCCAGGGCGCCGACTGGCTTCATGTACGCGGGTCTGGGTTTCGGGTTGGATTCGCGTGACTGACACGTGCAGGTCGACATCATGGACGGCCATTTCGTGCCCAACATGACTTTTGGCGCGCCCGTCGTAACCAAGATCCGCTCACACGTCGATCGACCGACCACCGCACATGGCAAGGGAACATTTGACTGCCACATGATGATTGCCGAGCCCAAGAGATGGGTGCGCGACTTCAAGAAGGCGGGCTGCGACCTGTACTGCTTCCACTACGAAGCCGCCGTCTCGTCAACCGCTGCAGACTCACCCAGTGGCAAGTCGGATCAGCAGACGTCTCCAAAAGAGCTGGTAAAGTTCATCCATAGCGAAGGTATGCAGGCAGGCATTGCAATCAAGCCGAGCACACCGGTCGATGTACTGTGGGACATACTAGAGAACCCAAACAAGGACGAGGTTCCTGATGTAAGTTCACCACCCCTGCACTGCCATGCTTTCATCGTCACAATCGATATCACCAAAGGGCCGCATGCACTATACGGTGGTTAGAGAGGCCTCGGAAGTGGTCCAGCAAAGCGAGGCTGGGTAGGGCTGACCTTGTTGGGGCGTGGGCGGCACGCAGTGGCGGCGCTTAGGCATGCCAACTTGCGCAATGCCCGCCGTCAATCAGTCTCGATCTCTGCATTCTTTCGAGAAGCCTGCCGCATGTCGCCCAACTGGCTATCCGTTCATTGGCCACCTGTCGATCCGGCCGTTCCCCAAGTTTGCACATCGGCACCTACCCGCCCACGCCGCTGGCAGCTCCCGCAGGATCAATAAGCTCAACATCCAAGGCCCGAACCTGGCCAGGTCACATGCACCCAACGTTCAAGACTGACTTTTGCAGATGATTTTAGTCATGACGGTAGAGCCTGGCTTCGGTGGACAGTCTTTCATGGCGTCAGAGCTGCCCAAGGTAACCGCCCTTCGACAAAGGTACCCCGATATGCACATCGAGGTCGACGGAGGCCTGAGCGAAAAAACTATCGATCAGGCCGCTGATGCTGGCGCTAATGTCATCGTTGCTGGCAGTGCTGTCTTCGGCGCTTCAGACCCCGGCGACGTGATCAAGAAGCTCAGGGAGGCGGTCGATAGCAGGAGAGGGAAACTATAGAAAGGACAACAACCCGGCCCAAGCATTGATTACGATGATTGCAGATGAGCGTATGTACAAATAGAAATGTTAGAAGCTTACGATATAGGTGTAGATCAAATAGACGATAGCTGAGAGCGGACAATGGACACTCACCTGGCGCAAAAGACTGAGTGAAGAAGCAGTGCTCGGCTACACCGGGCGAGAGTTGGCATCGTATCTGCACAGCTGCTGACATGCGTCGTCGCGACGTTGCACAACATGCCGGTTAAAGTCTACGTCCATGGCCACCTCCTAGCTCGTACATGACTTCACGTCCACGGAAATGGAAGATTCGACAGCTGGCATTGACAGGGCAGGCTTTCTCTCTAAATACTAGCCCAGTGAGTGTCAAGTTCGCACGTTCTATGCACTGCGAAAATATCATGGGCCAGGAATCGGATGACAGGCGTCAAGTAAATGACAACCCTCTGACCTCGCAGCCACATATACAGCTTTGGGGCAGTTCTAAACCTGGAGCATCTTACTACCACGAAAGTCAACGAGGGGGAAAATATCTGTGAGATGACCCGGTAGATGGAACAGGAGCAGATCATGACAGAACAAAGGGGCCAGCGTTGTCTTACGGTTTGTTGTGGGCTTGCTTCGCTTCTGTTAAACTTTTTTGTTTAGTTCTTACACTCGTCTGTCTGTACATACATAACGATAAGAAAATACTTGCACGATTTGGTCTAAATTTCCATTTGCTAAGCTAGATAAGCCGAAGATGTGCGATTACACAAACTACAATCTGCTCATTACTTGAAATAGCTTGTAATAATCCGATGCTGCAATGACGCGCGACTGGCCTGATCAAAATGCCCGTCTTTGGTGTTCATTTTCAAAAAGCGGCCATAATCTTGAACGACGTCGCTGTCAAGTACACAACCATACCCGAGTAGCAACCTTGAAACTAACCCCCAACTCAAGGGCCATAACTACGAGGACGCAGAAGGCTGAATGGGCAGCGTCGTGTCGTATTCACCCGGCAGTAACCTATAAGCTCGCTTCTCTTCACGTTCGTCAGTAGAGTCAATATCCTCTTCCAGCTCGTACTCGGATCCAGACCAATCTGCATCCGTTTCAACGTCCAAAGATTCAATCTGACTGTACGTTCTTGTGCGTCTGGGCTGCTTCGGAGCGGACGTTCTGCTCATTTCACGTCTCCGGGCTGTATGCTCTCGGAACTCCACATGGCGATCCATTCTTGATGCGGTAGTATCCGCAGCCTCAAGCGCAATGGCTGATTGACGTCTCCGCCCGGACCGACTCGTAGTCATCCCGAGGTTTGAATCTGCGAGGTGTGAATGAAGTGCTAGCTCGGCGTGTAGAAGCGCAGTAAACGTCCGTCGATGTTGCTCTTCCTCGGTATCCCTCTCTTCCTCATCCGTAGAATCGTCATGATCGTCAAACTCAATTAACGGCTCGTCACTGTCGGATGGCGCACCTCCAGTTGAAGTGAAGTCCTCTTGTTCGAACAGCTCTTGTCGGCAAAGCGGACAGCGGTTGTTGTTTGCTGTTTTAGTCTCCGTCTGCTCGACGATGCAGTGGTCACCGAATATGTGGCCACATGAGAGTTCGACGGGTACATGCCTGGAAAAGGTCATCTCAGTATGCTACAACAGTGAGGACGAGCAGATCTTTCTTACTCGCTGCTGTAGTCGTCGAGACAGATGCTGCATTGGATCGGCTGCAGTTGCTCGATGAATTGGTTCTTTGTCACCATTTTGGAGGCCGAGATGGATCGATCTTGGGATTGCTGCATCTCTGGTGTCTCGGCCATGTAGAGCGAGTGTTGGGCTCGGGCAGCCCCGAAGTGGGGTCTGGGGTAGGGTCTCATGGAGTTGGCAAAGGAACGAGTCGAACAGTGCGCGCGGAGCCAAACTTGAGTTGATTCGCTTGCATCAATCATATATTGGTGGTCTGAGTCTTGTCACCGTTCACTTCACAATTCACTCCGCTTTGCGCTCAAGGATGTCAGGACACTGCCAGGATCAATTCACCTCACTGTTGTATTAACGGTTCCGGTTCAGCTCCGTTCCCCCCCCCCCCAAGCGATTAACTCATGGTAGTGTGTGTTGGGGCTTTCGTAGAACCGTGGATATCAGGCCATGGCATATACTATTGACGTCTTTCGAGCTTGATTCACTCGTCGTGGCAGGTGCAACGGTATTGATATAGGCAGGGTACATGTGGAATACATCGCATGGTTTAGGCCACTCGGAACGGATCCGTCGGAGGTGTAGCTTCGCATTGAGCCAGAAGATGAAGGTTTAGAAACCAAAGTACACCTATGTATTGCGAACCTAGGGTGACGATGAAATGGGAACATGACGTGTGATGAAAGTTAAGCTTTCTATGGGCTGTCGCTAACTTAGCGCGTGTCCATGCGGCGGATCCCCGAACATTTTCCTGAGCTTCTCCACACAACAACATCGCGCCCACCAAATCGCCTCACGCAGGTCGCATGAGCTCTGAAATGGCGAAACGAAAGCGCGGCGATCGCGACGAGCGACCTCCTGCCGATGTTGGCCTCGGTGCGACATTGGCGCACATGCGCGGCGAAGCGCAACCTGACGATGCAGCAACAACTACAACTAATGCCGATGAAGAGGGCTGGACAGTAGTCGGCGGACCGAAAAGGAGACGAAAGGAACGCGGCTCACATGACGACCAGAACAGGCGCCGCGTCTCAAATTCGCCTCCAGCAATTCGCAGTCCTGACCGTTCGCGCGATACAAATGGGCAAGGCAAGCGGAAGGAGCGATCTCCACCAGCGCAACAAGATGCGACTCTCGATAACCCGTTCGCGGGCAAAGACGCGCAGCTGGGAGCTCGAATCCCCTCCACCGATAATCCGTTTGTCACATACAAGGCTGGCTCTGAACAGTCGAGTGAGAAGATGACAAGAGAGGAGCGTAGGAAAGAGCGCAAGCTGCAAAGGAGTTATCCGGCCATTGAGCATTCACATCATGCCCGCCTGAACTCGCACGTGAAGATTACAGACTTGCAGTCCTTGGTGCTCTACCTGCTTGCGGATGGTAATGCGCCGCAGTGGGTTTCTGTACGCAGCCGTGCAAATATCCAACAGGTCGTAATGCTCATGGTTCCGGGATTAGACCTGGGTATGTTCAACGGCGAAGTTGCCTTGGACGCCACATCACAACCTCCAACTTCCGCTGGAGCCGAGACAACGGACGCGCAGACTGATGCTGCGTCAAGAGCTGAAAAGGATGCAAAGCCCAAGCGGCTGAACATCTCGCGTGATGACTTCTATCCGGCTAGTCTCAAGGCGGACAAACTGCCTGCCTCGCTGAAGCCTCTCGCTGATATCTTTGAGCATGTTTGGCCCATCAAGGCTATGGGAGAACATCGCAACAACCAATACATGCGGGTGCATTCGCCCATCCATACCATGCTAACCTCACAAATCCCCAAGACGCAAGAAGAGAAGCAGATGAAGAAGACTGGGAACCACAAAGGCCCCACACCGCAGAACTCAAGGCATTGGGAGAATAAGCGTACACGCATTACCGAGTACATTGCCTCCCTCATGGAACAGCAAGAGAACGAATACGTACTACATCCAGCCATGTTCACCACGTTGGAATCCAAAGAGGCCAATTATGAGAGAAGGAAAATGGCCCATCAAACTGCCGATGATGGTTGGGTGGATACTAATGTCGCCGCTCTAGAGGATGGAGAAGTGCCCGAGATGGATATCGAGCAAGGCAGCCTGACCGCAGGAAGACACATCATATCCGTCGATTGTGAGATGTGCAAGGCTGAGAATGACCAGCTTGTACTCACGCGCATCAGTCTATTGAATTGGGACGGCAGCACGGCCCTCGACAAGCTTGTCAAGCCAGATGTCACCATCAAAGACTACCTGACCCAGTGGTCCGGTATTACAGCGGCCATGCTCCAAGACGTCACAACCACTCTAGCGGACATACAGAAGGAGCTATTGGAACTGATCACACCGCGTACGATTCTCGTGGGACACTCGCTAAACTCGGACCTCAACGCACTCAAGCTGACCCATCCCTTCATCATCGACACCGGCATTTTGTACCCACACCCTCGTGGACCACCATACAAGCAGTCGCTGAAGTGGCTTGCGCAAAAGTACCTCAAGCGCGAAGTTCAAAAGGGATCGTCAGGCCACGATAGCGTCGAAGATGCTCGGACTTGTCTGGATCTAGTCAAACAAAAGTGCGAGAAGGGTCCGCGCTGGGGATCGGGCGACACAAATGCCGAGTCCATCTTCAAGAGGATGGACCGCTCAACACGACCAAAATCGAACGACACTCATCGCGCCGGAGCTGTCATCGATTGGGGAGATCCAAACAGAGGTCATGGTGGTCAAGCTCAAGTTTCCATAGGCTGCAAGACGGATGCAGAGGTAGTAGAAGCTATCGAGCGTACGCTCAAAGGACAAGCTGAAGGCAAGGATGGTACTGCAGACAAGATTGACTTTGTCTGGGGACGTCTGCGCGAACTGGAGCTTGCAAGAGGCTGGTGGGACGACGCGAAGACAGCCGACGTTGAGTTGATCCGACAAAGTGCTTTAGAACGACTGGGTCTTTTGAAAGATGGCGAGGATACCGACGTCGAGGTTCACGGACCTGAGCTCGGCGATGCCGTCTCCAAGACGATTGAGCGTATCGGGCAGATATACGACGCTTTGCCACGCTGCACGGCCTTTATTGTGTACAGTGGGACAGGCGACCCTCGAGAGATTCGTCGGTTGCAAGCAATGCAACAGCAATATCGTCGCGAATACGCTACCAAGAATTGGGACAATCTCAGCGTCAAATGGACGGATACGGAGGTGCAGGCTCTTTCGCAAGCCTGTCAAGAGGCCCGCAACGGCGTGGGTTTTATCGTTGTCAAGTAAAGCACGAATATCCGTGCCTCGCGCATACGCGCACTACGTGCAACGCAACGTGTCGTAGTACACGGTGTCCAAGCGCATACCGCTTTGACAGACACTCTTGGACAGTGGCGTATATGCGGATCATCGGAAGGCAGAACCTTAAGAGGCCGAACACTTTCTAGAACGTGCATTGTGTTTAGCAATGATCGGTAGAAAGCATTAAACGCGGATTACTGTGGTGCTAAGGGCATGACATCAATCAACATCCCTGTCCACTCTCCCCTTGTATGAAGTTAAATTAGCACAAAGCTTTTTCTCCGTCTCCCATCGGGGCGAAGATTGCGAAAATCCAACGCTTTGAAAGTATAATCCATTTCTGCCTGTGGGCAATAATCGCTGCCTCGATGTGTACCTGCTTCGAGCGGCGATCATTCCGTCGTCATGGCAGCTACGTACCATTGGGGATGATACCGCTGACGAAGCCATGGATCGCAGCCAGGACGAATGGTCTAGTCCAGATATAGTCGCGCATGTAGACATGCGCATATAGCCGCGGATACTGTGTTATCCTCGTCGACTTACTATGCTTATTGGCCTATGTTGCGGATCAGACTTGGCACTTGTAATCGCCACAATTTGATGGTAATAAAGATAGCCGGCGCATGGTCCGGGATGAGGACTATGTAAACTGTCCCATGAATGATACCTGGGTAGTAGGCCCCCCATCGATACTTGACATGCAGTAGCACAAAGTTATGCCTGTACCACTCGCCACATGCGTGCATTGGACAGTGAGGAACTACTCATACCCGACAGCAAGAGGAAATCACAGGTGAAAAGCCCAGGGCCACTACTGTCGCGCGAGATGGAACAGCTAGCGTATTGCGCTTGCGACACGAGACGGCTTCAGGGCTTTTTCGCAATAGAGCCCATCTAAATTGATAGCGAGGCGCGCTAGCTCCACTCGGACTCATGCATGGCTAATCATGGAACAACTCCTGCTAATTATTTCACTTGCCTTTTCCTTCCTCCGAATTAGCTCTCGTCTTTCAGGGTTCCTCCTCCGCCTATTTTTGTTGGGTCCTACCATTTTTCTTCCTCTTCGCTTCCAATCTCACCGCGCTGGCTCAAGCTGTATCCCGGACCGAGACGTGTATATCCGTCGCGTACCAGGAAACCGATAATTCTGCTGACCCAGGTAACACATTCTACCGCCCAACTTTTAGTTGTTGTTCTCTAGACGCTTCGTGCAGCATCCCCGCTCACTTGCAGTTATCGACGAGACACAGCTGCGTCAATGGGCTGTGTCAATGGCCGATTCCAGGCGATACGGCACCGCTGAGATGCATCCAGACATGGAGACACATGAACTCCAGCCATCCACAACCCAGCCGCTGGCAGCGGAAATTGCGGAAAGTGCTGATGAAGCGTCTCTACGTTCGCCACCCCCCAATCGTGCGACGAAAGCATTCTGTAAGAATTGCAAGAACAACATAGGACATTTTTACAACTCCTGGTATAAGGTCACCGGCACCTACTACGTCCCCGCGCTTCTCGGCTCTTACACTTCTACCTTGCGGCCCATGGGCAAACTAAAAGCGGCGTCAGAGGGCACCGAATTAGCAGGATGGTAAGCTCAATCCCAACCCTCGCATTGGTCTTTTCTTCGCATCTGTCTGTCGCGCCTTTCCTTCTTGTAGCCTTGGCCGGCTATCAACAAACTCCCAGCATATGAGTGGGCTTATCTCGGCTGCGACGGGTTACATGGTGTTTTAAGTTTCTTCCTCTAAGCGTATCCACGCTAGTCGTACCGAATCTTTTTCCACTATAGATTAACATCTATCAAACCGGTCCGCCCGCATTCCGTATCGCCGTTCTTTTGTTCTCTCCGAGGCTTTCGGGCTGACTTTGTAACAGTAACATTCAACCTTTCTCTTGTCCCTACTCTAGTTGTCACAAGAAAGCAATTGGGTTTACTGTTATCACGGCACCCGCAGGAAAGGGGTCTTTTCGGTAAGTGACATCACCTGTAGGCATTGTGAGTTTTCGCACGTTCTTGCATGCCTATTCCCACGGTTATTTGTGGCGTCATCGACATTCATTAGCATGGTGGCTAACATGCAATTTGCTACAGTGGACGAGACTTCTTCAAGCTGGGTCGCATTGAGCTGCAATGCGAGATAGCAACAAATCAATACATTGTGGTCGAACCTGAACTCGACACCTCATCAGATCTGCTAGCAAATGACGATACCCCCAGCCCATCCTCGCCAGTTGCAACACCAAAAGCATCACCAGCTGAGGCCATGGAGATTGACTCGTGCGCGCCATCCGTGGAATACGCAGATCAAAATCACGGTCGGTACGAGCAATCTCAGGATCGTGACATACAACGGCAACAACAGCAGCTGCGGCAGTCAGCAACGGCAACACCGTCGAGGCACTCCCCTTCGATACAAGATTCTCCATGCGGTATGGCTCAAGACACGCCAAGCAATCCACTGCAATCTCCCCCACCCCATCATCAAGGAGCTGATAGGTCTCACAAAGGATCTGGCGTTGACTCAACAAGTGCTCAGCTTGAGGCTCCAACAGTAACGTCGCAAGATCAGTCTGCTATCAAAACGCCTGAAACGAACAGCCATCACTACCCTCGTTCACCACAAGATGTCGGCATAGACGCTATGGCACGTCTACAGACGCAAGTGTCCCAGAACAGTGGCGCATTAACTGCACACACTCGCGACATAAGAATTGGCCAGGAGGCGGTTGGCGCAATTGAAGAAACCATCCGAGGATTCCAGACCAAGTTCATCCAACAAACTGCCGACATCCAAAGAATCGAAGCGCTAGCTGCACAGCTGCAGAACGAGGTGCAAGGCATGCGTCATGCAATGGAATCCATTAATCACGAGTTACAGGCGAGTCGAATGCAGAGGCAGTCACCTAATTTGGCCGTGCCCCCTGTGGCTCCATCCTTCGCGGCTCAAAGTTCAGCAATGGATCTCATGGCACGGCAGTTGCATGACGTGTCGCATAAGACAAGTGACCTAGATAACCTGAAGCTTCATATCGAGATCATGAAGGATAAGATTTACCGACTCGAAGAGCGTGCCGGACCCGGGTCTTCACAAGCACCACCGCATATGTATCAGGCGCCACAGGGACCGGTAGCGCAATCTTCCCAGCCTGCTCTTACCTCCGCTACATCACAGCAAAGTACACCAACAATGACGCCTAGTAGCAGGGCACCTCAGTCAATACTCAATGGTCAGCCTCAGCAATCTTCGTTTGGAGCTCCTTCGACAACGGTTGCCGCTCCAAGTGTTCAGCCTACAAGTAGCCAGGTTAGTGGATGGGCTACCGTTAACGCAGGCGTGAAACGGGCCCATCAGAACGGCGTTGAGAACCCGCAGGCAGACAATGCTTATGCAGCTGAACCTCCCAAGAGGCAGAAATTAGTGGATGATGTTACTCCAGACTATACAGCTTCACAGAAAACACCCGCGACAGACCATCACTTTCAAGCACCTACGCATGTGATACCATCTCAGCAAACTGTACCGGAATCAGTGCATGGGTCGCAATCACAACAATCATACCACGTACCGTACGCCACACAAGATGGCCCTTCGGACGCCAGCTGGCAGCCCGAGTCTCAGCGTACGATTGAGCATCGACCGCGCGGGCGTCCACGTGGAAGCGGCGGTGCTGGAAGCCGGGGTGGTAGAGGAAGGAAGAGCATGCCAGCCCAGCTCCACAGCACACTCGGCACTCCCGAATGGGAAAGAGATGATTGGCAAGGTGTTCGAGATTCGCAGACCAGCCCAGCCGGATACTACGAATACGCAGGGCAACCGGGACGAGGAGGCATTGCGCGCCGCGGCAGTGGTGGCGGAGGTCGTCGTGGTGGCTACGCTACCAGCGACCGTGCTAGCAGTCTAGGTCTACAAGGCGTGATAGGTGCTATGAGTTTTGGATCGCCCGACGACCCGTATGGATCAGGAAAGAAGACGCGTACCAAACCCATCAGGAATGCAGATGGAGTGTTGATACGCAAAGACGGCCGTCCAGACATGCGTTCACAATCTTCAGCAGCCAATCTGCGCAAGGTACACGAGCGCAAGGACGGCCAAACAAGTCACTCACCTACAGGCTCGAGCTTCACGCCTACCAATCTCCAATACGCGGCTTCGGCAAATGCACCAGACACACCGAGTCCAAGTGGTTACGCTGCCGATCCAAACGCCACCGATAAACACAATGCCATCATGGGCAAAATGTTTCCTGGTGGTATCGACGCAGCACGTAAGAAACAAGACTACACCCGTCAAGTCTTTGAAGGAACCCGCGATCACACCGTGCATTCACGATCGCACAACAGTGGCCCGGCAGCGAAGACGGCGGTCCAGATTAAGAAAGAGCAACTCGAGCGAAACGTAATTTCCAAGACACAAAGTCCGCAAGAGCAGAGTGAGGACGAGGAAACGGACGAGGCTGAGGAGCATGCGGATGATGAGCGGCAGACACCTGACGAGGGCAGCAGTCACGCCGGAGGCGGCGTACTGCTAGAAAACCAAATGCAGGACGCGCCTATGCAGGAGAATAGTAGTGCCCAGACTGGTTCACAGGGTATTCCGGAAACTCAGGCAGTGTAGGTACTTTGGTTACGGCTGGAGCAGAGTCCACGCAGACTCAGTAGTGAGACGACGCTGTGGTTGGACGTGCAACTTCTTCGCATTGTATATTACTTGGCAGCCTTATTAATTGCATTCACTTTATACGAAAAAGATGGCATCTCCGCGTTTCATCAGACGCGGTGCGGTAGTTGCTATTCGGGGGTTTTATCCTGTCCACTGGTGTTACAGCAGATGCCAACTTCATCTATATCTATATACAAGGCCAACTGCCGATCCTTGTCTGCTTGAAATCCGCCAACATGCAGAGTATGAGTACTGTTATATTATTGCGTAGCTCGGTTGCTATGCTCGGCACTCAAGTATCGGGGACGGACTACCTCGGACAGTTGTCGTTGCTGCTACAGGGCCATTGTCCGTGCCTCGTAGCACCGTACTGCATCATCGGTCATTGGTATCCGTGGCCCTCAAAACTACCAATGTTGTTCTCTCCCTATTATTAGAATTTCGTTCCTGTCTACCCGGGGACAATCTACCAACGCACTGTCAGCAACTACATGTGTGTAGGGGAGTAACAAGGTTGATGCTAACAGCAGCACAGCATAGAGAAGCCTCTCTCTTCTCTCGTCCCAACCCGCTTTACTTTGCATAGCCTTATAGACTTCTTGACATGCCTTGCACAATGGCATCGGCGTGAGGAAACGCAGCGATCAAGTATGCCGAGCGACTACCCTGAGACTCTCCCAGAGCATCCCATGTTCGACAGCAATGTGTCTGACTGCTGTATGCAATTGTTTAAAAGGACGTCTTTTCATCAAGTGCATAGGGTTGGGGTAAGATAGTAGGAGGGCTTCATGTATATGGGCATAACATCACTGCAAATGCGAAACCCAAGACCAAGTAGCACATGGCAAGCGGTTCTTCAACACATTCTTCTGCGATCGCTATTACAATACATTTTCCCTCTCCAACGGCATTGGAAGTTTCTAGAACGGAACAGCAGGAGCCTTCTCCGACCCATTAGTCCTCTCTGGGTAGTGAATTGCGCCTTCTGTAGTAGCGCAGTTGGTAAGGTAGCTAGCGGAAGCATTAACGGGAATGACATTGCCTTCCTGAGGGCGACCGTAGACCTATTCGTACATTAGCATCAACGACGAAGTGACAGATGCTCATTTCAAAGGATACTCACGTGCTCGTAGTACCAAACCTCGCTCAGGATAGTGTAGCCCCGGTCAGTCGTGTTCTTTCCAGCATCAGTAGCGTTGTACCTAGGCCCCGAGCAGCCCACAAAAGGAATGCCGCCGTGTTGCTCATACAGCACATCGACGAGATCGGAGTACGAGTAGGTGGTTGAGTTGGAAGGCGTGATTTTCTTGGCGGCAAGCCAATCGAATGTTGGGAACCTCTTGTAGTACTTGATGGTTGTCTCGAAAAAGTCGACAACATCCTCATGCTCACGGTACTGCGGACCGTAGCAGGGAACGTTGAAGGTAGAGAAGCAGGTAGCGTGCTTGGAGAACTCGTGAGCCCAGAAACCAGGGTTGTCCTGTTTCCATGCGATCCAGTAGGTGTTCATGTACTCTAGTAGGTCGTAGCGGCCAAAGGGCTCAAGGAAGGTGCCGATGTTGGATCCGTTGTAGGGAGGGACGAAAGTTCCATTTGGTAGACCATTCGTAGTGTTTGGTCCTGGGATAGGATCGTATTGGCGGCTCAAGTCGCAATATTGCGTGTAGCTGCCGTTACAGAAGTCGGGCCAAAGACCATGGAGGGTCCATGTGTCGGTGGGAAGAAGTTGGCCTTCAGACTCGCGACCGGTGTATGTATTCCAGAATTGAGTGCTTAGCACAAGTCCACCAAAGGTCTCGACGCAGCAGGAGTCGACCTTTGAGGGATCTTGCGAGGGGCAAGACAGGAGGGGTTCTTGAAGCTGGCAAGTATGGTTCAACGGGCTCTGGTCGGGGTAGAGCTGTGCATTTGCGGCTGTAGCAAGCAGAGCGGCGGCTCCGGCTTTGGAAAAAGCACTCTTCATCTTGTCTTGACTCTGAAGCTACAGGTATTGATTGAACGAAAGGTATACTATGACATCGAAAAAAAAACTCCTCAACTATGCTGGGAAGACAGCTTGATAAAGCTCTCAAAATTTTGGCCACGGCCTACCCAGCCCGCTGCAGCGCCAGTTGGTCCTTACCATATGTAGAAGGTACATCTTCCAGATTCTTGGTTAGAGCCCCGGCGGCGGCGATGGATGAAAGATTCACAGTACCTGCATGTAAGCTAGACGCGCTCACGTGCCGATCCTATTGGATGACAAGGGAACAAGGCTATGCGTACCGCGCCATGGTGCTTGTGCCCACTGGAGCAGTCTCCGAGGCCATGATGCTGGAGATGGGCGTTGAGGTGTGAGATTGGTGGGTAGAGTCAGCCACGAGTGCGGCTTTTGTTGGCCATGCGGGAAGAGTTTGGCATTGCGTGTCGAGGGATGGCTGGGACACAACGTGGGTTGCTCGATAGGTGACAGGGTTTAGCTTGCTTGGTTGAACGTGCTCCAAGACGCTCCGCGCGCGACCAACGACGCATGCATGTGACAGCAGCACCAAGGCTACCCAGAGGACCGTAAAGTCATCGGCAGACCACTTGGAAATGACCCAGCCCTGCACACTGTCCTCGAATCTCTGATCGCGCATTCGACGGCCGGCCGGACCAAGTTGCCCTCCGACTCATGGGCATTGCCTATCTCCGCCTCCACATCCGCCATTCGTCGTCATAGCATCACCTACACGACACGCAACCATGCGCGCTCCACTCAAGCCCTTTCTATCCTCGCGCCATTTTTTAGGCACTACAGAACATCGAGAATGTCTTCCTCCTCCTCCATAACCGCGCTGCCGCCACACAAGCCAGACACCTGCACAACAACCCACCACATCGGCAAGCCACCCTCAAGCTTCAAGAACCCATGGCCTTCATATAAAAACGACGGCGTAATCGCCGCTTCCGCACGCGCTTCAACACCCCGAACAACTTCGTCCCCATACCCGCCGATCGATTAGGTCTGGTCGAGGTGCGCAAGCCCGACTTCAGTCATACGAAGAACGGGTTGAAGGCAACATGGATGGGACACGCTAGTTTCCTGATCGAGACAACAGCTTCAGCAGGAAACTAGAGAGGGATGAGCTTCCTCCTCAATCCCGTATAGAGTAACCGCGTAGGACCCTACAGAATAGTCGGTCCAGTGTACACCTCCACCATACACCATCAACGAGCTGCCTGAAATCGACGCTGTGTGCATCAGCCACAACCACTACGAACCTTCCTCCTCGGCTTTCAACTGACTCTTGGCTTTGACAGCGGCATGCCTTTTTGCTTGGCTCTTGTTTTTACTTGCCTTGCCCTTCTCACTATTTCTGTACGCTGCATCCCTGCTCTCGTACTTCTGAGACGCTTTGTATTTGGCCCGCGCGATTGCTTGCTTGCCATCCGCCGTATACTGCTTACTGTAGTGTAATCTTCCATCCCGGAACTCTTCATCGGTACGATAGGCCTCCTTCAGTGAATCCTGTAGTGAAGGTTGCCTCAAGCGCTGTGACGAGTGCGTTACGTATATCATGTCTTCTCCCTCGAAGGGAATGTCGACGACTGCAAGATTCGTGTGACTCGTTCGCTTGAAACCCCTTTTGAGAAGGTCTTTAATTGAGTTTGCTATGTTGCTATTTTCGTTTTCGTAGTCGAGGAGCCTCTCCTGTGCGTCCCTCGCATTTGTTGTCTTGCCGCAATAGATTGCCCAGAGTGGACCTTGACGATAGTATTGCAGGTAAATGATCCACTTCAACTTGAGATCGTCTCCGGAGAGCAGGACAGAGCACGCCCTCAATTGCTGCACTGACGGCGTATTTCGTGATCGGATCACGTCGGCAAGCCCAGGTGCAAAGGTCAGGCTCGATTCCTCAATGAGATGTTGTATTGGAGCTTCCGAGGAGAAGAATGTGCGTGATTCGGGCGTTGCAGTAGAGTCCGTCCGAAGCTGCATATCGCAAAGCATGGCAAAGAACCCGGCATCAGACATGATGAACAGCTTCGACAGTGACGAATAGAACGAGCAGAAAGAGCAGAGCGTGCAGAACGTGTGACACGGAAAGTAAAAGCTGAGAATGCAAAGGACATTTGTTGCTTGGTGTGCGTGGAAGGTGGGGAGAGCAGCAGATCGCACCTGCCAACTCCCACGGCTCTCTACGTAAACATGGAAAGAACAACCCGGGTAAGCTCCCACCCCACCCCTTAATTGTACTGAGCGTACACTGCAGTGCTGTTGAACTTCATGTTGGCTTTAATCACCTTGTCCACAGCGGCGAGAAAGTCCTTTTCCGTAGCGACTTTGCGGCGCTGTCTCACGGCGAACATGCCTGCCTCGGTAGCTACACTCCTCAACTCGGCACCTGTGCTGTTGGGGCAGAGACGAGAGATAAGCTCCCAACGAATGTCACGCTCTACACTCATGCTCTTGGCGTGGATACGGAGAATGTTGGCGCGACCTTCCATGTCTGGTAGCGAGAACTCGATCTTCCGGTCAATACGTCCCGGACGCATGAGGGCAGGGTCGAGGGTTGAAGGTCTGTTGGTCGCAAACATGACCTTGATGTTGCCGCGAGCATCGAAACCATCGAGTTGTGTGATAAGCTCCAACATGGTACGCTGGACTTCGTTGTCACCTCCCGCACCATCGTCGAAACGAGCGCCACCAACAGCATCGATTTCGTCGAAGAAGATGATGCACGCCTTCTTTGTTCGCGCCATCTCAAACAGCTCGCGCACCATCCTCGCACCCTCTCCGACGTATTTCTGGACCAGCTCTGAACCGATGACTCGAATAAAGGTGGCGTCGGTTCGGTTGGCAACCGCTCGGGCGCAAAGCGTCTTTCCGGTTCCTGGGGGGCCGTAGAGAAGAGCACCCTTCGGGGGGTCGATGCCCAGGTTGACGAAGCGCTCTGGCGATAGCAGTGGCATCTCGACGACTTCTCGTAGCTTCTCAATCTGCTCTTTGCAACCTCCAACATCTCCATATGTGACATCAGGCTTGTCCTCGACCGTCATCATAGTCACCGAAGGGTCGATCTTTGGCGGCAGGGGAAGCAGGATCTGGTACTTGTTCCGATCGACACCCACGCGCATGCCCTCCTCGATATCCGTTGGTGAGACGCGTTCTCCGAGGTTGACGACAAACTTGGCAATCTGCTTGACGTTGATGACATATTTGCTCTTCTCCGAGTCCTTCTCGTCCTGTATTATCTTGGTGCATCGTGCGACTTGGAGGGGCTGCTCTTCTTGCATTCGTTGGCGGTCGGCGGCGATATCCCAGAGATGTGGAGGTGCGAGACCGGTATCTGATTCCTAAGAGAGTCAGTAGGGCATGTTTGCGCTTGGTCGGGACACGTACTTTGACACCAATCTTCTCGTTTATCGTCTGTTGCTTGTCCTTGATCTCCTTCTCCAGCTTCTTGAGTTCGGCGCCATAGGGTGCCGCTCCGTATGTCTTCAACACCTGGATGTCCCTGTCATGTCATTAGCCATGCCTGCGTCGGCGATCTTTCTCGTATCTTACTCGTCGGTCAGGGGTGTGATCTTCTTCTCCTCCACCTCGTCGTCGGCGAAGTTCTTCTGGTACTTCTCCCACGACTGGCCTGTGGCTGAAGGCATGTTGACGGTGTAGGCGGCGGCGACTGTTGGGTGGCCAAGATGGTCTTTGGACTGTGCGTGCAGCAGGGGAGTTTTGAGGGAGTCCGGGTAGAAGCGACAGGCAGAGCAGATGCGGCGGTTCGGGCGAGTGTATGGAGTTGGTGGTTGTGTAATGGGTGAAGGTGTAGCTGTGATGCGGCAATGGCCCGGCGAGTCGGAGCTTGTGGATTGGCCGTGCGCTCCCCGTCTATCGCGTTCTCGAAATATTGTCAGTTCGCGTCCAGGCACCCAAACTTCCCCGCCCTAAGCCTTCACGATACGCCCCTCTTTTAGCCTTGTTCTTGCTGTATACTGAAAGATGGCTGCTCAAGTCGCAAACGGCGGTACCGGTGGCGGTAACACTGCCTTCAAGGTGCGCTGAGATGCTGAGCTATGAAAACATTGACTGACTTTGGGCCAGGACAAGGAGAAGCCCAGAGCTGTTCGCAGCGCCAACATCATTGCCGCAAGAGGTACCCAACTCAGCTGCAATCTTCTGCAAGAGCGTCGCTAACTTGAACTGTACAGCTGTGGCAGATGCGATCCGAACTGTATGTCCCACCATGAGGTGCGGGGAAGAAGCGAATACTAATGACTGGGCAGTCTTTGGGACCAAAAGGCATGGACAAGATGGTAAGAGATGGGCGTAAATCTCTGGCTACCATAGCTGACTTGTTCAGATCCAAACTGCCAGAGGCCAGACCATCATCACAAACGACGGAGCCACCATGTTGAACCAGATGAGCGTTATGCACCCCTCCGCGAAGATGCTCGTCGACCTCGCACATGCCCAAGATATCGAAGCTGGAGATGGCACAACGTCGGTTGTAGTCATTGCTGGAAGCCTGTTGGGCGCCGCTGAGCGGTTATTGGGCAAGGGCATCCACCCCACCGTCATATCAGAGGCTTTCCAGCGCGCGGCACAAGAGGCGATATCCATATTGACCGACATGGCCATTCCCATCTCGCTCACCGATAGGCAGACCCTCCTTAAGACTGCCACAACCGCACTCTCCTCCAAGATCGTCGCTCAGGAGCCCAAGCTCCCAATCATGGCTGTAGACTCAGTACTCAAGGTCATCGATTCCAAGACCGCAGACAACGTAGACTTGAAGAATATTCGCATGATCAAGAAGCCGGGTGGTACCATCGAAGACAGCGAGATGATTGACGGTCTAGTACTCAACCAACCAGTAGTCAAGAGCGCTGGTGGCCCCACATTGAAGGAGAAGGCACGGATAGGTCTCATCCAATTCCAATTGAGCCCGCCTAAGCCAGACATGGAGAACCAAATTGTCGTCAACGATTACAGGCAAATGGACAAGATCCTCAAGGAGGAGCGAACATATCTGCTGAACATGGTTAAGAAGATCCAGAAAGCCAAGTGCAATGTCCTCTTCATCCAAAAATCCATTCTCCGAGATGCAGTCAACGACCTCAGTCTGCACTTCCTATCGAAGCTGAAGATCCTGGTCATTAAGGACATTGAGCGTGACGAGATTGAGTTCATCTGCAAGGTGCGTATCATGAGAGAGAGTGTGTGTGTACAACAAAGCTAATTTAAAGTAGAGCACTGGCTGCAAGCCTATTGCTGACATCGACTCGTTCACAGAAGACAAGCTCGGTTCGGCAGACCTTGTCGAGGAGGTGCAGGCATCAGGCGCGCGATACGTCAAGGTTTCGGGTGTCAAGTCAGTAGCCAACACCGTCTCCATTGTCTGCCGAGGCGCCAACAACCTCATTCTCGACGAGACTGAGCGATCTCTACACGATGCTCACTGCGCCATCCGCTCGTTAGTCAAGAAGAAGGCGCTACTTGCTGGTGGCGGTGCCCCTGAAATCGAGATTGCGCATCAGCTGTCCCTCAAAGCCCGTGAGCTTTCTGGTACTGAGTCCATCTGCTGGAAAGCTTTCGCCGACGCCATGGAGGTCATCCCAACAACGCTGGCTGAAAATGCCGGTCTTAACAGCATCAAGGTTGTCACTGAGTTAAGGCATAGGCACGCACAGGAACAAAAGAATGCAGGTATCAGCATCAAGAGCGGGGGTGTCAAGAACGACATCAGCGAGGAGAACGTACTACAGCCACTGTTGGTGAGCACCAGCGCTATCGAGCTTGCAGCTGAGACTGTCAAAATGATTCTGCGAATCGACGACATTGCCCTGTCGAGGTAAGGAGCAGCAAAATGACGGATATGGCAGCGAAAGAAACAGTATACCACGAGTCATGAACAATTCGAAGAGCTGTTGATGCCAAGTGCTTTTTTGTTTGGAAAATGCTCCGACTTTGCATGTGAAAGCAAACATTCACAACGCATCCAGCGCATGAATGTTGCAATCAAAGTCTGCACGTGGGAAACATGGAACTGCATTAGCGGGACACGTCGTTTTCTGCACACTAACAAAAACAGATGACCCATGAGTCATGTTTGTCTTCTCACGTACCGCATTCGGACAACCTCATCTTAAGGTATGCATGTTTGGAATGAGTAACGTTGTCAACTTGACTCACTCGAAAACCGAAAACCGCGGCCGTGGACATTTGCGCGCATACTGAAGGAGCTACTTGCATAGCTGAGCTCATGCTCGTACAGTCCTTCCTGGCTCACCCGAAGCAGATGCAGTGTTTCCGGCCTTACTGTGCTTTGCACGTACGCATTGCATGCGTGTAGTGCTTCACCACGATAACGCAATCACCCTAGCCTAACGACTTGGTCGTGCATCTACCATTCCAGAATACCACGGCACGGAACCGTTTTACTTTATGCATATTATTGGACTTGGAGTCTTGCTAGCAACAGATCACACCACCAACATACTAGTCCAAACGCTCAAAGTGAAGGACTTGAGGACAACAAGCTAACGAGGTCACAACACCCATGATATGCCTCCGCCAAAGCCACGGGTAGGTACAATGACTAGCAAGAGCAGCCATTCCAAACATGACTATCGGATCTCTTAGCCGAGCGCTAGCCACATTCACGTCACGCAAGCAACGGCGCGAAGAGGCAAACTACCACGGAAAGCCTCGTCTCCAGCCGCCGTACTCTGTTCAACGGCTTTCCGATCAGCACCTCCGCTTGAAAAAAAAAACAATGACACGCACATGTCGTAGCTTTTTCCACTGGTCTTTCTTTTCTCGTCGATCACCTCGCAGCTACAGCATCATTACCTGCATGTAGTGCCACAACCCATACTTTTCGACTTTGCACAACCGCCCACCTCCAGGCACCTATGCGCATAGGGCGCCAGGGAGAAAAAAAAAACCCTCATCCCTCCCACAGCTAACAAACTATGACCAAGGTAAACCTGAATCCCCGCGCGCACTACGCGTTGCAAAAACGCAACATGGAGACTACAGTAGTATTCCTGGAAACGAAAAAAAAGTTCTGGACGGAAGCTGAAACCTAGCGTACCATTGATGAAAAGCAGTTCTGTTCGGCAGCTAGTTTGTTAGTGTCCTACGCATATACTGACGAGGGGACTTGAGAACTCAAAATCTCAGGCTAGTGTCGAAGTGGAGCTTCACCGGAAGGAAAGGGCGGAGTGGAGGTGAGAATTAAGAGTTGATGGGTGTTTGAGGGAGCGGTTGATATCGTATAATGTTTGTTGCGCTGCGCGACGTCATTACTCGGTTTGGATATTCGTTGACAATGACACGCAGGTACGGTAGGATCAATCGCGATCTGTCTTCCAGAAACACGCGAGGAATAATGATTGGATGGAAACCCCCAGGACAACTGACGCTCGAGGGAAACGTGTGCTGGCTGTACCGGCAATCCTGATACTGCTATTGCAGCAAAAAGAACCTGCAGTCTACTTGCATATTTGTATCGCTACCGAAATGTTCACTCCCAGCACAGTCCAGCGCGTACAGCACACCAGGTAGGAAGTGCTGCATGCAACTTGTAGGCATACTGCAACGTAGATCCTTTCCTCGCCACAGGGTGAATTGTGCAATATAAATCCCGCCACTGCAGATGATACGCTTAGTTGGAATTTTATTTTTTGCGAAACATGCGGAGAGATTAGATGGGGTATTATTGCAGACGGACAGGTAGAGTTTCGGGCGCGAAGACGTAGCCATGATTGTTGAGGGCGATCAACCCTTCCTGGAAAGTCTGATGGTTGAAACGATAAACCTCATCTACTTGAGTTGGTGAATCTCCAGCTGCCGAATGTGGATGGATGGCGAGAACCCAGTCATGAGACTTGATACCGACATGGACAGGGTGAACGCGGCTTTGACAAAGCGGCAGGCCAGTACTGGTTACTGCCGGCTGGGTATCATTCTTGATAAAGGTCTGGACTAGCTAGGTAGAAGCCAGCAGGGTAGCTGAGCGTGGGAAATGAAAGGGAAAACGCCTCATTCATGCATCTGAATCGTTCGAATCGTTCGGTTCATGCATCATCATATCGTACAGTGGTAAGCCTGTGAATGTGTAAAAAAAAATTGAACAAGGAAAGAAGACCGCTCGCTGAAACGCAGCAGACCTGTTGGTCTGTATTAGGAAAGACAGGGGAAAGAAAAAAAAGTACATGTGAGAAGTAGGATATTAAATGTAGTTTGTAGTGTGAATCAGCGACTCGTTACTTTGAGGCTGGCACGCTTCAACAAGCGGCTCACGAGGTTTCCGCGTGGTTTGGGCTTGACGTAGAAGGCGCCCTTGGTACCGGTCATGTCGTCGGTAAAGACGAGATCTTCGAGTGCCAAAGGGTCGTCTTTTGGGGCTTTGGGGCTCGAGCCTTGCCAGCCGTACAATTGATCTTCGTCAGCTCGCAAATCGGGTCGGGTCAAAGTCATACGGAGTGTCATCTCTCGGTTGAACTGGCCGTTGGCGGAGTGAACTGGTGAAGGAGCGGGCGAATCGACCGAGAACTTGCGATGAGACATTTGGCGAGAGTGCATACGGAAGGACAAGCCGGTGCTAGAGGGCGTGGTGGGTGAGTCGATGTCGGCTACTGAGCCAGCGTCAGACTCCAGTCCTTGGTTCTCATTGTTGTTGTCTTCGAAGAATGACAACTGTCCGTCTCTAAGGAAGGTGTGCATGTCTCGACTGAACTTACGGGCATGGCTGTCGATGTGGGGTAGCTGGAAGTGCGGTGTAGCAGAGTCGTTTCCTGCCGACGAGGGAAAGCCAAACTCAATGGCTTCATCGAACTTTTGGGGAGACGCAAGGTACATGCGCAACTTCTTCCTCGCCTCTGGATCCTGGTAGTGCGTCGCTTCGGTATCGACTACAAGGGGCGAAGGCGTAGAAGGCATTGGGTGGCCGGCGAGGGAAGAGGAGTGGGCGCGTTGGTGAAGTCCTCTTGGTCTAGGGTGGAAGAAAGGAGGGTCGGACATGTGTGAGGATCCGTGGCGGATAGGGTGCGAGGTAAGGGACATTGTTCGTCTCATGTTGTCCATTGGCATTTCTCTCCGTGAGAAGGTGGGCATGGCCATGGTGTCGAGATATAGCAAATGGCTGTTTCGGTCCTTGTCCGTGTCAAGCGTAGCAGACGGGCCGAAAGAAGCACGGGAAGGGCTGACGGTCGAAGAGGCCGATGAAGACGGTCGTCGTGAGCGTCGGGGTCGAGGAAGGTCGACCGGAGTGCGAGGAAAGTCGAAGTGAAAGTCGTGGAAGCGTTGCTGTGCCCACTGGGTCTCCTGGCTGTCGGAGAGGCAGGCCTGTGTGTGCCTTTCTTGGAGGAGTGCCTGTTCTTCGCAGGAAAAGTGTTGCTTGCGGACCTTTTCAGGCAAAGAAAGAAAAAAGTCGAGCTCGACGTGGGAGACGCGGTGAGATTGCACGGCCTTTTGGGATTTGCGTCTGCGTCGTGCGGTGCCGAGTGATAGCGAAGGCCGGTGGGATGTGGACGAGGTGCTGGCCTGGGACGAGCGGCCTGATGTAGGCTCCTCCGAGGCCTGCTGTCGGATCTGCAAACGCTCCAGGGATGAAAAGTACTTTCTCCTGTAGCGGGACGGGTTAGCATTGGCATCATGGCATAATTGACGGAAGCCTTCCTCTCCTGCTGCAAGGTACACAAAAGTCATGGCGGGGGATTCAGTGGGTGCGCGTGCACAAGGCGCGTTTGTCACATGGCCGCAGCGAATCAGAGGCGCGGAATCTACTTACTGGACTGAATACGGCAGGGCGTCGAATTCGGCCTGTTGTAACGGCAGCATAGTGCCTTTGGCCTTGGTCCTCATGGCTCCGGCTCGGAACTCGACGTCGGGCGAAGGCGCAACGTTGGATTTCAGGCACATGTGCGGTCGCTGGCTCGATGGAGGCTGCGGACGGCGGCTTTGACGCCGTGGCCAAGCTGTGCGTCGGGCCCGTCTCGTCAAGGCTGGGTTGAGCAATGCAACACTTTCTTCTCGACGATTGTCCGGAGGGCGTGCCGGACAGCAGCGCGCGAAAGCCCGAAGGAGAAGAAGAAGTAGAAGAAGGAAATATATAGAGGCCAGCAGAACGACTGCTGGCGGAGGCGGCTGTGCGTGGGCGGTGGTAGCACACCCACCGTACGACTCCTGCTCGCGCACTTGGGGGGCGGCTGCATATTCGTGTCGCGGGGTGCCACGGCTGCAGACTAAGGCGCCGCCAAAGACGCACTCGTGCTCTCCACCTCATACCTAGGCGCGGTAGTAGAGCCGTGGCTGAAGTATGCGAGAGTAGGCCTGGGTGTGTGCGTTGGTCGGTTGAGTCAGGTTGGACAGACGTGCCCGCTCTCTCCGCTGCTCTCCACCTTGCCCGGTCCGTTGTTTCAGGCCCGCGGCCGCCAGACAGACGCCGCCAGCGAGGCCCACGATGCCTAGCCTGCGACACACCGCTGCCAACCCTACCCGGTTCATGGAATCGATACAGCAGCTTCATCGGTGCCTTGCTCGGCCTTGCCATCACCATGCCTGCTTCTGGAAACATTGCACATTGTCTTGTTTATTGCCCCCCGCTGCCCCATCGCCTGCCGACCAAGCCGCCGGATCAACACCACCGCAGCCAGACGTGTCACGGGTTAATACCGCACAGATCGCCGTCGCCAGCCTTGTACAACGTCGAGCATGCGCTGTGTAATCACGACAAGCTGAGCAATACGTATGCACGCTCCATGCAACCTGTCTAATGGCAGTCCATTGCACAAGTACACGCAAGGGTATCTCAAGAGAAGCGCATCCAGCTCCAACACAAATGTTACCGCCCCCCCCCCAAATCATGCAAAGTCCCAAATATCGGTCCGGTACCTGATTCCCAGAATTCAAGGCTGACAGACGTCTTTCCAGAACATGGCCATCGTGGTAGACCTCGATATCGTCTAGTTCCGCACCGACAAGGATTAGGCTTTCGGAAGCGTCTACTTGGACTTCCCAACAGCCTGTCGCTTCGACGTTGGAGGATCCATTAGGTTTGCCTACTCCTGCACGACATCAATGTTTCTCGTCAAAGAGTCCTGTTCGCGAACAAGCATCTTCCAGACTTTCAGGCACCCGCAATGTCATCTGCGTTGGGGTACCAAGTCAGCATTGAGTCCGTGCCACGGTTTGAATCAAGCGCACGTACAGTAATATTCGTCATCCAATCCTTCACGGCTCGGAAGTACTGGCTCCTCCAGCCCAACGTCTTCGTAACGAACGTTGAGCAGACGGATCTTGAGCCCGTAGCCGCCTATGAACGTCACCAACTTATTGGTATCGGCGGTAATGGGCTGTTGGTTGAGTAGCATCAGCAGTCCATCAAGCCACTCGGAGGCAAGCGTGTGACTCTGAGGATGCAGATGCAGCAGGACTGATTCTTTCCGCCCTGCGCCTGAGCCGCTGGAAGCCTGCCGCGAGTGACTGGATGACGGCAGGTAGCCGTGGATCGTGATCTTGGTCGACGTGGAAGCCCGCTCGTGGCCTGGCAGCGTTCTGACCGTACTGTCAGATGATGAGGTCGACGGGGCCGAAGCCGAGACATTGCTCACGACCGAAGAGACGATGGATAGATCGACTGTACATGTGTCAGCCACGGCGCCAACGCAAACCATACGGGATGCCTGGACGCGTTACACTTACTCTTCTCCTGCAATGTGTCTAGCCTCGGCTCAGTCGCCGTCTTCTCGTCAAAGTCAGCATAGTGCAGATATCGCCGGTTGTGTGACAATCGGACAAAACGCCATGCTGAGGGCACAGAACGATTCAGGGTCTTGCTGGTTACCGGACCCGCACTCGTGCCGTAGTCGATACCCATAGGGAACCACGCCCCTTGCAGCAGGCATCTTATACGCTGCTCCTTTACAAACTGCAGAGCCTCGTGGTTGAGTTCGTCACGGACTTGACTGTGGAGTGTTAGCTTGGCGCGGGCTACGTCAAAACATGCAGCATACCGTAGATGATGACCCCACGCGTCCTCATACGTCAGCTCGAGTACTTCCATCTGAAGCTCTCTCAGCCGCTTGAGTTCAAATTCAGCCAGATCCTCTTCAACATCTTTGACGTCCCTCATGCGTGGCGCCTGACCCACAACCTGCTCGATCAAGATGCGGATAAGCTCTTCAATCTTTTCAAAGTCCTCCGTTTGTGCGCCAGCGACCTTCCATAGTCGGATAAAAGCATTGAGCCCGCTCGTGTGCAATCTCGACCAGTGGAGAAGCAAGGGTTTGAACGCGCGGTCAAAGTTGGCCCGTGAGTCGGTATGCCTGTGGGACTCGACGTCGTCGAGCTTGTCCACTTCAAAGTGCTCGTACAAAGTCTGAGTGACGGATAAACTTGCGCGAGCAATCGGACATCGCTGCTCGAGTGGCTCTGCCGACTGCTCCAGCAAAAGCTTCTGAAACCCATCTTCGTTCTTGTAAACAAAGTCAGTAATGTCCATGAGGCCCAGGAACCCAGTGTTGTCGAATTCCCACGCAGGCGATTCAGTCTCGAAGCCCAGACGCTTCCATTTGTCTGGGCTTTGCTTCTTGCTCCCTTTAGGGTCGGACTCTGACTTCTCTGGTTTGCTCGCCGTGTGTAGACCCCGGATGGCCCTCCTGTGGTCAGGGTTCTCCAAGTCGACCCTCTCTTCCCTCCAGTTCCGCAACAGTATCTTGGTCAGCGACTGGAAGTCGAGCAATGGATGGGCCAGATCCTGTATCGCAGAGCTCTGCATGAGCCCATATACGCTCTTTATCACACCCAGCTCCTGTAGCTGCTTTATGAACTTGGGCCACTCAAAGGCCGCGTCGTTTGCGATGGCATCTCGCATGAGCGCATTGATGAGCTGTAGGGAGTTGGCACATAGCGCATGGTCGGCCGAAGTGATCTTTTCGACAAGGGAAGGTAGGAACTCGGGCTGAGCATCGACGGCGGGCTTCAGGCGTTGGAAACCAGTAGTTCTGTCCTGGGAACTTGAATGTGAGGGGTGGCCGACAATGGCTGCAAGGACTGACATGGCACCGCGATTGACGTTGACGAGAGGTTGCGCGACTACAAGGTCGACTATCTATTGCACACCTGTTAGACGTCCCCAACCATTCCTTCCTTCTCTACTTACTCTCGCGACCAAATCATCCGTGACATGATCCCATCCCTTGTCCAGCTCCAGCAGCCGTGCTAGAGACGTAAGGCAATATGCCAGTGTATTGCCCGTGGAATGCAGTGCCAGGAATCTGAGCTTGGGCAGCCCCCCTTCGTAGATGAAGACGTCGGCAAACGAGGGGTCGCCAATGGCACTCTGCAGCTTGAAGACAGCCATCTTCCGCACCGACTCGTCCTCCGCGCCGAGTCGCGCCACCAAATCGGAGACATTGACGCTATCCATGGCTCAAGCTTCGCAGGGTAGGATGCGAGAATGTGGGGTAAGTATATTGTGGAGATTGTACATTCACCCCAGATCACGTAGGAATGGCAGACATGACACAATCGCCAGAGGGCCGAGGCTTGTATGGTAAGGTTGGGTTGGTGTCAGTCTACACCGTCGTCGAAGTTTCACCCTGTCCCTGCGCCGTCGCGCGTTAGTGAGTCGCGCGACCCTTTGCTTGGCGACACGTGAAGCGTGTTGTGGGGGCCCACTTTCTGTTGGCTGCCTGCTCAGGTAGCTTGCGCTAGTCAGGTACATACGCCGAGCATCAATCGAGGCCAACTTCCAAGGGCCGACAAACGTCCCATTGCCCTCTGCTTTGTTTCGCTTGCTGCTATCTTTCCCGACTTGACGCCGTCGCTGCTGCACTTTGCGCCTTCGAGGCCGACAACAGCTTCTCCGCTTCACTGTCACCGCCACCGTCACCGTCACTGTCACTGTCACCACCACCGTCACTACCGCCGCAACCCGCCGCCATGGTCTACATCACCGCTGACCTGTTCGGACCGAATACACCACACGAGCGACAATACATCGAATCGCCCAGCTACTGGCACCCTATGGCTCACGAACAGCATGTCGCTGGCCTGGGCAAGAGAAAGAGAATGGCTGGCGATGATGGACCTCAACAGTACGCACTTCCACTTTTGTACAGAGTCAAGCCGCGATACTAACAACATCTCAGCAGCATGTTACGCCAACACCGCCCGTCACCCAGCCGGGAGTCCAACCGCCTACCTCACCACAGTACCCCGCCATTCGAAAGCAACAACAACCTGCCCTACTCCCTCTTCCCATCAAAACAACACGAACACACATCAGAACGACGGCCGGCCAAGCAGCTGAAACGTCCGAGTCCAAAAGCGCCCCTTGTCAAGTCGACATCACACCTAATGGACGTCGACTTTGACGCTCCATCGACCTGCCAAAGCCAAGCACATGCCGTATCCGACTTGCGGTCCTGCCACGCCTGCAACAAAGCGCCCAAGCGGCGGACAGATCTGGAGAACTACTTGGACTGCAGGAGGTGCGAAGGTCGGACGTGCTTCATCTGTGCGAGGCAATGTGTAGGGTGCTGTAAGGCCATCTGCAAGAAGTGCATAGTGGAGGTTGGGGAAGAGGGAGATGCTTGGTGTCTGGACTGTTATTCGCGGAACATCAACTCGTGAGCGTCAGGATACGAGTTTTGGTTTTTGATCTTTTGTAATTCTTATAGCAAAGCGGGCGTTCATGTGTTACTAGCTGCTGCATCTCGCGAGACTATCGAGCACCATAATTTTGTGAGGGTTCTTCGGATTTTAGTGTTACGGGCATGTCCGCCATCCTATTTCTGTCCCTTGTATATAGCAATAATGACGGGAACCATGATGAAGAGAAGATTTGCACTTCGCCTACCACTCCCTGCAACCACACGTAGTCCTTATCCCATCGTTAAACATACAAAATAGCCAACAGACCAGGCACAGTTCTAATCCTCATCATCAGTATCCCTCTCCTCCATAACGCTCTCTGCGTCACCCGCCCGGAATCTCGAACGCGAACTTGCCATGTCCCCATCTTCAACCTGACTAGTCCTGGTGCTACGCCTCCTGCTTCTGCTACTAACAATGCCAGGAAACAGTCTAGGTTCCCCATCCAGTGTAACAGTGCTTGTTGAACGTGTCAGACCTTGGTCCGGCTCTTCGGGTGCCTCTGTCGGTTGCACGACCGAGAGAGCACTAGGGTTGACAGTAATGCTAGAGCTACCGCCGTCTTTGGTGCCGGAAGGCGAGGCTGGTTGGCCTTGCAGACTGCTCATATCGGTTGTCGATGTGGAGGGCTTGAGGCGAGCGACCTGAGCCGGAGGCAATTTCGAAAACATTTGATTGCCGCCTGCAGAAGCGTATGTTGGAGACGTGGGGTGTGTTCCTTGAAGTGACTTTGGTGTTTGCGGTACTTCGGATTGCAAGTTAGAGCTCGTGAGATCGTGGCTACCAGATTGTGCGGCGCGTGTGTAGCGATCGATCCTGTCCAACATTAGTACGTAGGTTCAAAGATTTACATATTCGACGAGATGAACTTACATGGCTAGTTCACCCGTGAGTGTCTCGTGTCGGAACGCCTCACGAATACTAGGGACGTTGGATCTCGCCATGTCGTTGCCTGCAACACCAGGAAGATGGTAGTTGCTACCTAGCCACTTCTGCTTGACAACATGCTCGAAGCCACTCTGCTCCACAGAATGTTTGGCCAGCTCACACATGTCCACAGCACTTAGTTTGTATATTTGCGCCGCGACGGAGTATTCTTCTATGAGGGGCTCTTTTGTGAAGGCGAACTGGAGAGGATCATCCGTCGATAGCGACACGTTGAGACCCCGCCTGAAGTAGCTCAAGAACGGGTTACGCTCATATGCCAAGAACAGCGCGTTGTTACTGAGAGGCGACATGGCGACACCAATCTGCTCAAGGTAAAAGATGTATTGGAGAAGAGGCACCTTGCGGAGCAAGAGGCCGTGACTGATGCTATGACAGCATAGTACAGCGGCAGCCAGATGGTCAGTGTCACCAGCTTCTCCACAGTGCGGGCGCAAGAGGAAAGTGTTGAAGCCGCGCTGCTTCCTCCAGACATTGAGCGACGACATGTTGGCGAAAAGGTAGTACATCCAGTAGCTGTACGGCGGATTCTGCTTTGTGCACCACTCGTTCGGGAACGGAAACTTTCTGTACACACGTCGCTCGACTTTGCTCTCATCGTCGACGCTATCGAACCCAATGACTCTTTGCAAGAAAATGTGGAGCTTAGGGTGACTTGAAGGATCTTTGGTGACCTCGAACAAAGGCTGGAACACATTTGCAATGACTTGCTGGAAGTTGTCCATGAGACCAGTGGCCTTGTACACGTCGAACAAGCGAGGTACTTGGATCAGCCATCGCACATTGGGCGAGAATAGCTTATTGTCAACAACCCAAGCCGCAAGCTTATCCCACTCTTCGATGTCTCTACCGTAGATGGAAATACGCCATTCGACGAATTGATACTTGCTCGCTTCGAGATCTGATATGACTTCTTTGGTAATTTCTGCTAGGTATCGGCCCTTGACAAAGTTGTCTGTCTTCAAAAAGATGGTTCGTAGACGTGATTCACCAATCGGGTTGTACTTCAAGTTGAACTTGTCGAAACGGTGGAACGAATCCGTGTGAGCCTAGACAGTTAATATACTGTTGGGGTGCGAAAGATCTGTACTTACATGCATATCTAGAGTGTCAATACTTAGGTCATACGCTGTCAAGTTGATTGACTCGAACACTTCTCTCAATGTAAGATGTTTTCCATCACGGAACAGTACCACTTCGTCCGGGGACTTCTTCATCTTTGACTTGATGAAGCGCAGCAGATGCTTTTGGTTCATGCATGCAGAGTGGTGAACGTGGGTGTCGACCTTTCGGACGTTGTAGAAGTCTCTGTGCGGCACTTTTTTGGTGTCGGCCGTTTCTTGATACTCATTCAACAAGTAGTAAAGGTTGAATTTCCCCTCAAGGTATTGAAGACGACGGAAAGCAAAGCTCTTGCTCGGTCCATCGGAGGATATATCAAGGATGGCATCGAGATCAATGTAGAACTCGCGCAATGTAGGAATCGTTACAATAGGCGTGTCGAGCTCAGCGGATTTGGCGGTCTCGTATACCTGGTAGACACCGCTGTCGTCCAGACGGAACGACATCTCTCCAGGGCCTGGTACTGGAAGGCAGTCTTCCAGATGAAAGTCTTCACCAATGTTCGTTCCCATTTTGCGAGGTGGTTTGGGGGCTTCGTTAGGCTCTAAAACCCCACTATTCTGCAAGCTGCTGCCGGCATTGCGACGCTGTTTCGACGAGTCGTTCCATACTGGTTCAGGAGGAGAGGGGTAGATGCGCCAAGCGGGGTCATCTTTGGGGTTATCGAGATTGCGCTGTAAAGACAAGCGAATGTACTTGTGACGTAGATCTAGCACTTTCTGAATGTTCGTATAGATGGAGCTAAGCTCGGTGGTGATACTGGAATCATTCATGGCAAAGCCTCCTGCTCCTGTGCCAACACCTATGCCTGCGCCCGCGCCGTGGATGCCGTGCTCAGCCAGAAGGGGTTTGTCTTCGTGTGGAAGACTGGGGTGTTGTGCATGAGATCGGGCTTGCTGATCGGCTTGGAGAAAAGCGTCGCCTTCGTTGCTGGTACCTGCAGTGTTGGCTCCATTTTGCGTCATGTGTCGACGTGGATCCTGTGACTGCTCTGTGTGTGACAAGCCGATGGGTAGGTTGGACCGGTGTCCTTGGTTCGCGAGCGTGACATTGCTCCTTCGAGAGCGAATGCTCTCCGCCTTGCCATGGAAATCTACACCGTCCGTGGCACCGAAATTGGCAGGGAACGTCTTTGCGCGCATAGCAGGACTGTATGCATCTCCCGCTTGTGAGCCGCCATATTGCGTTTCTAGTTGATGCCGTTGATAGAATTGCTTGGCTTCCGTGTGACTCATCTGTTTCTCTGCAGTATAGTCGTAGAAGGCAGTTCGTCGTTGCTTGTCGCGGGGCAGCATGCCGTTGTCGTCCTCTTCCTCGTCGCTGGTACCAGCGGTCTCCTGCGCCATTGCGGTCGCACCATTGTCCAAACGCGTGCGCCCGCTACCGCCCGCTTCAGTCTCGGAGAAGTCATGGCTCAGCTCTTCTTCTTCAGAGGAGGGTATCTGGTCATCGTGGGCAGCCGGGCCAAAGTCCGGAGACGCATCTGCGTCGGCAGAAAAGGCTCCTTTTCCTCAAATCAGTCTCCGATTGTCTTGTATGGAGGGATTGGGATGTACTACCTTTCAACATGGTGCTCTGGAGAGGTGGTAGTCGTGGTTGCTAAGAGCGAACACAAACTTTAGAGACGAGCCTCACCAGGAACGCGCCTCGGAGACCGCCGGCCTGTCGCCTGACCCCGTGCCATTTTGTAGGTTATGGATTTGATGGCTCCATTGCTTACTCATTCTGGGTACCATGTTAGCAGAAGTGCGCAACCCATGGCGAGCAAGATATCGAGGCTACAGGCATTCATGATTCATTTGGGAGCGTTACTGGACTTAGTCGGCGCCTCAAAGGAATCGTTCCCAAGACAGACATGTGCAGTCTCCAACGCCACCCAAATTACATCTTCACAAGCTTTACATGTGGATGCGCTCTACGAGATGTGTTGTTGAAGACACCCGAATGAACAGACTCAGACGTCGGGTTGGAGTGCGTAGTTGGCTAGAATCATGTGCATACAGCCACATGCTGGGAGCTGCCCCTCACCAATTGGACATACCCCACAGTGTTGTCCCAACCACATCTAGGGTGATTGAGGTACTCTTCGGGAACAACTGCGATAACCCTGCGTTGCAACGCGCAGAAAAGAAAACAATGCCGAGAATAGCTTCGTTCCATCGCTGATTGTAACGTGCAATACGTCATCAGCGAGAGCGAAAATACATGTCGAAGATGCTTGAGACGACGCCGCTCACGTGCTGGGTGCTTAGCGCGAATCTATGATCCATGCCCAAAAATTTACCATATTCCGACCTGCAGCAGGAAATTCTTATTTGCCAACTTCACTCACATCGCCCATAATGTAAGACTCGCTGCGCTTGCAACGGGAACCATGATACTAATCTGCCAATGCAGGTTTCTTCTCCGCCGCACTGCCGTTCGCGCCATCACCGCGTCGCCTTCCAAGGCGTACCTGGCGAAGCCCCGATCAATCAACACCCTTACGCCTTCGGCCTTCCGTCTGAGACAACAGCAATGGTCAATATCGTCTTTCCAGCGACGATTTGCCAGCGACGAAGCCACAAAGACGGAGGCTGCTCAGGCTGCTGCGGCCGACACCCCCGAGAACTTTGCGCAGACGGCAGCTGAGGCACCCGTCGAGGAGAACTTGACACCGGCCCAGCAACAAGTGCAAGCCGAGCCCACCAACGAGTCTGCGACTGTTGGCCCGGATGCGTTGGAGGCTGCCGTTGAGCACGCAGAGAGAAGCCAGAGGTCAGAGAGGAAGCCACGGACCCCCAGGAACACCACACCCAACAACATGCTATACATTGGCAACCTGTACTATGAAGTCACTGCAGAGCAACTGAAGCGCGTTTTTTCCAAGTTCGGCGATGTTGAGAGCACCAAGATTGTCTACGACAACCGGGGTCTAAGCAGAGGGTATGTTGGTTGACCCAGTCTTTGAGAATACGTGCTAATTCACACGCAGCTTCGGATATGTTGAATTCAAGAATATCCCGGACGCGCAAGCTGCCATTGACAACCTCGACATGCAGGTCTTCGAAGGCCGCAACCTCGTCGTCCAATTCCACGAGCCCAAGCCCAACTCCAGGACCCGCAACATGAGCAACAACACCTTTGAGTCCAACCCTCCTTCCAAAACACTGTTCGTTGGCAACATGTCTTTCGAGATGTCAGACAAGGATCTCAACGACCTCTTCCGCGATATTCGCAATGTCATGGATGTTCGTGTTGCCATTGACAGGAGGACCGGCCAGCCTAGAGGCTTTGCTCATGCCGACTTCATCGATGTCGCTAGCGCCACCAAGGCCAAGGAAGTCCTGAAGGAGAAGACCATCTACGGCAGGCAACTCCGCGTCGACTTCAGCAGGTCTGGCACGGAACAACAGCGCAACAAGCGTTCCGACTCTACCCAGGAGTAAGAGATGAGGACAAGAGGAGGCTAGCAACTGTGGAAACACGCAACGAGAAGGTCGCCCCACATTTCTACAACGAATCATGTACGGTGGAGATGGTCGAAATGTCTGTACGACTGCACGAATAGGATATGGGTCCTGTTGGCTGCATGCTGTCTTGATAGATAGGTCTTTTGTATCATAGTGGATGAGCGTCCGGCGTTGTTATATTCTCCTCTTCTTTTGTACATGGTATGAGGTTAAGGGTCTAAAAGAGGCATGCTGATGTGATAAACGCTTGCTAATGTACAATATCGATTCGTGTTGGGAATAAACTCAAGATGGTGAAGTCTACCAATATGTGCGCGCCCAATGTTTTAGTTGCTGCTCAAGGTCAGATTCACCCGCTCGGTGTGGCGGTCCAGCGACCTCGGCCGCCCCGCGTACCTTCTCCACATGCTGATCAATTAGACCGGCCGACGCGCCTCTTGCACCCACCCGACCCCGACTTGTGCATACACTCTCTTCTTCCTATTGATCGCATCATAGCAACTGCCTCACATTCTCCTAGTCATCTACCTCTAGCCATGTCTTTCCTTGGCGGCGCAGAGTGCTCGACGGGCGCGAATCCGCTCAGCCAGTTCACCAAGCATGTGCAGGATGACAAGTCGCTACAGAGAGACCGCCTGGTTGGGCGGGGGCCTGGAGGCAGGCAAGAGGGCATGCGAAGTCAGCAAATGGGCGGTCCGTCAGACGGCGTAAGTTGGGAAACTGCAGCCAACGACTGCGAACAAGCGGGAAACATGGCTAACTGTGCGCGCCTTAGATGATGAACGAGTTCATGAACCAGAATGTCCAACTCCCACAAGGGCCCGGCCCCGCATCTCCATTCGCCATGGAGCAAATGCGAAGAGAGCTGGAGCGGGCACAACACAGCGGATCACCAGCATGGGCAGCAGAGTTCGACCCGGGCATGCAAGCGCCACAGATGGGAGGACCAGCCATGCAAGAAAGACCAGCAGGATTCAACCCTGCTGAATTTGCAAAGTTCCAGCAGATGAACCCGACGGCGCGGACGGCGAGCCCAACCACCGCCTCTCAGCCTTCGATGACGGGATACCAGCGGCCTATGTACGGAATGGGCATGGGCATGGGCAACATGGGCATGGGCATGGGCAACATGGGCATGGGAATGGGCGGTATGGGCATGATGCAGCAGCCATACGCACCACAAAACTTCCAACAACCCATGCTGGAAGGTAAAGGCAAAGGACGCATGGTCGAGCTCGATGACCAGGATTGGGAGGCTCAGTTTGCACAACTCGAGCAGACCGATCAGCACGACCTGGGTGCTCTTGACGCCGAGGCGAACAAGGCCATGGAGGCAGAGCTCAACGAGATGGACAGGTCAGTAGAGAAAGATGCCGTTCATTTCGACGATTTCGAGTCCATTTGGAAGGGTATCCAAGCTGAGACTGAATACGCTAGACAACTTGCCAACGAGGAAAACTTCGTCGAAGGACACATGGGCGACATGGATCATTGGGAAGGCTTCGACGGGCTCAATACACACTCTGTCCGCGATCCGGCAATGGGCGACTACCTGTTCGAGCAGGAGAACCTCTTCAAGAACGTCACGAATCCGTTCGAAGAAGGTGTTAAGATTATGGAAGACGGCGGTAACCTCTCGCTGGCTGCCCTAGCGTTCGAGGCAGCTGTTCAAAAAGACCCAAATCACATTGCAGCTTGGGTGAGGTTGGGAGAATCGCAAGCGCAGAACGAGAAGGAAACACCGGCTATAAGAGCGCTGGAATATGCTTTGAAGCAGGACCCATCGAATCTGGAGGCTCTCATGGGCCTGGCGGTATCCTACACAAACGAAGGCTACGAGAGCACCGCATATCGGACCCTGGAACGCTGGTTGGCCACTAAGTACCCATCATTAATCAAAGAGCCACTCTCTTCGGATGCTGAAGTGGGCTTCACAGACCGTCACCTACTCCATGAGAAAGTCACAAACCTCTTCATCCAAGCCGCACAGCTCTCGCCAACTGGCGAGCAGATGGACCCCGATGTGCAAGTAGGCTTGGGTGTGCTATTCTACGGCGTAGAAGAATACGACAAAGCAGTCGACTGTTTCGGCGCCGCCCTTGCATCCACAGAATCCGGCGTCTCAAACTCGTCATCACAAGTCCACCTTCTCTGGAACCGTCTCGGCGCTACCCTCGCAAACTCAGGCCGCAGCGAAGAAGCCATCGACGCCTACTCGCGCGCTCTCGCTCTTCGACCAAACTTTGTCCGCGCACGCTACAACCTTGGTGTGTCATGCATCAATATTGGTTGCTACACCGAAGCTGCACAACACTTGCTCGGTGCGCTAGCCATGCACAAGGTTGTTGAGCGTGAAGGCAAGGAGAAAGCTAGGGAAGTTGTTGGTGAGGGTGTCTCGGACAGCCAACTTGACAACATGATTCACCAAAATCAAAGCACAAACCTGTACGACACGCTACGAAGGGTATTTGGCCAGATGGGCCGTAGAGATCTCTCTGATATCGTGGGTCCTGGTATGGATGTTGAGCGTTTTCGAGGCGAGTTTGAGTTTTAAGAGGGATAATAGCGAATCTGTTGTAATGGGGAGATTAGAGAATGAGGATAACCACGACTCGAGTTACGACGACTGGCTTTTGCAACGGAAAGTCAAGATGCCTCGTGCAGATGAATGGGATGATGGGGATCTGGGCGATAGCTGTTGCTTTGGCACACGCACCGTGGAGATTGGCATGGATTGCGTTTGGAAGCTGCATGGAGGCGTTTGAATTATGACAGACGCATAGCCAATCGTTAAGATGTAAATACCACCTTGTCCTTCGTCGGCTCACATGGGCACAAGTATACAATCTCTCTTCGTAGAACGACGTCTTTAACCCATCTAGATCGCTGACTTGCCCGATTCAAAACTGAAGTAATTCTGCGAGGAAATGTGGAAGGCTGTACGACAAACGGAATGGTAGAAATCTGCGGATTCTGACATGGATGGCATAATCATGCATTGTTCACCACCCTACTTTATATCTAATACATAGGAGAAGGTTTGCGTGCTCAGAAGCGATGGCCTCTACTCAGCTACGTTCAAACGCGAAAAACACGATAAAATACATGGAACCCCCTAAACCGCACGACCAGCACTCCGCGCTGTGCAACATTTTACCCTAGTCAGCCCAATAGAAAATTTCTCCAATCTCACACCCCCATCTCACTCAAACTCCATCTATTTAGCAAAATGTAGGTCATAACCGAGCCACTTCCTCGATTGGACTTGGGGAACAGTAAGACCCGGGTTACCGTATGTGAGCGGTGCGAAGAAGAGGAAGCACCAGAGGACGGCAGCAAGGATGACGCCACTGGCGATCCAACTGCCCATCAGGCTGGAAGTAGCAACACGCTCGCGCACAGGACGTGAGCGAGTGCGGCGGTGACCCTTGGCAGAGGCTGGCATCTCGGGATCCTGAGGTTCGATGCAGAATACAAATTCTACCAGCGCGCCAGTGACCAGACAAGATGCGAGATGTGCAGGGAGGTAGTGGTGCAAGAAGAGCTGACGACCCATGATATAGAAGGGGATGTAATGGGCAGCCCAGGTGAGGAAGAAGAATCCAGTCGAGTTGTAAAGACGAGAGCGAGTGCCTGCAGACATGAATGTTAGAACCTCCCCTTCAAATACAAATGCCAAGATGAAAGCAAACAGTCTGGGTCTTATGTAGGGCAACAGTAACTTACGATCATCAAGGGCATCCATGCCACGGCGGAGAGCCAGTTGATCGGCACCAATAATGCCAGCAAAGACAGCAAGAAGCGAGGAAGCAAGCCACCATCCAATCGGGTTGCCCAGGAAGTAGATCTGCTGGCGAGTGTCGTTGTGAGTCCAGAAAGATACACCGCGAAGCAGAAAAGGCCAAGAGATGGGCTGGGATGCATAGGGATGCGAGCTCGTCAAGGCGTTGTTGTGGTGGAACATGGCGCGCTGGAGCTCAACCCACTTCCTGAGGAAGCTCAAGTGCTTGACCTGCTTGGGCTCCTTCTTGTTGCGCTCATCCTCGGCGGGAAGAGATGGAATGTCATCCACATACCAGAGATTGCTGGATTGCTGGAGAGCCTTGTTGCCGTTGATTTCGGCCTGCTTGTAGGCCCAGTCGGGGAGAGGCTTGGTGTGAGTCCACATGGCAACCTTGGTTGGCACGTGAACCAGCTTGAAGTGAGTCGACATGGTCTTGAAATCGCCCTTGCCCTTGTCGACCTTCAGCTCGAAGAGAGTGTCGTTGTAACGTGCACCGGCTGCTTCCTCCTTGTTCACGGTCGTGAACTCCTGGTTGGTGGGGTAGTAAGGAGAAGCAACGTCATGTGTCAGGAGAATGGTGTCTGTGATCAAATGGCGAAGACGGATGGTGTCACCGAGCTTGACGCGTTGGCCGACTTCACTGGATAACGGCTTCGAAGGAAGAACCTGCCAATGGTTGTTGGTGTCATTGTGGGGATATCCAGTAACCTGCTGTCCCTGCGAAGAAACACGTCCGTCATCGTAGCGCAGCGGGTAGCGGTCGGGATGGCTGTGAAGGTAGACCTTGGTCTCCTTGTGGCGAATGGTGATGGAATCGTAGTAGTTGATTCCAACAGACTGGAGGCTCATTACGTTGTCGCTTAAAGTTTCCTGGAATTCTGGAGTCATGAAGTCGTCACCAGGTCCGGATCGAGTGAGGATGGAGAAATGCACCTGGAACCAGAAAAGGTATAGGAAAAAGGGAACGATGACCAAGCCAACAGCGCGGGCAGCGAAGTGCTTGCCAAACTCGGCCAGAGTCAAGGCACCCTGTCGTCGGTTGACGTCCATCAAGTCCCAAAGGTCGATCATAACTGGTACACCAATGGAGAAGAAAGTGAAAACACCGACGTACTTGATGGAGATGACGCAGCTCAGACTGATGCCAGTCAGAAGGAGCCACTTCCACCATTTCCGCCCAAAAGGAACGTGTCGCTCTTTGTAGAAACGAATGTAGGATAGCACGGAGAGCGCCATGAAGAAGATGAGTGAAGCATCGAGGAGGATCAGACGCGTCTGGCCGATGTGGGCATTGTCAAGAAGCATAAGACCAGCGGCAGTGATGCAGGCAGGTAGCGAGTAGCCGGAGTCCCACATGATCATGAAAACGATGGGAACAGTAAGAGCGCCGAGCGAGGCGGGCATGGCGCGGTATGCGACGTAAGGGACCTTGTTGGTGATGTAGGAATCGCCAATGTTCTCGAACAGAAAGTCGCCTTTGTACCCGACGAGCCAGCCAGCGAGCGCGAAGAGAAGCTTTCCGAGGGGAGGATGGACATCGAAGAAGTAGGTTCGTTGCAGGTAGTATGAAGCAAACTACGAGCGCGATTAGCGATTTGCATGAGCCCTTCGCATGATGATATACACACCTTTCCAAAGTGCACTTCATCGAACACAACCTGATCAGGATGTCTGATGCCCCAGAAGCGCGTAATGAAGGCAAGAACGGTCATTACTGTGATAGCAAGCTTGTAGTCCCATTCTTTGCCCTGCTGAACATGGGCCGGCTTGTATGGTTTGGCCTTCTCGACGACATTGGCGACCTTCTCCGACACCTTCTCGGCGAGGGCTTCTGGGTTCGGTGAGGTTCCTCGCTTTTTGTCCTTGCCTGCGCGCTGGCGGACGCTACCAGCAGGTGAAGACATGGTGGGCTATAGCTCGATGAAGCTATCTGTTGTTTTGCTTGTCAGCTTGCGATGCCGCAGCACGGCTGAAGAGGTTGGAATGCACTCACCTCCCACGAAGAAAAGAACGGGGTTGATGGAATTGAAAAGAGAGTCGGGGTTGCGCTCTAAGAGACACGACACCTAATCGCGAGTTCAGGGTCCGGAAGAGCCAATCCCTAATGGGCTCTCTCGCTTGCACTGGGCCCCTGCATTAGCGGTCATTGGTCCGCCACGATTCACAGCCCCCCCAGCGAGGGGTAATGGAGCCCTGGTGAAAGTGAATTCGTCTATGTACTCTTGGCATGGTGATCTGAATGATCTTCATGTGTTCCTTTCACTCCGAAATACCACCGCCGCCTACTTCCTTGCGAAACATCGCCGGTGTCTAGATTGCTGTTGACAGACACCACATCATGAAGCGGCTCAAGTGGTATACCCTCCATAATCACCGACCCTTCTTTTCCTCTTGGGCTTTCAGCTTCTTCTGCTGTGGAATACGATACGAAGTTTCCCATCCGTACAAAGCACCCGCACCAAACACCATTGCAGCACCAGCCTTCATCAGTCCGCTCATCTGGTTTCCAAACAGCCAGATACTTAGCAAGAAGCTCACCAACTTTCTGATATTCAAAACTATTGTAACAGTGACAGCAGAGGTGTTGGCACTAAGCATGTTGACACCGGTAATGCAGAGTAGTTGCGTGAGGGCGTTGGCGGTAAGGTAGATGACATGCTGCGATGTCGAGGCCAAGATGCTGTTGACGATTGGCGGGAGGCTTTCGGCGACTTTGGGCGGTACTTCGAACGAATCCGAAGCCTGGAGACGCTTGAATTGTTGAGTCAAGACCGGGGCGAATCCTGCAAAGAACGGAATAGACAGCAAGTGGGAGTAGAAGAGGTTGGCCTGCCAGTCCTTGCCATGGTCGCGATAGACGTCTTCGATATAGGCTCCCATCCATGCAGAGAGCAGTTGTGCGATGAGCAGGATGAGAAGACCAGCCTGAAGAGACGAATTGTCCTCACCGGAGCTCGAAGCCTCCATATTCTTGCCCTATTTTCGGAATTAGCACATGCCAATGAGTCGTGAAGCCCATCACCGCACCTTCGACTGCGCATCTGCCCATGCAGATACCATGACGCCCAGTGTCAAAATCGCTACAGAAAAGACCTGTAAAAAGGTATATCTTTTGCCGCGGAACCATCCAGCCGCCATAGTAGTCACACTACCAAAGCTTCTAAGGATGATGTGGACAGGAACTGAAATGTTGAAAGCAAACGCCCAGTTGTTCAGCATGTTGACTGTGAAGAACAACGCAGCGCTAACACACCACTTCCGGAAAGGGACAGACGAACTCCTCATAAAGTAGCGGCCGTTTGGATCGAATTGGTAATGCAACGTTGATAGACACGTGAACACAAACTGAAAGAGCGTGATGAGTAAACCACTGTCGGGTTCCTGTCTAGAATGTTGTCAGCGGTTGTGATACCACCAATAACTACATGCTCTTTACTTCACTATTGCTTCCAAACAGTACACCTGTATGTATTCTCAGTATTGTTCTTGCAATGGCACTGGTATTATTACATTGGCACAACATCCTCCAAAGATGAGCGAAAAGCTGCTGATAACAGGCGCGATGGCGGCCATGGTAACCGTTGGGCAGCGCGAGAGCTGAGATAAATCGCCAAAGCAACTTTTAGTAGTGTAAGGCTGTCGAGACAAAAGGTGGTAGAACTGAGATTGTTAGACAAGTGACGAAGGTGAGTGACAGATGACGGTGGGCTGGCAGGTGCAGTGCAGAACCGTACAACGCGTCCCCTGAACCCAATTCCTTTGCGCAAATACTGCCAGATATGCACTTACGTGAAGAAATGTTGTGAATCCTTTTCTACGTGGTGTTCATGGCTTGTAGTTTTGTGAATGTCGCAGAGAGAAACTTCAGGTGTGAGACGCAACGTGGAAGTCTAGGTTGTCATGAGCCTCACGGGCGCTAACGGGATCAACCTTGGGTCTTGCCGTATCAAGCAAACTTCTAGAACAAAGTTTCAATTCGCAACTCTATCCGTGTTTGATGGAAGACGTCAATTAAGTTGACTGTTGAATGTTTCCCGCTCATACTGCAGAGAGAAGCGTATACGCATCATCGACATGCTTGTCATTTCCTGTCAGCTTCTGCCAGGCACTTTAAGGCCTGTCTCACGCAGAGGTGGGACCAAAAGTCATTATTTTTATAGTTTCTTTTGTTCTTTCTCTGCACCACTCAGAGTCATTATAGTGGTGTTTCAATCTACACCGCTCTGCGGCTATCCGGTCGTTGACCACATTGCCATGTCCCTCTTCTGCATTCTCACGCCATTTCGCCAAGAATGCTCCTATTCTATCATCCTAGCGCCGCCTGGCAGGCTGCTGCCAACATGGAAAGGAAGATGGAAGGGTAAAGATGACCAAGAACCCAACAAGCTGATGCCCCTGTTTACATGTATTCTTTGGCGATATTCGTGAATCAAGGCTGCTCCTACAATGCGGAGAAGACGAAAAGCTGCAAATCGTTAGGATAGTGATCATTTTAGAGGGACAGTCGTGCTTACGTTGTTTGTTGCTGCTATAGCGATGCTGTCTTCGAATGGATGCCAGCTCATGTGTAAGATCTTCTTGTTGAAGTCGATCTGATCTGCGTCTGTTTCCTTCCTCATACGTTGCCCTTGTCCAACTGCACCAGCAGCGGGGCTGCCGGCTCTCGACCCACCCTTCTTACTTGTGTTGCTGCCTGTCGGGCTTGTCGACGAGTTCATAGGTGTTGGAATTCCAACCTTCTTGGCTTTGAAGGCAGACTTATCTGCCTGCAATACTACCTCGGTATCTTTGTCGTTATCAGATGGGTATATCATGAAGTTGTTGTTGTAACTGCCAGTCATGACATTCTTCGCATCTCCAGAGAAAACAACCTCGAACTTGTCGAAAATGCTATCGTTTTCGTAGGTGTCGCAGAGCCTTGGTCGTAGATGCTCGTGAATGGGTATCGTCTTGACTGGAGTCTTTTCCATGTTGACATCCCAGATCTTGACGGTCAGATAGTCGCGTGACAAGATATATCGCCCGTCATGTGAAAACCGTACGTCAGAGATAGATGAGATGATCTCGGAGAAGAAGGATCGTGAAGATGGGTCTTCCTCTTGCTCAAATTCTACAGATCGAGGTTAGTATGGCTTTGGGACAAAGCAGCGGACGACTTACGCTTCGCGTGCTGGTCGCACAAGGCACTCTCGCGCATGTCGGCTAGCTTGATCGTGCCCTTAGAGCTTGCGTACATGAACCAATTGCAGCTGAGCGGATGGAATTCAGCAGCTGTGATAACCTCTGTAAGCTCCTCCATGTTGGCCGGCTTGATATCAACGATGTTGAAGCTCTGGTCCTGGATGTTGAGGTTCCAGAGGTTGATTCGCAGATCGTCGCTACTGATGAACGTCTCTCCATCGCTGTTGACCGATATGCTGTTGATGTGGTAGGCGTGAGCGTTCGCATACGTCTTTCTTGGTACTGCAGCAACAACTGTGTCGTGGTGTGTGAGCCGTGGAAGCTTCAGGTCGGTGGCGCTGCGGAACTGTGCATTCGGGTTCCTGACGGGACCGCCTCCACCAGCAACCCCGCCTCCAGGCGTCAATTCGTGGGACAGGTTGTTCTCCGCCACCACCTTTAGCGACTTCTCAAATACCTTCCATAGCTTGATTGTCTTGTCGTTTGTGGAAAGCAGGTAGTGTGAGGCGTTTTGCCGGCGGCACCACTTGATCTTGTTGATCTTCTCTTCGATCTCGAGAGATTTCAGGTAATCGAACTCAGGCTCGTGCGATTGGAATTCGGTGTGGAACTTGTATTCGCAGGTTTTTTTCTGCCTTGTGTTAGTCTTTATGCCAGGAGAGGCTTCTAGCGGAGAAGGAGCATACCGTCTCGTTCCTCTCGAACAGGACCACACGACCACCCTTGTCACCCGTTGCGAGGTAGTTGCCCGTCTGGTCGAACTCGACGGTCGAGATGATGTCGGCTGCGCTCGCTGTCAGCAATTGCATGCAGGTATTAACGAATGTACAGAGGATGGAGTGGGAAGAAATGGGTACGTACCTTCGGTTATGTCTTCAACATCGCCTTTGTCGCCAAAGCATCTAGTCAGGTCAGTGGCGTTGCCAGAGCGACTTGAGCAAACTGGCAAGCACGCAGACAGGCAAGCCGAAATAACTGGTAGGGGCAGCTGTCATGGAGAGAGGTACGTACTGGGTGAACTTCCACGTCGTGGGATTGCCTTCGGCTTCGACCATGATTCTGGACAAGGATTGCGGAACCCCAGCGGCGTGCGATCAAGGGTAGCTGGTGCTCGGGCGTATTCCGCAAAGAATGTTGTATGGGTAGTCGGTAAGCGATCTGTCGAGCTTATAGTAGGGCCGTGGTGAGATAGCGCCGCCGACGTCGAGGATGGTGGATGGGTGATTGATGGGGGATGATGTAGTGGGAGCGGTGTCTGCTGGTCGAGTGGCCGATAGCGGGGTTAGCGGTTGGTTGGGCTTGTTGGTAAGCTCCGGTGGAATCGACTCGGCGGCGGAATGACGAGGGCGGGCGACGATGCAGGGAGCAACAGCGCAGGTACAGAGACAAAGCGTGTTAGTTGATACCTCGATTCACTGCTTAGTGGGGGAGGCCAACTCCAACGTGCCAAGGCCGGACGTGGAAGGCGCGCCAGCCCCAAAGCAGCTAGCGCCAATCTGCTCGCTCCGCCCACAACAATATTCGTTTCTGAGCCCGAACTTCCTCGACAACTTCGACACTACTAACCATAGCACATCGAACTCGCCATGTCCCACAGGAAGTTCGAAGCCCCCCGCCACGGGTCTCTGGCATTCTTGCCGCGAAAGCGCGCTGCCCGTCACCGGGGTAAGGTGAAGAGGTAAATTTCCATGTCACCGCCGCCCAGCATCGTCCGACAGCCTGCTCACTGCAATTGCCAGCTTCCCTAAGGATGACCCCAAGAAGCCCGTCCACCTGACGGCCGCTATGGGCTACAAGGCCGGTATGACCACAATTGTCCGCGACCTTGACCGACCCGGTGCGAAGTTGCACAAGAAGGAGATTGTCGAGGCCTGCACAGTCATCGAGACTCCTCCCGTACGCATAGCCAATCCCGACCAATTTTGGCGCACTACTAACACGACCGCAGATGATCGCTGTCGGTCTTGTCGGCTACATCGAGACCCCCCGCGGTCTCCGCTCGCTCACCACCGTCTGGGCCGAGCACTTGAGCGATGAGGTCAAGCGCCGATTCTACCGCAACTGGTACAAGAGCAAGAAGAAGGCCTTCACCAAGTACGCCAAGAAGCACTCCGAGGAGAGCGGTGCCTCCATCACCCGTGAGCTCGAGCGCATGAAGAAGTACTGCACCGTCGTCCGCGTTCTCGCCCACACTCAGATCCACAAGACCCCTCTCAAGCAGAAGAAGGCCCACCTTATGGAGATCCAGGTCAACGGTGGCAGCATCGCCGACAAGGTCTCCTACGGTCACGGTCTGTTCGAGAAGCCAATTGAGATCAGCTCCATCTTCGAGGACAACGAGATGATCGACGTTATCGCCGTCACCAAGGGTCACGGATACAACGGTGTCACCTCCCGTTGGGGCACCAAGAAGCTCCCGCGTAAGACACACAAGGGTCTCCGTAAGGTCGCCTGTATCGGTGCCTGGCATCCGGCCCACGTGCAATGGACTGTTGCCCGTGCTGGTCAGATGGGTTACCACCACCGTACCTCTGTCAACCACAAGATCTACCGTATCGGTAAGGCTGACGACGAGGGTAACGCCTCAACCGAGTTCGACGTCTCCAAGAAGCGCATCACACCGTAGGTAACCTGTTCTCCTGACTGTCGACTAGTGCTAACACATACTAGAATGGGTGGCTTCGTCCGTTACGGTGAGGTCAAGAACGACTTCGTTCTCCTCAAGGGTAACTGCCCTGGTGTCAAGAAGCGCGTCATGACCCTGCGCAAGTCCATGTTCACCCACACTAGCAGGAGGGCGCTCGAGAAGGTCGAGCTCAAGTGGATCGACACCTCTTCCAAGTTCGGTCACGGTGCTTACCAGACACCGGCGGAGAAGAGGCAATACGAGGGTGTCCTCAAGAAGGACCTCCAGACCTCGTCTTAGAAGTCTTGAGGTGGTGCTACGGAGTGCATGCTTTCTTCTCATGGGCTTGGGCGCACGGGATAGGTCTACAACATGGATGCCAGTCATGAGCGATTGAACAAAAATTCAACGATTCCCCAATTCAAAATCCGCTACCTATAAGTGATGCATATGATGGTGTTGTTGCTTGGCAACTGCAATGTCGTTTTCCATGATATCTTACTGTGCGATCTGGTTCGCGTAGCTAGTATGTTTTGGCACAAAGGCGGAGGTTGGTAGAGAGCGGGCAGGCGGCGAATACTCGCAATCCGCCGACGAAGAGTAAGAAGCGGAACCAAGTTGTGAGATATCGTGTTTTGCTAGAGGCATTCATTCTCTCATACATGTAGTGTCTAGACGAGGCTTTATTAAATACCAGGGACTGCAAGTTCACTAAGATTAGTAGAGACGCTTACACTTAAGAGTTCAATGTGCGGAGGAAATTCCCTAGTACAATGACCGGGGAAGGGCCATGTGATCGTGTGAGAAGGTCTATGACGACGACGAATGAGGCTCCATATCTTGAGCACCAGCGGCAATAATTGTCGGCCGGACAGGTCGCATGAGTCAGCCCAAGTGACAGCAATTGCCATTTGCTTCGCAAATACAAACATTGCTTTGAGCGTCCCAAGTTCGTGGTATCGAGCATGTAACGGTCTTGCGTGGGTGAAGTTTGCTGGGCATAGTTACATGTTTGGCCGTTGACGGATTGTGCAGCACAGAGTACACGCCAACTCACGGTATCTCTGTTATAGCCTATATGGATTGCCTGACCCTGGAATAGAAGCAAACTTGCATCACGCTCATCAAGAAGAAAAGCCGGAATGAATGGCAGGTACTTGAGAGGCAATGCAGCCGAGGCCTACCGATCCAATTAGCGCCCTCCGATTTTAGTTTGTAAGTAACGCCGTCGGTCGCAACTGCCATCATTGACCTCCAACTTCGAATCCACCAGGACCTTTCGCACTCCCGTATACTCTCCGCTCTTCGGCTATCGCCAACATGAGTTGTCTCAGGATGCGTCGTACGCAGCTTGCGAGCCAGGTGAGTCTTTGCACGTTTTCCATAACACACGTTCGCAGTTGACGGTCGATAAACTCGGCATCCGCCGCACCGAGGCGTGTGCCACATCCCACATGGCTTTGGCATATCGTCGCATGTCAACACGACTCTTCCGCAGTGGTGGACAATGCCCCTGGACCTTCTACATCTTCGTACGATTCTTGCGATGTTCAATGGCTAACATTTGCCTCATAGCTCGCGAGGAGCTTCCGCCCAACTACACGAGCTTTCTCTTCAACCCGGCCAGCGCAACGCATTTTCGCTACCGAGAACCTGAGGGCAAAGGAAGCGTCGGGCTTCATCTCCAGCAAATACCCCGTTATTGACCACGAATACGATGCCATTGTTGTCGGCGCTGGAGGAGCTGGTCTTCGCGCCGCGTTCGGTCTCGCTGAAGCTGGTTTCAACACCGCCTGTATATCCAAGCTTTTCCCCACTCGGTCACATACAGTAGCCGCACAGGGTGGAATTAACGCTGCGCTCGGAAAGTACGTACATAAAACAGGCTTGCAGTGGGTTGACAGAAGCTGACGGATATGTGTAGCATGCACGAGGACGACTGGCGGTGGCATATGTATGACACAGTCAAGGGATCTGACTGGCTTGGCGACCAGGACGCCATTCACTACATGACAAGAGAAGCGCCTCAATCCGTTATCGAACTCGAGAACTACGGTTGCCCGTTCTCACGAACAGACGATGGCAAGATGTACGAACAACCCCCGCTTTAAGTTTGTAGAGCGTACTAACGCGCTCTAGCTACCAACGTGCTTTCGGTGGACAGTCGCAGAAGTATGGCAAGGGTGGACAAGCATACCGATGCTGCGCTGCCGCTGACCGTACCGGCCACGCTCTCCTCCATACTCTGTACGGACAATCGCTTCGGCACAACACTAAATACTTCATCGAATTCTTCGCCACCGACCTGATCATGGAGGATGGCGTCTGCAAGGGTGTTGTTGCATACAACCAGGAAGACGGAACTATTCACCGATTCATTGCAAAGAACACCGTATTAGCCACTGGTGGTTACGGACGTGCCTACTTCAGCTGCACATCAGCCCATACCTGCACTGGCGACGGTATGGCTATGGTTGCTCGGGCGGGTCTTCCCAACCAGGATTTGGAATTCGTCCAGTTCCACCCCACTGGTATCTACGGTGCTGGCTGCTTGATTACTGAGGGATCCCGTGGAGAGGGTGGTTACCTTCTCAACTCTGAGGGTGAACGATTCATGGAGCGTTACGCGCCAACTGCCAAGGATCTTGCTTCCCGCGATGTTGTATCCCGATCAATGACCCTGGAAATCCGCGAGGGCCGTGGTGTCGGTCCCGAGAAGGACCACATCTACCTCCAGCTCAGCCATCTCCCCGCCGAGGTCCTCCACGAGCGTCTGCCTGGCATTTCTGAGACTGCCGCCATTTTCGCCGGTGTTGATGTCACCAAGCAGCCCATCCCTGTCCTTCCCACCGTTCACTACAACATGGGTGGTATCCCTACCAAGTACACTGGTGAGGTCATTACCCAGGATGCCCAAGGTAATGACCAGGTCGTCCCAGGTCTGTTCGCTTGTGGTGAGGCTGCTTCCGTCTCCGTCCACGGAGCCAACCGTCTTGGAGCCAACTCTCTCCTCGACCTCATCGTCTTCGGCCGTGCTGTTTCCCACACCATCCGCGACAACTTCAGCCCTGGCCAGAAGGCTGACCCGGTCTCCGCTGACGCTGGTGCCGATTCCATCTCCGTCCTCGACCAGATCCGCACATCCGATGGCCCCAAGTCAACTGCCGAGGTTCGCCTCCAGATGCAGAAGGTCATGCAGACTGATGTCGCCGTCTTCCGAACTCAGGAGTCGCTCGACGAGGGTGTCAAGAAGATCCACGATGTCGATGCTGACTTCGCCAACGTTGGTATCAAGGACCGCAGCATGATCTGGAACTCCGACCTTGTCGAGACCCTCGAGCTACGTAACCTCCTCACCTGCGCCGTTCAAACCGCCGAATCTGCCGCCAACCGTAAGGAGTCACGAGGTGCCCACGCCCGTGAGGACTTCCCCGACCGTGACGATGACCAGTGGATGAAGCACACACTATCGTGGCAGAAGAAGCCCCATGGTGAGACTCAATTAGGTTACAGGAAGGTCGTTGGTACTACTTTGGACGAGGCCGAGTGCAAGGCTGTACCACCATTCAAGCGTACATACTAGAGGGTTTGTCGGGTCGGAAAGGAAAGCGAGAGGTGTGTTTTGTATTCTATGTACATCGGATGATGGATTGCATGTTTTAGCATGTTTGAGAGGACAAGTCGTTCTGGATTGGCAATCGAATCTTCCACGTTTAATTGCTATATTTTGTTGATTTACAGTGATCACTCTTGAATGGTGTATCGCTCAAAAACGCTGCTCCCGGTAGGCAATCTGAGTAGCCGTCCTTGCATGCTAAATGCTCCTATCTCTCCCCACCACTAGACGTTGTGGTGAATGGGGGCCTGTTAACTTGGCAAGCGCGAACACTACTTGCGTCCAGCACATCAACGCTTGTCTTTTAATCTCGACATCAAATTTGTTTACAGCATTCATGAATGAGAATATCATCAGACTATGAACTATGAAAGTGTAGGTGTGGCACGTCGACATCTAATGAGAGAATTCTCGTTGTGAAAAGAGAATGACTCCTGCCGTGTGGCTAGTTTCTGGTCTTGTCATCGTCACACTGAGGCTAATGTGACTGCACCACCACAATAAAAAGAGACGTTTCTCTGGTATTTCACAAATATCGAAGCTTCCCGCTATTTAACTCAACATTACGGCGGTGGCTGGCTACATACACGAAGATCCACGAACAATCGGACTACGAGAGCAGAGTCGAAATGTCACTATAGAAGACATTGGATAGTCACAGCCTCTTCGGAGCCTACTCTACCGAGCTCGTTGGCTATGGAGACGTATACATCTTGATAGATGACTACGCTTCAGAAATCAATACTACGCGTCTTGATGGCGTCATCAATGACTGGCCCAACGCGGACGCAAGAGTGTCTTGGGAATCAAACGCGACCTGACCGATTGGATCTTTGGATGTGTGTCTCTCACGTATGAGGAATGCCTCAGCAAACACTATGGATTGGATACTTTTCGAATCAGCTACCTCAGATCCGGGCCTGTTTATACAGCCGACGCCGCCCAAATACGCTCATTTCAGTCATGGTTTTGCCAAGTACACGGTTGGGACGTCCAGTTGCATACAGCTGAGCCTCACATTCATGATCATCGTCATATCTTGCAACTCTGTAAAGCTATGTACGATGGCCTACGTTGTCTTCATGAAAAGTCAGAGCATCTCATCACAATCAGTGACGGAGTTGCGTTGTTCCTGGGACAGCCAGACTCCACAACTGGATGGATTTGGGTGATTTCCTTATACGAATTGGATGTACGACAAATACTGATTTCGTAAACCGACCTTCAGGTGCATATCATTCCGAAATAATGTCATCGAGAGCGTCGACGAGCTGCTCCAGGATAATCTTGCGGTCACAGTGCGTGAGTCTGACAGTACTTGGGGAAAACAATACAGCCAGTACAGTGCAGCTCTTGACAGAGACCAAGAGAACGGTTCCTACTTGATGAAAGACTGCACATACCTAATCGACATCTAGATTGGATTAACAAATTGTCAGGTTTGACTTCTTTTTGGCTGCTTAGTGGGCACCCTATACACTCTATCACTGAATGGAGAATGAGAAGCGACACAACATTTTGCCAGACAAATAGCTCCTACCAAGCCACGCTTCTCCACGCCTGGTTCTATGATGCGCCTCAATCCATTCTCTCGTTTTGTTACTAAAAGACAAGCATTGCAGCATCTCGTAAAGGTCTTAGTGTTACTCGTCCAGTTGGGCATCAGCGCGATACTTATTTCCTTCAGCTTCCATACTGCTAGTCATTGCTATTGGCTATCGCGAGCGGTGGTCTGCACTAGCTCCTCTCACAGAGCATCTTCATTGTGCGCATCGACACTTGCCACCTTGACGGCGTTTTAACCCTTGTATATCATAATCTGCCATCATGTTCTGAGAAGTCAGCTTCGTGACTCTGACGTGCGCGTTTTACGTCCTGGTCGGGTTTGTAAGTCTGAGGGATTGAAGTACGGATACCATTCGCGTCATCAGCGCGGCTTGTCACCCGCCAGCAGGTGAGATGATCCAAACATGCAACCTGTGCAGTGGGGCGTCACTGAGGGAACGATGTATGATAGAGAAAGACAACGTTCACTGTCATCAAAGCTTGTAGCAAACCCCCAAGTTGGGAAGAAGTATCTCTGAATCGTTAAGAGAAGGTGGATAGATAGATATTTTTTAGTACTAGACCATGAACATGTCTTGCTCGTTTGTAGCTAGACCCACGAGGATTAAGGGCGCGCAAAGTTAAACCAGCCCCTCCGCTGCTCGGTAACAACCGGCGCGTTTTCTACGTCTTCTGCTGCAAGCTCACTTACCGACTGCTGCTGCGACATGAGCGAATTCGTCGAAGCAAACGAGGATGTCTGCATCATCATCGGGCTCTTTCCAGGCCGCCACATAATCGGCAGATCCTTGAGCGTATGACCCTTCTCCATGAGCGGAATCTCGCTCTCCAAATCAGTCCAGTTGCGGTGACCCTCGCCCTCGTAAGCTCGGCGCTGCAGTTGCCATACTCCATCCTGTGTCCAGCGAGCGATGCGGGGACCCAGTGCGCGGCGGAAGCGAGTGAGGTAAATGAGGAATTTCAAAAGTGTGATGTCGATAATTGCGACAAGGATAGAGAAGGCGATGACAAAGGACAGGCCAAAGACGTTGATGTTACTAGTACGCGTTAGCCAGTGTCCACAAATTCAATCCAAGAAATATCGACACGTACACAAATCCACCTGATTTTTTCATCCTCTGCGCCCCGCAAAGCGCTTTCTCACCCTCCGTCTCCGGCCTCAGGTAGATCTCACCCGCAAACGGATCGCCCAATTGCGGTCCAGTCGCATGCTGCGAGACTTGGATCTGCATAGCTGCCCATACCTCCTGTTCCCATCCCAGAACCTCTTGTTTCCAGAAATTGTTTGGTAGGCCCGAAACATCGAAATCTCCCCTGGACATCATGGTGGTGGTCTTGCATGTCATGACATTTACGGTGGCGTGTAGCCACACCGACTTGATTATCAATTGTAGCACTGCTCGCTGTATGCTGTTTGCTTCAGGGAAATCAAAGTCGCGGAGCGTGTGATAGGGAACTCCTTCGAATGGAGTACAGTAGTCTTCTTGACTGTCTCTGGCGTGGCAGTATTGGAGCTTTTAGGATCATCAGCGTCTGCCCTCACATAAATTAGAGTGCTTGACCCACATGCTGCGTACATCCAACACCCTTGATTGGATGATCCGCTAAATATTGCGAGAAGGGTTGTTTGGTGGCAGCGTCGATCTTCTTGACTTCTTTGTGTACTGAGTAAAGAGGATCGTCGACTGGTGCTTCGAACTCGAGGGCGTTTGGTAGGAAAGGCTTCCAGAATACATCGCCTTCTGGCCCTTCAGCGCTGAGAGGGAAGAAACTATCCTTGGGAAACCAAGTTGGCGTGATGGTGTTGTTTGGCCCCCTATAGTACATGCCGCCCCTGGGTACATGGATTAGTGAACAGTATAACTGGAAAAATTGCGGTTTCGACTCACCGTGGAACTTTGGGATTGCCACTAACGTTCGAAGAGACTAGATAGGCGAGAAAGCTCTCGCCAGTATTAAGAGGGGGCTTTGGCCCGTAGAAGATGGCTGCGACTTGTTCGCCCGGGAATATTTCTCGGTAGTTAGGTTTCCAAATGGGCATATCCTTCAGATCAATAACATCGTAATAACCCTCAACCGGTAAGACAGTGCACTCGATTTTCTTTCGAAAGGTGACACGGTCTTTGGCAAGCAAATTCAATCCAAAGGCTTTGCTGACATCTACGAGGCCAGAATCGACACTAACAGCGTCCTCGGTATCGCACATGGTTTCGTTGAACGGACAGGGCACGCTGCCGACGGTGAGGGGAACATGGGGCTTTGTGAAGACGTTACACGTCACAGGAAGTGATCCGTTGCTGTAACAGTCTTGCGTATAGGCTGGAGCAGTCAGATCCAATTCGTCCGCGTATTCGCGCCATGCCGTCCCGGTCAGGTTCGCGCTTCCACAAAATGGAGAGTCTACCAGCACCTCGATGGTTCCAGTATCAACAATGAGCGAAGAGAATACCGAGGCCGCGATTGTCATGGTTGTAAAGACAAGTGCGATAAGCACCAACGATATCGATCGAAGGAACGGCCGGTCTGCCTTCCGTCTCCATGCCCACCATAGCTTTACTGCCTCTGCAACTACAGAGCTTGGTGTAGGGAGCGTGCGCAGCAATGCCTGTTGCTGTCTGAAGAGAGGATCCGTTCCTTGGCCATTGGCTCGAATTTGATGAATCGCGAAAGCGATCAGATGCCAGAGATGCGCGGTACCTACTCTCGTTAGACATGGCTACAAGTACATACTCCGACCAACTTGCCGAGTGTTGAAAGTACGGCTAATAAGGCAACTACGAGGTTACCGGTTTGCGTGTCGGTTGTAATCGTTCTTCCTATAATGGGCCCGCCATTCAGGTTGGTCCTGTGATCATTTGTCAGTAGTTGCAGAGGGGTCGACAAATTTGACTATGGACCAGACACATACCAGGCACCTGTCTTGACATACTTTGCGTCTAGCTCGAGGGACATTTTGGGACTGTGACTGCTGATCGTGATCACGAATAGATGTTGTTTTGACTGGCCTATCCATTAAGAAAGCAGCATCTCTTTATTACTATGAATTCCGCTGCAAGATGCAGCATCTTTTTTTACAGTATTCAACGTGAAGGTGGCACAGTTACTCTACGATGCTTAGCGAACAATGCAACGAATGAAGAACATGGAGGAGACGACGACCAATGTTCCTGGCGGCTGAGAATCGACATAACAGGCACTGAGACACTAAATTCCAAGTAGCGCGCTATTGATAGCTTTCCAGCTCCTCTTAAGATGCTTAGTGTGGCGGTCAGAGTACTTTCAGCGCCTAGGAAACTGTAAGCGCGATGTCGGCGCTAAGGTGCAGATACGGATCTTGCATCCAGAGGTTGCTGGAGACTACACCTTCTCTGGAAGAAACAGAATTCCTGGATGAGTGTTCATCTAGAGAGCAATCTGGCTGTGCCTGTGATGGATGCGCAGAAATGCCACAGAAGCAGAGGGCGTCATGCGTGGTTCTCGGAGCTCTTAGCCCTAGGGACTAGGCTGCGCCTAGTCCTTTACAGCACCTTTATTAAAGTTGTAGTGCGATGTAATATTATTCTGCCCTGTAGATTATAGAAATATATTATGCCTTTACATTCTCCTCTTTTAGCTAGCAAACCCTAACGTGATACATGATCTAGCGCGGATTGTGCATAATCTGTCGCCTTATAATGGTCAGGTCCTAGGTAATTCTGCTCCCGTCAACTTCCGATACAAGAACTCCCTTGTCTTCCTCAGAGCATATGAGTTCGTGCTTGCCACTCCATGCTCGCCTCCCGGAATGACTATCAAGTCGTGGTCTTTGTCCGCTCGGATGAGCGCGTTAACAACCTGCATTGTGCTTGCCGGATCTACATTCGTGTCCAGCTCGCCAACGGTAAGCAGCAGGCTGCCTTTCAGTTTTCCGGCATTTACAACATTGGAGCTATCCTCGTAGCTCTGGTCGACAGGGTACCCCATCCATGCCTCGTTCCACCACAACTTGTCCATGCGGTTATCATGACATCCACAGTCTGCCGCGGCCACACTGTAGAAATCGTTGTGAAAGAGAAGAGCACCCATGGCATTTTGGCCTCCAGCGGAGCCGCCATATACTCCAACGCGGCTGATGTCCATCCAAGGACGAGTCGAAGCCGCCGCTCTCATCCAAGCGATACGATCGGGAAACCCTGCATCTTTAAGATTCTTGTGGCAGACGTCATGGAAAGCCTTGGAGCGCCAGTTGGTGCCCATGCCGTCGATGAGGACAACAACGATACCCTGGTTTGCAAGCTGGTGGGCCTCGTAATGGCTCGTGTATGCTTTCGGTACAAAGAAGTCTTGTGGTCCGGCATAGATCTTCTCGACGACGGGGTATTTTGTGCTATTGTCCATCTGAGATGGGCGGAAAATAAGGCCGTAGATTAGTGTGGAGTTGTCTCTGCCTGGCGCTGCAAAACGCTCGGGAATGGGCCAGAGAAGAAAGTCCAAATTGCCTTCATATACATCGGCGATCTTGTTTCCGGTCTCGGCGTCACGCGTGACGGTCTTTTCGGCCATGTCCATTCGAGACCATGTATCTGTAAAGACCGATCTGTCTTCACTAAAATACCAGGAATGGTCGCCATCGCCCTCGGTCAGGATCTTGAAGTCTGAGCCATCGAAATTTACTCGCGCCAGGTGGGCGTAATAGGGATCCTGGCCGGGCACAGCGCCGAGAACCTTGATCCAGATTTGCCGTTTCGTCTCATCTACGTAGTCCACGGAACGCACCACCCATTCTCCTTTTGTGATTTGGTTTTTCACTTTCCCGCTTTTCATATCGTAGAGATAGAGATGGTTCCAACCATCACGTTCACTGGCCCAGATCAATTCACTCGAGTTCGAACTCGAATTCGAGAGCTCCCTGTAGTAAAGTTTTTGTGAGTAGTCAACGAAAGTATCGCTTTTCTCCTCGACTAGGGCGCGCACATCTCCCCTGGTACTCATGCCGACTATACGCACGACCTGATGTCCTCTTTGGTTGTATATGAACCGGAACTCGGTGCCTTCTGCATTCCATCCGTCATTCAGCGAATAAACCTGGTATGGGTTCTCGAACAATGTGTTATCGGTGGTAACCTCGCGTTTGTTCGTCAAATCGAACATTCGAGGCCGATTAACGGTTACATTGTCACCGGGCTTCAAGTACTGGAATTGATGCAAGCGGGGTTGCAGCTGGTCATAAGGGCTCGACTCCACTTCGTACACGATGCGCTCCTGGGCCGGCGTATACTGGAACACGACGACAAATTTGTTGTCCGGTGAAGGGTACGTTATGTTGTTGAAGGGGCTATCTTCCGTTCCTGTTGTCGACATCTGAATAGCTTGTCCGTTCGTATCTCGATACCAGACATTGTTGTCTCTAAAAAAGACAGGCGAATTATCCGTTCCGTTACTCTGGCGTTTGGACAGGGTTCCTAGATCCTCGGTAGAAAGTTTTGGAACATGAAGTCCTTCCTCAGGTAGTGGCTTAAACATTTCCGTATCATCATGTTCTCGCATGTCGCCATGGAAGAGTGTTAAACCGCCGTCTTCCGTCCACTCCCAGCTCTTTTCTCCGGCACGAAACCTCACAGTCGCGCAACCATCATCACCATCGATGTACGAGAAGGGAAGCTTCGTAGCTGAGGCCTCGATTCCCTGCTGTCTGAGCGCCCGTGCTACTCCATCATGGTCGAAGGCTGGCCGGCGCAGGCCTTGTTTTGGGTCGACATAAATAAATGTTGACCCCTCCCCCCCAATGTTCTCCCGGAACCAGAACTCATTTTTGCCGGAGATCCAGTGAGGTCGCATTGCGGATGTTGACGTACGTACATCGTGCTGCTTTGGCGAAATGCCGGTTGCGCGCTCGTATCGAAGGGAGTCCTGCGAAGCAGAAGTCTGAGGTACAGATATTAATAACAAAGAAATTGCAAAATGCATGTAACGAGTGTAGGTTCGCATGATGAAAAGCAGATCAACGAATGTGGTTGCCTGAAATGACTGCGGCTCCAACCGTTATCATGTGACCTTACACCGTAAACGAATGATGGGTAAGGTGAAAGCAACAGCGAACGTATGGATACTGTGAATAGATTCGCAGCATATCACGGCCTTCTTTTAAGTGTCGCGACGTACTCGGTGTACTTTATGCGAAGGCGGCGAAGGCTCCTGAATTTTGATTGAGCCCCACTTCCGAAAGCTAAAACCGTAATTCGGCGACTTATGTTCGGCCGTTTTATTTTTACCTCCAATTATATCCCTGCACGGCTCACTTTTGCTATCTGAACATGGGGCTTATTGGTTCAAGTGTTGATATTCGCTTTGCCGGCGAGTGGGACAGCCTGGAACACCAGCATACTCTAGGATTGCTCGTAATGTTTGCCAAGTCTCACACAGTTGCTGCAATCTGGCACGCCGCAACTGACAGTTCGGGCACCCTGTCCTAGACTGTGTGATCTTCGTCTTCTTGCGATGCGGAGGCGCAAGTCCGCACATTGGATGCAGAATCGTGGCAAGATTAGAAATGGGTACGTCGCAAAGCAGAGTGGTGCTTGTTGCTGCAGTTGATCTCCGTTAGATCTGGCACTCGTATGGAGAAGGGTGGATACCCGTACCTAATTTAGCTTGCGTAGCTAGTGATAAGCATTACAGTAGACCTTGCTAGTTGCGGTGCGCGTTTGCGACATTGGTGGGGTCCCCGTACCGGAAACTTAGTGGGCAGTACATCGTGTACATCTGCTGTATGTCTGTGTAAATCTGAATAACTTGGTAGTATCCCTCGAGTTTGGCTAGAACCTTCTGCTGTTCGCCATGCGCTATGCACTTGGCATGATGAAATCTTACTCATACGACGCAGTTGCTTTATCTCGCTGTCTTCATTCGTTGCTGTAGTGTAACTGTTAGGGCGCAGCTCTGCACCACTACGCCATGCAACTAAAAAGATACGTATAATTAGTGAACTACTAATCGTAGTGCAGGATAGTATTGTAGTGGAGTATTCTGCTGAATGCTCTACAGGAACGGGTGCTCGATGCAAGAATAAATATATTGATATATAATGAGTGTGTAGGTTGTTGTTGTTGTGTGGTGGTGGTGTGTCGTGTCCTTGAACGCCTTTCAGGACGGCCTAGTGGTCCTTTTTCTGCGCCCTCCCTTATCTCCGAGCCTGACCGGCTTTCGGCCGTATCTTTTCCCTAGTTGCTCGACCACAATAACGTATGTAGCAAGCGAGTCGCCCACGCAAGCGAGGCGCCCACCCCACCAACTTTGATCACCCATCTCAACTCTGTGTACAATGCCTCAACGACAACAAGCTCTAGCACACTCATCTGAAGCTAATATACAGCTAACTATCTTATCTCTTAATAAGCACCAAATAAAGACTGTACGAGCAGCTGCTTAGGCCTTTAACGTCCCTCGTACAACGCTACGCGACCGACGCGCTGGCAAACCTGCCCGACGCGATTGCTAGCCCAACTTAAAGAAGCTCACCTAGCTAGAACAGGAGGTTGTTGTTAGCTATATACTTAACTTAGATTAACGTGGATTTGCGCCTACGTACGCTGCTGTACGTGATATGGCTAATAAGCTGCTAGCTGCGCGCGGCGCCGGCTAGGTTGGGTAGAAGTGGCCAGCCAACTTTGTTAGGCGTACAGATAGCCTTAAGACGCGTTTTAATTAAGCGTACGATAGGCAGAGAGCTCTGTATAAGGATCCTGTGTTAATTAGGAGCTAGTTTGAGCTCGTAGAGCAGACAAAGGCTAAGTACGGCATCTACGATAAGGACGTCTACAACTTTAACAAGGCTAGCTTTATAATAGGCAAGATTAAGACTTAACTCGTAGTAACAGGGTTAGAGAGGAGAGGCAGGCCAAAGGCTATCTAGCCTAGCAACCGTAAGTAGGTAACAGCGATCGCTGCGATCAACGCTGCTAGCTGGTTAATACTACTATTCCTCGTCTTCGCTGGCTAGTATTACCTGTCTGCCTAGTACGAGGAGGATATCCTACGCGACTAGGCTATCGCAGTTAGCGACAACGGCTAGACAACAAACGAGATTAGAGTTAAGTAGCTAAAGCACTTTATAAAGCATACTAAGGGCAAGGTAGTTAGAGCACGTCGGCTGCTTATCCTTAATAGCCACGAGAGCTACTAATTGCTTAAGTTTTAAGAGCTCTGCAAGGAGAACAATATCTACACGCTCTGTATGCTACTTTACTTATCTTACCTACTTTAGCCTCTTAACGTTGGTGTTACAGATAACAAGCAAAGGTCTCTCCTAAACGAAGGATGCGATGTTAGCAGCCAACGGTCGCACGAGACGAAGGACAATAATCGGCGCGGGGCGCGCGGATTACGTAATTGGCATCACGCCAAGACCAGGGCATCAGTGATGCCACCCCCAACATGTGAGGACATAGCCTTACATAAACAAGGAGGAGTTAGTAACTCTAGGACCTAGGCATAATGCCAGGACCAACTACGATAAGGATATAAAGATAGAAAGGTTTTATTGTTTCTCTTGTTGTAGTCAACTCTTATAGTTACATCTCTTACCTAGATTGCCAACTAGTTATTCTATCGTTTATATAGAATTAAATTGTCTTTACTCGAATACCTACTATCCTACTTAGTCGCTAGACAACTCTACGGGCCTACCGCTATACAATACCTCGCCTGCCTTAGTACGGACTAGGAATAGAGAAGTATCGCCGAACCCCGTATAACACTTTGACTACCCACAGACTCTGTAGAAGGTATTCACTAACAGTACGCTTTAAAAAGATCAAAAGCTATTATGTTAGCAGCAGCTAACAGAAGACACGCACTAGCTACGCTAGCCGTAGTGCTAGGCCCTAGCGGGACCTACCCGCCTGCTAACAATAAAATGCTCAAGAACTCTAAGTCTAAAGATAAAGACAACAACTAGATAGAGTTAGTTAAGGATCTTAAGCGCTAGCTTAGGGCTTAGGCAAGGTAGACTACCGCCCTAATAGAGCTAGTAAACTAGCTCACGGCACAAGTTATAGCCACGCCCAACAAGCGCCCTAAACCACCACCTAAGATAGCAGCCCTAGAAAAGTACGACGGCAGCCGTACCAAACTCCGCTTGTTCCTTACAAACATCAAACTGTTCTGCGAGTTCAACGGCGCACCTAATAATTAAGGAAAGATTATCATAGCTAGCATGCACATAAAAGGGAAAGCAGCTAGCTAGATGCAGCCTTACGTAGAGGACTACCTTAAGAATCCCGTTAGGGGAGGTACTAAGGCAGAAACACAACACCTCTTTACGAGCTGGACTAATTTTAGAGAAGAAATAGGACGCATCTTTAGGGAAGTAGATGCTCAGAACTAGGCGGAAAAAGCAATTACGCGCCTAAAGTAGACCAAGTTAGTATCCTCGTACACTACTAAGTTCAAGCAGTTGTAGTCGCGTATTAACTAGGACGATACAGCGCTTTGAACAGTATACGAGAACGGTCTAAAGGAAACGATTAAGGACGGCTTAGTACATTACAACAAGCTAGCGGATCTACACTCGCTAGTAGAACTAGCCACCCGCATTAACAATAGATTGCAGGAACGCTATTAACAGAAGACTCAAGACAGCTTCGTTCCCGCTAACACGAAGAGGTTCCGCTAGAACATTTGGATTAATAAGGAAGGAGACGTAATTATAACTAATTAAGTACAAGCCAAGGATCGTAAGCCTAAAAGGAAGTTTAACAACGGACTTTCCAAGGAAGAGCGTTAGAAACGCTACGACAACAAAGCATGTCTCCAATGCGGAAAGGAAGGACACTTCCGCAGAGACTGCCTAGAGAAAGACAAGGGACGACAGGGAGCCGTTAAGATTAGGATAATTAGACAGGGCACGCCCTACCCCTAGGAACAGTCTACTAACAGCGACGTCAGCGACATAGAACTGTATAAGGAAGCTTAGCTATTAGATAACGCTACGTATAAGCTCCTCCCCTAAGCAGTCAAAGCCAAAGAAGTCACGGCATAGGACGAAGTCCAGCTAACCAACTTACAAGTTAATATAACTACAGTACAACAACGCCTACAAAACCAACAGTGTTAGAAATGCGGATAGAATACGCACCTAGCGAACAAATGCGCCTACAAAGGAAGAATCGCCGTTTCTAGCAGCGAAGCTAAGGAAGCGATACAAGAAGCCTTTAAGCAGCAACTATACTTTAAGGAACTAGAAGATCTAGCGGAAGTACCCGCAGAACCTCAAGTACCGCAATAGCGTACCCCCAAACATTAGACAAAACACTAGATAGATTGTAACCTACAATACCGCTTTCATAAAGGTTAACAGAAGGCCGCTGGCAAGCAAGTCGAAGCCAATTAGCACGGGTTCCTCGAGAACAAGGAATGCTAGGTGAAAAACTGCTATAGGCACCCATCTAAGCAAGGAAACCCCCTAGAGGCCAAAGGAAAGAACCGAGCCTAGGAAGATGCAAGCAAGGATAGACTAGTTAAGGACGAATAGTACACAAAGAACGTGCCTACGGGTTTAGGACCTATTCCTTACAACCACTTGCATTAGACATTCTGCTACAAGGATAACTGCAGAATCTACTACGACGCCAAGTACAGCGCAGGCTACTTTCCTAGGAAAAAGAAAGATAGGCAGTTAAAAAACTAGGATGCCGCTAGGGATAGGGTTACGCTAGTGCAGGCAGTCCTAAAACAACCCTCTACAATATACGAGACACGAGTCCGCAGAATCTTAGATTAAAAACAGAAGTCTTAGTACACGGACACAAACTTACAGCGTTCGTTGATAGTGGAGCTGTATAGACAATTATCTTATTATAAGTAGTAGAAAGATGTAATATACCCTACTAGGCTAAGGAACAGCTAGTGCGAGTAGTATTAGCCGACGATAGCCCTATAGAATATAGGGGCGGCATAATAAGACTAGAGACCTAACTAGTGTCACTAGATGTAGCAGGGATTAGGGACTAGACAACTATTAACATTATAGATCTTAGAGAAGAAGACATGTTAATTAGCTATAATTAGTTAATTAAGCACAACCTAGCTATCAATTAGCTAAAGAAGACAATACTCGGCCGAGAACCTGCGCGCAAGGTTGCTAGAGTACGGAAAGAGACACGCCTAATAGTCTAGAGCTTACCTAAGAAAGGGAGGATTAGCAAGATCTCGCCTTATAAGATCGCGAAGATCTATAAGAAGGACCCTAAGAGAATAGGAGTTATATAGTTAAAACGCGCCGCGACCACAAAGGAAGGGCCCGTACCACTAGATATTCCAAAGGAATACGACACGAACGAGTTTAGAGAACTGTTTGAGGAAACAGAAGCAACTAAGTTAGCAGATTACTAGGAGTGGGATTACGAGATCTACATCCAAGAAGGAGCTAAGCTCGTCCTAGGACTAATGTACCCAATCGCGCCTAAGCATAAGCCAGAGTTGCGTAAGTACCTTAGAAAGAACCTAAGTAAACAATTTATACGCAAGAGCGATAGCCTAATAGCTTCGCCTATACTGTTTATTAAGAAAGCCAACGGAAAGTGGCGACTGTGTGTCGACTACTGTAAGGTAAACAGCAGCACGATAAAGAATTAATACCTATTACTACTAATAACAGAGCTTATAGATTAACTCTAAGGAGCAAAGTAGTTCACGAAATTCAACGTTTAGGAAGGATTTTACCGTATTCGAATCGCCAAAGGACACGAGTAGAAGACAGCCTTTAAGACGAAGTACGGACTATACAAGTATACGGTTATACCATTTGGATTAACAAACGCGCCGGCAACCTTTTAGGCAGTTATCAACAAGGCACTCTACGAGTATCTAGGAATCTTCGTAACAGCCTACTTAGACGATATACTAGTGTATTCCAAGGGCACGCTTAAAGAACACATAGAACATGTAAAGAAGGTACTACAGAAGCTTAAGCAATACAAGCTGTACCTACAACCTACGAAGTATAAATTCCACACAAAGGAAACGGAATTCCTAGGGTTTATTATCTTAACAGAAGGTGTAAAAATAAATCCAAAGAAGATCCAGACTGTACAGGAATAGCTAACCCCTAAAACAGTTAAGGACGTGCAATCCTTCCTAGGATTTGCGAACTTTTACAGGAAGTTTATTAGGAACTACTCCTAGATTACAACACTACTTACAGAGATTACAAAGAAAGAAGTAGGGTTTAAATAGGAAAAGGAACACCAAGAGGCTTTTAACTAATTAAAGCAGGTATTCCTTAAAGCCCCCGTACTCGAGATGTACGACCCTAGACGCAAGACGCAAGTTAAGACTAACGCGTCTAATTATGCACTCGGCGCTGTATTGTTACAGCTGTGCAACGATAGGAAATAGAGACTAGTGTTCTACTATTCTAGGAAGTTCTCTAGAGCAGAACTCAACTACAATGTTTACGATAAGGAACTACTTAGAGTAGTTAATGCCTTAGAACAGTAGGAAGTGTACCTATTAGGACTCCTAGAACAGATCGAAGTGTTTTCCGATTACTAGAACCTAACAAGTTTTATAACAACCAAGAAACTTACTAGAAGACAAGTCCGATAGGCTAAGATGCTCTCTCAGTTCGACTTCAGGATCACTCACTAAGCTAGATCGCTTAACAGAGCAGCAGACGCTCTAAGCTAAAGGTCCAACCTATAAGAAGAAGGCCGTTAGGAACTACACGACGCCTTACTTAAGAAGATGCCCGACGGCAGTCTTAAGTACAACTAGCTAGAACTAGCCTAAGTAGCTAAGGTAGCTAAGCAGGTAGACACTCTACAGAAACAGTAGCAGCAGAAAGCAGCTAGCTAGGAAGTAAATTACAACGATACAAGTTACGACAACCTGTACAACAACATAAAAGAGTACTAAAGTATAACTAACAAAGAGCGGACATACGTACCCCCGCACATAAGGAAGGATCTTATTACGGAACTACACGAGTCCCTAGAATATAGACATGCAGGTGTAGAAGAAATAGTTAGATAACTAACAAAGGTGTTCTCTATACTACGCTTGCGAGCGCAGGTGCAGGATATCCTAGGCAACTGTTTGGCATGTTATTAGAACAAGCCTAAGAGACATAAGCCCTATAGCCTACTGCAACCCTTGCAGCCGCTAGAAAGACTATGGACTAGCGTAACGATGGACTTTATTGTAAAGCTCCTAAAATTGTTAGAACTAGGATTAGCAAGACTATGCGATACAGTACTAGTTATCGTCGATTAATTAACTAAAGCAACAAAGTTTGTGCCTACGGAAGAGACTATTACGGCGGAAGAATGCGCGTACAAAGTCACTAAGGCACTAGTATTAGAGCACAGGATGCCTAAAGAGTTTATTACAGATTGTAACAAACTATTTACGTCCAAATATTAGGACACTTTCCTAGCGAAGTTAGGTGTAAAAAAGAAGCTATTAACTAGCTTCTACCCTAAGACAGACGGCTAGACAGAACGCACAAACTAGACACTAGAACAGTATCTAAGAATGTACGCCAACAAGCTGCAGGACAACTAGGTTAAACTCCTGCTAACAGCACAATTAGCCTACAACAGCACAAAGTTGGCGACTACGAAGCACTCGCCGCACTACGCGAACTACAGATATAAGCTAATCGCTTACTAAGATCCAAAGGACATAGAAAGTATCGCAGTAGGCGCAGACAACAAAGCCCGCCTTATGCAAGAACTCTACGAAGAACTAAGTAAGAACATAGCTTAGAGGAACCTTACAACATCTAAGAGCGCGAATAAGCAAAGGATTAAGGGACCAACCTTTAAGAGGGGGGATAAAGTTCTCTTATCAAGACAAAATCTAAAAGTTAAGAGGCTATACAGAAAATTAGACAACCTCTAAATAGGACCGTTTAAAGTTCTAGAGGCAGTAGGCCTAGTAAATTACAGACTCTAGTTACTACTAGGCATGCGCATCCACCCCGTCTTCTATAAGAAACTACTAGAACTAGCACCCCAAAACGCCAAGCTAGCAACGGATATAGAGCTCGAAGACGACGAGTACGAAGTTAAGGAAATTAAGGACCTGCGGGAATACAAAGGTTAGCGGAAGTACTTAGTTAAGTAGAAGGGATAGCCTAAGAGCTATAACACTTAGGAACCTAAAGGAAACCTAACAAACTGCAAGTCACTAGTACAGCAGTACTACTAGGAGTTCCCAACAGAATAGGGACCGTATCAACAAAAAGGAAGGAGTAATTAAAAGAAGGATCAAAAACGTCAGCCTGTAACTAGCCCAGATTAGCTAATAGTTCGGGTAGCGACAGTTCGACAGTAGGAAGGTCTGCACCTAGGGTAGAACTCCCCTCGACCCCCTCTTTCGCACGCTCCTAGAGATCCAGCAAAGCAAGATTACGTTAAGCGAAGGAATACTCGCGATTCTTTACCTCTAAAAGATTAACCTTACTCTAAGCAAGGCAAGCCTCTAGACAAGCAACTTCCAGCTCTTTCTTACAACGCTTACGCTGCACCTTCTCCCACTCTTCCTTAGAAACAAACAAACTACAGTCCGCAGAGACGGAAATACAGCCTACACAACGACTAGTAGTTGTTTTAACGAAGCACCAAAGGTTCTTCTCCTCGCAGCGCTTACAACAAAAGTCTATCTCTAGGGATTCCTACTCTACGCGCGCGGCTTAAGCGCGACGTTAGGAAGTCGAATTCTAGGCGCGGACGCAACAAGACGTTTAGACCTTAGGCATAGTTAGGAAGGCTTAGGAACAAGAAAACCAGCGCGGGCACGCTACAGCTATATTAGCGACCTACCTTCTTAGCACAGGAAAACGATAACCTAGGGTATTAGGACGATAACCCTAAGAGGGGAGGTAGTGTTACAGATAACAAGCAAAGGTCTCTCCTAAACAAAGGATGCGATGTTAGCAGCCAACAGTCGCACAAGACAAAGGACAATAATTAGCGCGGGGCGCGCGGATTACGTAATTAGTATTACGCCAAGACCAGGGCATTAGTAATGCCACCCCCAACATGTAAGGACATAGCCTTACATAAACAAGGAGGAGTTAGTAACTCCAGGACCTAGGCATAATGCTAGGACCAACTACAATAAGGATATAAAGATAGAAAGGTTTTATTGTTTCTCTTATTATAGTTAACTCTTATAGTTACATCTCTTACCTAGATTGCTAACTAGTTATTCTATCGTTTATATAGAATTGAATTGTCTTTACTCAAATACCTACTATCCTACTTAGTCGCTAGACAACTCTACGGGCCTACCGCCATACAATACCTCGCCTGCCTTAGTACAGACTAGGAACAGAGAAGTATCGCCAAACCCCGTATAATAGTTAGCTGCTTCTCGCTATTAAAGCGCGCGTACAGCTGTAAGGTTAAGGCCCTAATCTGCTACTATATTAACTACATTACAAAGCTTAAGTTTCTGCTAGCCTTTAAGGTAGCCTTTAATTAATCCTTTACGTTAGCTAATATCTACTTAGCCTTTTAAGGCGCAGGCCTTGTTCTATTTTAACTAGACGTTGTTCTGTTAAGGCTTAACGTACAGCTAGGTACACCTACTCTAGCTCTACTAGAGGCTCTCTAGGAGGCTCGTACGCTAAGCAACGTACGTAAGCTTAAGGCTTAATTAACGTTAATACGTAATCGCGTGCGACGGCACAAGAGCTTATTACTAGCTTCGATTATTAAGGCGATTAACTAGCTTAAGAAGGGGGCTAAGGTAATAATGCTCTTAGCTAAGCTAATGCGTGATTAGATTACTAGCCTTAAGAAGGCTAACGAGGCAGCCTTAGCGCGGAAACAGCGGAAGAAAAAGCGTATACAGAAGCGTAGAGTCTTAACAAAGGGAGCTAGAGAGGATATACTCGCTTAGTGAGAGGCTAATTAGCAGATTGCGCGTAAAGGGCGTTGAGGAGGAGAGCGATTAGGCCTTAGCTGCTAGGCTCTAGCACGCTGCAGTAAGTGCAAAGAAACAGGGCACAACTTACGTACGTGCAAAAAGGGTAGTTAAGATACTACTTAATTAACTCTATTAATATCTATATATTATATAATGTTGTTGTTAAGTTTTGTAGCTTTAAAGGTGATCAAAGTTGATGGGGTGGGCGCCTCGCTTGCGTGGGCGACTCGCTTGCCACATACGTTACATTAGAAACGCATACATATACGTACGTGACCCGTCTGATCAACCACCAGGTAATGGTTCCCAACATTAATCAACCCGCATCGCTTGCATTGTTCGCTCTGATTTAGCCAAAGCACTATTAAAATCTGCCGTATAGTCAACGCCCAGCATTGTAGATACATAGAAGATGGTCCAGTAGGCAAGTAATCTGCCAGCAACATACTTTACTAGCTTGGCAGGAGGGGCGGTGCATATACGATTTAGGTGATTGTGGGACTATTGGCTTCTAGACGTCGAATCTGTTCGCCTTGGGATGCCGGTGTTCGCATTTCGTCGCCGTCTGGGCGAAGGGCAGGATACCGTTGCACGAACTTCTGTCCAGTAATTTGTCTGATCGAGAACTACGGCTCGGATGTAGAGGCAGGAAATGGTATGTACAATGACTTGATTTACTCCAAGTAGTACACGACTAGAATGCCGACTGGCTTGGCTACGCATGGAACTTTCCTTGTAAGGATCATTCCGTACGTAAACATCTACTCCCATGTCCTTGTTTACCTCAGCCGGTCAATGCAACGGATAAAAGTATTGACAGCGAAATTAAGTTCCAACACATACATACACTCACACATAACCCGCTTGATGACAAAAAAGAGACCAGTCCATGCCGATGCAGGTACATTGAATTATTATAGGGCGGCAAGAAGAGCCCAAAGATGAGACAGAAAATGCCGTGAAAACTTTTTCGAAGAGGTAACAACAATGAGGGGTATCATGCAATTGCTATGCACTCATGTGATGCTCTCTTGCTCGCTCTAGAATCGGAGTGTCGCTTCCCGCGAGTGAAGCTGGAAGCGCTTGTCGAGGGTGATGTCCTTGGCGATGACAGCGGCAGCGGCGCGAGCAGCTGGGCTGCCGTTCAGGCCGCTGTGGTCTGGTACGACGTAGTTCTTAGTGAGACGCTTAACAGCTCCATCAATGCCGTTGCTAAGGAGCAAGTTTGCGCTTCCACCAGTGTTACCCTTGACATCACCCTGGCGGGCAGTTTGAAGGAGCTTAGCCTTGAGCGCAGCAGGGTTCTGACCAAGACCAGCAACGTCTTGAGTCATCAGAGTGGCCATTACACCAGTGACGTGAGGACAAGCCATTGATGTACCCGAGAGGAAGTTGATGACGGCATCGCCAGTGCTCCATGAGCTCAAGATTTGCTCACCGGGGGCGTAGATGTCAACGCACTGACCAATGTTGGAGAATGAAGAGACCTCGTTGTCGATATTAACAGAGCCGACAGTGACGACATCAGAGTTCTTGCCACCCAGGTGAGCGGGAGTGCTACCGCAAGCATCGACACCATCGTTACCAGCAGCAACCGAAACGTGGATACCAGCCTCTGAAGCACCAGCGATGATCTCGTCGACTGAGCCAGCGGTACCCTGGAGACCCCAAGACATGCTCATGATGGAACCGATGAAGCCTGGCTGTGTCTTGCGCTTGTTGTGGTTGGCGATAACCCAGTCCATACCCTGGATGGTGTCGGAAGACGCACCAGATCCGTCATCACCAAGAACCTTGACTTCAATAATGTTGGCACCCTGGGCAACTCCGAACTTTGCGCCACCAGCAGTACCAGCCACGTGAGTGCCGTGACCATCACCGTCGACAAAGGAGCCAGTAGCGGTGAAACCTTCGGTAGCACGTCCAGTGAAGATAGCGTGGGAGGTTCGCACACCAGTATCGATGACGTAAATGTCAACACCAGCACCGAGGGCGGAATCATCGAAGGAGTAAACGAAATCCTGGTCGTTGGGGGATCCAGTAGCGCCGGCTGCGCTCGAGAGTCGCTGCAAACCCCAAGGAGCACCTTGCTGCTGTGCGAATGACTGGACATCTGCCTTTTCTTCCACGACGTTGATTTCGGCCAAGTCCTGGAAGATCTTGGCATGGGCCTCACACATCTCGACAACAGCCCACTTTGGGTTAACACCCGGTGTAGATTTGGCTTTCAGTGCATCTTGCGTCTTGAGCGATAAATGGCCCAAGTAGCTCTCAATCTCCCTGGCCTCGGTGTCGTTGCGCCACCAGGTAATAATGTACTCCTTGGTCTCAGTAGAGTGGTTGGCAGGAAGAGGGTACTCGCTGATGAAGCCGTCGAGACCTGTTGCGGGAGCCGCAAAAACAGAGGCACTTGCGGCCAAGAGGCCGGCAGCGATGGCGAAGAAAGACTTCATGTTGATTACGAGGAGGAACCGGTCCGGTAAAAAGTTGTTGGAGGCGTAGAAGCGAAAGGGTAGTGAGTTTGGTGGTCACTGCGAATGAATGTGGGAGGAACGCTATACGGGCGCAAGTCAGTGACAGCCCTGCTGTGAACAAACGGCGAGTGAAGCAATGGGCTAGTGACAGTCTACATCGCTTTTATACAGCGAGCCGAGGAGCAGCGTCGGCTCCAACAATGTTGGAGCCACGCCTACTGAGACCAGCCATACAAACAGACCACAATGGCGCTGTGTGGGGTCGAGATACAGGACTGACTGGGGTAGAGCAGGCACCCAATGTGTGGCAGCCTGGGGGGTGTGAACAAGAAGGTTGGAGACTTACATCAACGTGCAAGCAAGGAAGGTGCGACGGAGTCGTGTATCAGGCAAGACTAGTCTGAGGAGGAAGGCGTATCGGCCAAGACGTGCCAGCACGCGAGAAGGAGAAGAAGAAGAAAGTAGTGAAGGCGGAGAAAGTAAGCAAAGTGAGTGAGGGTAGCAAAGAGCGAGCGTTGAAGTCGGAGACGGAGCAGCCTAAATGAATGGAAAGAGAATGTGGGGTTGCAGGAAGAAAGAAGGACCAAGACCGTTGGGAAGGAGTGATGGGGAAGCTGCCCAGGCGGACGAGACGACCTCATGTACTCGCGTCGCAAGTGTCTAGGCCATTGTCACCAAGCTCAGCGAAGAAGAGCGTCCGCATGTGAAACGGCTTGGCGGTGGGCTTGTTCCCGAGAGACTGCCAGGCCCAATTCACTGCTGCGCGCCGGTAGCCAAGCCTGACGGCCTGCATCAGGTCGCTAACCAGGGGTAGTGCAAGCGAGAGCGCCTCGGGAGATTGTTCGTGCTAGAGCGACGACGGGCCAATGGCTACACGGAGCATATCCGCGTATTGACCGTGTAGGCGCACCGGGAGTCGTTTCCAGCCGTACACTTGCAGCCTGGCGGCCCTCGAGTCGCTCTATCTGGAGTTGCCGAGATTGAATGCAAGCATGCGCCCTGACGTGTCGGGAGCTGACTGACACAGAGGGAAGGCGCAACCTTAGCCGTCCTGGCCGCTGATTGGCTCTCCTCCTCTGAAACAACGTGGGCTTGCGTCACAACCCAAACCAGGCAAGCGCCCATGGCCAATCCCCACACCATGCATGAACCAGCACTCAACGCAAGAAAATGCAAACTACAGGCCGCACGGCCAAGGGGCGCAACTACGCGTCAAGAGAGAAAAAAACATTCATGCACTACCGCCAACGGAGCCGTGGTGTCCTATGAGCGCGTCAGTGCCTGAGCCACTCGGCACTGCAACGACTTTGCCTCCCTCTCTCTCTCTCTCTCTCTCTCCCCGTCTAGGTCGCCACCGCGCGGAATGCTACGGTTTGACACAACAGGCCCCTCTCCGCCAATGTGTCAAGCCGTCCAACATCCACAAACTAGATACCCAGAGCCACAAAGCAGAATGGGGTGTTTCAATGTTTATTAAGGGGACTCGTACGAATTGATGGCGTTACACTCCCGGGTAATGGGGAAACAGGTTGATCCTCACACTCTACACATTGTGTGGTCTCTGGGGTGCATAACTACAGTGCATTCCTTTTTGACCTGACAGCCATACACCCCGAGTATTGGCAGCCCTCTCTCCCAACATGTGCCGCTGCCGTAGCGCAGTGGATACAGCGTCCAGTTCCCCAACGTTTCGTGCTCGACTCGCACCACCCGAAGCCCTGTGTTTCGAGACTGGCTAGGTCCGAGGTAGCACGCATAAAGGAACAGCACCCCAATTATAACAACATCTCCCAGCCCGCAGAGCGAGAACCGCGGCATAAACAGCCATGAACCGTTGCGAACAGTCTCCCCTGTCCAAAAAAAAAAGGCATAACGCTGCCGGAAACAAACAAGGTGACGTTGGCTGATCAGCGTTGGCCGACTTTTTTTTGGCCCATTGATCAGCAAAACTGTGCCTCAGATCCGCAAGGTGCAGGGAATCGGTTTGGTTCCGCTGGTCGCAGGACCAAGACCTTCAATCTATCTGCGCCGCATCGTGGCTCGGGCCCTCGAATCATGGCCGCTTGACTTTGGGGTTAGACGCGGCGCGTGAAACCCCCACTACCAATCCTTCGCTTCGAGATGGATGGGTCACTTTGTACAGCCACGAGATGGAGATCTGCGGAATTCAATCTACCTCAGCCAGCCATGTTGGCAATCATGTGGACATGTCGAGCTCGGTAGGACTACTAAAACTCTGCGATTGTGTGGTGGAGCAGGAGCAAGTCAGTTCTGCCAAGGTATGTATGCCCAAGGATCTTTACGTCAAGGCACTTGTCGCTGTTTCGTCGACTCAACGGTTGGGGTGCAGAAAAATTCTACGCGCTTCACACGAGATTCAGGGTCATGACGTACAGCATTTTGGACAGGTGTGACAGCATCTAGCCCTGCCCGTGCGGCCACCTCTGCCCGTTGTCCCAACACTCCATACTCGAGATGCGATCCGGCTGAAGCAAAAAAAGTAGAGTGAGACCTTGTGCAGGCATGTCGAAAATACGACAACCCATTGCATACATGACCATCAAACAACATAATGGGTACAAAGAATGTACAAATTCCATACCATCATACCCTACATCCCCCCATTATCCTTTTACACCAACCAACCCGTCATAACCATGACTGATACCAAACCTCCCATATGCACCCTAACCATCTAACAATATAGACCCTCACACGTCCTCATCACTATCATCGCCCAGCAATTCTCCTTCGTCGGGATCCACAACCGCGTAATCTCCCCTGCCACGCGCAAAACTGCTCCTAGAAGTGTACGTCCTGCCGTAACTCCCGTAGCCACCTCCGCCGCCCATTCTGCCAGCAGCCCATCGATAAACACTGCCTACGAGTAAAGGCAGCGCACTGATGACAGCCACAAGACCAGATACAGCAGCGATGGGCCATTTGACCCATGGCGCATCCGAGTCGAATGCTCCACTTCCGCTTCTATCCCCCAGGCGAATGCGACCAAATTTCCCGTCCCAGTGCCTCCACACATAGTATCCGATACCACCTGCCGCAGCAAAGGGAAGGACAATGGCCAGGAAGAGGGAGAAACCCCCGATGCCGTGTTTCTTCTGGAAGTCCTCCTCGAAGCCGGGGCAAGGGTGTGCGGGACCCGTCTTGTCAAGCTCCAGCCCGCCTTCGCACGTGGACAGGGGAATCTTGCGGAAGCTGACGTCGGTGTGGTACTCTTTCACGTTCTTGTCCTTGCAGATAGCGGAGGGGTCGGGGAGTGTGAGGCCAGCGACGGCCTTGCAGTCGCCGCTGGCGTCGCGCTCGTAGTTGTATGCACTATTCCATGTTAGCCTGTGTCGCTCGGCAAAAATAACGAGGAGTGTCTTACCATTCAAAATCCCGCCTGGTGCAGGAACAGTTCCGGGCAATGTCGTGCATTTGGTCGATGCGTTGAGCGTTCCTGCACTTGGCGTCCCTCTTCTTGCGGTGGTACTGCGCTACATGGCCGAAAAGGCACTGGGGCTCCTCTTGCTGAAGAGGGTGTTGTGGGCTCCAAAACTCGTAATCACCACTGGTAGGATCATTCTCGTTGAGCTTACAGGGCTCACTGAATTCTGGTAGACCGGAAAAGTCAAGGTTAACAGCGACAAGTTCCTTGCTATCCTTACCCCAAAGGAGGAAGTTGAGAGAAGTGTCGCTGGGCACAGTGGTGATGGCTTCGACGCGCATCTTGTGGTCGGAGAATTGGTAGAGGTTCCACTTTGAGCCGCTATCAAGAGAATAATAGACGTGGTCGGTGTCTTCTCCGCGGCGTACGATGACGATGACGGACCCTTGGTCACCGAATTCCCAGGCATAGGTACCCTTCTTAATCTCTTTCCAAGTGATACCTGCATCGGTCGTCATGAATGTATTGGCCTCACCAAAGGTAGTCAGCTCTGAACCGACGTTACCAAGAGCAAGCATCAATCCAACTGCTGTCGGAGAAGAGTACATCTCCCGAGGGTCGGCACGTTCTGTGTATCCATGAATGTGCAGACCGCATTTGTTCTTGTTCGAAACATCACAGTCGTATGCCTTGCCGTCCGAGTCCTTCTCCGGCGCTTGGAGAGGCTCCCAGTTAGCGCCGTCGTTATGTGTGATGCGACTCTGCTTCTTCTTCTTGGACCCTTTGTTGACCTCATCGACGTTGACGATGACATTGGCGACAGCGACTCCCTCAAGACCTTGCATCTTCTCAAAATCGACATAGCCTTCCGTGTTTCGGTTCACAGCGGCCAGGCTCATGACATAAGATGTGCCGTTGCTGTTGCTCTTGATGATGGAACCATACTCCTGGTCCCGTGTTGGATTGACTGTGACATGAAGGAAGACCGCATGTGTAGAGCTGTCCAGGACAGTGTAGGCCGTCTGGTGGACATCAAAGAACTTGGGAGGGAACTTGGCCTCGGCGAAGGTGCTGGCGTCGAGACTGGCATCCAAGTGGAGGGTTCCATCATCAGCTTTGGTCGCGACAACAATAAACTCGGACATTGTCGCAAATTCTACGACAGACTTGAACTTGACATCCTTCTTCTTGAACCAGTCCTCACTGGAAATGAGTTCAAGCGGAGCGCCCATCTCCTCGTTTGCGTGTTGCTCGCAGAAGATCTGCTCCTCTTTGACGCTTCGACCAGCTTCGCGCCAAACAAATGCGCACTTCTTGACATAGGGTACAAGCGACTCCCAGCTTTCGTCCTCACCATTCTTCTGTGAGACATAGGCTACCGTATGACAGTCTTTATCGCCAGCCTTATCGCAGTGCTTTCCACCCATCCAAATAATCCAGCTCTCCTGCTTTGGATGGAACTGCATGATCGAGAGCCTTTCCTTGTTGGGCATAACGGGTGCTTCGTGGGAGCGGATGCTGTCGTGACGTCCGCGATCGGTGGAGTAGTAAAACTTCTTGCCGGCGGTTAAGAAGTAAACCCTGTTGTTATCGTACTGGTGAGGATAGATTCGAACAACCTCATCATCGACGGCCTTCTTCCACTTCTTTCCATGGTCGTGAGTGATGTAGGCCGTCCGCTCATCGGTCAGCATCACAACTGTTTCGTCTTTGTCGTCGTCGCTCTGGGTATTGCCCTCGAGGTAGTACTGCTCCAAGAATTCACTTCCCTTGAACCTGGTGATCTCGCTCGTAATCTTGTCACTCTTTGCTGGCGGTCTCTCTGCGTCTCCGCATTCGCGCTCGACTTCCTTGTCTCTTTCGGTTTCGCCCTTGCATTGGTCTCCGGGTATCTTCCTCCAACCAGAGCTACCTTTGTACGTCTTTGCATCGCCCTCACAAGCGCCCTTGGGTAATTTGAAGGAGTCGTCAGGTTTGCATTTCTTGTCCTTGCCTTCTCCAGTGGGTGTGAAACCAAAATCGCATTCGTAATCCCTGAACTTGTCGCAATCGCACGGCTTGAAGTTTGGTGTCGGGTCTTTGAAAACCTCGCCAACAAAGCATTCGGCATCCCACTTTCGCCTGCGGAACAGCTGCTTGTGGCCCATGACGCAGCTCGGGTCGCCGTCTGCATCTTTACGCACCGACCATTCGTCATCAAAGTCGCTGTCGCCGCACTTCTTCAGCATGTCAGTGAAGTCCAGGTGGATGATGACATGTTCTCGGCCACCACCGTCCTTCTTCTTAGATGCGTACAGCATGAACTTCAAACTCGTCGAGTCAGGTAGGGTCGTGAGTTCGCGTGCGCGGATCTTGTAGTCAAGCTTGATCTTTTTCCAGGTATCCTTTCGACCGTGCTTGAATGAGTACCTAATCTCGTCGGTGTCGCCCTCATCGAATACAGCTACCAGGACGGAACCCTGGTCCCCGAATTCATACTTGTGCGCCTCTTCAAGCGCCAGTTCCCATGTAAGGCCTGCGTCGTCAGAGACGTAAAGATCACCATCACTGTACTTGCCCAGGTAGTCTCCAGTGTTTCCAACGCCCATGACGATGCCCGGGGCCGGGCTCGAAAAGACCCTCCCGTTGTTGTGCAGATTGGTCACCGAGTGTAGGTGCAACTCAGTGTCCTTTTTGCCCTTGACCGTGAGCTTTTTGAAAGATCTGCCGTCATCAAAACTGATGCGCGACTTCAGCTTCTTGCCCTGCCCTGATCGTTCTACCTCTTTCCAGTTGTCGACAGTGTTCACAAGAACCACGCCTTGGATGTTGGCGATCTTCTCGAAATCGACATAGCCGCCCTCATTTCGATTGGTGTGTTCCATGTTCCTGGTGAAGTGGGTTCCGTTCGAGTTGCTCGTGTAGAGGTTGCCCATGTCCACGTACTTGGAGGTCATGACATCGACTTGTATGCTGTAGTTGGTCGACTCGAGAATGGTGTATGCGTCTTCCTCAATCTTGTGGTCGCCGAACTGAGCATGGTGCCATGTCTCGGTATCTTGGGTTACGTAGAGGGCGAGTTCGTTGGAGTGGTCGGCTTTGGCGGCAGCGACGATGTAGCCTTTGACAGCAGCCATGTTGGCCATGCCTTGAACGGTCCGTCCGGACGACATGACGGGCTCTTCTTCATCCTTGAAGTAGCTGCGCCTGTTAGCTGTTACCCATAGTTGTAGCTTATTGCCACTCACTTGTCGGAGATCAGGAGCCTAAAGTCTTTTGACCTGTCCGAGTATTTGCCTCGTGTAATACACAGTATCCGATCATTGTGCTTGTCCTGGCCATCGAGGAAGCGTTCGGTGCCCTTGGCCCACTGGCACATTCGGCGGTCGTCGACAAGGATCTTAGGGTTTGACTTGAAGCCATCGGTTGTGTAGTATGTCTGGCCTAGGTTAGCCGCTGAGCTGATAGGTGACGTATACGAATCATACGCGTCCAAGACACGGTGCAGTAAAGCAGTTCTCAATCTCGTTAATCAATATCTTCTTGCTGTCCTGCGCGTGCCAGTTTACAGGTACTTGTGGCGAAGGCGGAAGCTCCGTCTCGAAGCTGTCCCAATTTTCTCCCTGGTCGTACGTAACCCAATGCTTCTTTTCGCCCAAGACCAATGCGACCTTGTTATCATACGGATTCTTCAAAATACCCAGCCCATGTAAGTCTTTTATTTCTTTCCAGCCCTTGCCAGCATCGTGTGACCGCCAGATGCTTCCCGTTTCGAGTTCTTGTAGTAAGGCGACGCCGGAATCGTCAAAATACAGGATATTGACGAGGTCATTCTTGAATGGCGTCGTCTCAACGAGTGGCTCATCGTTCTTCGCGGCGGCGGTGGATGCTAGTGCCAGCAGGGCGGGCAGCAGGAGGCCCTTAAGGTATTTCATCATGCATAGAGGCGGAGGTAAGCGTGTGTGGTGAAGTCTGAAGGATGCGCAAAGTTGGAAGAACAGCTGGCTGTTGGACAATCACAGCCTCGAAGCTATGCAGTAGCAGCCCCAATGACGCTTGGCGATCTGAAACAGTCGATGCGCCGCGGTGGCGTAAGTCCACACGGAGCGCCAAAGTTGAAAACAACGCGTATAGATATCTAGGAAACGACACAAGCCGGTCTGAGGGGTCTATAATAGATTCTAGGTTGCGAGGCGCAGTTGCGCGACGATAGGTAGTCAAACTGGACAGATACAGCTCGCAGCCCCTCGCGCGTGGTGACGAATAACGGACGTCCGCGGCTTTGGCCGCACCCCAACATCCCTGTCGCTCGTGCACCTGAGACCGTTATTGCCGGAGATAGCACGTGACTCATGCCTTCACTCGCGTGTCAAAAATGCATGGCTTTCACTCCCAATTTTTGTACGATTGAGGATCTTTGAACCACAGACTCACTCTCACGTGTTCGACCACTATCATGTAGACCTGACGTGTTTGGCCCCTCACTCTCCCATGCTCCCGTAGAACTACAAGCTTTCCGCCAAGGATTCACGCCATCATCCAACACGCTCAGAAGCTGTCCGCTTCACAATCTATAGCTTATTCAGTACATTTCAATCCCTAATCATGACGATATAAACTCATTCTTGGAAATTTCAGGATTAATCACGCTTCCCCAACCCCACCCCCCAATATTGCCGTGTGGGTACTCCGATTTACCCTCGTCTTTTTAGGTAGCTGTCACCGCTACCATGAGGAATAAACTTTCAGTCTTGTTAGTCTAGTTCGCACGTGTGCTTCGCTTCTGCAACTGAAGTCGATAACGTGCTTGAATAGGAGACACCAGCCGGAGTTTCGAGATTTGACGATGTCGTGAGGCGAGTGAATTGTAGTGGATCTAGCGCCGAAAAAGTACATAAGTTTGTTGGAGTTGTGGTGAGTGACTTAGAGATAGATTCATGGCCAGGCTTAGTGGTATGTGGACTGTTGGGCGTAGAAGGAAGCGCCGGTGGAGGGGCGACTGTTGTGATATTCAGAGATAACATCACCAAGGCCAACAGTCCTCGGATAATCTTTGGGAAAGACATTGTCGAGACTGTCACCGAGTGCGAACACATGTGAGCAATGCAGAGACGGATATATCTCCATCGCAGTCGAGTATCCCTACCTGTGTCGAAGCTTTACCTAAGCCTAGGATCTGTTCCTACTGTTGCTCACCGGAACACTCGACGGAGACAGCATAACTAACCAGACTCGGAACACAACTACACTACTGCTCTCCAACGCAGACGTGCTCACTGTATCCAGCAAATTCGAACACTCCTACGGAAAGCGAGTGATGGTGATTCCGCTTTCAACTAAATGCATCTGCATGCGACTGCGATGGTTCCTATTACTGAAAGCTTGTCAATTTGATATCCTTGCTATGCAAGTATCGACTCGTTCTTCCCGTAAGTAAGTCATTATTGCGTTATGACCGAAAGGTTTATCTCGAAGTTCTTTGGAGATGTTTGATGATGCCTAAGGAATTGCTCAAGAAAGTTGCGATGGTTTTACGAGCAGTGTGATCTGATGTAAGCACCCGTATGCCTACTTGGAGCTGCTGTGACACTGTAAGGCGCGCAATAGTGAAAAGCAAAGCGAGCCGACTCGGGCAGCCTTGATAGTGCACGGGGACATCGCTCGTGCATACGAGATGCAGCTGTACCTCATATAGGGAGGTGGTTGGTGATGTGTATCAAGTTAATGCGTTATTGAGGATGCAGCATCTTTCGCCGCTTTGCGCATTCCCCAACCTCGCCTGCTCTAGCGTGCCAAGAAAGTCCGCCCGTGTGTCCCATGATCGCTGCTACAGTCCTTCTCACCACTCCATGTGTTGTCACAGTCGCCTTACGCCTTGTATCATGAGCTTTGACGAAACAGCTAGTGCATAGCGGCACAATTACTTGTCGCATCAACGTTCTTCCGTGGATGCGTCTCTCTACAGCGATTGATCTCGCTACTGCGCATCGGGCTCATTCCACCGCTCGTCACGTCGTCTGGCCTCTTATCCCAGTCAATAATCTAATCATGCTTCGCATCACTAAGCCCCACATTTGATGAAGACCTGCAGGAATGTTGCTCAGAGGGCAGTGCCACCTGCACATGTGTCAACACCATCGAGGTAAACCAACCAGTTCATTCCTGGCCCAAGAGAAGTACAGGGGTATAGGATGACTTCGTGCAATCCAGTCTGTTATTCTCCCTTGCAGAAATAGGGGGTTCCCGTCCTTTGTATGTCTCATGGCAAGGATGCGCAATTTTCGTCTATCCTTTAACAGCACGTAGCCAGACAGACACACGCTTCCTCGGAAAGGCCTATGAACTGCATGCCAACACGCATTGCAGATAACAGCAATTATTGGGAACTCCTCCGCTGCGCCGAGCTACCACATCGTCAGGGTTCGCATATTGCTCGTCCAATGCTCGTTTCGACCTGGTCATCCCAGCAGCTTCTATTGTGCAACTGTCTATCAACATTGGCGATGACTGTAAGATGCCGGCTGTATCTGACCTGCTAGCCTGTACTTAAGACGCTCACACAAGCCTTGCGTAGTTCTGCCATCATCCCAAACTCATGATGCCTCGATTGATCAATACCTTGACCCACTTCCTTCATATGTACGCCATATTAGCGGCTGCTGAGGAGAGCTACATCTCAGAACCTATCGAACTGATCAGAGATGTTGCAATTATCGGCGGAGGTGCATCGGGCACATATGCAGCCGTTCGACTTCGCGAGGACTTCAACACGAGCATGGTGCTCATCGAACCCAGACCAAACCTAGGAGGACATACTAGTACCTACCATATTCCCGAAACCAACACTTCGATTAATTTTGGAGTCCAGAGTTACTTGCCATATGGACCAGCTCTCGATTTCTTTGCCCGTTTTGGAATCGCCACGGCGATCCCTACTAATCAGAGGATGACATCCCTGAATATCGACATAGAGACTGGCAAGATATTGGAGGACTACAGTGCTCCAAGTACGAATGCGACCAATGAATCATTCCAGCGATGGCTTACCATTACGTCAAAATATGAAGAAATCCTGGAGCCTGGTTACTGGGATTTTCCGTCTCCAACAGATATCCCTGCTGATCTGCTCATGCCATTCGGCGAATTCGCGAAGCTCCATAATCTGGAAGCTGCCGTCCCACGCATAGTGACAGTATCTGGGGTGGGTTATGGTGGTATTCGTGATCTTTTGACTCTCAATGTCTTACAGGCTTTTGGAGCATCGCTTACGAGAGGTCAGTCAACCCTGCAGGCTCAACCATAACTTGATCTTGCCTCCCTCATATTCCATGAAATCCCTTACTGTGTTCGTACTAACTCATTGAACGTAGATCTACTAAGCGGCACCCTTTTCAAACCCATTGACAACAACGGTATTCTCTACGAACGCGCACTCGAGCTCCTCAAATCGGACGTACTGTTATCGAGCACTGTGCAGGATGCGAAGCGAACAGCGAACGGAGTGGAGTTATCAGTCAGACAAGGAGATACCGATTACATCATCAAAGCACATCGCGTTCTGTACACCGCAGGGCCAAGTTTAGATAACCTGGCTCCTTTCCATCCCGACCAAAATGAAACGGCTACTTTCTCGAAGTGGATCAAAGGAGCGGAATTCGTGGCAGTTTTGAAGGCGTCCTGCCTACCGGAGAATTTTTCCATTACATATCTACCTTCAGCAGCCGTACCGGCTGATCAGCTTGCGATCAAGGACTGGCCATACAGTCTGCGTCTTGACTCAACAGGACCTCCAGGCCAAGGTCTTTTCCGCGTGATCTTTGGCGCCAACTACACGGTAACCAAGGACGAATTCACCAGCATAGTCCTGAAAAGTGTCAAAGATATTCAAAATGCAGGAACCATCTCATCGAACTGCGAGGCGGAAATCAAGGCCCTTTCAGACCATAGCCGACCTTGGTGGCCGCAGTCAGCTGAACAACTACGAGCAGGTTTCGTACAAGATTTGTATGCCTTACAGGGGTATAAGGATATGTGGTATACTGGATATGCTTGGGGAGCACAGTACAGCTCAACTGTTTGGGCCTCCACTGACATTGTCCTCGAGAAACTGCTGGGAGACCTAAAAAATGGGAGCTAATTCGGTCCATCAGTGCATACGCAGCCCAATACGGGTGGCATAATCCTGCCATGTATGACTACCTAGGTGCGTGTTGACAAATCTGAGACCAAACGATACTTGGCGCGCCAATAAATTACACGATTTTCGTAGAAATGACAAAATCCTACACATGTGGTATTGCCGTTATGATGGATCCTTTGTTAGAGTGCACTTGATTCGCATATTATACGAGGAAATCGTTCAATGGAGATGCCTGGCTCCAGTGATGCTTCTCAAGATAACTGACAATGCGGCTGCTCTTATCTCCACCGTCCCGCGCAACAAGATTTGCTCGCATCATATCTATCCACGAATGGTGCTCTAGCCTATCTCTACAGGCTAAACATGCCAGGACCAATCAGGCTAGATGAAGCTGCATTGGTCGAGTATGGGGCGGGAAGTGCTGGGTGTCAGAACGCAGCCCTGCACCACTACGCCAGGCAACCAAAAGGTACGTATAATCAGTAGATTACTGATCAGGGTGCAGGATAGTTTATATCGTCAGCTAGGCCTGACACTAGGAGTGCAGCAGTTCTATAATTAGTGAGAGAACTTGCTATCCATACTGATCAGGCCCGGAGTGCGAAGACCGGATATTGAACGTATTCAAGAGCTTCCGCATAGCCTGCCGATCATTTACATTGCTTCATCCCACAACGCGCTAATGTAAGTGCCGGGCTGACGTTCTGTGAACATGCTGCGCCGCCACCTTGCTTATGGGCAAGATTGTCTATTGTCTCCAAGGCGACCAGAGTGCGATGCAAGGGTGTAGCATGTGACAGATAATCTCTGCATTGTAGTCGACGAATAGGAGTCGTTGGGACCTCACCACAAAGCTGCGTTGATGAGGCGCAGGACGCGTTCAACCCTAACGTGGGCATCGCGGCACAAGCTTACCATGTCTTGGGGGCTTTTTATCTGTGCTTATCACACTTGGAAGGTGCGGCTGACAAGAGTGAAGATCCCTTATACATTCGTGGATATCCAGGTTGCTCAAACTTGAGCCTTCCATCTAGTTGTGAAGCCTTGATATTGAGGCTCGTTTTCGGGAATCATCTGTTTCGAATTCAGCCTCCCGATGGCGTATCAACAAATACCCAAGCTGCAGCATGCCATGGAAGTGGCGCCGGTTGATGAGGACTACATTTCGCCTTCGTCTATCCCGCAAAACTATGAAGCGGTACACGACTTCGACTTCAGTCCTACCTGTCCGCGCTCAACGGTCAAGCCACTGTCCATGAACAAGCACGTACCGCATTGGAGCTCGTCGACAAACAGCACAGCTGTGACTGCGGAAGTATGTAGCACAAATTCTAACAACCAGGCTGGGTTGTCCCATGCACGTTCTTGGGCGTTTGAGAGTAAGAGACGCCCGTGTATGAATTGCACCTGAAACATATACTGAATTCGTACACCTACATCTAGTCATGGCCGTTGCCATTGGTCTCGGTGCTGTCGCCGCCATAATCGGTATGGTGTCCAAATACAATGGGCGTGCGTTACCTGACTGGCCTCACGACATCACTTTGAACGCTCTTATCGCTCTGTTGGCCACCTTTGCAAATGCCGCAATGTCGGTCTGCCTTTCGAGTGGAATATCACAGGCAAAATGGATCCGATTCAAGCAGGCATCAGCTCCGCTGTCTGATATGGAAGCCTTTGATGACGCTAGTCGTGGTTCGTGGGGTTCCATCAAACTACTGGGAACCGCTAGAGGAGGGTACGTTTCTAATCCCGAATTTGCTTGTCAAGTGACTAACGCACGTTCTACCAGAATCCTCGGATCATTCGGAGCTACTGTTGCCATTATAGCCCTTGCTCTTGGGCCGTTCTCCCAGCAGATTGCAACCTACAAGATCCGAAGCGTGGAAAGTGACACAGGTGCCATTATTCCCAGGGCCCTCAACTTTACTCCTGCATTAGCAGGTAACACGAGCACGAGTGAGCAGTCTCATACGCAACATGATACAGTGAACTAACATGGTTTCAGCTGGCTTTGTGCCTATTCTTCCGCTCAAAGCAGCGGTCTACAACGGCCTGTTCGCGGAGAACAATAGGCCTGCGGCGTCGCTACCATTTAAGTGCCAAAGTGGTACCTGCGTCTGGGAGCCCTTCGAGACCCTAGCTGTTTGCCATGAATGCACCGACATCAGCTCTCTCATCACGCCGTACTGTCCACCTGAATTGGGTGCATCGCCGAACATGTCCTCGTGCGGGTGGCAAGTTCCGCAGGGAGCACATTGTAAGTTCCATGTGTCGACCAACTGTAAATGGACAAGTACTGACTCGGTGAATCCTTACCCAGTGAACACCAGTTCCGATGTGTTTAGTATGACGTCCTTTATTCCATCTGCCTATGGGGATATGCCTCATTCTACGATGATTCGACTCATCTTCATGGGTACAGAGTACCAAGACACACCACATAAGCTGAACCCATGGGCGTCACAATGTAGCCTACAAGCATGCGCAAATACGCTGTCCGCGTCGGTCATAAACGGTACACATCAGGAGAACATCACGCACTCGGTACTCAATCATACAGTCATTGACATGAGCTCGCCTGATCCTGCTGCCGACTATGGCGTGTACATCACTGGCAAATCAGACGATATTGCGTACCTGCTCGGCATGGAAGCGCTCTTGAGCATACGCGGTTGGTTCAGCGCGATCTTCACAAACGGCTCTGCGACGCGCACAACTAGCGATTTTACCCGTAGTGTCACGGACCCAGACCGGGCGGTTGTGGTCAACCTCACAGTCGGCATCTCGTCTGGCGAAACCTTTTTTGACACAGACATTGTGACGGCATTCTACTGGAACTACTACGAGTATGCCGAAGGAATCAACATGCTTATGAGCGATCTGGCCATATCGATGACCACTGCCTTTCGTGGCTTTAGTGACGCCGTGGAAACGAATGGGAAGTCAATAACGGTGGAGTCATATGTCCATGTTCGATGGGGTTTCGCCGTACTACCGATTGTGGCCGTTGTGGCCACTTTGATCTTCCTGCTCGCTGCCATGGCGATGACACATACGTCGGGCACGCAAGTGTGGAAAAGCAGCGCGCTTGTTTCGCTCCTATATGGTTTGGATCACCCAACAAACGAAAGATTCGGTACCAATGACAGCTTGGTAGCTAAGAAGAAACAGGCGAAAGTGGTTAGGGTCAAGTTGTATACCGATGACCGGGACAATACTATGCTAGGAGCAGAGAAAGTTACATGCTAGTTTTGAGAGATGATTCATTCATGCTTCAATGGGTAGAATGGAACTCAGAGCATTTCAATCATTATACCCTGCTTCCATGATCACTATCCTTGCTCTTCCTTTCTTCACTACTGACCTCGCTCTCAGTATCGCTGAGCAGTCCATTCCAAGCATCGTCGTCAACACTGTCCACGTCGTCTTCTCGTCCGGTATTCTGCTCTACCTTGACGTTCACAAAAAGTATCCACAGTCCGATATCGTAGGTGATTCTGCAGATACCAGTAGCCAGGAAGGCCACCCAGAAATTATCGGTACCGGAAAGGAATCCTGTGATCGATGGCCCAACGCTCATGGCTAGCGTCCGCAGCATGCTTGTGATACCCATGACTCCTGTACGCTCCTCAGGCTTCACGACTGCGGCGATGAAGGCCGTACGTGGGGCTTGGTCCATGCTATTGAGAGTAGCTCGGAAAAGTAGCAGACCGACTGTCCAACCAACGCTTGAAGGAAGTGGAATAAAGGCACTAGCTATCGAGGATGGGAGATGCGTGAATACCATGGTGTTGATCAAGCCGATACGTTTGGCTAGCGGTCCGGCGAAGACCGCTCCAACAGCGCAGAGGAACTGCGAAGCTGAAGTGATGTCTCCCAGTGTGGACTTTGAGACGTGGAACTTTTGGTCAACGTAGTAATTCATCAGCGAGTAAGGTGTCATGCCGTCTGCTAAGCTGTCTACAGCCAGGAGAACCCAGAGCTTGTACATGACGGATCGTGTAGTCTTTGAGATTTGACTGAAGTAGCTTTGTTTCTTCTGCAGTGACGGAGTCCTGATGTTTGCTGGTCTTCCTGCATTCTGGTGGTTTTGATCGAACCCTTCCGCCGTACTTGGTGTCATGGCCTCCAGTAGCACCTCTTCCTCTTCGCCATTGCCACCGCCACGTCCTCGTTCCTTCAACTCCGCACGCTTCTCGCCAGCAGCTTCACATCGGCTACTGAGGCCTAAACAGAGAATACTTCCAAGCACCCCAAAGGCTGCATAGCCCCAGAACAAAGCATGGTATGCTTTGGTTACATTACCGCTGCTCTTCTCAAGAGCATGCACTGTCCTTCCTGCAACTTCCGCGCCAATGGCTCCTGCCATGGTAGTCGCTGTGACGTACCACGAGAGCACGTCGCTCCTTGTTGTCTCATCTGTCAAACCACTCAACATGCTCTCTTCGACAGCCCTAAAAGGGCCACAGTCCGCACCCGTGACGGAAATGATGCCGAACACCGCCGCAACCAGGAGAATGAAGAAATTTTCTGATAGAGCAAATGCAACACCTGAACAAGCCATCATTACACTGCCCATGAACAGAATCCTTCTCCTTCCGAGTTTATCCGCTACGAGAGTGAGCAACAATGACAGCAGGACATCTCCCAACAACGTCAATGTCATGAAGACCCCAATTCTCGAATCCGGAAACTTGAGCGAAGAGAAGAAGAGGGCAAGAATCAGCGACGGAATGCCTGCCGTGAACATTCTTAGTGATCGCAGTGTAATGATGATGTACGCATCTCGTCCTGTTGCGTTGAGCGATGTAAACCCGAGAAAACCGGCGATTCGCGTCAAGGCTGTATGAGCCATAGTGGCAATGTCTTGAGACTGTACTCAGAGGGCTTGGAACGATGTGTGATGACAAAACACAGATACAGTATCAATCTTCCACAGAAATCAGACAAAGAATGATTGAAGAAGGACGGAAAAGATCTCATGTTACAAGAGACTGGTGACTACCCGCGTTGCTAGTGTGAGCGTTAAACCCGTCTCGGGTTTAAGCTCAGAGGCTGCATCTTGCCTGACCCACGCCTGCACATGCGCGACGCCATCGAGGCACGTTCTAGATCATGTTTTTGGACGGTTGCTCAACGGCAACACCGCCTACATTTGCTGCTCTGCTGCTCGTTCGACGATGCTGCGCGGCCGAGTATTGCCCCGCGGTGAATGTGGGGCTAGGTCACGTCATTGCTGGACTTTCGATAGCGCGTCGCGTGCCTCGGACAGCTTCATCACCCATGCGACACGCTCGATCAACGGAGCTGCAATGGAGACTAAAATAATTGTCCAAGAAGAACATCTCCTTCCAGAAGGCATTCGATAAGCTCTTACCACTGGAGCTTCCGAGCGTATGAAGAGTTCCGGGCAGCTAGCGGGTGAGTGGGTAGGGTTGTGGTTATGGGCTACAGTGGACGAGGTCATGGCTTTGACTATTCGAGACGACAAGATGTCGCAACTCTTCATAGTCTCAGCCTTGCCGCTCTCTACTTCGACGAGACCATAGTCGTTCTCCTCTCGGTGGTACGTGTAAGCGATATCGCCAGAGAAGACCTTGCTCATATCGTCGGAGTAAAGCGCAGTGGTCTGCACCTGCCACGTCAATATCTCCAGGGTAAGAGACTCAGTCACGCTGGAGTTCCAGCAACCATCACCGTTCTCTTCCAGTGAAGCTTTTGTGGGCCCCACAGCTTGCTTCAGCTCTTTATTCGTCTCTTTCGCTATCGTAATCAGCTCAGGATAGTCCGTGGCATCGCAGCCTTCAAGACCGTGAACAGGCACAGTCGGTATCGAGTTCTTGAAGAGGCGAGAACTTCTTCTGCTACCAAGCCATGTCAGAGTAAGACGTAGCGTGGGGTAAACGAGAAGAGCCAACGGACAAGCAAGCCCGGCCCATCTTACAGCGACAAAGATGTCTGGTCCTAAGTCGTGCTCGTGTTATTGATAGCTGCGGAGTTCCCAGGACCTTGTATGATTTTGCTCCTTAAACTTCCAGAGTCCCCTATGCAGTACTCGGTTTGCCGAGGATGAGTCGCTAGAGCCCATACTGGGCTGCCACTCATGGCAGAGAACAGGTTGTATATCCCATCGATCTTGTCGCGTCGAAAGCGAATGATACCAAACTGGTAACTTCCAGATGCATCCAAATCCGTATGAACGACGTCAACGCTGGAACAAGTCTCGTTTTGAGGAGACTAGCAAAATCGCTACCCCAGACGAAGCATCACAGGTAGCAAAATGTTTTTGTACTGGGTTTCATGGCACAAGCATGTAGATGTTTGGTGGGTGGGGATGGAAGGCAGCTACGCAGGTGTCAATGTGTCCGTGGAGGCCACGTGATTCATGGCAAGCGGCCAATCCTGGGTCGGCCCCGATAATCCAGGACGGAAGGGCAGGGGCCCGATCCTCGACATTTCATCTACCTCCACTCTCCGCTCCCAGTACACCCTCAAGCACAGAAAAGAAAGTTCGACGCCGTCACCACCCCTGCATCGCGAGTACCTTTTGGTGGCGCAGCGAAAGGACACTCGCCGCCGGCAAGAGCGCTCCCACGGAAATGTCAACAGTCGCACAGTCTTGGCCTGCATGGCATGGGCCGAGTGGGAGTAACCCTGCAGTAGGCATGGCAGTGGAACAGAGAGCTGGACCAGTCGTTCCTCGTGCATGCTTCGTCCCGCGGCATCCATGTCGAAAGACTCGGGGCCGGATAATCGGCGGATGGCGGACCTATTGATCTTTCATGCGCTGGGTTACAACTCAGCCGTCGTCGCAGCTATGATTGCACCAGGCTTCCTTTGACAACGAAGAAACGGCCAATTCTCGCGTCTGGCGTCTGCGAGGCTTGACAGATGCAGTGAAGCTTGTGCTTAGTCTGCGTACCAAGCTGGCCGAGGTCAGTGTGGTGAAAGAGCAAAAACCGGGGATCGTCGGTGTGAGCCTTTGCATAGCGGCCTTCAGGGTCTGGTCCCTGTTGCTACATGTGTGGCCATTTGTGAGGATCCAGAATAACAGTGAGCCATAATCGTGCATGTGCTGGCGGTGTGAGCAGAGAGCGCTGAGCGCGCGAGATTTGATGTCTTATATCCGCCTGCTCCCCTTCCGTCCCGTTCTTGTTCGTCTCGCTCCGCTCTTCGCCGTCTTCAACTCGCAGACTCCCCAAGCTTGTGTTGTGTGTTAGCGGCTAGCTGCACCGTTTCCCCCTCCATCGTCCTCGCCGTGCCGCATTGTCGTCGCAAAACGCCGTCCACTCTACCCGACCAATCTCGCACCAAAAGCCGGGGTTCCCCCTCTGGCCCGCAAGATCTGCAGGATAGCGCAGCAGAGAACAGGACCCAGCGTCGTCGCTTTTGTAAGATTGCAGATTTTACAAATACCATTCACGGGACTGATTTCGGGATTCGTACGCGCAAGACAGCAGAGTCAGCTGTCAGGTACCCGGCGTGCACCACCCACCCTGAAGAGCGTCTGATAACTAGTGGGAGAGCTAGGCGGCGTCAGAACGTGGGAACCTTGGAACCAGCCGTCACGCCCGAGGTCAGCACACGCACCTGCCGCCTCCTTAGTAAGGAGTAAGTTAGAGAGAAGGTGCCGGGTGAGGCGGTCACATTCTGCGACAACCCACTTTCTGCCGTTCTTTCACGCTCGAACCCCCAAACGCGCATTCTGCGAGCGACCGCGACAACACATCTACCCACGCTTCCTCCCTCGCACGGTGGCATACTTGCCTACCAACAAACTTCGGCCCTACCACAGCAAAACTCAAAGATCCCCAATCTACACAACAGCAGCCATGCATCGTAAAAACCCCATTAGCGTGCTTGTCTACAACACGCTCTTCCCAACGCCGTCCCCTACGGATCCGCCCTCCTTCAGCGCCCATCTCTCCAAAAACCTCGTCGGCGAAGTTCGCATCGAAACAGCAAACTTCTACGGCTCGCTCGACACAATCGAGGCGCGGTACCCAGGCCTAAACTACGCCTTCCAACCACATCGGAAACGTCTCGGACGCTTCCCGCACCACAAGCGACTCTTTGATGCCTTTGATCGACTTGGGCTGACCGAGGCGGAGATACAAGGCTTCTGCAGGTGGGAAGGCACGCTATGGGCACGGGAGCGATACGAGCGAGACGAGGGCGTAAGAGTAGTAGACACAACAGGTGTGGACATAGGGGCATGGGTCGACACACGACGAGCCTATTCTTTGCGAAACAACGGAGCAGGAATCAACGTCAAAACCGACATTGAAGTGGAAATTGAGGAACTAGAGCACAACAACAACAACAACGATAACGCCCACCACCATTACAACCAGTCCACACGGCCCATACAACAAAGCAATGGAGGCGATACAGAGATGCCCGACTCTTCGTCTTCCGCGGAAGAAGACGAAGATGAGGAGTCAGACTCTGATTCTACCTCGAATGAACTCTCCTCGTCGGTAGGCTTCTCCCTGAACGCGCGTCTGCTCCACGCCGCTGCTCTCCGTGAATCTTCCGGCGCAATGAACATACCCATGGACCCGGAATGGGAACAATACCTCAAGGAAGCATCGGAGCGCGGCGAGCTCAACATTGACGCTACACGGGAAGCCCTCCGCACCATGGCCGGCCAAATCGCGCAATTGCACCAGTCGACGGTTGGAGCCGAGGGCAGCGAGGCCGCGCCTCAGACGTTCCAGCCACCTGCTGCTCCCGCTTAGGAGCTGGAGCTGGGACACAGCTGGATGATGGACGTAGAGGTGTCGGAAGCGGTTATTTTCATGTTTCCGAATACGTTGTAACGGAGGGGACGATAACGACGACGACGACGATGGTGGTGGCCCATCTTCCAGGATGATTGTTGAAGAGTTTTTTTTTTCTTTCTTTGTTTGCTTTTCTCTCTCTCTCCTGCACTGCATGGCGTTTTCCCTCCAAGACAACGGCGTTCTAGGGAGGGATTTGCGGGTTATGCATGGGCATTTGGCGAGATACCCCAGATTTTCTGCTGGGCCTTTTTGCTGTCGTTGGGGTAATGATTCTTTGACCACTTACATATATCTGCGAGCCTTGGATGAGCAACAGGGGTTCGGCAAGTACGGCACATAGTCACAATCCACCAGGTTAACATGTTCAAATCGGTTTCTTGTGGTATCTTTGTTGTCATTGTCATGTTCAATGACTCTCACTAGAGAAGCGATTGTTGTATGAATCGCTGCAGTAGAGCTATCAAATCCTTACTGATGCCCCTAGCTGTTCTACCAGCAACGTTCTCCGTCCTAGCTTTATAAGGACTCATCGGGCCCCAGCACTGTGCTCTGTATGGAGCCCTCCAGTCCTCTGCAAGCGTCGTTTGGTATGGGCAAGTCAGCTTCCCATGCCGTTCAATCCTTGGAGAGGGATAAGGCGTGGTTACGAGAATGCGATGTGCTTGCAGCATAGGTTGTAGTAGCCTGACGTACTACACCCATTGTCGCCTTATCGCTGTCCTGAACTGCCGAAGCTGAATCCTCCAGGTCCCCTCTTAGTGCCCCTGGTGGTTCTACCGTTGCCACTGTCTTCGTCAATCTCCATGGCATCGTCGCCACCCATGCCCACGAGATTCCGCTTGCCATTATTCTTCTCGTCACTGGCCTGCATGACTGCCTCGAATGCTCGCTCCTTTTTCCGACGCATCTTCTCTCGGTTCAACGCCTCCTTCTTGACCTTGGCAACTTGCGCCTCCAGATCTGCTAGAGCTGAATCGCAGCGTTGTGACCACGACTGCAGGGTCGTTTGGAGGGCGGGGAGAGATCCTGGTGCGAGGTCGCGGAGTGGTGAGATGGATGTAACAGAAACGAGTGAATGTGCGGGGTCGAGTGTGGCGGTAATGAGGCCGGAGTAGATGGCGGTGGTGATGAGCTCTTCTAGCGCGCGCGTGGTGGGCAGTTCAAGAGCTGTCATGAGGTGTTTGTAAGTAAGGGTGGCGTGGGAGTGCGAGAGCGGTAGTAGCGTTAGTAGCAAAAGCTTTTGGTGTTGCTGTGCCGAGAGTTTGGGGAGGTTTGGTTGAGCTTCACATTGTTGTCAGCAAGACGATTCAATGTTCAGGCAATTGCCAACATACCCTTGTAATCCGCCCAAGTTCCCCAGGCAAACACCTCGAGCAGGGTAAGGTATGACGCATATTCTTCTGAACTCCGTAGGCTCTGGATGTTCGGGGTCTGCAGTAATTCGGCGAATACATATGTGTTTGGCGCACTGGTGGCTTGTACGATCAAGTCCGATGCTGCTCGTGGAGAAGTTGCGGACTTGCTGAGGGCAAGAAAGGGCTCGAGAGCGTTGAGAGCCTTGGTTTGCTCCATGTTGAACCAGTGTACATGTGAGAGTTTCTAGAGTGGTAGAGATTGCAGAGTTGATGGACTTGTCAATGTGTAGCGGAGGACAGGCAGGCAGCTACGCATGTGAGGTATGTCTTGGCAATCGCGGTCGGTCGCGACTGCCCCGCGCGGCTGTCTACCCCACTCGCCTTTACGCTCGGACTTCCTCCCATCTTGTTCGATTCTTCTTTGAAGCAACAACAAAGTTAATTTGGTGCATTTTTCCTTTTTGCAATGTGCATCCAAGCTCGCGATGAATATGTCAGCAACTTTGGCGGTCAGTGACACAGACCTTGTGCTCGTGTCCAGCACCGCTTGCTCCGCAATCACGAGTTGCTTTGCTCACCACATATCTCAGCTATCATAGCGCACGCACTTACTGTAGTAGGAATGAGAAGCAAAAGCTCTGTACAGCGGGCCGCTGGCAAAGGGGTGTTTGTCAGGGGTAAACGTCACGTGCTCGCGCACAAACTCAATTACATAATCACCTCGTATCGGTGGAGAGTGATTCGAAATCCCACTGGACGGTGCCCCACTGTGCATACTTTTGCCTGATACCATAGTACAGCCGGTAAGACGAAGTACACCGAGTGCAGCCTGCGTTGTGTCCAGGTGACGGGGTGATTGTGCGCCCTCCAACTGTAGACAAATCGCAATGATACTTTGTTTTCGTCCGGTTCCATCGGCACAGAACCTGAGGCTGCGCGTGTCTCACCTGAACAACAAGGGAGAGATTTCCGTTCCTTCGTGTTTCATATGCCAAGAAGGAAACACTATCGTCTAATGGCTGTGTCGCATCAAAGACAGCATCAAATCCTAGAAATTATGGTTGTTTTTAGTCTTTCTTCTGTCAGCCTACGGACATCGGGTGTGCCGTGCCGTGCAGCTCACAGCGCTTATACTGTGACAGCCTGACGTTGAGCTGGTGGTGGCACTCTAGCAACAACGCCCTATCAGCAAGCTTCGGTTCCGCTCTAGTCTCCTTTCAACGAGTCGCGGCACTGGGCTTTGATCAGTACTGGGACAGATTGTGGCTGCTGCACTCCGTTCATCAATCGCCATATTAATAACTTCGCCGTCCCGCACTACTGGAAGCTGGCCTTCCCTTTTAATTCCCAAGTCCGCTGTCTTCTCGCGTTCGCTCCACGCCGTCAGCTTACCGCCGCAGTCATTCCCTCGCCTTCGCTCCGATCCTTCCGCCTCGTACGAACCGCCCCCGCTCCTGATCTGACCTGTCGAATGCTGCATCTGGTCCAGCATCACAGTCTCCAGTTCGCGATACCATCTGAAGCTGATAGCACCTAAAACCGTCTCTAGCGAGTATGGCTCCTCCGGCAACAGTGACGGCGCACATGGCCACGACAACGCTCAAAGTTGAGGGCATGACATGCGGCGCATGCACCTCCGCGATCGAGTCGGGTTTCCAGGGCGTGAAGGGAGTAGGGAATGTGTCAATAAGCCTAGTGATGGAGCGCGCCGTCGTCCAGCATGATCCCGAGGTTATTACCGCGGAAGAAGTCAGGGAGATCATTGACGATAGAGGGTTTGACGCAGAAGTGCTCTCTTCGGATCTACCCATGTCACACGGCGCAGACGATCATTTCTTGAGCGACTCCGAAGAGGAAGAGGAAGAGGAAAACGGAAACGTCTCCACCACCACACTCTCGGTTGGCGGAATGACATGCGGAGCGTGTACATCCGCCGTGGAAGGCGCTTTCAAGGACGTAGCTGGACTCAAGTCTTTCAGCATATCACTTCTCTCCGAGCGCGCTGTTATCGAACACGACCCTACAATCATATCTCCAGAGCAGCTGGCCGAAACGATAGAAGATGTTGGTTTTGACGCGCAGGTGCTGGATACCGTGGCCGCGACACCAGCACAGAAGAAGAACAGGGGTCGGAAACAGCAGAAGACAATGACCACGACGGTTGCTGTTGAGGGTATGACATGTGGCGCATGTACATCAGCCATTGAAGGCGGGTTCAAGGACGTCGAGGGCGTATACCAGTTCAACATCAGCTTGCTCGCCAACCGTGCCGTAGTCGTATACGATCCCTCCAAGCTCACCGAAGAGCAGATAGCAGAGATCATCGAGGACCGTGGATTCGATGCCAAGGTCTTGTCATCCGTCGATGGTAGCAGTCATCAGTCATCAGCAGCCAACGCACCTGTACAACTCAAGATCTATGGAATGCCCAACTCTAGCGCTGCTCAACAACTCGAAGTATTACTGCAAAACCGATTTGGAATTACCTCTGCAACCGTCAACTTCAGCACATCAAGAGCCACTATTCGACGCGAGCCTCAAATTATTGGTCTGCGAGCCGTTGTGGAGGCTGTAGAAGCAGCCGGGTACAATGCGCTGATTGCGGACTCTGAAGACAACGATGCCCAACTGGAGTCTCTTGCAAAGACTAAAGAAATTCAGGAATGGAGAAGTGCTGTAATATTCTCCGCCTGTTTTGCAGTTCCCGTGTTCCTGACAAGCATGTTCATCCCCTTGTGCCTGCCTTTCATCAACTATGGCGGCATTCGTTTGATTCCCGGCCTATATCTTGGCGACCTTATTTGTCTGGTACTCACCATACCAGTACAATTTGGTATTGGAAAGCGTTTCTACGTGTCTGCGTACAAATCTCTGAGCCACGGCTCTCCCACGATGGATGTTCTAGTAGTACTCGGTACCTCCTCCGCCTTCTTTTTCAGTATCTTTTCGATGCTGGTATCGCTCTTGATTTCCCCACATACCAAACCAACGACACTATTCGATACGAGCACTATGTTGATCACGTTCATCAGTTTGGGTCGTTACCTCGAGAACAAGGCCAAGGGTCAAACTTCCAAGGCACTTTCGAACCTCATGTCGCTAGCTCCCTCTATGACCACCATCTACGCAGATCCCATCGCCGCTGCGAAAGCTGCGGAGGGCTGGGATGTTGAGGAAGAGAAACTGGAACGCAAATCCACTGACGGCAATGCTGTTGAAGAAAGAACCATTGCTACAGAGCTCATCGAAGTTGGCGATGTGGTTATTCTTCGCCCAGGAGACAAGCTTCCTGCTGATGGCACAGTAACACGTGGAGAATCATACATTGACGAGAGCATGGTCACTGGTGAAGCTATGCCAATTCTCAAGAAGAAGGGCGCACTGGTCATGGCCGGTACGGTTAACGGAAACGGGCGTCTGGAGTTTCTTGTTACTCGAGCCGGCCGTGACACTCAGCTCAGCCAGATCGTCCGCCTTGTCCAGGAAGCCCAGATCAGCCGTGCCCCGATCCAGCGCCTTGCAGATGTTGTTGCTGGATACTTCGTCCCTATCATCATCACTCTTGGTCTCACAACTTTTATTGGATGGATGGTACTCAGCCACGCACTACCCTACCCGCCCAAAGTCTTCCTCGATCACGCTAGTGGCGGCAAGTTCATGGTTTGCGTCAAACTCTGCATCGCCGTCATCGTCTTCGCCTGCCCATGTGCCCTTGGTCTTGCGACACCCACTGCTGTTATGGTGGGTACTGGTGTCGGAGCGGAGCAGGGCATCCTCGTCAAAGGTGGTGCTGCTCTTGAGACTGCCACCAAAATCAATCACGTCATTTTTGATAAGACTGGTACGCTTACTGTTGGCAAGATGAGTGTGTCTCATGCCGACATCCAGGGAGGCTGGGACAACGCCAGGCAGAAGAACCTCTGGTGGACACTCGTTGGACTTGCGGAAATGGGCTCCGAGCATCCCATCGCTAAGGCTATCGTTCTTTCAGCGAAGGAGCATCTCCGTCTTGGACCCGATGATAGCTTAGATGGCTCTGTTGGAGATTTCGAAGCTGTCGTCGGTAAAGGTATTATCGCAACGGTCGAAGCAGCCATCTCTAGTGAGCGCACCCGCTACAAGGTCCTCATTGGTAATACAGCTTTCCTCACCTCTGAGGGTGTCAACGTTCCCGACTTTGTAGAAGAGCCTCTTACACCTGCTGCCAACGCCAATCCTCGAGGCATACCTCAGAACCGCTCTGCTGGTATCACCACGATTCATACCGCTATCGGTAACACCTACACTGGCACACTGAGCCTGTCTGACACTATCAAGCCCTCAGCTCGCGCTGCAGTTCTCGCTCTGTCACGTCTAGGTATATCGTCTTCCATCGTTACTGGTGATACATCCGCTTCCGCTCTCGTTGTCGCAGCGGCGGTTGGCATCGACGCTTCAGACGTCCACGCTTCGTCCACGCCCGCAGATAAGAAAGCTATCGTAGAAGATCTCCAATCTCGCGGCAAGGTCATTGGCATGGTCGGCGATGGTATCAACGACTCCCCCGCCCTCGCTTCTGCCGACATCGGTATTGCCCTTTCTACTGGTACGGACGTCGCCATGGAAGCTGCCTCTATCGTCCTCATGACCAACACGGATCTTCTCGCCATCCCGGCTTCCTTGGTCCTTAGCCGTGCTATTTTCTTCCGCATCAAGGTGAACCTGGCATGGGCCTGCATGTACAACTTCACCGGCCTTCCTTTTGCAATGGGCTTCTTTCTACCTTGGGGTCTTTCACTACATCCAATGGCTGCTGGTGCGGCGATGGCGTGCTCATCCGTTAGCGTTGTTGCCAGCTCTCTACATCTCAAGTTCTGGAGCAGACCTAGCTGGATGAAAGTCAGTATACTAGATCCCGGCGCGCCGATCGATGAGAAGGAAGTGGAGATGGAGAAGCAAAGTAAAATTGGCGTGTTCTCCACTCTAAAGGACTGGGTCAGTGATGCGTGGGCCGCGAGGAAGAGGAACAAGGAGGAGACAAGCTACATGCCGTTGAGGGATATGGGGGAGCAGTAGTTTCAAGGCTAGTATTCGTGTTGAGTAAAAAGAATAAGGTGGACGGCGTTGTTCTTATTTATGGCGAAGCGTTTAGGTTGATGTCTCTTCTTGGTTCTTTCCTTTGGTTGTTTGTATGTTGCAGTCACCTTTCCCTGCGCCCTTTTTGGGAGTCTATACATAGCTTCTGACACCTGATTACTATTGTTCAAGACTTGCCTATGACTCCAATCTGATTCGTGACACAATACCATCGCTGTCATGCGAAGAGCACTTACTTGAGTTAATTGTCAAAACGGCAGGTTTGCTAGAGAATTGGGATCTGATAGTCGAAGCCCTTGCCTGATGGAGTTAAATGAAGGATGGCTGCCGTGCGCGTGACGATGTCGCGAAGCGCGGCGGGCCAGGGTCCACCAATTGGCGTCACAAAGATAAGCCAAGTCGAACAACACAACACCGCACCGACTCACCCGAGAAGCCTTGTTTGCCCTATTCGCTATCCAGGACTGCCCGCAAGTCGTATGCGACCGCGAATAGTGCCGAATAAAGCTCCACACCCGCCCACAGAAACACAAACGAGCGCGTCAACATGGGGAGGAATCGAGCTGTGTCGAATGCTTCGACGCGGAGCAGCGAGCCGCCGTTACAAGTAGGTATGGGCACAGTTTGAGCTTAGGAGAGCAGTGCTGAGCAGGTACAGGAGCTGGGGAGCATGTATGATTACTTAGCAAAAGTTGTACTGCTAGGACCCAGCGGAGCTGGCAAGTAGGTTCACGATAAGGGCAGGATAAATCATGAATACCAAATAACCAAGCCTCCTAGGTCCTGCCTCCTCCACCGATTCGTCAAGTCGGAATGTACGCGACATTTCAACCTTCACGGTCGACAGCCCCACTAACAAACCTCAGGGCGCGTACTGTCCAGCCAAACGATCGGGGTAGAATTCTCTTCTAAAATCGTCCACATTGCCGACCGCCGTCGCTCCCCATCGTCTTCGGCATCGCGAAAGCGGATAAAACTTCAGCTCTGGGATACCGCGGGTACAGAACGCTTCCGCTCCGTCTCACGATCCTACTACCGCGGCGCAGCGGGCGCAATCCTGGTGTATGATGTGAGCAGCTGGCGGAGTTTCGAGCAATTAAAGACGTTTCTAGACGATGCGCGCGCGCTAGCTGGACCGGACATCACAATCATACTCGCGGGCAACAAGAATGATGTCGAAGATGGTGTACCCGTAGGCATGAGTGGGGGACACAGCAGTTACGGTAGTACACCGGGTTCAGAAAGCGGTCTCCCACCACCCACACCATCATCGCAATCAAGCCGGGCACCGAGTCTAAACGCAAATCTACATGCGAGTTATACTGTCGCACCCGATGGCCGCGAGGTCCCCGCTGAAGTCGCATCGAGATGGGCGGGGCAGAATGGCATACCAGTTGCGGTGGAAGTTTCGGCGCTGAATGGAGAAAATGTGGAAGAGCTGTTCAACCGATTGGCGCGAATGATCTTGACCAAGATTGAGCTGGGCGAGATTGATCCTGACAATCCCGCGAGTGGTATACAATATGGTGACTTGGGCTGGGATGATGGCGGTGGGAGTATCAAGAGTGGGTTTGGGGACGAGGGCGTGAGATATCGAAGAAGAGGGAAGAAGACGGGTGGGTTGGGCGAATGGGAAGACGTGTTCAGGCTTGGTGGGGGAAGTAGGAGGAGAGGAGGATGTTGCTAATGTGATTGGGGATTTGGTGCAAGCACTTTCTTTGCAACATGGCATCACTTGGTTTCTGATTTATACATGCAGCATACCCCGGGTGTTTCTTTATTTGCGTTCATAGATTGACGATGTAATGTGGAATGGAACATGGTTGTCTCTGTTGTCTACCGAAGTGTCTGTTGTAGGTCACATGCATTCTTGTTTAAGATGTGAGCTACTAATACTATGGGAAATATTGGATCACGTCCAGTATACTGCTTAATGGCACGCTACTCGGGAACTCGCCGATCACATGTCACCCACGATGTCGGAACGCGGCGGCTTTAGGCTTGGCGCGATTTCGTAGCGACATCGACGTCTGAAGTGTCGTCATCATAAAAAGAGACTCAGCGTGCACGCGATCACCCCTTCACCATCCAACCTTGGGAGCTACGCGATCTGCATCGTGTAACAAGCCAGCAGCATGGCCAATCCACAGTCTGGACATTCGGAATAATCTTTGAACACGCTGAAATGCCTGGAACGCGATGAAAAAATTCTGTATCCGCCGGAACGCGTCCGAAACCTCGGCTTTCCACTTGCTTTGCCACAGCATGGATATCACTGGCCAGCTTCGGAGATCGCGTGCTTCCGAGGATGTCCCTGGCAGTAGCGCGGAGTGTTAGCATGGGCATTTGCGTCACTGGCATGTCTTCCATGATGGATATATGCGCGAGCGTGGCTGCTTTCCGATTCCGATTTCCAATCCTGTTGCACACCTTCACAGCATTTCTACGGCTTTTCCTTTGGACTGTCCATTGATTTTAGAGACCCACGACCACTACATTATTTATTATCTTCTCTTCGATCACACTGTCGTTCTCACAGGCGTTCAGGTCTTTTACACGCGGCCTTCCCTCGCCCCTCCCAATCGCAAGAACAGGCCCGCTTGCGACCGCCAATATGACCTGGTTTAATCGGCTGAATCCAACACCGTCCTTCCCGGCGCATACGGGACCATACAAAGTTGGATCTGTGGATGTAGAGATACCCACAAGTGACCTAGAGAGCTCGAGTGCGAATGCGCCTCCTGGAGATTTGCCAACTGTAGCCTTTCGCATCTTCTACCCGTGCAAGCAGGACAGTGATGAGAAAGCTGTGAGATGGATACCGAGTCCGCAAAGGGAGTATGTTAGTGCTTATGCCAGATTTTTGGGCGCGAACAGCGCGTTTGCCGGCGTATTCTCGTGAGTAAAACTGAGACGACTTACTGGCTCAACATTGTGCTGATCGGCTTGTAGATTACTACCCCAATTATTGTACTATATCTCTATGCCCGTACACCAAAACGCCGACCTGCTCGCACCCCCACCGAAATCCGAACGATGGCCTGTCATGATGTTCTCGCATGGTCTGGGAGGCACAAGGAACGCATACTCGCACATCTGTGGTTCGCTTGCGAGTCACGGAGTCGTAGTTGTTGCGGCAGACCACCGCGATGGCAGCTCGCCTCTTGCGATCCATCATACGCCTGAAGAGAAAGAGAAAAGGAAGCGTGTAGAGTACAGATCAATTGCTCACAAGCCAAGCACAGAAACATACGAGGCAAGAGATGAGCAACTGCGGATACGGTTATGGGAGCTAGGCATGGTACACGATGCGCTGTTGAAGATTGACGAGGGCCGTCAACTTAAGAACGTAGCGCAAGATCAACCCAAGGGCAAGAGCATTCTGAGCATGTTTTCAAACCTGCTGAATGTTCACGAGCCGGGTGCAATCAGCTTTGCAGGCCACTCTTTCGGTGCCTGCACCATGGTCCAGTTGGTCAAATCAGTTTACCATCGCCCTCAGGCACAGGTGCCACGCTACAAGCCGCTATACACGCCATCTGAGGACTCAAGTATAGTTCGTCAGATCACGCCACACAATGCAGTCACTCTTCTAGATCTCTGGACGCTTCCCATTCAGAGTGTGGACACTGCTTGGCTACGAAGCCAGCCAATGCCATGCTACGACTCTCCAACTGGCGGCAAGAATCTTCTCGCCATCGCATCCGAGGGCTTCTTCAATTGGGCGTCGAACTTCCGAGAAACGAAGCGCATCGTCGCTAAGCCTTCTTCCTCACAATCCAAATTCCCTGAGCAGCCTGGCCCGCACATTTTCTACCCAATAGCTTCTGCCCATCTCTCACAGAGCGATTTTGGCGTCTTGTTCCCTTGGGTGACTACAAAGGTATTCGGCGCCAAGGAGCCTGAGCGAGTGCTCAAACTCAATACCCGTGCCATCCTACAAGTCATGCGCGACAATGGCATACGTGTCGCAAACACCAGCGCGTCCGATCTGGAGCTCGAGGAAACTGCAGCCAACGACAAGAACCTAGCACAGGATACCGCTATCCTTAGCCGAGCGAAAGACAGTGTACGCGGATGGGTTAACCTAAGCGCGGACATGGAGGGCGGCCTCGACCTCTCCGGCGCTGATAGGGTCGAGGGCAAGGGTCTGGTGGGTACACCTATGGAGAAGGTTGGCAGTGATGGTAAGGGACCTGGAGAGGCTATGGTTGAGGGTGAGGCATTGGGTCAGGTTGTGGAGGGGAATGCAAAGTGAGCCTTTCTTGGTAGATGCACTTCAGGTTGGCGTTTCGCATAGCGTTTTTTTTCTTTCCTCTCTTCATACGTTGATCGACATATCCAAAGCGTATAGAGATGATATGATTAGCGATTTCATTTAGGTTCAAATAATTTGTATCATGATTGACTGTGCGGGTTCTAGTTTGAATCTGTGAGCTGCAAAAGACATTGCGAGTATTTGCTATAGTGATGGACGTCCACACATCTGGTCCCGCAGGAAGGTGTGACTGGGAGTATCAGACTAAAGAGCACTCGGCGCGGATTCTCCGCACATCTTCAATCTGGCATGTATAGGTCCTTGCATGGGATTGAATGGGCTTCTGATATTGAGTCATCAAGAGCGCCAACAGACTGTCTGGCCATGATGCACAAGAGCGAAACAAAGACAGGGCAGTAGCGGAGGAAGGCTTTCGAGATGTTCGAAGCTCGTGTCAAGAATCGGATGGGGTCGAAGTAGAGCTTTGTACCCAAAAACTGGCTCGGTCTTATGCTAGCAGCAATATTAATCCGACGTGCGCAGAACTCCAGATTCAAGCGACACTCGCGACTAAGTCGGAGGACAGGGTGTCTTGAATGCAGACGGAATCACGCCGGGTTTTAGTATACGACTGCCTAATTATTAGGCTTGGTAGTGAGTACATTCTGGGTCTGGGAGCCAACCACAGCTGCGTGTTCCGAGAGTAGCGAGCAATTGCGGTCAACAAACGTCCTATAAACCCCATACACGCCTTTGGCTCTATCCCACTTTGACATCATCTCAATTCCTTATTCATGATTTGTGTAGCCGGCAACAGCGACGGTTGCAATCATTCTCACAACAGATCCTAGGTATGAGTTGGGTCTAGAGAAAACATCAAAATTACCTTCACTCCTGCTGTCATAAGGCGACCGCGAACAAATTCGACTATGTTCCACATCTTTTACGAATAGCTTTGAATTTCACATTCACCACTCCTCATTTTACCCCACAGTTCTGTTGGCAGCCTGTTACCAGCGCGAGCTAGAGACGCAACAAGCGCCAGTCAGCGCCTGACAAGTCAACAAACACGACCACCACAATTAAAAAAGCATCAACGTCAACATGCCATTTCCAGAGAGCCGAAAAGTGGCAAAGCCATCAGCATGGCTGCAGGAGAAAGCTCAAAATGCTGCAAAGGCGTCCGGCATAGAACCAGACGCGGTCGCGAGGATCCTACAAGAGACGAAAGCACAGGCCGAGGCGAACACCGAAGAGCACCAAAACAACATGCGTTTGTTAGGCAAGAACATGGCTGAACTACGGGCAAAGTATGATTTGAACCTGTTCAAGAGTGTGGAGCAACCAGTTGCATCGGATACTATCGCGGTGCAGCCCAAGGCCAGCATACCAGCACAGAAGGGCATCAAGCGTAAGCTTCCAACCCAAGCTGGAAATTCGGAGGACCCTCGCACTAAGAAGGCGAAAATTCAAAAAACAAAGCTGGCGGAAGAAAGCGGCTCTAAGGATGCGAAGGAGGATGCGGAGACGCGAGCCGATTTTCCACGAAGACAGCTGGAGAAAGAAGATGCAGAGAAGCGGGCGAAATTCCACAAAGGGCAGCAGGGGAAGAAGGACGCGTGGAAGAAGGTAAAAGTAAATGCGGAAAAGCAAGTGGAAAAGGTTAGGGAGATGAGAAGAGAGAAGGCAGCTTTTCAAAACGAGTTTACCAGCGCAGTGTTTGCCGAATCGTCGACTGCAGGTGCATCACGGGAGCGGATGGCTGCAACTGTAGCAACGGCCACCACAGCAGCAAACAGGCCGGAGGACACGGAAGTCGTGCCATCGACTAACCTATTCGTCTCAGGAAACAGGACAGACAGATATCCTGTACGGACACCGCTGCCATCATGGTACATCTCTATCAAGATGAAGAGTCAAAAGATAGAGGCGATGAGCAAGAAGCGGCCTCCAGAGCTCACTGCACTGGAAGCCCTCAAAGCTTGTATTAAACAATGCGAAGATACAAAGTCTGCAGTTCAACTCGACAAGCTATACGATGACCTCCGAGATCACGTACACAAGGCTGAGATCCGGCTTCCCGTCACTTTAAATCTCATCAGGAAGGCCAATATGCTCAGCCCAGATTATGGACTGCCTCGCATTTTCAAACAAGGTGCGGACTTTCCATGGGATCTCAAGGCAGACGCCTACCAACTCTACAACCGCTGGTGGAAGGGCGACCTAAGTCAAGATATCCTCCGCGGTATCGTACCCAACAAAACCAGCAACCGCACGAGCGATCGCCTAGACGACACCTACCGCAAGAAGTTTTCCACCGATGCAAAGTACTACGGCCAAGGCGATCTCGTCCTAGGACAGTGGTGGCCAACCCAGCTCTGCACCGTCCGTGACGGCGCCCACGGCTCAGCCCAAGGCGGCATCTATGGCGAGAAGGAACGCGGCGCATATTCCATTGTCCTCTCAGGAGGCAATGGTTACCACGACGTCGACAACGGTCACGTCATTGATTACTCGGGCACTCCAGGCAAAAACTCCACGCCCACAGAGAACACTGTCCATCTCCTCAAGTCCGCTGTTCTGGGTAACCCGATTAGAGTTATCCGTTCTCCGCAGCTCAACAAGAAGAACAAGTACAGACCTGAGCTTGGTTTGCGGTACGATGGCTTGTATCGGGTTAGCGGTCATACGAAGACTGATCAGGAGACGGCCATGTATACGTTTCGGCTCGAGAGGTGTGAGGGGCAGGATCCGATTCGGTTTGAGGGCAAGGCGAAGAGGCCGACATCCTATGAGGTTAGGGAGTACGAGAGGTTGAAAGACAAGGGTATTGGCGTTTGGTAGGCAGTATGAGTGGATGGTAGTATATTCGTCCATGGCAAGGAAAAAATGGGTCATTTGGCTTGTTTTGAATTGGTATTCACGGTCTTACTGCTGTCACAAACGGTCTGGATTGGATGGCAAGGCAAAGGCTTTTGTGGTGATGGCGTTGTTTTTCTTTCTTTGTTTCTTTCTTCTATTGGTTTAGGCGTTTCTTGCTCGAGATACCCGTTGTTCACTCTTCAAAAGCTGGCAGATCAGTTTGTTGACAACACACATTTTCGTTGCTGATATTGGCATCTATTAATCAGGACAAAAGTCTGTTGCATTCACGTTGCTTTTTATATCATGAATTACATGAAGATGCAAAAACATTACTTGGGAAAAAAACCCTGCGTTCTATTGCAGTGATTTCATTGCATATGGTGTATCTATACCGACAAGCTTGCGAGATCTGACACCAAATATCCGATACAGTACACGATTGAATAAACAAAACCATCTACTCGTCATCGCTCTCTTCCTCCTCTTCATCATCATCCATCTCCAGGTCCTCGTCGCTCAGGCCGTCGAGATCAACATCCTCCTCGTCTTGATCATCATCTTCCGCCGCAAACACCTCACCATTGCTCTTCTCATGCTGGTCAGATTCCTTCCTCTTCCTATCCTCCGTTTTCCTTGCTTCCTCGAGCAATTTCTGCTTCTGCTCCCTACTCTTTCGTTGTCCTGCCACAAATGCACCTAGCGGACTCTTATCCCATTCCACGTCCTTCAAGAAGCCTTCTACACCCGCACGATTGTTGGGAGCGAACTCAACCTTGTTGCGCTTCTCTTCAACCCATCGCGAGTTTGCTTCTAGCTTCTGCACAAGGAGTGCAATGAGTGAAGATACTTTGGTGTTCTTGTTTCCGCTGCTCTTCTTGGTTATAGCCTTCACCCAACGCTTGAGCATAACGATGACAGGAAGCGCGAGTTCAGGGAAAGCAATGTTCTTGGTCCAGAGAACGAAGAATTCGGCTAGGAGCTCGGCGACCTGCTCACCGATGCCGTCTTGGTATATGCGCGTTCGGAGGAAGGCTTTTGATGCACGGATGCTGATACTGAAGTCGAGGGCTTTCAGTGTGCTGGGCTTCGGGGGCTTCTTCATTTCTGCGGAGTTGAGAACTTCGACAAGGGCGGGCGCGAGGGGTATGTAGGTCGATGTCGCTTGGGCAATACGGAGGAGCGATCGGATGAGCTGGAAACGGAGAGGGAAGTATTGCGACGTCGGGATGAGGCGCATGGCACCGAGTGTGACCTGAACGACGGGATAGATGAGGGGTCGTAACGGCGATGATTTGCCAGACTCTGCTTCCCTAAGGGACTCGCAGTGCATTGATATGACTCGCGACCAGAAGTCTAGCGAATGAATGTACTGCCAGTTGTATACTGTCTTGTAAGAGTCTTTTATCTTGTTAGTGATGCTTGTGCGCAGATGTATTGCGAGTTGACGAATGAAGCCAAAGCCGGTAGTGTAGCCAACAGTGGGATCGATACCCCAGAGTTCGGCCGCAGTGTTCTTCATCAGGTTTATACCCTGGATGTTGTGGATGGTGGTATTCCTTGCGCTCTTGACGAGACCTTGGTATACTTGCTTCAAGACAGCCTCGCGGATACTTGGGTCTGCGATAACTACTAGTCGTCGTAGAACCAAGAAAGCCGACACTCTTGTTCCGTCATTGTTGGCGCTGTCGGACCAGACTGATGCAACAGAGCGAATGACCTCACGTACGACCTTCTTGAAGGACAGAATGTATGGAAGCATGTTGGAGAGCGAGTCCAATGTCATCTGCAGAGTCTTCGCATCGGACAGGTTCTCAAGGAGGTGATGTATCGAGACGGTATGCGACTTGAGGAGAGGCGTGAGGGTACGGAACTTCTTCGAGTCGGTAGGAACGCGACTGCAACTGTTAGAGACTATGCTGGAGAAAGGGAATAAGCCTCTTACATCCTGCCTCCAGCGCTTTCCTTGACTGGCAAGTGGTGTTGGAGTACCTTGGGTACGAGGTGTAGGGTAGTTAGTTGAACTTGGTGATATACTGCATATTGTCAGTATTGATCACTCTATAGGCATGGGGCATCGTACCATCTGGGTCGGTTATGGAGTACTTGTACGTTTTGGAGCCCTCAGAGTCGTTCATGTGTGATGCAGCGCGGAAAGCTAGAACCACCTCCTTCATGGCACGCAGAGAGTGTTTGGATTCCATGGATGCTTTCCATTTTTGAATCGTCTTCAAGTTGAGCTCGTTGCCGGAATCTTCATCATCATCGTCAACGGCAGCTTTCTGCTTCTTCCTCGGTGTCGCCTCGTCTTCGCTGGCGGATAGAGCGTCAATCTCTGCAAGGTCGGCGTCTTCGGCAAAGTCCAAGAGTTCCGCATCGTTCTCCTTGAGGTACCTGTAGAAGTCGGGGTCTTTCTCCGCCAGTCCAGCGAGCTGCTCCTTGTGTGTGTCTACATCGTCGCCTGAGTCGCTCTCGGAGCCGGACTCGTCAGCGGCGTCTGGCGCATCTTCCATATCCTCGTCTGAGCCTTGCAACACATCTTCGTCGACTGGTGTACGTTTGCGCTTGCCCGTCTTTGGCTTGGCCGACTTCTTTATCATCTCGGGAATCTGGAAGCCGCCCTGGAAGAATTGGTCCATGGACATTTCGCCCAGCTTGTCGTCTGTTGCGCCATTCGTCTTTGGCTTCTTGGCCGCTTCTTCCTCTAGGTCGGCGGCTTTCTCATTGTCCCTGGCCTTGCGCTCCTTCTTCTTGGTGTCCATCTGCTTCCTCTGCTTGACTTTGGCGACATCCTTGCGGCGCTTAATGACGTCGCCGAGCTTGTCCTTTTGGAACTTCTTGGTCGCCTTGGACACGGGCATCTTGACGGTACTCGGCGTCTCTTGGGAGTCTGGCGGGTGTTGTTGACTGAACGTGCAGCTCGTGGTTGGAAAAACTTGGGCCTCGAAAAAGTTCCAGCGCTAAGGACCCTGCAACCACTAGCGCCTTCCCCACGCGATGGATCATGGATGATGCTCTAAGCACCCGACAGAAGCCTGCTACTCTCCAAGACTACGTTGCTCTGTTGATTCAGTATGTCTTATGGTGGCAGGCAGCTGGCCTACGCGCCGACGCCTTACATGCCGCGCTCTAATCTCTCTGCGACTATCAACCTTGATGAGGTATGACGCGCCGCAGTCGCACTGCCGTAGGCGCATGCTCACCGTGTATCTAGGAAGTCAAGCTCTCTACAACCAATGCAGAGCGCGATCTGAACGACTCGATGGCTGAGATATACAGCATCATCATCACGCTCGATGCCATAGAGAAGGCCTACTTGAAGGATTCCATTACCGAAGCCGACTACACCGAGACATGCAACCGGCTCATGAAGCAGTACAAGTCCAATCTTGCCAATGAGACTGTCGCGCAAGCATTTGGTAGCCTGGATCAGTTTGCCAAGGAGTGGCAGGTACATCACAACAAGCTGTGAGCTTCCCTCTGTACTGGGCTGATACGACTCCAGATGGAATGTCCCCGAGCGATCGAACGCCTACGCGTTGGCATACCCGCCACCATCGAACAGGGCCCGTCGAGACCGGCTCAGCCAGGCGACTTTGCCGATGCGACGCTCGTTGTCAACGCGACCGAGACCTTCATCACTCTGCTCGATGCCATCAAGATTGGGCTGGTGGAGAAGGACACATTACACCCTCTCCTTGTGGAGATTATCCAGGCTGTCAACAAAGTCACAGACGTCGATTTCGAGAGCAAAGGCAAGATTGTTCAGTGGCTGATTACTCTGAACCAAATGCGGGCGGCCGAGAAGTTGAGCGACGAGCAGGCGCGCGAGTTCCAGTTCGATATGGACTCAGCGTACTATGGCTTCAAGACAACTCTAAAGAAGGCTTAGACATCTGGCAACATGCAGCTTTGCATTCTCATGTACGCGCTGCTCGTTGTGCCTTTACTCTAGCCCCGCCATGATGCCTAGCCCGGGCCCACGCTGCACCTTGGTGAGTACCGCCGCCCCGCCTACCAACAATTTTCCCGTGCATTCGCCATAGTCGGTCCAACATGTCCATGCTAGACGGTATAGACCTGCGCTGTGCATCACCATGTCTTGGTGCTAAATTCGTATGCAGTCCTTGATCTACCCCAACTTTACACCAAGCCCTCCGCTGAGGCCCTCCTCGACACGCTCGCCCTCCTTACCACTACTCCTCGCTCATGGGAATACACAAACACGAGTGATACACACAGAAAGGGAGTGGATTTCGGAAAGTCTGATGTTCAGGTCAACCCAGAGGGTGTCACACGATACCTCACTAGTATCATCGGTAGCGGTCTACAATGGATCCAAGACGATGAGGTCAAGGAGCGCATCTGGGATCAAGCCAGTGCCCGACTCAGCGAGCGCTCCGGCCGATCTGCTATGAGCACCATGTCGCGCACTTTCCAGATCCCTACCGCTTCCGAATCCTTCGAGCTCAAAATCCACGAGCCTGCTATGACAGGCGACGATCTGGGCCTGAAGACCTGGGCTGCTTCATATATGCTTGCTAAGCGCCTCAAGACTTTCGATCTTGTACCGCCAAATATGCAAGAGAGGCTGCAAGTCCTAGAGCTTGGATCTGGTACCGGCTTAGTAGGATTGGCAATGGCCGGCTTAGGTGCAGACGTCGTTCTAACGGACCTGCCCAGCATCTGCCCAAACTTGGCCTACAACGCGCAGCAGAATCGAGACGTTGTCAGTCTCAATAGTGGAACAGTCTGCACAGCCATGCTTGACTGGACACATCCCACTTCTTGTGAGCCTCTGCCAAACAACAACGGTACTGGCGACAATACAGTCATTCCTGCCAAATTCTCCTTGATCCTTGCTGCAGATTCACTATACTCTCCAGATCACCCACGCATGTTGGTTGATACCATCGGTACTTGGCTTTCTCCGGACGACAACGCTAAAGTAATCATCGAGTTTCCATACAGAGACTGTTACTTGCCTGAGATCAAGGACTTCCGTCGCCGGATGCTCGAGCTTGGCCTGGAGATATTGGAAGAGGGAGAAGAAAAGGGACGGGATGACTGGGGCTCGTCAGAGACAAGCGAAGACCAAGACGATGAAGCGCTTGTGACTTGCTGGTGGTCATGTTGGAAAAGGCAGATTTCAAAGGCCAGCTAAGAGATGCTATCAAAATTGCAGCACATTACCCTCAGAAGAACCGGCGAGGTTAAGCCATGGCAAAATGGCAAGGTGCCCCCACAAACTGGAAGGCCCGCGATTTGGTCTGGTCATTCGCGTCGCCACGGCGCTCCATAGCGACCTCGGAGCAATGCCGAGATACCCACAGCTAGCTTTCCGAAAACAGTGATGCAAGCGCCGGATAATTATTGCGGATAATTTCATTGCTTCCACACTCCCGCCTTTCGGTGGAGGGGCGTTCCTAACCAGGGCGGGATAGCTTGCCGCGAGCTACCAGGATCCACCATTTCCTTCGTCATTAGCATTTCACTTGCGCGTGAGTTTTGACAGTTTGCTTCCACTTCTCTCTACATATACAATCAACTGCAACATTGCTGCGAACAAAGCTACAATCTTCACAATACATCACGATGGCGACACAAACAGCGACTCAAAAGGTAAAGCTCGACTGCCCCACCATCAACCCCTTCCTACATGCTGTACCTTGACAACACCACAACAAATAGTCTTGACGCGCCAATTGTATACACTGGTAGCTAAAAAAGAACCCCTTAGAACCCTTCTTTCATTCTCCAAGCCAAGGATAAACTCATCTATGAAGACCGACCGATCCCCGAACTCCCCTCCCCATACGATGTCATCATCAGACCACGATGGACCGGCATCTGCGGCTCAGATGTGCACTACTGGGTTGAAGGGCGCATCGGACATTTTGTAGTTGAGAAGCCCATGGTTCTCGGCCACGAATCGGCTGGCATCGTACACAAGGTTGGCGACAAGGTCAAGAGCCTAAAAGTTGGTGATGAGGTCGCTATGGAGCCCGGTGTGCCCTGCCGTCGTTGCGTACGATGCAAAGATGGAAAATACAATCTCTGCCCCGACATGGCGTTTGCTGCGACACCCCCATATGACGGCACACTCGCGCGGTATTACACACTGCCAGAGGATTTCTGCTACAAGCTTCCCGAGAACATGAGCATGGAGGAGGGTGCGCTGATTGAGCCCACCGCTGTCGCTGTACACATTACAAGGCAAGCTGGCATCAAGCCTGGGGACTCTGTCGTAGTATTTGGTGCAGGGCCTGTCGGTCTGCTGTGCTGCGCCGTCGCGAAGGCATACGGCGCAAAGAAAATTGTAACAGTAGATATCAACGACGAGCGCCTCAACTTCGCACTCAAGTACGCAGCAAACGCAAGTTTCAAGAGCCAAAGAGTGAGCGCACAGGAAAACGCCGAGAATCTCATCAAGGAGTGTGATCTGGGAGCGGGCGCAGATGTCATCATCGACGCCTCGGGTGCTGAGCCCTGCATTCAAACCGCCATCCACGCGCTGCGCATGGGCGGAACATATGTCCAGGTACGTTTCTATCCATGTATTCGTCCTCGACTTACAAAACTAACAAACGGACAACAGGGCGGCATGGGTAAGCCCGACATCAACTTCCCCATCATGGCCATGTGCACCAAGGAACTCAACGTCAAGGGCTCCTTCCGCTACGGCTCGGGCGACTACCAAACCGCAATTGACCTCGTAGCTGGCGGACGCATCTCGGTCAAGGAACTCGTTACCGGTAAGGTCAAGTTCGATGAGGCGGAGAAGGCGTTTGCAGACGTCAAGGGTGGCAAGGGCATTAAGATTTTGATCGAGGGCCCTGCTGAGCAATAACTCTTTTCTGTTTTGGACGTTTCAGTCACGGTGGCCAAGTAGTTTCTTTGGGAAGGTTGGTGTGAATGGGAATCATACCCGGTGGCGTGCAATTGGTGTTGAGGTAGAGGAGAGGCTGGGAAACGAGATATCACAGAATGGCTGAACCAGGTCGAACTCATTTCATCATCCACTCTCATGTGTGGTGGCCTCACAGGTGCATGCATAATTTGACAGCGACGTCACTTGTTCCAGCTGTCGACATGACAGCTCCGCCTTTGCTGAGGTAGGTTTAGAAGAACGCTAGTAAGGAATCAAGTCCTGAGGCGCAAGCTGTAAGAGGGTCGTTGGGCCAAGGCGTGAAAAAAAAAAACGGCCGAGCGATGTAAGGGGAAAGTGGAGATGGGGGTGGGGATCAAACGAGGAGTTGCCTCAGGTCTCTTAGAGGTATAGCGGCTAGAACTTTGACTTTGAGGAATATCAAAGGTAGTAAGTGAGCATATGCGTCATAGGGGGAGTAGTTTTCTTGTTGGTTATTCTTCATTTGTTCATTTAATTGTAGATTTGCTCGCTTGATAGAGTTTGGTATCGTGAGAAGATGATGATGATGCTGCTGCTCGTCTTTGATGCAAGAAATGAACGCCTTCCGCTCGTAGGCGGTGTCCAAAAGAGTACAATCGTCAAATCAGGTTCTGCCAGAGAGATTGAATTGTGCGTCATCTACGTGGACTTGGCACGCGGTAATGCGGGAAATGCGTTTGTGGGTATAGTTGTGAAGTGAAGGGTGTGTTGCTGCCATAGTGCAAGACGGCCAAACTAGGCAGTCATTTTGCGCGCTGTGGAACCGCGCTTGGGTAGAGTCCATGGCTCGGGACAGACAACCTGGGATGATGTTAGGAAGAGCTTTATTTCCAGGGTTGAAGAGCATGTGTGCATACCTCGCCCTCGCTAAATGCCCAAAAGTACGCTCCCATGCCGATGATGTAGTAGAGTCCCGAATTGGTGCCTTGGTAGATCAAGAGGGCACATAGTGCACTCAGTGGGTAAACAATCAGACGGGCCTCGATTGACCGGTGCAGTCCAGTACCCGCGAGCAGCGGTAATGGCCATTCCCAGGCGAGACCGATGAAGCCGAGGATGATGTTCATGACTTGCAGTACGGGGACAGGTTTGACAGCGCCATCGAGGTTTTTGGTGAGGAAATCCCAGAAGATTTTGGGCCAGAAGAAGCATTCAATTGCAGCTCCTATCTGATCTAGTCGTGGAATTAGCATCTTGGCTGGAAGCGGCGTCGTTGAGTTTGTGACTTACACGCAGCAGCCGTGAGGATGACTAGGCGCGCCCAGTGGTTCTTGATCAATTTGCCCATGGTCGAAGATTAAAAAGAAAGGATACGAGCAATAAACCGAGCCCGCGGTGGTATAAGAAAGCGAAATAGAATAGAAGAAAACAAAGAGGTGAAGAAGGAATGTAGGCGTAGCGGAAATGTCCCTTCGACTACCAGTAGCCTCGACGACAGATGAGCATCGACTTCGGTGGGGTGTGGCAGGGCGGGTTTTGTTATAGTAGTGCCTTGTCCGCAGCGGCGGTTCCCAGGCGTTGCGAAAACGGCAAGGCTTCTTGGTAGTCAGGCACAGACAGCACGAGTGGAGCTGATAGTGGACAGGTATTATGGATGGCTGAGGCGTAGGCGAGTATCAGGCGTGTTAGGTGTTCAGGCAGCGCGATGTTGCCGTTGAGCGTCGCAACGTGAGGCGTGTCAGTATATCGGGAGCGACAGCGGGTGTCGCCTGCAGTTGTAGAGACAGTTTATGCGCCAGGGCTTGCATCTTGACCCTTGCAGTGCTCGCTCGGCGAGCGCAGGCGTCGAGGGTGGTGCACTCGCAGCCGCTTGACCCGCTTTGCCCACGATTGTGCGTGTGGAGCGCTTGATTGGCTGGCTGCTGTGATGCCAGCCTCTCTGCAGGCACGGTGCCACCAATATCCTGGATCGCGCCGCCAGTTTACTCTATCCTATGAACGGCTGATGTTCACCCGCTTGGCAGACGTGGTGTAGCGTGGGTGGAGCTACGCGTGTGAATCCTCACCCTCACGTGGCTCATGGCCAAAGCAAGCCGCGATTCTTCAAGGCTCCGTGCCTGTTCTACGGCTTGGGCATTACTCGATTGTCATACCGCTCTTCTCTCGATCATGGTAGATAGCCCGTTGAAGCCTGAAGAAGCGCGCTTTACCCAGGCCGATTTGCCATGTCGGTGCCACCACTGGCGCTGACTTACCATGGTAGAATTGGAACCAGCGCAAGCGTGCGCAATCGATTCTCCTGATCGAACAGATAATTCTCCGCCGCTGTCCCATTGTGCGGCACGGTAGTACTCGCCAAACCCGTCCCGACGGATGCCTGAGTCCCGGTTTCTATGCTGTGCCTCAGGTTGTCGAACCGCAGACCTGGTGCATGATGATCAGTCGTCTGCGTGGAAGACGATATCCAAGGCCCCTCCTGGGCTCCTCAGGCATGCTCACCAAACAACATCATACGACAAAGTTTACTTCAGGTGCACCTCATGGCTGTCAATGCCGTTACCCGTGGGGCTTGGCTCACATGGCAGACGTTGAGACAAAACAAAGTGGTACGATACTCGTTCGGTCTCAGTTCGTCATGGCAGTGAAGCTTTCCACAGTGCTCCTGTCGGAGCATTGCTTGTGGTTAGCGAGACATCGATCCGAGCCCATATGCCATCGTATGTAGAACAATGGCCTGATGCTGTTTTCTGCACGTGTGCTTTGGTCAACGGTCGAGCAGAAGCAAGGTGTTACTACCAGATATGCTTGCGCTGCTTCCCAATCGGGAAGACCACGATGACCAGTCTCGGAACGATAGAGGCATAATTGCCTACAAAGCCGAGAGTCTGGCCCTCGACCATCACTCAGCATCGCAGCCATCTGCCCTCTCATCACATCGCCCAGAACCACTTCTTCTCGGCTTTCTTTGCACACTGCACACCGCTTCTCACATCACGGCCCTAAAGATGGGACTAGCAAGAAATGCTTCTCAGAGTCGGCCATCCACGAGGCCGGCAAATCGCATGTTGCCGTCCGTCCAGCCGTGTGCGATGGAGTCGGTCCCAAAATAGAGGCGAGATCTTGTACACCTGCAGCCAGCACAGCGCAGTAGCGGCCTCAAACCTTGTGGGGGGATTCGAGCGCTTCGAGACAGGCCGCCATTGGCTGTGTGCGCCACGCCAATGTTCGCCCGTTAGATTTGGTGCTACCAACCACAAGCACAGAGTGCCTTGAACAGCAACGAATTCAAGCCTCGGCGGCTTGACTGCAAAAGCTACGACAGGCTCATACCATGATTCTGCTCGCGTCCTGGGTGCCGTCTTCTGCGCAAGGGGCGGTAGTTTAGGAGCGAAATCCGCCACCTAAGCAACTACCTGCAAACGCCTGTCCCCGCCGACCTGCCTACCACAGTCATATTACCAGCCTCTGCATCTAACCTAACGACACTTACGAAGCGAACTTCACTTTCAGCGATTCATTGAGATACCCAGCCTGAATTCTCTACACCTTTACGACACGGCTTCCAACGTACATCGTTTCAGCACGTCGTCGCGTACGACTTGTACACCCCATCGGGAATCTCGAGCACATCTGTCAACTGCACCCCTCAAAGGATACCGTCCAAACCCCTTACCACCACGGCTCAGGCTCACCTGTCAGATCACATCCAATTCCAAGGTTTGACAGTTGTAGATCGGACAATTTGCAGCGTAGCTTCGGTCCTTACGAGCAGCCTCACCAAAACCAGCCCCCTCCCCCAAAAAAAGCCCACGAGCAAAACGGTATCCGCCTTGCCGCATACCGGTGTAGACTGCATTGCGCATTGCCCAAGATCAATTGGTGATCTTGGAGATCCGAACATATAACCATATTTGCAAGGAAAACATGGTTGTGTGCCTGGCGCTTCAAGTCTGAGACGCTCTTCACACACTAGCCGCTCGCGCATAGCCGCACACCCCTCCGTCAACTTCGATACTCCAAAACCTGCTCTTGGGGCTCATTCAGGTTTGGCGCCACCTATATCCCTTTGCATCACTGCCCTTCCTGGTCATCTCCTCAGTCGTCCATCTTGACGCACCTGGTATACGGCAGACTCGTGGGGCATCGGTTTGAGCCACTTCCGTACCGAACAGGCCCTGTCGGTTTCAGCACAGTGTGCCGCTCTACCCAGACTACCACGGCTTTTACCACCTGATCTGCGCATATTGACTCGACTTATTCCAAGGCTTGACATAATAATACCCTTGGTGCCCGGCCGCCTTGGGTCGTCCTCCCCATCTGTGCGCTCTCTCTTTCTCTCTCTCCCCATCACTCTCCTCATCCCGGGACACCGACATTCTCTTCTTCACTTCGTATCTGGCTGGCCGGGTCGAACTTCGACTGGATCATTTATTTCCTAGTTGAGGTTCGCTTATACCACGCGTATACTCTTTAATCCTTCTCATAATAACCGTTGAACGGCATACCTTTGGTGGAACTTATTTTGGACGAAACATAAACCGGTTACCGCAAAAGATACTTCATCATGGGAGCAAGCGGAGGTTCATCGCTCTCTAGGCTCTTTACGCCACAAAAACTCACCTTTCATTTCCTCTTTTGGGGATTCCACTGGGCCCTTTTCGGTATAGGATGGTAGAAAAGCCCATACTCATATCGTTGATCCTACTTACTGATGGGATACAGGTGGAAACAGGTTATCGAACCACGTTTGGCGCCGCTGAATGCTACCCTCCAGTACTCGGTATGGATTTCTCGAGGTGCAGGTCTTGTCTTGTCAGTCGATACTATGGTCATCGTCATGCCCATGTGCAGAAACATTCTCCGATGGCTCCGCCCTAAAATGCGCGTACTGCCACTTGACGAGTCCCAATGGTTCCACCGACAAGTCGCCTACGCTATGCTGTTCTTCACTGTCCTCCACGTAGCGTCGCATTATGTCAAGTGAGTTGACAGCGACCCTGTTGAAGATTCGACATGTGCTGACAAGGATAGCTTCTTCAACGTTGAACGTTCGCAGGTCCGCCCTCAGATTGCGCTACAAATTCACTACGCCGAGGCTGGTGGTATCACAGGACACATCATGTTGTTATGCATGCTTCTGATCTACACCACGGCGCATCACAGGATCCGACAACAGTCATTCGAGACGTTCTGGTACACGCATCATCTGTTCATTCCGTTTCTACTCGGCATGTACACGCACGCAACCAGCTGCTTCGTCCGTGACAGTGCCACACCTTGGTCTCCATTTGACAGCGACAATTTCTGGACCCACTGTGTTGGATACGAGGGTTGGCGATGGGAGCTCGTCGGTGGTGGCCTGTACTTCTTCGACCGTCTATACCGAGAGATTCGTTGCAGACGCCAGACACAGATCGTCAAGGTTGTGCGCCACCCATACGGTAAGCGAAATGTGAAAACGAATCAACAGGGGCTGTAGCTAACGGCGAGTAGATGCTGTCGAGATCCAGTTTACCAAGCCCAGCATGAAGTACAAACCAGGACAATGGCTTTTCCTGAACTGCCCCGATGTCAGTTACCACCAGTGGCATCCGTTTACCATCACTTCGTGTCCCAACGATCCGTACATATCGGTTCACGTACGTCAAGTCGGTGACTTTACGCGCGCCCTCGCCGACGCTCTTGGTGCCGGTCAATCGCAGTCAAAGCTCTATGACGAGCTCGACCCCATGGGAATGTACGAAATCGCTCTTCAGCACGGCCAAAAGATGCCTGCTCTACGTATCGATGGACCTTATGGAGCCCCTGCCGAAGATGTCTTCGAGAACGAAGTCGCAGTTCTTATCGGCACCGGTATCGGTGTCACTCCGTGGGCCTCGATTCTCAAGTCCATCTACCACCTTCGCCTCAGTCCTAACCCTCCCAAGCGCCTCCGCCGCGTCGAGTTCATCTGGGTCTGCAAAGATACGTCATCATTCGAATGGTTTCAAACCTTGCTTTCCTCACTCGAAGCTCAGTCCCTCGGTGGTGCAGACGGAGATCAGTTCTTGCGGATTCACACCTATCTTACCCAGAAGATGGATGCCAACACTGCGCAGAATATCGTGCTCAACTCGGTGGGGACTGACAAGGACCCCCTTACTGAACTCCGGTCCCGCACCAACTTCGGTCGTCCTGACTTCCAGCGGTTGTTCTGCGGTATGCGCGATGGTATCCTGGACCGCACCTACATGAACGGACTAGAAAGCACTCTACGCACAGAAGTCGGTGTTTACTTCTGCGGTCCCAACGTTGCGGCTAGGGACATCAAGAAGGCGTGCAAGCAGGCAGCATGCCAGGAGGTCAACTTCAAGTTCTGGAAGGAGCATTTCTAGACGGTTCAAGACATGTGTCGGTATGAAGAATTGGATAGGCGTGTTGAGGTTGTCGTTGTTGTATGTTATAGTTAGCCTTTAGGGTAGCGCCTCCACGGTCACCCATTTTCATGTGTCTCCCATCTACAAATGCAGATTGATACAAAGAAACCATGTTTTGTTTTGGATATGAATTCTTTGGTGTTGATGAGTATGTTTCATTTCGATGCGTGGCTGGTAATCACTACTAGACTTCCCGATGCATGTTAACACAATACGGAGACAAATACCACCACAATGTCTCATCGAATCGTAACGAGAACTATCGAACCATCATCAGTCCACTCCAGTATCTGTCAATCACCTCTCTTACAACTATGCATACCTCTATCCGCCTCGCCTCCATGTAGCCTCAGCTCGGTAAACCGCCCTTCCGACCTAGCGCATAATGAAACACGAGGCAGCCACGCATCCCCATCAGGCCATCTCAACCGCTGCGTCAAGTCTCCACGTACCAGATCCGCTTTTCCTGACTCAACGGCAAAAGACCAAGGCCAAAAGGTCGGAAAGGAGGGTGGTGCGATGATGGCTTCGATAGGATGGAGGATGGGGAGGTCAAGAGGCGCGAGGCCGCCTGTCTTGAGCCCAGTTCATGTAAGCGCGCGTGTGTGTGTGTGACTTGCGCTCTTCAAGCTCGATTCTGTGCCACTACTTCTTGGGCACGTCGTCCACGTTGATGTGGATCATGGACTGTGTTTCTGGATATAGCCACCGATGGTGCGATTCGCGTCGTGACGCCGCCACAAGTTGCGGCGCAGCCTTGCAGCACGACCGTATGGATGGGACGGCTCGTCTGGTGTGCAGTGCGGCGAAGTTCATTCTATAGGCTGTCATGGTTCTGTGCATGTGCATGGTCGTTGGTCAAGGTAGGCCTTCGAGATGGAGGAAGATGACGTCTGCAGGTAACGTCTGCGCGATGTGGTGGTACGCGTCCCAGTCCTTTCCCTTTGCTGTACGAGCAGCCCTCCCCTCTCAAACAACGTGAACAAGAAGAAAAAATCATCAAAAAGATCAGACGATATGCTTGCGCCAACGTGACATGACAGTCCTGCCATGCTCCCTGCATTGCAGTCCAACGGACGCATCTAGACCTCTCGTTCGGTCAAACGCCGACCCAGCTTTCACCATTGCAGTCGGTCACGAGCCGCGGCTCCGACAACTTCCCAGCCTGCTCCCCTCAACACCACGTCTCCAGCATCGTGAAATCTGTCTTCGCGACCTAGTCCCGGGGTCCGGCGTAGGCTGCGCTACCACATGCGGTATAGTTGCAGTTGGTACGCGTAGCCGGCAGCTCGACCCCTTGTACGCTTTCGCACGGAACTGCCAGACTCGGAAGCCGGTACTGCGCCTGCATTGCGGACTTGCACGCCCTCTGATTCGTGGAAAGATGTCTTCTAGAGGGCGATTGTGTGGGGTTTGGGCCTTTTCCCGAGGGTGGCATTTGAATGAATGGAGGTATTATTCACAAAACGCCCCGCACCAATTGTGAGGGAGCGGAAGGGTAAGGTCTGGGTCGTTAGCGGTAGCTAGATTGGAATTGCTTGCAGACTGAACGAAAGGGCCGCGGTAAAGAAGTTTGAGGCCAGATGATCTCTTGATTGACCACTTCCCCCGTTGGTTTCCCCTTTGGTTTTCTATCGGACCTTCTTTCCTTTCCCTGCTTTATAGTTTCCTTCTCGTGCGTTCAATGGCTTCTCTTCCCCTCTTCACTAGCTGGGCGTCGGAGATTAAGAACGCACTCAACGTCGAAGAGAAACCCAAGATGAACGGCAGCACAAGCACCGAGGCCGCGCCAGCGGTAAACGGCGCCAGCAAGTCTAATGGAACTGATGTCAAGTTCTCGACCAAGGCGAACATTGGTGTTTACACAAACCCCGCGCACGACCTTTGGGTCGCAGAGGCAGAACCGAGTCTGGAGGAGGTGCAAAGAGGTGGAGATTTGAAGCCGGGAGAGGTTCTTCTCAATGTCAAGAGCACCGGTATCTGCGGTAGTGATATTCACTTCTGGCATGCTGTAAGTTTAGAAATGTTCCAATTCAAGCAGCTCGTGGAGAAAAATGGCCAACGTCTCAATTTAGGGCTGCATTGGTCCTATGATCGTAGAGGACACTCACGTCCTGGGCCACGAGTCCGCCGGCACAGTCATGGCCTGCCACCCCTCGGTCACAAACCTCAAGCCGGGCGATCGCGTCGCCATCGAACCCAACATCATCTGCGGCGAATGCGAGCCCTGCCTCACAGGTCGCTACAACGGCTGCGAGCGCGTACAGTTCCTCTCTACTCCCCCCGTCACGGGCCTTTTGCGCCGCTACCTCAAGCACCCGGCCATGTGGTGCCACAAACTCCCCGACAGCATGACTTTCGAGGACGGCGCCATGCTCGAGCCTCTCTCCGTGGCCCTCGCAGGAATGGACCGCGCAAACGTCCGCCTCGGCGACCCAGTCATCGTCTGTGGCGCCGGTCCCATCGGACTCGTAACTCTCCTCTGCTGTCAAGCGGCAGGCGCAACTCCCATTGTCATAACCGACATTGACCAAGGCCGCCTCGACTTCGCCAAATCGCTCGTCCCAGGCGTCCTCACCCACAAGGTCGAATTCAGCCACTCACCCACCGACTTCCAAGATGCCATTCTCAAACTCACAGACGGCGTGGAGCCCTCGCACGCCATGGAGTGCACTGGTGTCGAGAGCTCCATCAACGCTTGTATTCAGACTGTCAAGTTTGGCGGCAAGGTCTTTGTCATCGGTGTCGGCAAGAACGAGATGAAGATTCCTTTCATGCGACTGAGCACCCGCGAGGTGGATCTGCAGTTCCAGTACCGATACTGCAACACATGGCCCAAGGCTATCCGGTTATACAAGAGCGGTGTCATTGATCTGAGTAAGCTTGTCACTCACAGGTTCAAGTTGGAGGATGCGGTCGAGGCGTTCAAGACTGCTGCGGACCCCAAGACGGGTTGCATCAAGGTGCAGATCCAGAGCTTAGATTAGATGTTTGTGGAGTTGGATGGCATGAATTCTTTGTGATGTGTATGACGAACATGATGAACAAGAAGGCGGTGGTTGGTGTGAGGGTGCATTTCAGTATTCAGATATACGGCGTTTTTTTAGGGGCCTTTTATCTGCTTAGCGATATTTAGCAAAGTCGAGAATATGAACACAGACAGTACCCGTGCCCTTTGTTATCTTGCTCACCTCTGCATAGATTCAGTCCGACTGTGTCCAGCCGTCCCTTTATGTACTCGTACCAAGTCACGCTTTGCCATCGTACAGTGTATCAACAATCTTCCCTGTGAAGCTCGCAACAACTCCATTTTCCGGTCCTGCTTTATCCAATAGCACCTGCGCGTCCAGCTCGACAACGTAAACATGATATATAAACGCGTCCGTGAATTGTTTGAGACTTGGTACGAGAAACATGACAATACCCATCGAATTCTACAGATGTGGTACGTAGCGTGGAATTAGATCTGGCGCTCGGCACCGAAGCAGTGGAGGGCATGGGGAGCATATAGCCGAAAGTGTGGGTCTGCGAGCGTAGGTGTTAGCGCTGTAGTAATGCGTAAAGGTGGTGTGGGGTGCGAAGGGTACTCACTTGCTGGCATCGTACAATGCCATGCTTCTCTGCCCAAGGAACTACTTTCGGCGCACGTACCTTTTCCCAATGCTCGTAGAATTGCTCGGAGGTCAGATTACGGTTTTGCCATGTGTACGTGAGGATGTGTGCAGGTGGCTTTCCCGCTGTGTCAGTCATCGCTCGAGTGCTGTCTCAAGTGCCTTGGGCAGTTAGTTCTGGGAGGCCATTAACCCGCCTCGTATACCTGATGTATGCTTTCATGGCCGGATGTTACAGAGATACTGGCGCTGGGAGAGTGGCTTGGCTGGCATAGACGCCTAATGCCGCTTCTCGTTGGCATGAGCGTGACGGCTATGGGCAAGTATGGTCGGATTGGGTATAGATGGCTACAACTCCGTTGCGACTTATGCAACAACTGTATATAAGGGCCTACATTTTCCGACTGGTTTTCTTGTAGCTGGCGCGTGGGTGGGTGAGTCCGTTGAGTCGCGGGTTGGGTGACGCGACTGGGCTGGGGTATAATGACGTGAAATCGCACAGACCAACATTCCAACATGTTTCGGCTCCTGTTACCATCGGTTCCTCTCTCATCTCAATCGTGCCTTGTACGCTCTTCTTTTGCGCGCCTTACCTCATGGATGGACCCGCGCACACCCTGCTCTCTCTTCAGCTCTTCATGTACGGGGAAAGGCGAGCCAATGACCCGGCTCGCCATAGTAGCAATGACCAATCAACTACAGCAAGTAATTTATCCTGCTTTTACCAGCATGTCTTGCGAAAAGAAGGCCTGCAGGTCGCTTAGAGGTCACAACTGGCTCTTCATGTACTTATACCAGCACTCTATGACTAGGTTGGTGTTTGATAAGTTTAGTTCGCTTGTTGCCCCTTTTTGAAATGTCCAATTTTCCTTTTCTTAGTATCTGAATATGCTGCTCCAGACTGTTTTCCTCTTATGTTATGCGATTAACCTGCACGGACGCGCAATGCACATGGACGCGCAATGCACACCCTACTAAAATTTCCATTGTTATAGATGAGGCTGTACAGCCACCCACAGTCGCTATTATCACGAGATTTCATAGTATTGTAGTAATTATAGTACTGCGATCATAATAGGCTACTTGTATTTACTTAGTAGCTTAGTAGTGCGGCCGTGGCGGGTAGTCCAAGTTAGGACGGCTAGTGCAGCCACCTCAGCTTGTACATAAGATAAATCAACAACAACACGTTTCTAACGCTTCTACTTTTAAGAGGAGCCTTGTAAGGCTTTGCGCTTACCCTTTTAGGATAATTGTATAGCTTTTGCAGCGTCGCGGGCTGCTTTTTAGGCTGCCTTTTCAGCCACCTTAGCGGCTTTCTCCTTCTCTCTCACCTCCTTAAGCCTCTCTCTCTCAACACGCTTCTCCTAGGCTATTTAAAGCTTGTACAATTAAGCTTGCCTCTTCAACTTAGATCTCTCAGCTTTCTAGAGTTGTAATTGCTGTTGTTCTTGTTGTCGTTCCATCTCATCCTCCTTAGCTTAGCGAACCTTCTTAGGAGACCAAAAGACAGCTCCTCCATAGTACTCTTCAGGCCTATTAAGTTAAAGCGTGTAGCTCTTCTTTTAGTGTCTCTTTTTAACCTTTAGAGCCTCCCTTAAGCCCTGGTTTTCTCCTCTAAGTATACTATTTCGAGCTAAGAGGTGATAGAGGCTTCGGCGAAGCTTTTTTACCTCCTTATTATTAAAATCCTTTACCTTCCGGCGTATAATAGACTCAATTTTAAGCCAATTATCTCTACTAAGGACAGAAGAAGAGCTTTTATCTAAACTAGAGGCCTCTTGCTAGAACCTTTAGAGAATAACCTCAGCATTTAGTAGGTTAATGCTAGTTGCCTTAAAGGAGCTTATAATAGTCTCCTTTCTAAAAGCTGTACCCTAAGCCCTCTAAAAGAGCTCAAAGAAGTCTCCTTTTGCTAGAGGAAGGATTCTATAGCTCCAATAGAGGAAGTTTGACAACTCCTTTAAGTAGGCTAACGCTAGAGGCCCAAACATCCCAACGTCAAGAGGCTAAAGCCTATAGGTTAAATAAGGAGGATATACAGCAACTAGAATCTTATAGTTGTTGTAATAATCTAGAAAATCCATAGTTGCATAAGATAAATAGCTATCAACAAGGAGTAACTAGTAGCTAGTTCAAGCGTAGCGTGCAGTCTCTCTTTCAAAGACCTCTTTAAGCCAAGCTAGGCCTATATCGTTGTTAGTCCATCTAGAGGGCGATAAGGTAACAAAGACTAAGTGCTTGTTTGGATTAATAGCCTCTACCCAGGCTAATTTTAGAGCTCTAGCATCTAACTAAAAGATAAGAGATAGAGAAAGAGATGTACTATCTAAACAGATACAGGCTAGGACTATAATCCACTCTCTAGAGCTATCCTGTAGGCTTAAAACAACTCCTCCTCTTTTATATTGCCTCTTACTAAAGATCCTTTTAGACCTTCTAAGGATTCCAAGTAAGAAGCCCTTTTTATCTATATTAAAGATGTAAGAGGGCTGTATATTGTACTCCTTCATCTTATTGTGTAACAGCTCAAAGTACAACCTATACTTAGTTGCTAAATTAGCCTTGTAACGCTTCTGGTCCATAGGACTCTGCCAGCGAGAGATGAGATGAGAGGAGTTCCTGCAGAGGAACCTAGAAACCCAGCGTTCTAAAACGTCTCTACTAAGCAAGGATGACGCAAGATGGCGTATTATTAGACGCGAAGGTAGTGTACGCCTCTTAGTAAGGGATTCGATATATTGTATAAGCTCTGTTTCGCGTTGTGGGTGGAGAGAAAGGTGGGCGACGTTGCGTGGCTGGCATTTGGCCTGGTGCCTCCTCATGAGCGTTGTGCGTACAACACCATGCTTTTTTGCAATTTGAGAATACGAGAAAGATGCGCCTGGCTTGCGCGATTCGATTTCTGCGATTGCTTCCTGAATCGGGTCCATATTGGTGGATTTATGGCGCGTCGAAGTTGGGGTGTTGATGTTGGTGGGGTGTGCATTGCGCGTCCATGTGCATTGCGCGTCCGTGCAGGTTATAGTACGGGCTCGCTCACACCTTGGCCGCACTGCCAAGGTAATCGATGCGAGGCAGATCAGCAGTGAGACGACGTATGATTTTGTCATTGCGGGCGGTGGTATTGCAGGGCTTACGGTTGCAGACCGTTTGACAGAGAACCCAAAAGGTACATCACGCCCGGCCTCCAAAGGCGTCAATTGACTTTTGCCAACAGTTACTGTACTAGTCATCGAGTATGGTCCGTTCGACCAGAACGAGGACGGCGTCATGATCCCTGGCGCGTACTTCCCAGTGCCGTATCTCTGGCTTCCATTGATGAGTACACCGCAAACCGCTCTTGGCGGCACGTCGTATGGTGTGCCATGTGGTAGAGTGGTAGGTGGCGGATCTGTTGTCAATGCGATGTTCTTCCATCGATCGGATGCTGGGCTTTACAACGCTTGGGAAGAACTGGGGGCGACTGGCTGGGGTTGGGCCAATCTGCTTCCGTATTTCAAGAAGGTATTTGATCTCCCTGAATCTCGAGCCATGATACTGACCCGAACAAGACCGAGACCTTTACGGCACCGGACGCAGAATATGCGGCGAGCCATAACATTACATGGGACGTTGCCGTACATGGCTCTGACGGCCCGGTGCAAGTCAGCCATGCTCCGTATGACTATCCAAGCAGTGGTGAGTTGGTACTGAGCTAGCTTTAGTTACCGAAGGCTGACTGTCGGTATAGCCAACAAGTACAACGGAGCACTAAGTCTGGGTATCCAGCCGGCCTTGGATCCTGACAATGGTCGTGCCCAAGGCGTGTTCCGCCTTGTTCGTTCTATCGATTCTAAAACGCAGACGCGGTCCTCAGCTCGCGCCAACCGCTATGATAGGGATGCTGCAAGACCGAACTACCACATCCTTCCGAATACAGCGGTATCGCATGTCCTGTTCGAGAATCTAACCGCTGTAGGTGTCGAGTATATCAGCATTTCCAATGGCACGAGACGTACTGTTCGAGCAAGCAAAGAAGTCATAATAGCTGCTGGAAGCGTACATACGCCGCAGATATTGCACCTTTCTGGAATTGGTGACCCAGCTCATCTGAAGAGTTTCGGCATTGAGCCAATCTCTGAACTCCCTGGCGTTGGTCGAAACCTGCAGGATCATCTAGTTCTGAAAGTGAACTACAACTGTACGTAGCCACTTGCCGCTCTTGGAGTTGATAGAGGGACTGACTCGTTTAGACACGTCTAACCACTTTCCTCATGGTGGTTCTTTGCAGTCTAACGCTACATATGCCATGGAGCAACGCGCTCTCTACGATGCGGGGAAGCCGAGCGCATACGATCTTACGGGTACAACTGGCAATCTCATCATCCAGCTGCCTCTCTCGAACTGGACCAACGCCTCCATACCCGCCATATCTCAAGCTGCCTCTGTCTATCCTGCTGCTATACTCGGCAACGATGCCGACTCATCCATAATTGCTGGTTACAAGAAGCAACGTGCTATCATCATTAAGGGTATCAACACAGAGGTTGTGGGTGGGTTGTCGTGGAATACCGGTCCAGAGACGAATATCTACATGACGCGTCCTTTCAGCCGTGGCTCTGTCAAGATAAACTCTATCAACATCCTCGACGCCCCGCTTATCAACTATGGCGCAATCACGGACCCGATCGACCTTGATATATTGTACGCCATCTACATGAAAAATCGGGAACTTATGGCCACGTCCGACCTCGCTGTCCTTGGTCCTATCGAGACAGCGCCCGCGCCGGGTATTGACAATGAGGAGCACATCAAAGAGAAAATTAAAGCGGCATTACAGCCAAGTAACGCGCACCAATGCTGCACTGCGGCTATGATGGCAAGGGAAGATGGTGGTGTTGTCGACCCGCAAAATCGAGTCTATGGAACGTTCAGAGTGAGTGTAGTAGATGCGAGCACGTGGCCTCTGATTGCTGGTGGTGGGCCACAGGCTAGTGTGTATGCTGGAGCAGAGAAGGTGAGCCAACGATTGAGGGTACATGCCGGCCATCTATGCTAACGACACGTAGGCTGCAGACATGATCAAAGAGCGTCACGGATTACTCTGAGATTAATTCCTCAATCATGATCTCGAAGTTCGTAAGCTGCGGCATGGATATTAGAGTAGCAGTCCGACTTCGCGGGTTTATCGTACTTCGCCACCTCACGGGCGTTAATCTCGCCTCGTAACTGCTCTTGCGCCTGAGACTTGGCATCATTGCCAGACTATGCAGAACTCATGCATCTCTTCTGAAAGACGTGTTGTATGTAAAATGACTAATCAACAAACGGGGCCTGAGTTGAGTGGAACGGTAGAAGAACATACAAATTGCGGTCTTTCACTTCGCAATAGCTCAAGTAATGTCTGAGCATTGGGAATTGAACATTTAGACCTATTTCATGTTCAGAACATGATTGCTGTGGTTGCAGGCGGAGGCACAGGTAGTGTCTCTTCTCGTCATCTTATTCTGATTCCAATGCCTACTACCTTCTTCAACAATCTTCTTCACTGCCAGTCGCATTACTTAGATTGCACACAGGAATTGGTTGTATGACCGTTCAGTCACTCGCCTGCGCTGGCGCATCGAAAGTCTACACTCTGGGCCGCCGCAAAGAAAAATTCGAGGTCACAGCCTTACAACATGGAAACCTCGTTCCACTGCAATGCAACATCACGTCGACAAAGCTGCTGCTCACTCTTCACACAAAGTACCGATAGCTCCAGATTCAGGATAGTGAAGACGAACGAGAACTTTTTGCTTTACTGAACATAACTGCCTTTCCCACCAAATCATGATGCGCGGTCGCGCGGATTTGTTGCGAAAACTCTCGATTCTGATGCGACGAGAGAAAGGGCAAGTGCGTGATAGACAGAATGCCGCCTAAGAGTTGATAGAAGAAGAAAAAGGACAACTGGTGCACTGCCACCAAACTTGAAAAATCAACCCGTGATTTTTTGGAGTCGAGCATTTAAAAAAGGGCGATAGCGGATGGACGTACATCAAGAACATTAGAGTGAACAGATAGTCGTGATTTCAAATACTAGTCCATGATGAAATGGTCATGAGAGATGGAGAAGAAGTGAGATCATGGTTGATGCTAAAACAAGGGCTCAGCTTTCCATGTAGTCTATCCTTGAACGTCCTTAGCATGTACCGTCGCCAATTCATGGCCTATGCGCCCTGGTCGTGACGTCATAGTCGCTGGACATCTGTTCTCGTACTAATCATGACTGGGCGGTGATGCCTCTCTTCCTGATAGAGCACATCTAATGCCGGGCCGGAAGGGAGCAGATTGTGAAACGAAGGAAGACAAGGCTGAGTGAGAGTCTCCACTCCCAACACACTAGTGTCCGTGAGCAGCAGGTGCTCTTATTGGTGAATCACAACCCGCTCTCCAGATGCTCGTCCGTCTTCCACAAACGCCAAACTAGACCAACATCACATCCTTCGATGCCACAAGCCTCTTTCTAGCTTGCTAATCGTCACGCCTGTACACCAACCCGTCACCGGTATCTCTTCCCCCATCCACGTACATCACACCGCCCATCGACCCCTTTCCCCATCCATCGCCACCCTCACGCAGCGCACATGCAACGCTCCCAGCATCATCCCCGGAGCGTACCATACTGGTGTGGAGCCTCATACTACGCTCCTACCTGCACGTCCTGTGTGACACCTGCTGACCGGCCTTGTGCTTGTGTGGCCGCAGACCTGTGTAACGTGAGTAGGGTGAGTATGCATGCAACTGCCCTGCGGCAGGGTCCAGATGCAGCCGAGACCCGTTTTTGAAACGCGTTTGTTTACTGCGTTTGGTGCAGAGGATGGGGGCGGTGTGTACTCTGGGGTGTGTCGAAACGAGGTGTGTGAGTCCTATTCCGGAGTTTTGCAGCGAGGGATTTGAGATTCCGGACATGCAAAACTGGCTTGAGCAAATGTATCTGCCAGCAAACATGGGTAAACTGTCAAAGTGTGGTAACGTAACCTAACGCAGACGCTTTGGAAAAGCGAGAACGTACATGCTCTCTTTGAATGACATGAGAGGTGCTTAGTAAAATGCACAAGGCGGTGACAGCATCTTACCCAGTCTTTGGGGCGGAGCCTTATGGTTGAAATTTGTTACGATTATTGTTGTTCGTTCATAACACCTCTTATGCTAATCAGTACAAAGTATCCGGTACATGACCCCCTATGCTCCGTGGTGTCGCATGCACCGCACCCATATACACACGAAACTTGCGATGTGCTTCTCCCGATTTGAGCGAGTGTGAACTTGATAAAGATGTTGGATGTGCTTAAAGAGTGGCCCTGGCGTTTTGTCTTGATCGCAAGACATGATAGTAATGTTGATGTACAAAAATACACATTCAACCACCCACGCGAGAAAAGTTCGGGTCGTAATGTCGCAATGATGCTGAAAGCAATACAATGTAGAACAGTGCGACAAACATATCGCGTTACAACGCAGCGTCGTATAAGCAGTACAGAACGAGGATGGGCTGGGTCCAGTCGGAGAAGGCTTGCCGGTCGCCGAGAACGACATTGACAGCAAAATGTGAGCCGGGAAAGAGATAAGCTTATGATGGTTGCAAAGCGCTTGGTAATTCAAATGCCGAGCCCAGGATGCGTAAAGGACATGAGCTGCGCGCTCAAGCTCTCTGTTCAAAAATGCAGTGCTTGTAAGATATTGTACGTTGGTATGTCGTCAAGCCAACAAGTAGTTCAGGATGTCGAAAAAAAAGTGCGTGCGCTGCGAGAATGGTGAGATGAATGGACTGATAGAAGGGCAACGACAGGTTGTGCAACTAGATACGAGTCTCTCAGTAAGTGTTGTTAAGGTTCCCCAGAGAAGTACGATGAGGCTGCATGTTCCGACTTTGGCATGACTCGGGATGCAAGCTGCGAGTTACCGGTGAGCTCTGCGACTGAGAGTGGCTGAGAGGCGTATAGCGATGACCGCTCACCAGTGCGCAATCACTCGAAGACTCGCCGCTCAACGAGTTTCGCTTTGACAAAGAACTAGGGCTATAGCTGTACAGATTGGTCTGGCAACTTGGTCGTGCCATTTGGCGGTTCTCGCGTACATATGAGTAGTTCGTAGCTGCTGCTGGTGCACTCATCACGTCGAGAAGACCAGACGTGCTGAAATTGAGTTCCAGTTCAGATGCAGTGGTTGTTGTTGCTGTATGATCAGCAGTGGATGTCGTGTTTGGCAGGTAGTCCATTTTGCTCTTTGCATTTTCTGGCATGGTCGGGGATATCGCTTGCGGAAAAGTATCTGCTGGTACCGCCGTGGACGCATTGATGTGGTTTTCGCCGTCCGGGGTCCAAGGTAGTAAAGGTTTCGCGTATGAGCCCCTACCGGTACTGTCCATAGCCCAGGTGCCAATGGCCTGAGCAGAGCGAAGACGAGCATCTTGCATCTGGTCTATAATATTGCGATTGGTCTGTGCCGGGCTGGGTTGTGGCATCGGAAGCTGTCTCTGAGGTACACCAGAATCTAGACAAATGGGTTGTCGGGGGTGATGTCTCTCAGGTAACGACAGGTGCAGAGATGATAGCCCTGTATTGAGGGGGGATGTGTCCGAAGACGTAGCTAGTCGATGACTTGTATGAGCGAAATGTAAGTCGTGATCGAAGTATGTGCCTCCTTGTTGCAGAGCCTTCGCAGTCGGCTGAGTCCAGCGACATGAAGGTGGGTACATATTCGTGTTTGCCACTGCTGTAGACTGAGGTATGTACGCTTGAGGCTGCTCAAGATTGTAAGCTTCAACTGGCGACGTGTCTTCAGAATAAGGTAGGGTCCAGTTTGACGAGCACATTGGCTTTGTATCAAGCTGATGATACTGCTGAGCCGACATCGGGCGTTGGTAAAGAGCGCTGTTACCTCCTGTAGAGTAGATGGACATCATGTTGTGCGCACTAGCCATATCACTGGCCATACTACTGAGGCTGTAAGCCATGTTCCTGTCATCTATTATCTTATGGACGGCGTCGGATCCCACCTGTCAGACTTAGCACAGATATGCAATGTAATCATCTGACGTACTCTGTGAAATTGGCAATGCGTTGGATCAAGTCCAGCCTGTCGACAGTTTGCACAGCCAGAACCATTTCCAGGATCACCGCTGCATCGGATCTTCCTCTTACGGCATCGTGCGCACTGGGCATTATGTCAGTAAAATTTGGGACTAGATACCTACGAAACTTGTATAAGGTAGGGGCAATTGCGTTTTCATTCCGGTAAGAAGGCGCCAACTGATCTTGAGGTACCTGTTGACATACCGCTAGTGCAATGCGACGTCTCGCTGGTCCAGCTCCCATCATCGGCTCTTCCATGCTAGCTCGGCTGTGAATACTGCCCACTGGACCGCCTATGGGATAACCGCGTGGATTTTCTCTCGTGTTTTGAGATAGCGCTAGCGGAGCATTACGTTCGTAGATGTAGTTCGGATATGATAGGTTGTGAGGCAAACAGCGTCTGGACGTATCGTAATCCATGACTGACATGGTGGCGAATCAATTAAATTTTAGCTCTTTGGGTTCTCGTTGACTTGAGAGGTCGACTTACATCACACCAAGAACGAGGACGACGATTGTTGACGAAATGCGCTTGGAGAGGCTTCGGATGGTGTTCACGAGGTGCGATGCCCGAGTCAAGAGTACTCAGTAGGCAATGACTGGACCGTGAGCGTTGCTCCACGGAAAAGTGCAATTGACCGGTGAGCAGATCAAACAATGATCTGATGGCAGGACTATGCTTATAGCCTAAACGAGTCCCTTGCGTGGTAACACTAGGTCCAAAGAGTCGCTCAATGATTGACGTGGTTGGAGCAATGCGAATGATCAACTTCGAATCTGAGTATCGAACGCGAGACTGTTTGTACTTTCCACTGATGAGGCCATCATGTTAGCTTCTCGGACACCTGCATGCATGCATGCGCGATACGATCACCGCTAGGTAACAGAGGCCTTGAGCATGCGCTCCCAAGAGAGCGTTGTCCAAGCGCCGCGGAGAAGAAGACAGGTGAAACATTGTACTGCTTAGGCCGTGTTCTGATCCCGCTTCACAACAAGCGCCAGAGCCGGTTAGAGGCCTACAAATGATCAACACATGGGCACTGCTTTTCTCATGAGGGGTTCTCCTACAGCTGTGAGGCTTCAGCAAATAGCTCAGTCGGGCAAACACGAATTACTCTCCTACTGCGAAGAAGCCACGTTATCAACTGGAAATGGCCTTTCGCAAACATCCATTAGATGTTTGTAACCTGCGTGGTACTACCGCGGATCCGGGAGATAAGGCACAATTTTGACGCTGTACTTCAACTCGTCCTGGTCTAAGGCCAGTGGGCAAGGTCCGCAAGGGTATCGAAACCGTCAAGATACGCTCAAATTATGAGGCGCGAACTCTGCAACGAGAAAGAAAGGCTGTTGTCTGGCAAAAGTGCGCATTCACGAGTTTTGGCGCCCAGAATAGCGCTCATAATATGCATTGACATGTTTGATCATATGGAGGATTTGCTGTTAGTCCAACTAACTCCCTGACTGCCCATGGTTTGCAATGAAACGTACCTGCAGATGACAGCCACTTTCGTGAAAGAGGTTGCTGGTTTGCTCGAGCCCGAGCCCGAGCCAAGACCACTGGTAAAAACCATGCTCACGTCATTTGCCAACAACCTGTCCAACCTTACCAGTTTGATCATTGGAAATCTCCCAGGAGTAGACAAAGAAGCTTGCGATAGGCGATTCAACAGCCCTGCACTCTAGAAAATGTACGCTGCCGCTTTCGCGCCTCATAGCCCCACGGTGAATGGATATACGGGGAAAGCTGGGGAAGAGTTCCGGTGGGTACCATGCCTATTCCAGACCGTATTCGACGATACAGTACTCTTGGATAATGGACCGGCTTCTAGATCGTTACATCCAAGAACCATTTGAGGCATGCTACATAGCGTATCTTAAAACGATGTTGCGCGTTCAATATGTGAGTAGGATTCGGGCCTGCTTGAAGGCTGGCCCAGTTACTGACCGAGACAAGCACGCCCTGTACTGTGGAGAGTTTTACTAAAGTGGCGCTTCGATTATTGAGACAAAGTCCTTTTGCGCGCATATAATGGAAACTTGGAACGATCGATCACTCTGTGCAACGAGCCAATGAGCGCAGCATAAACTAACGCCAAGGAGCAAGCAAACTTTGGTGTACAGTCTGTACAAATGACCTATCATCGTGAAGCAGTCTTTGGTCCATCAAAATCTTCATACCCCAGTAAGCAAAGATTTGCACTAGTGTTTGGTTCGTGTTGCACAATTGTGGCAGGGTGGGCTATGCCCAGGATCTGTCCGAGGTCCGTGGGATTGGGATGACAGGCCGCTTACAAGGCTCGTGGATCCATCGTTGCTGTGCGTCTCTGGACATAGTATGTACAAGTATGCACGAGCGAAGTGCTGAAGCTCCGTTTTCGCAGTGACAGTGCCACCGCACTTGTAATTATCAGCCATGCTGTGTCTCCTCCATGAGACAGGACAGCCCATGTGACCTTATGCACAGCGGCGACTATGGGAACTTCCCAGCTGCTGGCAAGATTCTTTTAGGGCACATAGGTATAGGATCAATTGGGTCGCTCATGGATCTGAGCTGTCAAGCTTCGATTGGTAGCAGGTCGAAGCGAGAAGTAGAAGCCCGCCCTCAAGATTGCAGCAACCGACGACGGGGAGCTGCCCCTAGTGTACACGTCGACGTACTTCGGTGATCGCTCTTTGGTTAGGCACCCCTTGCATAATGGGACCGGGGATTTCGGATCGATGCGCAGCAGGCAGCGCACCGTCTTCCCGAACATTGGACATGGATGGCTTTCAGACACCGGGTAACACTCAACGGCCCGCCTCTTGTAGGTACCTAAAGCTCCTTTCAGATACCCTTATTATTTCTGGACAAGGGCTTGACAGACACGGAAGTCTGCGTCGCTTTGGCGCGTATCTCATTCGACCTGTCAAACCAGTAGCGTCTGCATCGACCCCCACCCTTGTATGTGGATAATGGAGACTGAAAGATGGTGTGGAATGGAATGCGAAATGATATGAAGGCTGCTGAGGCACGTTGCCCAGGGAGTATTGGTTCCGCAGCTTGCGAGACGTGAAGGTGGAGAAAGGCGACATGTACCTGACGCTAAGCCGCTTCGGGTGTTACATCATGGTGACTAAGCGGCAAGGCTAACGTCTTGGATCAGTAAGTGGGCCGGATCAGTAAGTGGGCCGCCTCACCAAAACCAGCGCGACTCTTTACGCAATAGCTCCACAACAACACAAGATAATAGAATAGAATTTTAGAGATAGCTAGTCTATTACTACCTACATTAAGTCCGCGTGTGTCCTTAGACGTGACATTTTGTACACGTTAGCGGCGCGCGCTAACGTCCTAGAGTAGCTAGAGCTTGTTCTACCTCCGCGACTACCCTTTCTGCCTCTGCAGCGAGCTGCTAGCCTTGCTAAGCCTGTAGCGCTCCTCTACGAGCTATATATTAACGCCGCTAATCTCTTCTACGTTACTAGTGCTAACTAGCTCTACGCAGCTTTTTATTCTCCTCTGCGAGTATAGTTGCTAAGTTTATCGCAAGCTAAGCGCTTTTAGTAAGTTAGCAGATAGCTAAAGTAGTTAGACTCTCTAATTGCTAACAGAGCCTATCTTAGAGATAGCGTACTTACTACTAAAGCTGTGCTACTATACGCGGCGTCTCTGCAGCCTATGCGACGTTGTTGTCTGCTGTAGTTGCTAGTAGAGACGGCGTACGGATAACTGTAAGCAACAATAGGACGCGGTCTAGACAAGGAGGGATAAGCCCTATCGCCTAGAAGCTAGCCTAGATGTTCTGCTCTGTAAATACTACTAGCCAGATCCGTGTATAGGTAGTAAGGAAGTCTACCTTATTAATATAGTAGACGCCTTAGCGAGCGAGCTCTTAGATCTTATAACTGTACGCTCGCTTAAGCGGCGAGAAGCAGCTTACATTAAGCGGCTAGAGGAGGTAGGAAGTGTAAGGTAGCATACAGAGGGTAATAATGTTGTTCTCTATGCAATACTAGTTAAACTTAGGCGTAGCGTAGCTACTATAGCTATCTAGAATTAGAAGCTAGTAGACTCTACGCGTACGAGACGCTGTATATCTATTAAAGTACTTTACCTACTTAACACTAAGCTTATCTGTTGTCCAGCCGTTGTCTAATACAGCGACTACCTAGTCTAGCGGGATGTAGTAGTACTAGCTAGCCTAGTAGTACTTTCTAAACAAGATTACGAAGGGTAGAAGATACTAACTAGAGGCGTTAATACACTTAATTGCTGTAGCCTACTCTTAGTTGCCTAGCTGTACAATAGTAGCGCGGCCTACTGTATCTAAGCTAGTAACTACCTTAGACGTCGCTGCGACGCCTATTATAAAGCTAGTCTTATTAAAGTTGTAGGTATTAATATCCTGTATGCCGTACGCCTAGCGCGTCTCCTTAACAAGCTTAAACCACGCTGCGATAGCAATAGGATCCTTACAGCGAGCGCGCTAGCTATAGAACTTCCTATTCTACTTTATCTATAGCTCTAGCTAGCTATTAACAAAGCGCGACACCTACTTCTAGCTAACAGGTTGTAGAGGCGGATCTTAGCCACGCGCGGCGAGAAGAGCGTCTGCCATACGTCGTACGTCGATAACCTAGGGCGGAAAGCCTTATTAATTAAGGTCTAGGATCTACTGCACAAGAGACTGCTCTTTAATAGGTAGTAGCTTACGGTTAACAGATGCTGTCTCTAATCGCGGCTGGGTACTGTGAAGGCGTCGTTAGAGCGTCGACTTTGGCACATCGTACGCTTTTGCTAGGGCGTAAATTGCTTAATTTAGGTTATTGTAATAGGATGCTATAGCAAGGCTTATTCTGCCTTCGCGAGAAGTCTGTATAGAGCGTTGTTGTCGCGGCATTGTGGTTGTTGTGTAGAGAGTCGCGCTGGTTTTGGTGAGGCGGCCCACTTACTGATCCGGCCCACTTACTGATCCAAGACGTTACGCACCGGCCTTGGACGCTGTCGTCGCGCGTTGACGAACATTTGCGACAAACACTCGTTTGCGGCACGACATAACCCAAATCATGTCTGTGCTGCTGGAAACGTCACTTGGTGATATCACCATCGACCTGTTGGTCGACGATGCGCCCAAATGCTGTGAAAAGTAAGTCGACCCAATCCCTACGCGCGCCTTGGGTTCTTGCACCTGCATGCCGCATGCTCGATCCCGCTGTCTTTCCAAGCTGAGCATACAACAGACACTGACAATCTGTCGCCTTAGCTTTCTCAAGCTGTGCAAAGTCAAGTACTACAACTTTGCGCCTGTTCATAGCGTCCAACCAAACTTCTCCTTCCAGACTGGCGACCCCATCGGCCCGGGTTCCAAAGACAGCGACGGCGGCCGTTCAATATGGGGCTTGCTCGACCCCACAAAACCAGCGAAGAAGACGTTTGTGCCAGAGTTCAAGCCGAAGCTCAAGCATGCCGAGATGGGAACCGTCAGTATGGCTACTGCGCCGAATCCCGAAGATCCAGACGAGCGGTTTGCTGGCAGCCAGTTCATCATAACGCTGGGAGAGAATATCGACTATCTAAACGGCAAAGCTGCCATATTTGGAACAGTAGTAGAGGGGTTTGACACATTGGAGAAGATTAACACGGCATATATCGATGACCAGGGCCAGCCACTCAAGGACATTCGCCTACTACACACAGTCGTCCTCGATGACCCATACGACGACCCCGCTGGCCTCGTGGAGCCACCGGAGAGCCCTGTACCTTCGGCTGCGCAGCTCGCCACCGTCCGCGTCGCCTACGATGAGAACCTTGACGAGGACAATGACCCAGAAGCCTTGGAAAAGGTTCGCAGAGAACGCGAGGCGCGTGCACAGGCACTCACGCTTGAGATGGTTGGTGATCTGCCGTTTGCCGAAGTAGCACCTCCTGAGAACGTGCTGTTCGTGTGCAAGCTGAACCCAGTGACGCAAGACGAGGATCTGGAGCTTATCTTTTCGCGGTTCGGCAAGATTCTCAGCTGCGAGGTCATCCGGGATAAGCGCACAGGCGACAGCCTGCAGTACGCCTTCATCGAATACACCAACCAGAAGGACTGCGAGCAGGCCTACTTCAAGATGGATGGTGTTCTGATCGACGACCACCGCATACACGTCGACTTCTCGCAGTCCGTCTCAAAGATAGCCGACGATTGGCGAGACGTTACAAACAAGAAGAGGAGAAGGGCTGCCGGCGGTTTTGGTGGTATCGACAATCTCGAAAGGAAGAAGCAGTATCGCGATGGCTCTGGGCGCCAGATCATGTCAGATTCTGTTGTAAACAATCTGGTGGTCGATCGAGGTGTTGCACAAGACACTACACAACGGTCAAGCGACAGCGGCAAGGATGGACGACGGGCTGATACACGTAGGCGTGAAAGGAGAGAAGAATACCATGACGACCGCTTCAAGCGGAATCGTAGCCGGAGTCCCAAGCGCGAACGTCGCGATGGCGACGATGGACGGTACAATGATCGGAGGCGAGAGCGAAGTCGTAGCCCAAATCGCCATCGTGACAGCCGCCGGGACAGGAGTCGGGATCGCTATCGCCGCGATGATCGAGACCGCCGACGTTGAATCCACGACGCCTCGTAGGTCGATGTGTCATGAAGCGTAGGTGTTTGGTTCACATCCATGTGGTGCGGTTCCGGTGTTTGGGATGAGGGTTTGGATCGTACTGGTAGTATCGCAACATTTGGCTGGCTGTTCTAAATGGGTAATGGAAGCCATCCTGGTTCACCAATGCGGAACACAGGATTCGATATCAAGTACCACTCCATATACATCACATCACTAAGCATCCTGTTCAGTGAATCATATTGATTTGCTTCCTTCTTTCCTATTGTTTATCCTGTTCAATCTTGGGTGGAAAAAAGACTTATATGTATATGCTCGCTGACCTCAAGTACAAAGACGGAACAACTGCAGTCAAACAAGAAGAAAAGTTTGCATTATGCTCTACACAAGTATTGGAGCTTCTACATCATCATTGTCGAAGCTGCTAGCTAGCAACTGCATGTAAGAAGGCGCTAGTATTCCAGTTCAAGTTGTTATCGCGTCGATCAAGCACTGATGATGGATGATTCGGACGCCGTCCTCTATAGCAAGGTGATGGTAAGCCAAAGAGTGTTCGTTTCTGAGAACAGCTGCGATGTTCCGTAAACAGTGCAGTTCTCATCATTACCGGTGATGAGCCGCGGTCCGTGGTACGTGTTCAAAACTATTCCTCTGCTTCATTCAGAGCCGGTCGCAGAATCGTGCGATGATGGAGCGGCGTCATCAGTCTCTTCATGCTCGTAAAAGTCGAGAAGCTCATCGCAACATGACCACCAAGTAGTCTGCATCTCCAGCTCGACGTCTAGTGCCTCGAGTAGGCCGACGGGAGGCAGCTCCGGTTCGAAGATCTTTGCGAATTGCGTCTCGAGCATGTGGATTGCTGAGTGCCAAGCACCCATGCCCAGACTCTTCAGAAAATCACGGGCATCGACGCGGCAATGGGGTATCTCGTGGAGTAGCTTTGGGATGAAGTCGTCAACATTCCCGCTTTCAGTGCATGTAGCGATAGCGGCTTGATAGAGGGCAGATTTAGTTGTGAATTTAGCGTCTTCCATGTTGCCAGCCTCGACCATAGCCGCTGCGTAGATTTCGCGGTAGTGATGGTAATTCCATGCCATAAATGGCGAGACTTCCAAGCTGAAGTTGTGTTCTGGGAACCAATCGCTGCGGAGAAACATTGGGACAGCTGCAGCACCCACACAGCGTGGTGCAGCCATGGCGTTGTCCCAGTCGATGATTCCGGTCACATTGCCCTCCTCGTCGACAAGGATGTTTTGCAGATCGAGATCGTTGTGGCGGATGGTAAATGTCTCGCTAGTCGGCTCATGGAAAGCAGGCTGGGCGAAGATGAGATTGAGGATGATGCGGATACCGTTGCGTCGACGGATTGCGTCCACGTCGCCTGGCTCGCGACATTCATCCAGGTGTTTCGTTTTAGCTTTTATGCGAGCCTCTAGATACTCCTGGGCAGTAGCAGCCGGTTGGCGTTTGAAAGAATCATCGGATACGCCCTTGAAATGACATGTGGGACCAATGCCAGTGACATTACCGTAGTCGTCAAACATCGGTGCTCCGATGCCCTTGAATTCAAGGCTCTGGATTTGTGTCATCACTTTTGCCAATGAGCGTAGGAAGGCAAGGCGCTTCTTCTCGATATGGGGAGGCGGGACGTCCGCATGACGGAAGGCGCCATAGTCACCTTCGAAGGGGTAGTCTTCGGGAAACCAGAGGGTGTGGGCAGGCTTTCCAGGCAGCATTGTCATCATAATATAAGGGAAGCCAAGCGCGTTTTTGTGGCAAGTAGAGTAGTCGATAACTTGTGCGACGGGTGCAGCAGTGTTCTTGCGAATGTACTCGATGAGCTGAGCCTCGCGCTCTAACACGTATGCATCTTCATCTGTCCAGTGCTCAACAGTTCCATGACCGGGAATGCGGACCACGAAGCTGCGCATCTTTCCGTTATCGTAAATATTGACAAAGGTTGCCGCATTGTATGTGCCCTTGTCGCGGCGCGCTACAGCCACGTAGTCGGCGGAAGTGGACAGGTTACAGGCGATGAAAAGCTCGTGGTACTTCGCATCTGAGATGGCTTCGATGGTCTTGAACTCACAACGCGGGTGAGAGCCTTCGTCTTCGCCTTCGTCGTCGTCTGGAATGACATCCACGGTCTCGCACTGCTGGACTGGCTTATCGATCTCGGACCGCACACCTACACCGATGACGGGGTCACAACGACCAGATTGCGCGCTAGCAAACTTGAAAAGTCGTGGGAGAATGAACTGCTTGTAAGTAGCCTTGAGACGTCGGCACAAACGATCTTTCATTCCCTCCTTTAGACAGAGCTGCTCTGGCTCCACAGAGATCCCCTCTTCAGCATGGCCCACAGAGTTGGTGGTATCGCTAGGAGTCATCTGTCTCATCAAGGATGTCAAGAGCTTATCTGGTTCCTGAACGGGTGTTTGTCGTGGATTCGGATGGGATTCAGGAGATGGAGAGAGACCGGGCACGTAGAACGTCTCGCCACAATCGGGAGCCGGGAGAGAATGTTCAGTTGGCACAGTAGAATTTGAGGATTTTTGAGACAGCGAACCGGTGTTACAGTTGTCTAGGTTCTGGTTGGACGATGTTGTGGCGGTCGATGCGTTGCTTGGTAGATGGTTCGGCGAGGCCGCCCGCTTCGTTGGTGAAGTTTGTCCAGAAATCTTGCGGCTCAGGGTAGCGGAGAGAGTGTGGCAGATGTTCTTTCCGGCCGTGACCACCTTTTCGAATGAGTTGGGTGGAACAGTATGTGGTGACGCAGAAGAGTTGAAATCGGAAGACAAGCTGGTAGCCACAGCGTTGACGCCCTTTTTATTCTGGAAGCCAAACATCATTGTGTAAGTATCCTGTACCCGTCCGCCGTGTTTCGGGGACACAATGGAACGTTAGTGGTCAGGTACTGCCGACTCAGAATCTGAGTGTTTCTGTCTTGGAAGTTGAGTTCCAAGTGTCGAACAAAGAGTGCAAAAGGACAAAGGCGCAGAGTGGAATGGTCTTATACCAAGAAGGGTCCGGGCGCACCGAGTGAATACAATAGCCCAAGACTGCGCTTTCTGTTGGGCCAGTCCTTGAAGAACGAGTTGCGTCACATACAATGCAAGATGATGAGTGAAGAGTATTTGGCACCCCGAGTCTCAGCGGCTGTCCGGGCTCCTGCGCCCGTTACTGGAGCTCTATTTTAGAAATAGAATTAAAACCAAAGGGCCGCCGTGTGAATCCAAGCAATGCTGTGTAGCTTCTAGGTTATGCTAGGCTTGTGAAGTTCGTCGTTTGGATGATTATACACTACGTAGTCCCATATCTTGTAGATTGAAGCAAAGGATCAACACGTTACTGAGTAAATGGTTTAGATATCGTCCCTTATTTGCTCCAGAACTGGCAGTGTAGGGACGGGTAAGGAAACCCGCATCGCATCGGGACAAGCTTTTCGGATACTCGTCAAAAGGTATACGAATCAATAGGCATAGGTACTATTGCGTACAATAGCCTTTTAGACATGACCAAGTATGGGCTCTAGTAGAACCTTTATAAGAGTTTCTGTATCTCTTGGGCCTCGTAAATCATGTACATGTTACAAGTAACAAGAAGGATTCTCTCCTTGACGTGGGGCAGAGAGTTGGAAGCCGACCAGTGTCCACGTCAGAAGGTAATGATCATCACGGGATGATGGTCACGTGGTCGACATCCCGCCAAGGCTTGCCATCCGGGATGATAAGGGATGTGTGGGATGGCAGGGCCTGGAGCAATGGGTATAAGAATGTGTTGGATCTCATTATTACACTCGTTGTGGTCAACTCAAATAGTTCATCCCTCACACGGATTGTCAACTAGTTGTTCTATCGTTATAGAATTGGATTGTCTTTTACCTTTGGTTAACTTCGATAACTCTTTTCCATACGAATCGCCAGACAAACCGCACGGCTTACTGCTTTAGTCTACCTCGCCTTAGTACGGACCGAGCTTAGAGGAGTATAGCCTAACCCCGTGTAACAGTACAGTGCTATCAAAGCATAGACGAAACTTACCATGAGTGACAGGTGCGGCCTATTTCAAGCTGTTGCAATTCACCTCTTGCGACTCACAGTGTATCAAAAGGCCCCTCCTCTCTTTGCCATAAGTACTCATACACATTTCATGCAATTGCCTCAGCGAACACTCCACCAAGGACCACAACTACTTTCTCGACAACGTACACACTCGGAGCTCTTGCGCCTACGGTTCACCCACTGTCGATTTCCCCATTCCTTACAGCCCGAGCCACATCAGTTGCAAGGACCAATACCTGTCTACCTCACCCTCAACCGCAACACATAGCCGCGGTATAGTCTTCTCAGTCAGCCATTACCTGTGCCGTCCATAGTAAACTTTGGCGATCAAACAACCAAGCAGTAACCCAAGATGCCTAGCTTCCAGAGGTTCAAAAGCAAGTTACCTGCTAGAGAATCCAGGAAGAACAAGGAGGCCAATTCGTTTCCTCTTCGGCTGACTTTTACGGAGCAAAAGCAACCCGACGAGTACGTTATCCAAAGTTACGACGACCTCTTTTCCAAGACTGTCCGTGTCTGGAACAGCGGTGCCTGGAATGACAATGTCATGAACGGTGCCACGGGCGCTCTGTTCAACTCGTCCCACCACGTGCCGGACGGGGGTAGCAAGAGCCGGAAGGCTTTCAAGGACGGCACGTTTGGATTCTGCCTGGAGTGGATTGACTTTGAGTACGAGGCGAGGGTACATCGTGTCCGCTGCATGAACGAGTTTAGCACAAGGTCGCAGCAGTGCATGGACCACCCAAAGGCAGTTTTCAAAGACGGCCCAAACCGGGTTTATGACCTGATGAACTGGCATGAGACGGTCACCTGGGGCATGATCAAGGATACCGACGCCAAAGAGGCTCCATTGACGGATGATCAGCTCAAGGCAAACGCCGTGGAGGAACTGAGACATCTCCAGGTCAAGATGGATGAGGCAATCCAGAACGGTCAGTACGTTGACGAGCTGAATGCCAAGATATCAGCCAAGGAAAAGGCAATCAGCAACAAGACCTACTTGCTGGAGAGAAGATCGGACACGACGGTGGCCACTTGCCACTTCTCTTCATCGGGTGCCATTTACAACTCCCGGACAACCGGCAACAACTCGGCACCAGGCAATAAAATGCTCGACGACAAGGCCAAGCGTAACCCAAACGACAAGAAGAAGGGCAAGACGGATTACACCAAAGGCTTTACCAAGAACCTTCCAACAGTCGGCGAGTAGACCCGCACTCACACAGGCAGCAGAGACAATTAAGCAAACATTGTCTTGCCTAGAACCTTTCTTGCGGCGAATGACGCACCGAACACTGCGCTACACCCGCCCATCACCCACGAAATCCCATTTCCTCTTCTCTCTTGGTTTTTCTCCAAGCTCGGCGCTGAGCGCTTATATGGCGAAGATAGCATCCCAAGTGTTTTGTTTTATATAGCGTTGTCGTTTTTCAAGTATGATATAAGCATGTCCGTTATTATCTCCTGCTGAATCGTGATGCATGGTGATGCCTTGTGTGATGACGAAAGAATATAGACGTGAGCCGCTGTACGAGACGTTGATGGATTGCAATCTAGCATACCCTGCGGTATAGCGTGAGTAGGAAACCGCACCCGTTGAGAAGTCGTCGACGCTCTCAAGCTACCGCTCAGGTGTTCGCGCCTGGTACCTTTTCGTGAGTATACACTGAAGTCTTACGTAGATTCTTCGCGCCCTCATACATGTGCCATCCCGCATACAGAGACCCGATGCTACACAACTCCTTCGCTTTGTCTTTTGGGTATCTGGGCATTCAAACAGCGCTTTGTTGTGAAGAGTCTACTTTACACTCAGTTTAGTGACGTTTCAAGAGTGTATATGTCGACTATGCGTGCCGGACAAAGGCAAGGACCAAGACAAAAAATTGGAAGACATTCCAAAGCGGTAGAGGATAAAGTCAAGCAGAATAAGCTCACTGAAGCATTAGCGCTATATGCCTTCCCCAACCCATTTTAGGTGCGTGTTAGTGAAGAATGGATACATGAGCCCTTGAAGGAGCAAGCGCGATGCACCCAATTTGTAAAACGTCTCGGCTTAGACATCATCCACACCCCAAAAACCCAGGCTCCCCCAAATGATGGATTTGGTGGAGAAACCAGCTTGGCAACATCATTGCATGGATAAATCGCCAGTGACGATAGCTACCTCAGATGCTGGAATGTACTTGCGTATTATATCACGCTATATTCTCATGGTCCCTTTGACCACCCAGACACTTTTGTGTACGCCATGGAAAAGAAACAAAAAAACGCAACGCCGGACACCCGTATCTTACGCCGATATACGTCCCCATGAGAAAAAGCAGTCTTGATCTTTGAGATCGGGTATCAAAATGCGAAAGTGAGTGTTCGTGCTTCTAGATATGCGGGGGACAAATGCTCGCGCAACGTCATGGTGAAAAACGTAGTTGTGAAAGAGGAAAGATGGAAGCTTCAAACTGACCGCAAGAAGGGTCATGGGAAAAGGAAAACAGTGAAGAACCTGTTCGTCTTGGGAACACACTAGCCCATACCGAATAGGTACTTGAGCTCATTCAAATTGAGACGCGTCAGACTCTTTGAAGCCTGCTCGTCAAGAGCGGCATTGATTTCGTCGCGCTTCCTGTCCTGAATGGCAACAATACGGTCTTCAACAGTCTCAGGCACGATAATGCGATGTACATAGACTTCGCGCTCCTGGGGCATGCGGTGAGCACGGTCAATAGCCTGCTCTTCGATGAACGGGTTCCAGAAAGGATCAAGTATGATGACCTGCGATGCCTTCCAGAGATTGAGACCAGCGTTACCAGCTTTGAGAGAGACCAACATGACGTTTTCGTTTGAATCATCCATGAAAGCGTTGACGGCGTCGGCGCGCTCATCCATCTTCATGCTGCCATCATAACGTTGATATGTGATTCTCTCGCGATGCAGAGGAACTTCGACAAGATCGAGCAAGGACGTGAATTGAGAAAAGACCAGCGTCTTTTCCGTCGGGTCGTTTTTCTTGATCTCCTTGATCAGTTCAACAGTCCTGTTGATCTTCGCAGACGGAATGTAGGTCTTGTCTAGACGGCGCAGGTAGCGCTTCTTAGCGCCCTTGTTGCGAAGCGACTCTTTCTTGAGTTGGGCAAGAGTCTGCTTGGGTTTGGCACGTGCCTTGCCCTTGCCTTTGCTGCGTTTGTTCGACTTCTTGGGTTTAGACTTCACCTTGGTCTCGGATGCGGAGCCGAGGTCATCATTGTCCTCCGCCTCATCGGCTGCGTACGCATCGTCTTCATCGTCATCAACGATGAAACCAGCTAGATTACCCTTCTTGTCAACATCTGGCGCGTCGTCTTCGTCCCCAGAGTCAGAATCAGAGTCTTCGTCCTCGGCCTCGGCTTCCTCTTCCTCTTCAGATATGTCGGCCGACCCAAGACGATCAGGGCAGTGGACCTTGCAGAAGTGCTTGTAGTCCGTTATCAGCCTGGCCTTTAGCTCGCCACGACAGTGTGGACACCTAGGCGTGCTGGTCTCGTCGTTCCCATCCTGCGCGGCGCGCATTGCCGGATCAATGAGCTTCTGGACACACTCACCGCATACCGTATGCCCACACGGGATGATGATGGTCGGATTCGGATCAGCCTCGAGGCATATAGGACACTCAAATGTATCGTTTGCCTTCAGCCGCACAACAACATCATCATTCAACTCCTCCGCACGGATCAAGAGGTCGTCTTCGGCAATACCCTCAGTCGCCGGTTGGCTGAGGTCCTTGATCAGATGTGGATGACAGCATGCTTGGCGGAGGCGAAGCAGTAGAACCAGAACGTTGGCGTAGTTGGCTGTGACAGTACCCTTTTGAATGTATTTGTTCATCTGAAGCTGCGACTTGGTTTCTAGAGCCTTGTAGAGGGCGAATTCTTCATCTTCAAACTCGACATTATCAATAGCCGAATGCTTGGGTGGGACCACGGAAACAGGCTCTCCATCGACAACGGAATTTTTCTGGCGCCGGAGCATGATGGCCTTGATCAGGATTTGAATACGATCGAGCGCGCGCTTCTTCATGTGCTCGTTGGTATTCTTCATGGGCTATAATTCGTTAGCAAGTTGTAGTACTGTAAGGTCAGACTACTCTGCACTTACTTTGGCAATCTCGAGACTGAACTTGGTCCATGTACAATACGGCTCTGCCTTCAAAAACCGGAGGAGTGGGAAAAGCTCGTCAACGCTGTTCATCATAGGCGTCCCTGTCATGCACAAACGGTGTCTGGCCATAAGATCAGCGCAAGCCTTGGAGGACTTGGAGTTGCGGTTCTTGATGTTGTGAGCTTCGTCTATGATGATGCGGTACCACATGCACTCTTGCCCCAGCAGCGCGAGCCTGTCCTTGGCTTTACGACGCATGCTCGGACTGCGCAGCTCTTGGTCGTTGAGCAAAGCCTCCTTGGGAGACTCCCTCTGTTTGTACTCCGAGGTGAGAGATCCGAACGTGGTCAAGACAATATCGTATTGACGAAGCTGAGCAAAATCAGCGTTCTTGCCACTACCATGGTAGAGGTGAACACTGAGCTTGTGACGGGGATGGACATGACGTTCAATCTCCTTCTCCCACTGCCGCATGAGAGCAACGGGTGCAATGATAAGTGTCGTCTTGCAGGCCAAATTCGTGGACGGGTTCCCGCAAATGAGAGCCAGAGCCTGTATTGTCTTGCCCAGACCCATCTCGTCTGCCAAGATGCCGCCCTTGGTCGAGCCCCGCTCCTTCTTGAGCAGCCATGTGAGACCGATGCGCTGGTATTCCTTCAGTTTACAGGTCATGTTATTCGGTGTGGGCTCTCGATCTTCAATGTTCTCGCCATCATCCTTGATATTCTCAAAAAGTTTCTCTATCGCGGCCGCCTCATCAACATTGAGAGGAAAACTGCCATAGTTGTCTTCGTCACTGTCCCTCCCTCGCATGAAAGGAGAAGGGTAGCCTGCTCCGGCACGTTGATGAAGAGGGGCTGGCTGCTGAAATCCGTAGCCACTGCCCGGTGCACTCGGTGCGATCAGAAACTCAACAAGCTCTTCTGGAGCCATGAATTCCTGGTTGAACACATCAGCTGGCGCCATGAGGCCATTATCATGGCCACCTTGGTAAGCGTTTAGCTCTGGAAACGGCTCATGGAACGGATGCTGAATGGGATCTGATTGCGCAAACGCACAAGCAGGGGGCTCAAAGCGCTCCGGCGAAGGTGGATCAGATCCGGTCAGGTCGACAAAGGGCATGGACTCATACTGACGAGCAGAAAAGGACTGCCGGTTAGGAAGTGATTGTGACCAAGGGCCGACAGGCGAAGTTGGAGTTACCGGACTCGGCTGCCCACTGACACGTTTGGCGTTGGGATAGTCGGATGACCCCCGGCTCCGTTTCCGGCTCTGTTTGGGTTCAGGCAGGGGTGGCGAGGGTACCTGCAAGCCGTACGACGCACCGTTACTGTATGATGGGCCGCCGTGGTAGTTTGTGGGGTCGTTGGCTTCAGCATCGATTTCACTTTGCCGCTGCTCGTCCGACAGCCTCTGGTACAGCTCGCCGAGCATGTTCTCGTAGAATGGCCTGTCATGGACGTTGACGTTGGGCAGGACGGTATTGATGAGCTCAATGTGCTCTTGAAGGTTCATGGCTTCCTGCGATGCCATCTTGGTCCGGGCACTGCCGTGGTAAAGTACACGAGCGATAGGGGGACAGTTGTAGCAGAGGGCGTGGTGATGGGGGGCTGTGTCGCAAGTGGTGCAGCGCAGACGGTGTTACAGGGAAAGGGCGCGAGGAGCGCTGCGGCGGCAAGGCGAAAGTGAATGCGAAGAATCCTGTGGTGGTGAGCGTGAGGCCCAGAAATCAGGCTGCCATGCCTGCCCAGTTAGGCAGGGAAAGAGCCGTCGAGGCAGTTGCGATGGCGGGCGCGACGCGTTGCGCGGGCCTTGTACCAGACCGACGACGAAGCGGGAAGCGCCAAAGGTGGTGAAATCGAACAACAGGCCCGACAGAGAAGTGAACAAACGTGGGGAGAAGAAAAAGCGGGCAAGGCGCTCCCGTCCTACCGTGTTGGGGCCATGATAGCCTTGCGCGGTGGGGGGGGGGTTGTGTTACAAGACGACAGACAACTGGAGAGGATGCGAAAGGCACTGCGCAATCCGACGACTTGTCGTGTCCGCCCCCCCCCATTACTACCAAGAGGACTGACTGCCTTTGCGAAGCCGAGCGGTGATGTCATCAGATGCAATCAAATCCAACGAAGCCGTGCATCGGGCGCCAAATGTGCAGATAATCAGTACACAGGGCGCGCAAAAAAAAAGCCTTGTGCGCAAGCTGCTGAGTTGGCCGCGAGGCTGAAGGCCGGAGGACTTTGTTCTGCTGCGCTCCGGTGAAGCGTCCATGTCTATATAGGCAGCTTGGCGTGCATCCATGTACAGCGACGTCAAGCGAGGCGCGCGAGAGAGACGCGAAAACAACCGTCCTCTAGCTGCATGCAGTGGTTTCTCTGTCAATCATCGTCGCGTGCGATGAAATTGAGCCTATGCATCACAATGAGCAATGGTTCGCGTCCGACCCCCAAGCCGAGTGGTGTGCGTGATAGCATCCAGTCTTGCACCCCGCGTCTGGTTAAAAAAAAGCAACGACAGCGTCACAAACCGTCTAGTTCCCTGCAGTAGGTGCAGTCCAGGTATATCCCAACGGCCATATACCCCGTACGAGTAGAACTCATCTGGCCACCGAGGCAGCTACATAGATGGTCACAAACTTCGCAGAGAAGGCATGGAGCGTCCCGAAGGGCATGCATACTCGTCAAGCCGTGCGGCTGAACCCCGCTTGGCCCCGCCACCACCATTGCTCATGAGCAAAAGAATACCTGTTCGTATCGCAGTGGCAATTTTTTCTCTTTTCTTTTTGCGAAAGTTGCAAGAGCGACTTGAGTACCGCCAAAATAGATTCAATCCTTGGTAAAGCGAAGGTATCCAATATACGCAACATTGCGCGCCAATCAGACCGCCGAGTCAAACCCAGAGGAACAAAACGCCCAACACATGCAAGAGAGGTTTGCGAGCAAAAGCATACGATAAGAAGAGTGGTGGGCAAGGGATGAATGATACTCCAGCCCAGAACAACAACAACAACAACAACAAAGACAGGTGAAACGCCAATACTCGCTATTCAATCCGACCCCGTCCAGTCCCCGCTCTTCCACCCAAGAGCCATCACTTCGATTGGAGATGGTGGGCATTTGGTAGTAATTCGATAGCCTGCCAAAACAGTTCTTTCGGTATATCGTCGTCGACGACGACGACGACGACGACGACGAGGATTGGCGGCCGGGCTTCTAATCAAGCCTTCTCCTCTTCCTTAAAGGTCACAAACTCAGCTACTGTGACTCCGCAGCAAAAGCTACAACACACACATATTAGGGTCAATTTACTCACAAACTAGCGGACAAGGAACGTACTCTCTCGACACTGCCATTATCCGTCTGATCCACCGCCAGAAGATTTGGGCTCTGTGCCCCGCCACGTTCTGTGAAGCCGCGTGCCTCGAGCTGTGGTCGCTTCTTGCCGGGACTGGGCAATCCTCCAGATGACGACGACGCGCCTCCGTTGTCATTGCCCTTCCCAGGAAGAGTAATGTTGGGAAGGTGCGACGACGCTGTGTAGCGTGGCTCGCTTGAGTGGTCGTACATTGTGCTGCCTACTGTGGCGCAGCGGAGGATGGTTTGGATGAGTTGGTTTTGGCGTAGAGGTTTCGAGAGGTAGTCCTGAGAGCCGAATTAGTAGCGGAAGAGTGCAGCGAGATATACCAGCAACGTACGTCCATTTGCGCAGCGAGACACTTCTCGCGATCGCCAACCATGGCGTGCGCCGTTAGTGCAATGACGGGTGTTGAAGGAATGCCGTTGTCACGTTCCCATTCACGGATCTTTGCTGTGGCCTCGAAACCACCCTGACGTATTGTTAGTTGCGAATCACGAGTTAGCAGTGCAGCTCAGCTTACCATGACGGGCATTTGAACGTCCATAAGCACGCAGTCGTAGCGTTTCTTCTGAATGTGCTCAAACGCCTCCAGACCGTTGTTGGCCACAGTGACTCTGTGGTGGTACTTCTCCAGAATCCTAACCGCAAGCTTCTGGTTGACAGCATTGTCTTCAGCCAGAAGAATCTGGAACGACTTGGAATGATCCGAGACCAGAGGTGCCGCGCGACCATCAAGTGCCGGAATCAGCGCATTGCCCAAGTCGATGGGTAGACAGGGCGTCGTCATGTAGCTCGAGATACCATTCTCAAGCGCAGACCTGAGGCTGATGCATACGTGTGGCGTGAGCATGACGAGAGGAATGTACTTGAAGCGTTCCGCAATCCTGAGCTCTCGCGCCGTCTTGTCGTTGTCGACAATGACGCAGTCATACGGCATGTCCGTCCTCTTCGTCGTCTCGGGCACCTCCTCAACCGAGTGAACCACCATGGGCACAAGATCCAGAGTCTTGAGGTGCTCAATAATCTCATCCGAGAAACCAGTGTTGCCTTGGTCGACAAAGAGTACAGTATGCTGCTTGTATGCCACGAGCTGAGGCTGAATGGCTTGGATCGCCGGCTTGCCGAGACGGACTTTGCATGTGAAGTAGAACACACTGCCCTTGCCAACGTCCGATTCGACCCACATGCGACCACCCATGAGGGTAACGAGACGTTTGGAAATGGACAGACCCAGTCCAGTGCCTCCAAACTTTCTAGTAGTTGAGCCGTCGGCTTGCTGGAAGGTGTCGAAGATGAGGTTAAGCTTATCGCCACGGATACCTATTCCGGTATCGGAAACAGCAAATTGGAAGACATAATGATCTGGGTCGCATTCTTGCTCTTGCGCCATGGAAATGGCCACCTTGACTTCTCCGAGCTCGGTGAACTTGATAGCGTTACCAACCAAGTTGAGGATGATCTGCCTCAGCCTGAAGGAATCACCGACAACATAGTCGGGCACCTTGTACGAGACGTCGTAAGCGAGGTTCAACTTGCGCTCGTTGGCTCTGGATGCTAACGACTTGAGTGCGTTGAAGATGGTGCCTCGCATTGAAAAGGGAATCTCTTCCATAACCATGCGGTTCGCTTCAATCTTGGAGATGTCGAGTATGTCGTCGATGATTGTCAATAATTGACCAGCCAGGTTGTGCACAATGGTCAACATCTCTCGTTGCGCATGCGTCAGATCGGTGTCGAGTGTAAGTTGGGTCATTCCGATGATACCGTTCATAGGCGTTCGGATCTCGTGAGACATGTTGGCGAGAAATTCGGACTTGGTCTTGTTGGCCAACTCGGCCGCTTCCCTGGCGGCCGTATTTCTTTGGATACTTTCCCGCAAACTGGAAACCATCTGGTTGATCTTCCTCTTCAGTTCGTCCATCTCCCCAGAAGCCTCGACGGTGATTTGAGTGAATTTGCCCTCCATTGCAGCGTTGGTGATGTCGCCGAAAGCGCGCACTTGTGACGTAAGGTTCTGGGCCATGGTGTTGACGTCTGTAGTGATTTCTTTCCATCGGCCATCAATGTCTCTTACGTCTGCTTGACCGCCCATCTTTCCGTCTACGCCCACATCGCGAGCGACACGCTTCACAGCGAGAGACCATTCATCCAGTCTCATCACCATGTCGTTGACGGTGTCTTTGAGTAATCGGATCTCTCCTTCGGCGTCCACGTGCACTCTGCGGCTCATGTCTCCCTTGGCGATGGCCTGGGTGACCTCGGATATACTTCGTACTTGCAGCGTGAGATTCTGGGCCATGGTGTTGACATTGTTGGTCAAGTCCTTCCACTTGCCCTCAACGTTGTCGACCTGTGCTTGGCCGCCCAGGATACCGTCTGTTCCAACCTCACGGGCGACCTTGCTGACTTCTTGTGCGAATGTATTCAAACGGTCCACCATGGTGTTGATGGTGATCTTGAGTGACAGAATCTCACCCTGTACTTCTGCCTTGACCTTCCTGCTGAGATCTCCTCTTGCGACGGCTGTAGTGACTTCGGCGATTTCTCGCACCTGTGTTGTGAGGTTCATGGCCATGCCGTTCACATTTTCAGTGAGATCTTTCCAGGTACCCTCAACACCATGCACTGTAGCCTGTCCACCAAGTCGACCCTCGGATCCGACTTCTCGCGCAATCTTTGTGACTTCGTGGGCAAACTGCTGCAGCTGGTCCACCATGCGATTGATCGTGTTTTTGAGTTCCAAGATTTCACCTTTGCATTCAGCTTCGACTTTCCGGGTGAGGTTACCCTGGGCGACGGCGGTTGTCACCTGGGCAATGTCTCGCACCTGGGTGGTAAGGTTTTGCGCCATGGCGTTTACATTGACAGTCAGTTCATTCCACATGCCCTTGACGCCAGCAATCTCGGCCTGGCCACCAAGCTTGCCTTCAGTTCCGACATCTCTAGCCACTTTGGTGACCTGGGTAGCAAATGACTGTAGTTGGTCCACCATGCTGTTGATCGTCTGTTGCAGCTGCAGGATTTCGCCTCGGGCCGGACGCTCAATCTTACGACTAAGATCGCCCATAGCGACAGCGGTTGTGACTACGGCGATCTCTCGCACTTGGTCGGTAAGATTCTTGGCCATACCATTAACTGCAGGACACGTTAGCATCGGCCCGACAGTGGAACCCTAATCACAACCTACCACTGTCAGTCAGCTCAGCCCAAATACCAGCAACTCCTGGAAGGTTGGCCTGGCCGCCCAACCTGCCTTCCGTGCCGACCTCTCGGGCGAGGAATGTGACTTGACTGGCAAACTCCTGGAGTTGGTCCACCATGGTGTTGATTGTGCGCTTGAACAGTGTGATTTCAGGGTCCATCTCTTTGGCGTGGATCAAGACCTTTTTGCTCAAGTCACCCATAGCGACAGCCGTGACGATGGCGCCGATTTCCCGCAGTGCTTTTTGGAAGGCCAAGTTGGCTATGAAATGTCAGCCACGACGTTGCCTTTTTCAAGGCTGTAGAGCATACCCTGTTGATGTTTGCCAAGTTCCCTTTTGAGTGCGCCAATGTCCTCGATGCCATGTTCGAATACCATGCTCTGTGTCGTTAATTGCTTGTTCACTTCCTGGCTCAGGTTGTCTGTTGTCTGTCAGTCTGGGCGCACGCAGAGGTCATGTGTAGGCTCCTACCAATGTGCTCGCGCTGGTTTCGGATCTGGTCGGCTTGCTGGTTCAAGTGTACTCGCAGGTAGTTGAGCTGCTCTTCAGTGAGGGCTGCCGCGGGTTGTTCGGGGTCGCCATTCGACTCCTTGGCAGCGAGCCAGTTGGAGACCCAAATAGCGCGCTCCTTGTTGGATCCACGACGTCCTTGAGCGGGCGGGCCGTTGTTGCCACGGAAGACTCCGGCGGGAGTATATAACGCGCCCTCGTCGGATGGCTCTTGTGCGGGTGTCAACGGAAACTGGCCCTGTTGGTTCGCAGCATGGTTGCTCTTGTGCTCGAGAAAGTCTATTCTTGAGCACAGCGCCGACAGCTCCTGCTGCAGTTGTGTCTTCTCGTCGCTCTCCGGGCCTGGCAGGGCGATGGCATTTACAGCCGTTTTGGCTCCATTGGCCGAAACTTGTGCGCTGAAGCTAGGGTCTCGCGTGGGGTCGTGTTGGCGGGCGAGGTTGCGGATGATGGCGGAGACGCTCGAGTACGTCTCTGCGGCCATTGTGGCGGCGAGTGAAAGGGTGAACGGGTCGGAAGGGCTGCTATGTGCGCATCTGGAACGGGCAAGATGGACAGGAATGCGACGGGGGTTTCGGGGGCTATGGATGCGAGAGCAGGCGGAAAGGGACCAAGGAGGGACTGAAGAACCTTTGGCAGCAGACGACTGCGAGGATGTTGATGGATCGCGAGATGAACTTGAGAGGTATCGCAGAAGCGCAAGCAGGGGACGCCCCGCTAGGATGAATATCCAGTATGACCCAATCGGGGTTAGCGTCGAATCTAGCAGCTGGGCAGCGTGAAGAATAGCCGCAAGCCACAAAGTCGTAGGAGTCCGCGGGAACAGGCAGAAGCTGCGTGAGAGGGAAAGAGCAGATACAGCCCAACGAGACGTGCTACAGTGTGCTGCCTCACTCTGCCAGAGAAATGCCCGAATTGCTGCCGGCTTGGGAAAGCAGAGTCGAGGCAGAGTGACAGATGCAGCGCTAGGCCGAGAGCATCTAGGGCGCCCTGGGTGGGAGTGGACCCGTGCACGTTGGACCTTGGAAAACGGACATGTCGGCCCATGGCAGCCAACGGCCACTTGCTGAACCTCCCCTCCCACCGCGGAACCAGCGCCCACCCAGCACAGCGAGACTTGACACCGCACACCGCCGACGTCATTCTCCCTGGCCAGCCCCTCGCCGACACCGCGAGATCAAGTGCGACTATGCGTCCAGCATCCGCGTGCCATCTCTTAGCACGTACGAGTATACGAACAGAGCGACGAATGGCAGTGCGACCGAAGCCACCCACCACCCACCAATGTGGCAAACTACCCCTATTCGCTGCTAATGGGCGGGCGGAACAGGCATCGCCTAGCTCAGCGGCACACTTGCGATACGTTGGACTCAAACGCCCTCGCTGAAGTGTGAATGCGCCTCTAATCTAACCACGGCTTGACTGCGCTGCTCTCCTATTTGATCTGCATGCCACTGCGCATGCCGTACTCGTGCTGTGGTTTCAGTGCTGTCGATTGCAATATGAGGCGGCGGCGGCGGCGGCGGCGTGGCGATGCATCTCAGATCTTATCGTGCCATGCTGACAGCTGACAGAGGGCTGTTTGATGGTGGGCACCGTGGGGTACACTTGTTCGCAAAAGTGTCGCTTCGCTCAGGGTCCCTCCCGGGGGTCCGGCTGATAGTGGTAAGCGTGTTTGAGCGGAAGCCGGCACATGCTTGGGAACACGCGAGGACGTGTTTTCTAGACGGCTTCTTGGTACTCCAAGTTTGACTCGCCATTGCACGAATCCAATCAAGATTGGGGAACCTGGTCGGCAGGCACATGCGATCATTCCCCAGCTAATGGACTCGGGAAGGAAATTCATCCACGCAACAGGCCACTAACCAGCTTCACAAAATTGTACCAAACCGGGAGAAGGCTGATCAAATCAAGAGTCGGGCACTAGGCAAGATCCGCAAAAATTTGTTCGCCCTCTCCGTCATCGCGAAATTTAGAACATGTCCATGGCTTTAACGCGGTTGTTTAGATCCCCGAACTAGTATGTGACTATATCCACATCCGCCCACTCAAGTTTCTCTTCATCATCTCAAGATGAAATATCACATTGGGTCAAAATGTTTGGATTGCATCAAACCTTGGGATTACCCATATATCTAGGCGTACACAGGGAAATAAACTCTACAGGTGTTTGTAGTATTCTTTTTTCCTTCCTTTCTTTTCCGGTGGATTGATAAGATAAAAAATCATGTATCCCAGGATTAAGGTGCGGCAGGTGTAGTGAACTTCTGCTCATTATGTTGTAGTAGAAGTTATGTGATTAACAAACTAGACCGCAATACTAGCCTTGGCCGCATCATAGTATCCATGATTCGGTCCATCGCATGTCTTCAAAGCCCAATCTGTTCCATCTATCATTCCCTTCCCACGTCTCTAGTAATCCAAGGGTGCCTCCGACGTTGCCGGCTGGAAATTACTCCCCATGCCGGTCCCCAACCCCAACGAACCCATGCGCCACTGAGAAATGGTATCAAATCCTTGGCGTCGTAGACTCGGTACATCCCGCTCACCGGCTCGCCTCGCGACCAGGTTTCTCCTCGGATTGTTGCTATTCGCTTTTGTGGTTCTTGGTGAAGCGAGGTAGAGTTGCGCGCGGCACATCGGACATGTTGATGATCCTGATTCGACCCATTCCGTCATGCAGGGTGTGTGGAAGATGTGGTCGCATCGAGTGACTTGTGAGGCGGGGTCCTCGCATGTATAGTGCTCGAGGCAGATGGGACAATTGGCTTCGGTATTGTTGAGGGCGCATGTGTCGAGCGGATTTAGACCGTTTGTGAGAAAGGATGATCTTGAAGTGTAGGGTACAATTGGTGGTGGAGTTGTGCTCGTGGTTGTGGGTGAGGTTAGTGGCATGGCCATCTTTTTGGTGGCAGTGGAGATTTGCGGTATTGAGAATTTTAGGCACTGAGAACTCGTGGTAGTAGAAGTCTTGTGGTAATAAGAGTCTTGTAATAGTAAGAATTGTGTGGTGGTCAGAGTCTTGTAACGGTGAGTCTTGTAGTAGTGGACTTTTGTGGTGGTGGAATTTTGGGGGTAGTGGGATTGTGAGAGAAGAGTGTTGCGAAGGAAGTATAGAGAGAGAGAGATGGAGAGGAATCACTCCCTTCTTATAGAGGACAACTGGTGTTGGACCCTGATATTCGAGGTGGTTCCGTTGACCCAAAGAATAATCATCAGACGAATCACAACTCATCAGAAACGCATAATTCGTGAAATCTGTGCCGCCACGAGAGCAATGGCATCCCAAACCGGATAAGCAGTGTTACAGAAGACAGGACTGGCTACCTAAGCTTCTTAGCATGCGCAACCAGGCTCTCGATAACTTGCTCAAATGCGTCCTTATCCCCCAGTGCGCTCTCCAGTCTCTTCTGCCAGTACTCAAACACCTCCTTTGCTCTTTCTTGCAGTCCCTTCAGATGATCAATGTGTATCTTCAGCTCATCATCCGTCAGCCCTTGTAATGCTGCATCCGTCGTCGCGCATAGTTGCATCGTGCTGCTAATGTCCAATTCTGGAGGCGGTGGTGGTCCCTTGCGTTTTCGCTCTGGTTTTGAACTTGACGAATCGACCGAAGTGGATGATTCATTCTCGCGCTTGAGTCGTCCCAGTGGCCCGCCATTACTCCGACCGTCGGAAGAGGGGCGGGGGGACCGATCGCCGGGTATGTGGATTGAAGGAAGAATGAGCTTTTTCTGTTTCGAGGCAGGAAGAATCTCGTCAAGATCCACAGGTACACCTAGTGAGACGAGGAACAGCCGCCGTATACGCGAACGCACCCAGTCAGGAGGCTGCAGTGGCGGCGGTGCGACTAATTGCGTCCATAATGAGTGGCTTCGTTCGGAGAGGAAGATGGATCGGGTGTCCTCGGGGTTGGTAGATATTGTGGGTATGCCGTCCTGTGCAGGGTACATGTCATCTAGGTGAGGCTGTGTTGCTGTGACAATTTCTTCAAGTGATGTGAGTTGATCAAAGTCTAAAACGGGCTGTGTAGTGAAAGGTTAGTCAGATTATCACCACAGCAAGCGGACAAGACAGCAGTATATGTGGACTAGAATTGCTGCGACTTACAGGACCTGGCGAGGGGACAGGTACAGGAGGCTGCTCTGGGGGCTTATCAAATGATGTCTCCGCATCGTCCTTGCCTTGGTGAAACCCATCGTCAAAGTCCCCAAAATCATCGTCACCCTCTTCGCCTTGTTCAAAGTCGTCGAAATCGCCAAAACCATCGTCGTCACCGTCATTGTCGCCAAAGCCGTCCTCTTGCTCAGCGGGGGCATCGGCTTGAAGCACGGATTCAGCTGCGCCGTCGCTCGGGCTTATTGGGGACCTGTCATGCGAGGTTGGTGACCCTTCTTCCGTCAATGGTACGCAGGAGGCACCAAGGAAATACCCTACGTACCTGGATTGCTGCGTTGGGGAGGCTCTGGTGCTCGGACGATTACATCAGGCGTAGCATCGGCAAGACGCTGCTGGTGGGCAAGTGTACCGGGAACATCGCCATAGCTGGGCTGGTCGGGATCGATCTTCTCGACAATGGTCTTGGGCACCGGCGTGCCTCCAGGCGTAAGAGGCCTGTCACTTGTGCTAACGCGGGACGCACTACGACTTCGCATGCCTTCGGGTACAATCTCAACCTCGTCCGGTACTGCATCTTGGGTGCGCATGTTGTATGCGTCTGTCCCTGGCACCTCGCCGTGGGCCGGCTCGTCGTCTACTCGCTCAACTCGTGTGATGGGAATGGGTGAGGTCATCTCAGACCGTCTCGGTTGGCCTTCTGAGGCATCAGAGAAGTGTTCGTCGCTGGACTCGGCTACATTGTATTAGCATCGGTATGGGCAAGTGGAAAGGCCAACCTACCCAGCTCCTTCGCGCCGGGGTCTTCGAGCTCTACGCTCTTGCGGGGCGGTGCTAGCTCGTCCGGCATGTCGAGGATGCTAAATGTTCCTCTTACTTGACACGTAGGCTTGTTGTGCAAAAGTCGTCGAGGATTGGCTTTTTTTGGATGAAGGTGTCGGAGAGGTTAGCTGTGAAGGCGACAAGTGCAAGTGCAAGTGCTGCGCCCCGTTGCTTGGGCGTGTCGTCGTCGTTGTCTCAGGCACGCCCGATTAGCGGGGACGAGCGGTCGGGACGCTCCAACATCGGGAAGGTGGGAACAACAATTCACCGGAGCTAAAGCTTGACCCATGCACCTGTTTGTCTAACTTTTGGGTTGCGACGAACAACGTTGATGCGCGTGAGAAGAAGAATCCATTACGCGCATCCTTTCCAACTCGTCAATTAGTGGCCCGACAGGTCCATCTACGGGCGCGACACGACTAGTCATTCACGCGTTCCCAATCATTCCGCCGACGTAAACAGCTCCTTCACCGTCAACACAAAGACCAGACCTCTTCTGCACAACCGCCATCATGAGCTTCACATTCGGCCAGCAAGGCAACAACAACAACGGCGGCGACAGCAGCAGCACACCAAATAAATCGCTCTTTAGTGCTGCGCCTTCGACTGGCAGTGCGACGCCATCTGTCTTTGGAACCGCCAACAACAACACTTCGAGCACGCCGGCCAGCGGTGGCCTGTTCGGCTCTGCTGGTGCTAACACGGGCGGCTCGGGTGGTCTCTTCGGCGGCGCATCGAGCATACCTGCATCCAAGCCGGGTGGTTTATTCAGCGGAGGCGGAGCTACACCTGGCGCGTCCTCCACACCAGCTTTCGGCGGCGGCTTTGGTTTTGGAAAGAAGGAGGGAGATGCGCCCAAGCCAGCTGGGAGCCTATTTAGTGGAGCTTCGACTGGCGGTCCAGCAACATCTTCTGCGCCATCCTTCGGGTTTGGCAATGCAGGTGGTGAGTCTCCAATCACATTTCCGACGCCCAACGCGTCTGCTAACGCTTCCTCTAGGTTCGACACCAACAGCTACACCGGCAGCGAACAAGACGTCGTTCCTTCCTTCCACTACCCCAGCCGGCGCTCCTCCAGGAGGAAGCTTGTTTGGACAGAATAACCAGGCCGGCGGCGGCACATCCTCTTTGTTCGGCGGCGCAAAGCCAGCAGCAACCACATCGTCTTCCACACCTAGCCTATTCGGCGCTACCCCCGCTGCAAAACCGTCGGGCGGCTTCAGCATAGGAGGAAATACAGGGTCGTCAACCGATGCGAACAAGCCCGCTGCTCCCGCAAGCAACCTTTTCGGAGGTGGAAACCAGTCAACCCCTAGTTCACAAGACGCGCAGGCTTCTAAACCTGCAGGTGGCCTCTTTGGTGGGCCGGGCAGCACAACTCCGTCCTCTACACCTGCGAAGCCATTGGGAGGGTTTAGTGTGGGTGCCACACCCGCACAGCCAGCTTCCTCCCAGCCTTCGTCTACTCCGGCCTCTGGCTTGAGCCTCGGTGGAAACAACGCTGCGTCGTCGGCTTCTGCAACACCTAGCCTGTTCTCGCCAGGAGGAGCTTCTACACCAGCATCTACGGGTGGTGGCTTCAGCTTTGCCAAACCTGCTGCTCCTGCCAGCACGGCTGCGACTACCAGAGCTACAACCACTGCCACAAGTGGTACACCCACGACAACCGCATCATCGAGCTCATCCTTGTTTCCCAGCATCGGAGGTGGATTGGGAAGCGGAAATGCTTCGTCCGCTGCTCCTGGAACTGCCGCCACCACCACTTCTGGCACTACCTCCAGCTTGTTCAGCAAGCCCGGAGGAAGTGAAGCACCAGCAGCGTCATCCAACACCACTTCACAGCCCACTACTTCCCTCGGAGCAACTGCCGGAAACAATGTAGCCCAAAGCGGACTTGCTGCGTCAACTGCTGGGCCTACACCATCAGCGCAATCACGACTGAAGAACAAATCCATGGACGAGATCATCACACGCTGGGCCGCCGACCTTTCCAAGTACCAGAAGGAATTCCAATCACAGGCCGAGACAGTCGCATCATGGGACAGGGCCTTGGTTGAGAACTCCGACAAAGTCCGCCAGCTGTACTCGAAGACGTTCCAAGCTGAGCGAGATGCTGCTGAAGTTGAGAGGCAACTGACGATGATGGAAGAGAACCAGCAAGAGCTCGATTCGTACCTAGATCGATACGAGAAGGAGATTGACAACCTTATGAAAATGCACGGTGTCAGTGGCAAGAACGAGACCCTACGCGGCCCAGACCAGGAGCGCGAGAGGACGTGAGTGAAAATCTAAGAACTAGCTATACCTACGAGATGACTAACAATGGTGCAGTTACAAGCTTGCAGAGAAGCTCCAAGACCGCCTCAACGAGCTCAACAAGGACCTCACAGAGATGATTGAAGAAATTAACAATACCTCGCAGACGCTCAGCAAGACGGGCAAGCCAGACGACCCCCTTACCAAGGTCGTCCGCGTTCTCAACACGCAGCTTGCACAGCTTCAACTCATCGACTCCGGTGCTTCGCAGCTTCAGGACAGGATTACCAAGGCGCAGAGGGAGACGCAGCGCGCTGGTGCTCATGGTTGGAACGGACTTGGCTCGGATCCTTCGACCGATTTCATGAACAGCATGCGTGGGGCAAGGGCATCGCAGAGATTTTGATATGATGGATTAGCAGGATGATGATGTAGGATAGGCATGGTCTTGTGCCTTGGTTGATAGGGTATGGTCGCACACATTGGCGTTAACCAGGCGTTTCTTTTGCGCCGAAAGCCGTGCGTATCTTCGAGTCCACAACGGCCCATTGAGTAGTAGACTGAAGATTAGTAACATGTCGACATATCAATCACCTATGCTTTATCTGGCGCATTCTGGCCGCCTCGAAGATAGGCGATGAAGCTGTTGGTCATATTGAAATGAAATGTCGCCCTCAACTGGGCAAAAGTGCTGCACCCTGTCGCTTCAGATTTGCTGCTGGGCAATGGAATATGACTCTGCCTGTCATAGAAAAGCTGCCACTATCAGTTATGTTTGCAGTGTTGGTCATTCTTCGGAGGGCATTGTCCGTACCATGCATCGTAGGACCGCTATACGTTGGGGGCAAGACATGAATGATACTACGCCACTTATGACAGACTTGACATGGGCATATCCTGTAATGTTTCTGCCGATCATTGCCAGTATCGGTTATCAGGGCAGGTATAACCTCTGGACCGCGGCGCGGATGAGCCGAGAGTGGGGAGAATAGATTGCGGGACAGTGACGAATACTCAAGGAGACCTTGGAAAGTAATCATCTTCTCATTCAGCAGACTCATATACTGCTGTTCTTCGATTTTGCAGTAGCTTGGCGATGTAAAAGTCTTGAAGTATGACATCTGAAGCGACCTGGGAGAAAGTTGCTGCGGGGAAGCGCGCAGCTCTCGCGGAATCCATTCCGACCGACTATCGCATACCGCAGGACAGGATACCACCAGAGTCACAACTCGACGTGACAACGTGGCCCAGAGAGTCTGGATGGTTTACGGCGAACGAGCTTGATATTACTGAGAGCACCGCGTCTCATATTCTGAAGAAGATCGCGTCGAAAACATGGAGGGCCGAAGACGTCACGGTCGCGTTCTGCAAACGCGCTGCGGCAGCCCAGCAATTAGTATGACAGGAACCCCTAGAAGAGGCGTGGATTAATTCAATGAGTGTTTAGACCAATTGTCTTAGCGACGCTTTCTTCGATGAAGCAGTGCACCAAGCCAAATCGCTCGATGATCATCTGCAACGAACTGGCAAGACTGTAGGACCACTCCACGGTCTACCAATTTCTCTCAAAGACAACTTCAACATAAAGGGAAAAGACAGCACTGTAGGATTCACCTCGCTGGTGAACCAGCCGGCGGAATACAACGCTACATTGGTGGACATACTCGAGCGACTGGGCGCAGTTCGGTATTGCAAGACAAATGTGCCGACAGCCATGATGATCGTATGTAGACGCGGAAGAGATATTGGATCAGAAGTTGACGTGATATAGGCAGAGTCTGTCAACAATACATTCGGACGTACCGTCAATCCGCTCAATCGAAAAGTCACGTCTGGTGGCTCTTCGGGCGGAGAATCAGCCCTCATCGCGTTTGGAGGAAGTCCTTTGGGCGTCGGGACCGACATAGTAGGTTTCATATCAAACCGCACGACTGTCATATCTAACAATACTAGGGCGGCAGCTTGCGTATCCCAGCAGCATGCACCGGTATTTTCACTCTTCGCCCGTCCTTTGGCCGTTTCACCACACAACGATGTAGATCTGGCCTCGCTGGACAAGAAGCAATACAAAGCGTCAACGGACCCATGGGAAAATCAATTGAGGATATAACAATGTACTCAAAGGCTATCGTCGACGCGCAGCCGTGGAAACTGGACCCGAAGATGCTGCCTATCCCGTGGCGATCGGTGGATGCTTCCAAGAAGCTCAAGATAGCAGTGCTTTGGAACGATGGCATATGCTTGCCCACACCCCCTGTAACACGAGCTCTGAAGGAAACGACCGAGAAGTTGAAGAGGGCTGGACATGAAGTTTTGGATTGGGATCCAAAACTACACAGAACTGCGCTGGCACTTCTGGTGAGCAACTTTTAGAACTACGCCGGGCGCCAAGTTGACAAGCATAGGGACGAATGTTCGTCGCCGATGGCGGTAAAAGCGTCGAAGCATTGCTTGGAATTACCGGCGAGCCGTATCGACCCGAGATGGTTCAGTACAAAGAAGCCAAGGAACTGGGCGTGTATGACATGTGGAAGCTGCATTTAGAAAGATCTGAGCTACAGCGGCAATACTTGGAACAGTGGATGGCCATTGAAGGGCTCGACGCCATCCTGGGTAAGCTGAACATCCCTACTTGCTGAATATTCGTACCTGATATCTACTAGCACCCACGACTCCGTATTCAAGCGTAGCGCATGGTGACTTCAAGTATGTCGGATATACTGGTGTGTACAATGTGGTTGACTACGCTGCTGTATCTTTCCCATGCGGTGTCTCAGTCGACAAAACAGTCGACAAACACGCGAGCAACTACAAGCCTCAGAGCGACTACTGCCAGGCCGCTTATGAGAGCTGTAAGTTATTCACCCTGTTGCTGATAGGTGATTGTAACTACTAACGAACGGCAGATCAACCTGAGTTATTACATGGCCTCCCAGTCAGTCTGCAGTAAGTGCTGAATCGTTGTTGCAGAGGGAGATGCTGACTCGTACAGACTTGTTGCGCAACGGTTAGAAGAGGAGAAGGTGCTAGCAATGACTGAGACCCTACTTCAGGCGATAAGCTCTTAGTGACGTGACATACGTAGATTGAAGCCTTTCCCTCTAAATATACTTGACAGCGCTGCTTCATCGCGATATGGTCGTTGAGAAATGCAGCTTCCCCATAGCATTAGTGGGGCCTTGAGCGCGTAGCATGCAGCAAGAGCTATCAATCACGTCAGATAAGTAAATATTTGACGAGTAACATTGATATTTGTGTTCTTACGCTCCGAACGACACCACTTCTACCTTCCACGTCATCCATCCTTTTCGGCTCATTACTACAACGACCAGCTTCTTCTACTCCTTCTACCTCCACCGCCCTGCTTGCGCCTATCTGCAAGCAGTTGAAGCTGGCCGTCTCATATTCGTCATACGTCTCACCCTTCTAGCCGACCTCTCACTTCATTCCTTGAGCAATCTGATCGTTAAGCTTCACATCAGTGCACAGTTTACTGTCTTCGGGACCTGCTTTCATTCGCTGTCCAGTTCAGCCCAAGCTGTCGCTCACTCCACAATATGGCTGAGTCCGAGAACAATGCTTCGAAGATATCGAGCGCCCGTCCGAAAAAGACTACGGCCCCAGAGCGCAAGAAGCTTGCGCCACGGACAACATCGGAAAAACTTCCTTGGCTAAACCACAAGTCTGCTCGGGTTGTGACTGCAACGTTTACGGATGGCCAAAATAGTACAGTCGTAGAGAGCCCGTGTAGCTCGCCTGCAAATGGTCACCAAAGGTCTACTCAATCTCCAGCATCACCAAACACTCGTCCTCCTACCCGCAAGGTATCTAATGTGACTGCTTCGCAACCTGGCAACATGACCACACCGACGGCGCGAAGGAAGTCGTTGATGCCAGTAGCTGAGCGAAGGGTTTCATCGGCGGCTCCTAGTAGCCCATCTCCAGTAACCAGGCACCGGCTGTCCCAGGCGCGTCGAGCTTCTTTGGCCCCTACCACAGTAACTCCGTTGAGAGCGGCACGAGCCTCGATATCGCAATCACATGAACCGCAGAAGAGACTCTCTATCGTGCACATCAAGCAAGACAATGATGAGCTAGAAGACACCAATCTTCATGAACCTCGCCCTCGCGTTGACAGCCTAGCGCCGGTTCCGGATCATCTGCAGCAATCCAGCACTTCAGAGTCAACCAGCACACCTTCTGCGGTCATATCGAGGATCCAAATATCTCCCAATCTACCGGCCCCGATTCCTGGTACCTTTGCGGGCGCCATAAATAGGAGAATCAACAATATAGTTGGAGATCTAGAGGACGTAGTGCAAGATGCGGCCGAGATTGCTGAGGTCGTTAATGATCGAGGTCAAGTAGAAGACTTATACGCAATCGCTGAAGGCGCGAAGAGTGCTGCAAATGATGCTTCCAAGGAGCCTGAATATCTTATGACAACCGCTCTTCCTCTGAAGGTATCTGAGTCTTCAAGCTCTTCTTCTCGCCATCGAAAAACAACACCGCCTGTCATCGTCCATCAGGGTGGCCTAGATGATGTCGCTCCACATGTACGTCTGCCACACGATCTGTCAAGAGCCTCATTATCCTACGATTGGGCCTACTCAAACCCGAACGTTCGAAAGAAAGAGAGTTCTTCTATGTCGTCATGCTCATCAAATGATCACAAAGGCGAGCGGGACCATGTCGATTTCGACACACGAAGAGATCTGTTGCTGCCAAAGCTGGTTCAGACAGCTCCAAGAGAACACTTAGATTTCGTTCTTCGCCCTGTAGGTCGAGATGAGTCTCGCGGTCGCTCTCGCGGACGCATCACTAGCGATAATGCGACGCATCGATATCGCCGCCACCGAAGTCATGAGCATACACCTAGACCCAAACCTCGACCCGAACCAAGAGATGACTCGGGTTTCGGTGAGACTGATACCTCTTTCGACGGGGAAGATGTGCCGTCAAAGCCATATGGCAACGAACTCACGGTACGAGAGCAGGCACACCATCACACGTTCAGTCTTCGACGACATCACCGCAGACAACCGATTGCGCGAAATTGGTCTACAGGCAAGAAGCGTCTCACTGCGAGTGTTGCATGTATCAATACAGCTCTGCTTGGTATCATTGTCGGTATCTACGCGGGCGAAGTACCTCGTATACAATATTCTCTCGCGGATGAACGCCACATCACGATCATAGGCAATGCAGTACTTTACGCTGGGCTTGCTATCTCAACCTTCTTCGCCTGGACACTACCTCTCCTACATGGACGCAAACCCTATGTTCTTGCTGCTCTGGCAATCGCCTTGCCACTCCAATTTCCCCAGGCCGTTGTCGTCAGCGGCTTTCGTAACAAAGACGCGAAGTATCGAGTCGGGCTCCTAATTTCTCGTGGCGTATCTGGACTCGTTCTTGGATTCGCAAATGTCAATTACATCACCGTGCTGCTCGACCTCTTTGGGGCTTCTCTACAGTCCAAGAATCCTCACCAAGAGTTTGTCGTCGCGAACGATGTCCGTCGCCACGGTGGAGGTATGGGCATGTGGCTGGGGATCTGGTCATGGTGCTGGGTTGGCTCTCTAGCCGTCGGCTTTCAGATCGGCGCTGCAATTATCGAAAACCTAACACCAGATTGGGGGTTCTACATTGTTGTTGTGATTCTCGCTCTTGCCTTGATCCTCAACATCATGACTTCGGAAACACGACGCGCACCTTTCCGGAAATCAGTAACTGAGGTGTATGATAGAGATGAGAACTATATTACAAGGCGTGTGAGCCGGGGTGAAGTGAAATTGCACATTGAAACTGAGGGACCGAAGTATTGGTTTGAAGAAGTGTGGGCGGGTATCAAGCTCATGGCAATGATGCTTTGTCAGCCTGGCTTCCTCGTCCTGGCGCTGTACCTGGGATGGATATACGCGCAGGTCGTACTTGTGATTGTCCTACTAGGAGCTCTGCTGTCGCGAGACTATAGATGGAAACCGACAAAGGTGGGCGCGGGTGTTATATCCATTGCTATCGGCGCCATCCTTGCAATTCCTCTGACGAAAGCCGGCATCTTTTCTCGAGAGCGGAAAAGCGCATTTCGCACCGATTCCATGACATTCCAGAAACAAGTCACCTGGTCAAGCCATCTTGTCCGCCGCGCCATCTTCACGCTCACGCTCCCGCTAATGGGCATGGCATACACTGTCTCTTCGGCTGGGCGCCCTCAACCATGGGTTGTGCCGATTGTTTTCGCCGGCGCTGTAGGTTTTCTCAGCATTCTCGCCATAGCTGAGTGCCACGGCCTGATGATGGAAACATTCGATACGTGTGATCTGCAACCTGGGGTTAATACGCGACATCGCCTGCAAAGCATGGCTGTACAAGATCGCAGGAGAAGGACAAACTACACCTCGTTTCCCCGTGTCACGGCTGGTATCTTCGCCAGTCAAATCATCGCGTTTATTCTCGCAGCTGTCGCAACTTTGGTCGGCGGCAACATGACGCGGAATCTTGGTGCGCAGAAGTCCACAGGTGCTACAGCAGGCATTCTCCTTGGCCTCACTGCTCTTCTTATCCTGGTCCTCTGCCGCTTCAAGTCCGTACAAGTTATCCCTAACCACACCTTCGGAACCAGACGCGACACTGCAGCCTGGCAAGAGTTTAAAGACCTGGAAAAAATCGGCCGGAGCAGTGACTGGAAGGCTGTTGTTATTGGAAACCCAAGTGGCAAGATGAGGAGAATGAGTGTGCTTGAGTTGGGGGCGTTGAGTCGCTGGACAGAAATTCGGAAGTTGAATTTTTTGATCAAGGGAGTTATGCTGGGACAGCCAAAGGAGAAAAAGAGCTTCAGAGATAGTTGGTGATAGTGTTCAGATAAGATTGTGTATTATCGATGCTGGAGAAGTGTTGGGTGGGCGTCAGACAGTATCAACCTGAGGATAGACTATGACAACCGCTTCTTATTTTGCAATGCATGCCACTTTTGAAGAAAACACAAAATCTCCGAGTGAATGGTGACCTCATATGTGCGACAGGCATGGGATTGTTGAGGTTGTAATGCGAACATCGTTAATCCCCTGAGCCATCCGGCAAAGGCGTCCGTGCGCCGCTGAAAAACCAAGCGTCACTGCCGAGCTCCATCCACCCTCACGAGCAGACGACCGGCGACAACCCATCTCCCCTTCGTTAACTCATATCAAGATGTCTCTCGCTGCATCACGTGCCGTATTACGGCAATCAACGCTCGCCGTCCGCCGCGCTGGCATCCGCAATGCCTCGACGACCGCCGAAGCCACCAACACCGTAAAGGAAACCGCGTCAAAGGCACAGTCCAAGGCGTCCGAGGGTCTCACCAAGGTCACAAGCTCCGCGAGCTCTGCGGCGTCGGGTGCCGGCCAGTCCGTCAACAATGCGACACAGCAAGCCACTGGACGGGTAGGAAGGATGGTCAACTTCGTGCAAGGTCAGTCATACCATGTTGGAGGCGGGGAAGTGTATCAATTGGCGACGGGCGAATTGCGTGTAGTAGCAAGAGCTGGAATAGCAAAATGTGGGGCGCATTGGCTTGTCCGTGTAGCTCTACATGGCTTATCAAGCACAGCCATATTTGCATGGTTCGACCGTGGTGGACGTTGGGCAGAAGTCCCGAAACAGCACGACGCTTCAATCAGAAGCATATACTGACATTATCGCAGGACTGGTTCCCAAGGCTACCTACTACGGAAGGGTCGGATTTGAGCTCGGCAAGCTCATTGCCCACCAGCGAAGCATGCAACCACCGTACGCCTCCCATATGCCCGACTTGGCATACTAGAATATTCGAGTAACTACTAACGACTCCTAGATCCATCCAGACTATGCAGAACTACATCCAGCCCGCATTGAACGCTCTCCGTAACCCCAGCTCCCTCTTCAACCGCGTGGCTAGCGAGGCCAACAGCGCTGCCCAGCAACCCGCCAACGTCCTTGCGCAAGTCCGGAACATGCCCCGTGAACAATGGTACTCGATGGGTGTTGTTGTCGCTGAGGTTATCGGTTTCTTCTCCGTTGGCGAGATCATTGGCCGGTTCAAGCTTGTTGGCTACAGGCAGAAGAAGGACGAGCACCACTGAGTGCGATGAGCTTAGGGCAGCTACGACACGAATTTTAAGCATGTACTAAGTTCAAAAGGCAGTGGGGAGGACTGCGAAGGGCTGGCGAGGAAACACTGTACGATTTTGCGGGCGGGGAAGCTGAGCAAGTGTGTTTGCAGTGCATTTGGGGTGGTAGGGATCCGATACTGTATACTGCACATACCTCTGATTTAGACTCCATTTTCTACATGTGCAATTATTTGCAATGCATCTACTTCAGTACCACGATATGACAGCATAGCAGTAGCTGATTGCGTGAATGCTCGAATGATCGGCGCTAGTTGCGCCGAATCGCTGCGGCCCAATTATTTTTCTGAGCGCGACAATTCAACTTTTGCAATCCAAACGCAGCGGAAACCTGAGACGCTATGAAGGCCAGGCCGTGAATCACTCCTTCTGACTGTCATCCCATCGACTGCCAATATGAACGTGTTCAAACTCCTCTCACGATCCTCGCAAGCGGCGCATACGTTGCCCGCGCAAAAGCTTCCTTCCTCCGGCGCCGTCGCAAACCCGCAGCTGTTCGGCCATGGCGGGCCAACACAACCCTCGGAAACGTCGAATACTAGTCGCAAGAGGAAAAGAGGGAGGAACCTGGTAGACACATCTTCGAGCGCAACTGAAATACCCGCCGATCTTGACTTCTTTGGCGGCGGAGCCAGCAAAGATCCAGAGGCGAACGGAGGCACTCTTTCCAAGAAGCAGAGGAAGAAGCAGAAGCAGCAAGAGCGGAAAGAAGAGGCTAGTATTCAGGATGGCGCAAAGGTAATAGAGGAGGAGGAGCCATATGATGTGGACGAGTGCAAGAGGACGCTGCGTTCGCATAAGCTGAAGGTTGCGATACTGGACGATTTCGCGCCGCAAGTAGAAGAGCAAAACAGAGAACAGAAGTCGAAGAAAAAGAAGAAGGAGAAAGTGGCCAAAGAAAAGAAGAAGGATGCGAAAAAGTCACTTTACCCGCAACCCCTCACCGAGTTTGCGCAATTACGCACGCGATACGGAATCTCGAGACGGTTGGCGGAGAACATAACAGAGCAAGGATACAAGCTACCCACTGAAGTTCAGCTAGGAGCTTTGCCACTGCTACTGGGCAACAAGGGTCGCAACATCTCAAATGACCCCGAAGGCTTGTCTGGTGCTGAGTTCAATGGAGACATTGATCTTCTGACAGTGGCGCCCACAGGTAGCGGAAAGACAATAGCGTTCCTGATACCCATCATCGATTCACTGCTGGCTGAGAGCAAAACTACGGATACGAAAGCGGGCCCTCGCGCTGTGATCCTTGCACCTACGAGAGAGCTTGCGGCGCAGATCGTCAACGAGGCGAGGAAATTGGCAAAAGGCACGGCAATCAAGGCTACACTTATGAGAAAGGGTATGCGAGTCGTGCAAGAACCAGTGGAGGAGACGCAAGACGATACAATAGACGTTGCGGAAGCGTTGGAGAATGACCAAGATGATTCTCAGTCCAGCGATGAAGAGACGTCAGCACCGAAGAAGAAGCAGACCGGCCGACAGGCAGAGCTCGTGAAAGCCGCCATCCTGGTCGCCACGCCACTTGCTCTGCTCAATGCATTGAAGCGCAGAGATAGCACTGTTGCGCACATTCCCAGCGTATCCCAACTCGTCCTCGATGAAGCAGATGTCCTCCTTGACCCTCTCTTCCGCGAACAAACGCTCGCGATATGGAATGCCTGCACGAATCCCAGGCTTCGAATTGGTCTATGGTCAGCAACAATGGGCTCTAATATCGATAGCCTAACAACATCCACCTTGAACGACCGCTGGACCGCCCTCTCCGCTTTACAGTCTGACCTCCCTCCGCGACCGCCGCTCATCCGGCTCGTAGTTGGCCTCAAAGACTCCGCCATACCAAACATCTCACACCAATTAACTTACGCTGCTACCGAGCAAGGTAAGCTTCTCGGTCTGCGTCAACTCCTTCATCCCACTTCCGTGTTCAACAACTCGAATCAGCCCACGCTTCGCCCACCTTTCCTAGTCTTCACACAAACGATACCCCGAGCCATTGCCCTCCACTCCGAACTCCTCTACGATATACCTCCAGAAGCAGGCGGTAGCTCACGCATCGCCGTCCTACACGCCGATCTCTCCTCGTCCGCCCGTGACAGCATAATGACGCGCTTCCGAAAAGGCGAGATCTGGGTCCTGATAACCACAGATCTCCTAGCCCGCGGCGTAGATTTCCGCGGCCTAAACGGCGTCGTGAACTACGACGTACCCACTTCGGCAGCTGGCTACGTCCACCGCGTAGGCCGCACCGGACGTGCCGGTCGTCAAGGCGGTGTCGCAGTCACGTTTTATACGCAAGACGATATTCCCTATATCAAGCTCATTGCCAATGTTATTCGCGCTTCGGAGAAGCTAAGGGGACTTGGTGATGAAGAGGGTAGTGTTAAACAGTGGATGTTGGATGCGCTGCCTACGCCGAGCAAGAGAGATAGACAGTTACTCAAGAAGAGGGGTGTCGAGGCTAGACGGACGGTCAAGGGGAAGGATGGAAAGCCCGAGAGTAGAATTAGTAGTAAGAGTGGGTATGACAGGAAGATTGAGAATAGGAAGAGAGGGGCTAGGGAGGCGGCGAAGAAGAGGGAAAGCGCGGTCGTGGCTGGTGGCAGTGATGCGGAGAGTGCATTTGAGGGGTTTGAGTAAGTTGGGCCAGGCTATATGTTGCCGTTGTGTGAAATGTGAACAATATATATGTTACTCTTGACTCCATCTGCACACTCCATCGCTGTGCATGCCATTGTCCTTTTCAGACGTTTGAGCCTTTTCCATGCCCGTGTTCCCGATTACAAATAGTCACACGTTCCTGGGAATAGTATCTCGAACTGATGGACAGCATACTGCCAGTAATCCGATACGCTGCTGTAGCCCACGCTGTCATGTCACGTTTCGCAAATTGTTGCCATCTGGGAGTGACGATGGATGTTTTTTTTCCCCAGTCTCACATGCTTTTCGATCATCTTGGTTTGGGGCACTCGGTAGGGGATAGGTCTTCCACGATCTGTATTGGAGGTCTTCAAGGTGTGCTGACAATCGAGCAAGGCTTCCGGGAGTCTAGGTAACTAAAGTTGCGGACTTTGCTTTTTCCCCTTTCTCGCTCTCTCTCTCTCCCCTTAGCGTCCTTGAGCTTTTACCACTACGGGTATGCCCGCCATATTGTTTTCGTCCCCGCGTTTGCAGCAGCGGCGATAAGTGAGGTTTGCTTGCGGTAGGAAGATACGGCTTCCCTGTGGGAAAACAGCGGGTGTGACTGGTGTTTCTCCTTTTTATTGGCCACGAGGGGACTAATCGCGCGTACAGATTAATGCACCCGCCTCTCCCATGAGCCTATTGCAATGAGCTATGGGTCAGATGAGCTTCGACCGAATGTACACCATGTCGGGATCTTTGGTTAGCGCTCACCGTCAGTCTTCTTGTATGAGACGTCGGTTCGTTGAGAATCGGAATATGATAGGCAGTGGCTTCAAAGCGGTTGTGATCGTCAAAGCTCAAGTTGTAGTGTTGTCGTTCCTGCCGGCATGATCCATGGAGTTGCTGTTGCGTCGGAAGGGTCTGAAAAAAGCAAGTACCGTCATGCGTATCTCCTTGGAAAAAGCATATCCTGGTCCACTTCCCGTCCGCTGTCTGGTGCATTCGACTACTGTATTCCTCGCTTAGACAGTACCCTGAGATCTGTCGAGAGTCAGCCTCGGCTCACTCCTGTGGCTTTCGGTCCATATGACCTGCCTTCCTGGTGCATACCATCAGCCCACCTATCCCGATATCTGTTCACCAGCGTTGAGAGTGAGAGCAGTAGTTGACGTGACCCAGCTTGGGACCTTCACCGCACTCACTCCGTTGATTGAGGGTGTGAGGGCGTACGAGCTTTGTGCGACGACGGTCCTCAACTCCATATCCACCCAAGTCCACCGGATTTTACTTCTCGATCGGTGGAGGTGCGGAACCGCATTATGAAGCCATTTCTGGTCGGTGTGCTGCTCTAGACTCCGATCCAAGGACTCTCAGTACTAGCAATGTGACCAACAGGCTTACGCAGCTTGCAAAGACTTTTGCTGAGTGGCCAGCGAGTTGATGAATCAGAGGAAACAGGCAAAGTACTGCTGTGGAACCCCGCGGTGCAACAAAGAAATGTGCTGAGATGGATGGTCGAGGGGGCGAGAACCGTGTTGACTTATCCATCTGCGGGCTGGCTCATAGACCAAGACACTTCTGAGCGCGCAATCAGCTTCGAGCCTATGGAAAGCTCCAATGGCACCTTTTTCGGCTCACACTGCCTCACAGATAACCAGGCCGTGTGGGTGGCGCTTGCACCACTCAGCATCCCACAGCCTAATCACGACCCATCCAAAGGCGATTACAGGTCGCCTATCGCGTCTATCCTGTCAGCTCTCTAGGGCACCCCAAGGCGTTTTGAGGCGTACGGATACGGGTAGTAGCAGGATCGTAAGTTTGCCGCTGTTGTGTTCAGACCAGGGAGCCAAGAAACGTGGACATTGCCGTTGCAGTCGTGTAACCGTGTCGCAGTCGAGTAATCATCCTACATGTCTGTGATGACGCTCACTAAATTCTAACATTGACTGGCTGACCATTTTGTGTGCTTGTTTCGATAGCGCACAATAGCACGTTGCTTCGATTCATACGCCTTAGTACTGGCGCGATGATATGGAGTCTCGTGTTACATTCCTGTTTAGCTCGGCATTAAACTACTTACCCATCTTTAACTTTTGGAAGGTATGCACTTGTCCTTCTGGTGGGCCTAGCAAGTAAAATTGGGGAGGCGAACCAGGGTATCCGAAATGCAGACTTGCAACTGCAATGCAGGCCAAGCAAGGGCTTATGATGGCGTGCATTCGGCAAGGGCGCAAGCCCAGGGTAGGCGCTGCGTCTGAAGTGGGTGTATGCTGAAAATCTCAACAAAATGGCATGAGCCATTGGAACATGCCGAAGACGTCTCATCAATGATTTATTGACCAGACAATCCTAGAACAATGAAGATCGTGCGACGGACTTATTCGGGAAGTTCTGTCAAAGACGTTCATGCCTACACGACCGGTAGGTCCTGAGAAGATTCTGTTGGACGATTCGTTGAATAGGCATCCAGTGTAGACTTGAGAGACAGTATCCACGGGGAAGAGTTATCAGACCAAGTCAAGACTTTCCAAACCCAGTCGGTTCGCTTTGATAGCTAACATGGTGTACATGTTCGCCAACGTTTAATGTATAGCCGAAATCGGAACTACCCAATCAGGTATGGGTGACCTCCCAGGATTTTCCGCCACGAGCGGGTGCCGCCTATATAAGCTTGCGGTTGGGGTGTCGCTGTTTCAGTAATAGCTGTGGTTGGATCAGTTGACTCCAAGGGAAAAGCTTATGTCCTGATAGACATTCGAGCACGTGATGTCTGTAGCAGCCACTCCGGTGTATCCTGGTATATGCACGACATCAGAGATCGACCGATGGCCTACTAGTCGGCCACCTACATCACTTGGCAGTCTTGTATCATGGGACTTGATCGAAACGTGTGTTGAAGCTGCTGACAACCGTTCTGCTCACAACGGCGTGCGACTTGATTACCAATCCGGTGTGTACGAGGGGTGTGCCTTCTCCGGATGTCAGCAAAAGTCATTGTAAATACCAAAGACTAGGAACTGGAGACGTCTGGTCTTCGTTCCTTGGCAAGGATGAGCACATGCAGCTAAGTCTTTTTCACACCGTTCGCAAAGGGTAAGCAGGGCCGTCGCTATGCAACAGAAATTAAGCCATCCGGGAGGCTTTGGCACCAGGAATGTGCAACCGCATACAGAATATGGATTAGGACAATCGCTATAGCCTCCAACCCTGGCCGGATTATAGTGGCCTCCAACCTCCGGCAGTGCGGGACATGTCCCATCAAATATGACGCGGCCAACAGGCGCCTCAGCTGGAACCTTGCAGACGGTGTTCAGCGGTATATGGGGGGGTTTTTTTTTGGCAACACAGAGGTGTCGCGCGACTCCATAGGCTCAGTCGTCGCCTGGGCAGTATTATCGTCCAAAAGGTGAGACGAGAAGTGACGTGTGAGGGCTTGCATACATGGCTTGGCTACAAGGTGGTGTGAGTGTGTGGGGAACAGAGTCGAGAGCGCTTCGAGACTGGCGATCAGCACGACTGACTAGCGCGTCGCTAGCGTCCTCCAGAGATTCTCCGTGACCCTGGCCCCCGCGCAGACAGCCAGACATCGTACGAGACTGTAGCGGGATTTGATACATTGTCATGTCTGGTATATATCTCTACGCTTGGCTGAGCGTGTCGCTGAGTGCAGGAGGGTGTGTATCGCTTGTTGGCGAGTACGATAGGGCACATGTGTGCGCAGGTGACTGATCGGCGCTAGTTCCTCAGTCGATCCGAAGGTGTTGTAGCTCACCAGCCCAGCAACCACCACCACTTGACCCGTCGTCATCCATTACGAGCCCACTTCTTTCGCCTTTCAGTCTTACTAAATAGCGCGGTTACGTGTTCCTTCGGAGCCGAATCTCGAAGCACACAGAACGCAAGCACTATTGTGTCTCCATCTAGGACAGTTTCCTAGTCCTGGTAGCTCCACTATCTGTACTCGGAGGCAATAGCACTCCCTTTCCCCCCTCCCCCTCAAAAAGAGTTACTCGGAATACCTGAGCGCGCAAGAGTTATCCTTGTTTGGCTGAAAGCTGCAAGCGTCGCCGGTGAAGAATGTCTACTATTCCTGTATGAATGACTGGACGGGATTTGAAGGGACCTGAGGCGAATCACTCAGATAGCGACAGTGCCACTGGAAACCGATGATTGTACTAAATTCGTGATATCACGATGGTTGCAAAACACCGAGGTCCTGCTCAGGGTCATCCTCGTTCACAGAGCTCACGTGGCAAGCTGGGCAAGAGCAAAACCGGTATATCGAAAGGTCATTTGGACGCTTTGTGTGTTAAGGCGCTATGGCCCTTGTGCTGTGAATTTGCAACGACGCAAAGAGTTCGAGGCTTGCTTGCCAATTCATCTGGCACGTCTCTGGGCGACAAGATTGCACGCTCTAGCTGTGGTCACAAGCTCCCAAATGGTGGAAAGAATCATGACTATCGTCAGCCTTGTCCAGCTTTTGATTACTTTCAAAAAAGCGCTTCAAACAAACAAAATGACCACTCGCAAACCATGTGGAGGGGAATTGCTGTAAGTCTTTATTGTTATGGCGGCTTCAACCTATCATGTGATCCTGGAGCTCATTATGACTCTTGTTCCGGGGGAAATTTGTCAGTCCGGATTTGAACTATCAACGTCTCTCATCCGCCCTTTGATGAAGATGGCAAAGTTGGTAGGTATCATCCTTTACTTTGTCGAATTACGATTAGCCATCCTCTATTCAATCGGAGCAGATTCGTGTGGCGGCTGGATGGGACAAGCGGACTTTTACAGACCTTCTTCAAGATATCACGAACATGGATTCGGAGTTGGACAGTTTTCATCGGAGAGTTGAGCGCTCTGCTACGTGGTTCACTGGCCAGGTTAGAGGTAAGGTATACCCAGGTCGACCAGCGCACATGCCTCATATTCCTCGTCAACAGCGCCATTCAAAGACCCTTATATGATTGATGTCCAGATTTTGAGCATGTCATCTCGAACTCAGTCATTCTAGTAAGTTCCCCTGGATGCCAAGAAATGCTGACAACGATGGAAAAAACAGCAGTATACGACGACGCTTGAGCCTCGACGGTGCCAGGCCCTGTCTCGTCTGTGGCGCAGGCGCGTAACAGTGTTCAATATTCGTGTATGGCTCTGGCTTTCGCGAGGAAGCGGCAGGCGATCCGCACTATAGGGAGGATCAGCTTTGCCCGAGCCTGTGGTTGATGACGCAATATCCGCAAGTGTCCTGACAGCTGTCACTTTGTACCTATGGGAATTGATGTTCGCCATGTTTGCGGTTCGGGCGTGATTATCCCTTACGATTAGGGCTTTCTTGCGCCCGAATCACGGTTAGCGTAGTGTGTGGGTTCAACAACGCGATATATTACCATACAGTATCGATGGTCCAAGACGGGTATTCCACATGTGCTCGTTTCGAAGCCGGATGTAGACATTGACGGGACCGAAAGGCAAGGCCTCATGCAGGGAAGCGCCAGCAGCCATGACCCATCTTTCGTTCGATCACGCCCGCCCACCTTTGTAAATTACATGCAGCATGCACAAGCAAGCCCTTTACATGGTTAACAACAAGGTAATTGGATGCGCGTATGTCATCCCGCGGCCCGACGTTTGGATCTGCATGAGCATGGTATAAACCCCGGCTCTGCAGCGTCGTACACGACCTTTACATTTGGAGGCAGACGTACCCGGACCTTGTATCTCTTCATCGAGTGCAGGTACTTTTCCAATACTGTGGTTCGGAAGAAGTGAGAGAATAATTACAGTCAATCCGAGGCAACGTAGCCGTAAGGACCAGGCAACTCGCTGCTGCTATATAGGGCAATGTCTCCGGTGAGGAAGCCATGGACCAAGGTACGACTAAGACAAGCTACTAGTGGTTGGGTGGACGGAGCACGCCTACAATACGGACTGGCGAAGCACATGGTATCATACTTCTCGCAGCGTCTGACCGTGGCCAGCCGGCGGGCGCTGGGTGCAGGTGGCTCGGTTGCAGAGAAGGGGCCACGGAAGTGGATTAATCAATCGAGCAGGGCCGGAATATTTGGCCGTTGGCCAGCGGCCGCTACATGGCAAACGAGAGAGCTGTGGCAGGGCGAGTGTGGAGGAGTGGTGGTAATAGCTAATTAGCCGTGCCGGAAGCATGTACAAAGGGAAGCTGGAGACGCCAGCCCTGTGGCCAAAGGGCAGGGAAGCGCCCATGGTCGCTATTGCGCCACGCTTGGTAGCATCCGCTTGCAGCGGCTAGTGCATGGGACTCTAGGAGGAGAAAGTGGGTGGGCAATTCAGGCCTAGAGCCATGGATCTCAGATGGTCTGGCGCCAAGCGGGGTCGCACCTTGACCAGGGCCCATGGATCATCAGCCGCATGGTTCATAGCCCGCGCGTCAGGAGGACCAGTGGGCGAAGGCACCGCCCTGTCGCGCTGGGGAGTAGTGCATGTCGCGATGGGGGTAGTGGGTGTCGCGATGGGGGTAGTGGGTGTCGCGATGGGGGTAGTGGGTGTCGCCATGGGGGGGTAGTGGGTGTCGCCATGGGGAGTAGTGGATGGCGTGAGAGCAGTGGGGAGGCGTGCTGTCTCGTGCCCCAAGGACAACAACAACACGGCCGGAGCGACGGCGGGGCGGTTGGAGTGAAAAGGGCCCTGGTCAGCAATATGCACGGCGATGCGAGTCGATCCCTGAAGCGCTGCAGCTAGGGAGCCTAGGGATATGCGAGCGTTCCAACGGCTGGCGGGATCCAAGCATGACGCTCGAGCGCAGTGGGCGCATTCACTATTCCCGACTCGTACACACACCCTGGTCCGCTACTGGAATTTCGCAACTACCTCATGCTCCAGCCATGTTCACACTACCCCAAAGTCTGCTAAGGGACTCTCATGCAGCTTAAACAGCGCCGGGAAGCGAAACATGTCCTCGCCGCCCTAGCCCGCTCGCAAGCACCTGTTTAAATACCTGTCACTTCCGCTGCTTCCCCGATGCAAGCGGCTTTTCACTTCCACCATTCGATGTGATCTTCGTTTACCGTCCACCGTCGTAATTCACGTTCCGCACTACCACACTCGTTGGCTGCTACCATGTTCTCTTTCCCCTTAGCCTTGTTCCCCAACTGGAGTTGGTTCTGTATCTTTTTGGCGCTCTTGTATGTCAACCACGCCTGCCTCTTCCCCGCACTTTGGACGGCACTGACTCGCCTACCACAGTTTGTTTCGATATGTCAGACTCTGGGTCAACCTGGCGAGCAACTGGACCTACACGCCCATCCAGCCAGTCGACGACCCGTCCATTACATCCAAGGACATGACTGTAATCATCCCCACAGTGGCCGAAAACCTCCAGCAGTTGAAGGAGACGGTCCAAAGCGCATACCGTCTGGAGCCATTGGAGCTTCTCCTCGTCACGCCCGACTCGCGGGTGAAGCGTGTGTATCAGATGGTGGAAGAGCTGGGCAGTCCCAAGATCATCCAGGTGCTATCCGTCAGCCAGGCCAACAAGCGACGGCAGCTATGCCGCGCCATTCCCGAGGTCGAGACCAAAATCACGCTCCTGCTGGATGACGACGTATGGTTACCGGAGAAGTTTACCAAATGGATTCTTGCTCCCTTTGAGGACCCACGTGTCGGAGGCGTCGGCACCAACCAGCAGATCCGCCGCTTCAACCGCTCCAACATCTGGGAGTTCTTGGGTGCCATCTACCTGGTTAGGAGAAACTTTGATTGCACAGCCTGCAACTGGATAGACGGCGGCCTACCATGCTTATCGGGACGCGCGGTTGCCTATCGTTCCGAGATCCTGCAAGACCCCAATTTTACCTATGGCTTCACGCACGAGACATGGGGTAGCGATCATTTCCTGAATGCCGACGACGACAACTTCATCACCCGATGGCTGTTCTCACACAACTGGAAGATCCAGATGCAAAACCATCGCGAGTGCGAGGTCGAGACAACACTCGAGGACGACTCAAAGTATCTGCGCCAATGTCTGCGTTGGGTCCGCTCCAATTGGAGGAGCAACCTGACTAGCTTGACAGAGGGTTACATGTGGATGGTGAGTGCCGCTAGTTTCCAATATTTGCACAGATTTCGCCTTGTTGGACGCCAAGCCAGCCCCTCTTTTGCCTGCGCCGAATTCGCACTACCTTTTGCTAATCCTTGCGCCATAGAACTACCCATGGTCCCTCTACGCCGTCTTCCAGACCACTCTTACGCAATGGGCCTTCCTGCTCGATTGCGCCCTGTTCGTCTCCGTCTACCTGGCGCTGTTGGAGGCCGGATACTACACAGCAGAGCATGACAAGCAAGCTCACGCGGAGAAATGGCAGCGCTCGCTTTTCTGGGCCCTGTTCATCGCGCACTGGGTCTTTGCGAAGACAATCAAGCTAATTCCCCATTTGTTAAGAAACCCGGGCGACGTCCGCTTCGTCCCGGTCTCGATTCTTTTCGGCTATTTCCACAATCTCATCAAGCTCTATGGCTGCATCACCGTAACAGAGGTATGTCCCTGAATCACGCAACGTCGCATTTCCCCTTGCACGTAGCTGACACGTAGCTGCCAGACCACATGGGGTACTCGCGAGGGTGCAGATGCCGACGACAACATCAGAATGTTGCCTATCCCGCCGATGGCAACCATTACCCCTCCCTTGACGCCTCCACCAGGCGGCCGCGTGCTTCGCGAGCGAGGCGCCGGCTTTCCGATGATGAACTAGACGACGATTTTCCAAACCTTTTTTTTTTGAGTCGGCATTCCAGGCCTCGGCCGCGATTTTTGATGCAGTAATGTTAGACGCATCTGAGTTTAAAAGCATTGCATCTACCAGTACACGGAGGGTAGAGCAACGCTATGTTGTTTCATACTATTGAGCGTGGCAGCTCTCGGATACCAAAATGGGCCCGGTCGGATGCAAGGTGTTCAAGGAGTTTACGGACATGGACGAATTTGCAGCGTCTTTCCATGCGCGATGTTGGTGAATACCCAACCATGTAATTTATGCAAAAGTCAGAACAAATGACAATGGCAATGACAATGACCATGACCATGAGCGTTGAAACAGAGCCTCGCTCGTGCCTTGTCCAAATGCCCATGTCGCACGCGACTGTTTTGGCAACACGTCTGACAATTGTGCAACCGCGGCACAAAAACTCCATCCCAACATGACATCCTGTTGCCCGAGCAACACACGAGCCCCCCCCCTGGTCAGTCGTCCTAGGCGTCCTACCCGCGCTGCACGGTCTTCAAGTAGCGCGAACCATCACCCGCATCGAGGACATCGCCTGCTTCATCGTTTAGGGTAAAGATGTGGGAATCTGGGCCGTGTCGAGACAAATAGCGGCACGTTATCTGAGACGGACGCACTACGAAGAGTATAGGCAGGCAATGCTTCCGACGAACCACTCCAAGACGGCAGGTGCAAAGAGCATGTACCTAGGCCACCCCCTCCCCCCTCGGTTTACGGGATAAGAAATTGATGAACCCACTCCCCAAGTCTCGGAACTACCTCGCATCTCCGCTTTTGGCCATGGCCCGCAGCATCTTTCGATCCATGGCTTTTCGAGCAAAGTCACTCTCGCAGCTGGCGTTTTCTTGCGCCAATTGCGCCCTTGTTCTGCGGCGGCTGTATACTCCTTTCACCATGGGCTGCAGTAGGATCTGGGACTCTTGACTCTCCCATCATGATGCCAATGGCGCGAAAATGCCGATGGTGTCCAAAGGTCTTCCCACCAACGGAGACGCCCACTCAAGCGGGCCCGCATGCTGCACGTCCTAGCTGAAGCTTCAAGGGAAACCATGCCGGCGCCGAACTTCTCATGCACACTTACATCCCTGACCCTCATCCAACATCATCGTGCGTCGCGGCAGTTTTGCTCACTGCCCACGACACAAACTCTACGTCTTGCCAACACGGACGAGGACGGGTGACAGATGCATGAGCCCTGGTCTTCTAGCGAGCCAGCAAATCGTGCGGAAGAGACCCTTTGCCCAAACCTTATGCTGGTCATCCCGCTCCCGCAGGCCTGTGTGTCCAGAGCCAAGCCACCCTGCGCTAGACTGGCGCTGTCCCCGGCGCGACGCCTAACCCATTTCTCCACCTCTCGTCATAGCTGCCTACCACTGCGCGTACGCACCCTTCGTAGCAAATGGGACAGCCAGCATCGAACAGCACACATGTCCCATTCAGACTCCATAGCTAAGCTGCTGCAAGTCCCTGTGCCGCATCCCCGATGCAACAACAGGCTGCAGACGCGCTCGGCACGGACTTGCAGTTCGACATTCACACATACCGTGTCCGAGAGCATGTACCAATGCCGCGCGGAACATTGTCATTGGCGCCTGGCTGATCAGAAGTACTCCAAATGCTCTAGTGCAGACTGGGCGAGCGCCACACACTACCCGAGCTGGCAATGAACATGTCCAATCGAGATGACATGACTGCTCAATACACACAATTGCAATATGGCGCGACACATGCCTGCACCTCCCTGCACTATCGGCCAGAGTACCTGATGACTGCAGCGCAATCAGCTTGCATGTCCGGACAATTGACTTTCGCTTGATCCTGCTTGTCAGCATTCCGAATGGTTGTCCAAACTGCTGGGTCCAAGGCGAAAACTCTGCACATCTCGCTTCACGCGCGAGACACGCTGTCGGGTCCAACATAGGTATGCAAAACTATTCACACGCCTTGAAATTTTTCCAATCATCTTGCTTCAGGGACCTCATGCGCAAAGGTTCAAAATTACTCGTATACGTTCAAGTAAGGAGGGCATGGGCTGTCGGTATCCACTTCACTCTTGTCAGGAGGGGGCTGCGCTAAGGCCATGTTGGCTAAATACTGCGACAGCAAAGACTGTGTACTGGCGGTAATCCTGTCGACTTCCTTAGCCCCCTACAGATGCTGGCCCTCTGACGACATCGGACATCTAGCCCAAGTTCCAAAAAGGCCCAGATCTACTCCATAACATTGTATGAGGCTACTTATCCTGCAAGTTTTTTTTGGATTTTGGATTTTCTCATGATCGTGTCATGTTTGTCTGGCACAAGGCTGGAGCCTCCCACAAGGGCAGAGCTCGACAGACCCCGCGGCTCCGCAATTGACAACAACTTTTAAGCTCGACATGCGCACGCAAACGTCTTCAGCCGGTTATCAATGTTCGCAGCACTGGCGTTTCCTTTTATCGACAGACCTGGCTTGATCCACCCAAGTATCTCCATTGTAACCCTTCGACTACGACTTGTCCCTAATATGGATGACCCTGGAGTTAGGGCATCCGAGGTAGCGTCGCGCCGTGCCGGTCGTGAACCGAGATCCAGCGGCAAGCACGAGCTGCAAATCATGTCGAGTCAGAAGCCTTTGCATTGGTCGTGGTACAATTATGTCCGGATGTTGCTCTGTCACGGCACAGCTTCGGATCTATCTACTGGGAAGGCATTCGTCTCAGTGTATAGGTCACGTGCTTCAAGCCTGATTTGACCAGTCAGGCCCCCAAAGTTATCAGCATGCGGCAACGTTGTAGCGTGGTATTGTGGAGAAGATAGCGTACATGACATCGTCATCGTTTTAAACATATAGCTTGAACTCCACTGGCTTGCGCGTCAGTTAATACCGTGGATATAGGTGGCCTTTTCGGAACCCTTACTAGCCATTTTCAGGCTCGGTGCGACTTTTGTAGAATAGATCCGATCAAGCCTTGCCCACTACGGGCCCCTGGAGCGAGTATTACTTTTTCCATGGTTCGTCGATCTTAGATGACGACGTCGTACACGGCCCTCACATGACCACTGCCGTCAGCCTACAATGCATCAGGAGACAAGACGCTCTACAAAGGCAAGACCCTACAGCTGCATGTTGACATGTCGCACAAACAAACCCGCTCCCGATCCAAAGACGTATCTCGGTATCATCAGCCACAAAAGCAAACGACCTATTGCTCATTTACTAATGGTCGGCCACTTGAACCGGGCGAGCCGCAACACGTACCTCTACTCCACGGCTACGAATACACTAAAATGACGTGCATCCCAACTGAGCCATGGCGGACTTGGCGTCGAGAGGCATCAAGGGTCTTGCCTGTCCTCTCCACAATCGCGGCTACTTTCGCTGCATCCAGACTTTTCACCCCACCCCTCTTCTCGCACACCCATGATCAAAATAGCCGGACGGCCTCTCCATCCTTGATCGTGATTTTAGGCTTTCGGCGTCGCACGAGTCAGCTGACAGTAGGTCACGTCATACATCGCGGGACGACGCCGCCGCCGCCGCCGCCAGACATTCCCATTATATCTTGGAAAGACTACTCCGGTACTAGGGCCCACTCGCTGATAGATACTGGCGGATGATGGGCAAACGGGTGTGGGTACAATAGCAACTAGTGCCGAGCAGAATTGTGCCATGGTGCACCTTAGTGGTAAGCGCTGAGGTGATGTTGGAAGACCCAACAGCAATGGTCCATCCGGAGACCCTCTCTTTTGCAAATACAGAGAGGGTCCTGCTGACACTGGTGGAGTGGACTAAAAACCGAGATCAGTCGGACTGGAGACGCTCAGCCACTACACTGTCACGGTTTGACAGCTCGGCCATACACCTAATTCGCGCATGATGCGAGCTGCCGATGCCAGACTTTCGGCAGATGCAGTAAGCAGGATGTCTAGTCACATGTCAAGCTCCATCGAAAAGGAAAAAATCAAAAAATACAGGGACATCGCAGAGCCTCACATAGGCACGACTTCTGAAAATTGTTTGTTGAGCTGCGCGTTGCGCTGTCGGCGCTTCTCCGGCCCTCTTTGCTCCACTTACCCCTCCTTCGCTTCCGAATAATCACGGGAATTACTTTTCTTTTCCAGGCAGTCAAAGGGCAAAGCACCAGGGTCGATGCCGCCCGCTCTCGCTTTCCAAGCGAAAGCATATCTGTACCCTCTGCCTACTGCTACCCCACATTTGCCGTCGGCTTCATAGGCATCGAGTGTGACACTTATCACTGTGACTGGGAAGCGCGGGTCGACTGAGCGCCTATCACCGCGCAATCGCAACGAGCTGCCCTTTGAGCTCACGTCAAAGTCGGCATCCTGCGTGGAGGGGATGCCTAGTTGCAGTACCTTGCCTCCGTGGAGCGCGTTGGTGAGAGTATGTGGGTTCTATTCTATGTGGCATGTACTGCGCTCCTACTGTGTGATGCCAAGCTGCACACCTCGCATGTGTCTAGAACCAAGGCTCGTGGACTCCGGTATCCATGTGCATGACGTGCAGCCTGTGTGTCTCGGTTTCAAGCTACCGAGGCCTAGCATCGACGATACGTTGTACATGGCCACGATTATCACCGGCCACATCATGGTACGACATGGCCGAGCTGGAGTGTTTCCTTGGTCCATCCCGATTGACTTTACAAGTCCACAAGCTCACAATCCATGATATTTCCCTGTAGCTCCAACTCAGTGAGGGTACGGGAAAGCCAATTGCTCATTCCCATCTTGAGCCTATTAGATTGGAAAGAGTTACCATGATTAGATTTGCAAAAACCTTTATTGAATGACAACAACAATAACAACATGAGTGTGAATCGACTGTGCTCCGCGTGAAGCAGTCGTGGGTGCAACAGTAGATACTCCTCGGAGCCTCTTACCCCGCCAACCGAAGTATCAACATCCCCGCATCGCCTCCATGGCTCAGCGCATCAAGCCAACCACCAAACATAGTTGTCAAGCTCTAGATGTGCAAAACAACCAAAGGCCTTTCCTTCTCAGCTGTTGTCCATCCCTCAAATCCGCCATACCACAAGCCTTAGTCACCCATTTCCGCGCCCCACGGCCCGAACATCCAGCCAATAACCCCCAATGTCACCATCACCAGATATCCTAGACACACACATTCATCTATGGCCCTCGACAGCCACCTCGTCTTCAAACCATGGCTGGATGTCACCAGGCCACCAGCTCGCCAAGAGACACGACATATCAGACTACCTCGCCATCACCTCTCCCCAACCTACCGGTTTCGTATACGTAGAAACTGATCGGTACCTTCCTTCCGCGGAACCTCTAAACATCAACGAATCAAACGGCGGCGACGACGACGACGATGAAGTAAAAGCCAAGCTGCGAACGTGGGCGAAAGAACCCTTGGAAGAGCTTCGTTTCTTGGCTAGGATCGCAGAGGGGAGACCAGAGGAAGGCGATGGGTTCGTAGAGAGCGAAGCAGAAAAGATGAAGGGATGCGTGATTTATGCTCCTTTTCATGCTAGTCCGCGGGTGTTCAAGGCGTATCTCCATGTTGCGCGCGAGGTGGCCGGGCCCAAGCTTTGGCAGCGTGTCAAGGGGTTTAGGTACCTCCTGCAAGGCAAAGGAGAGGGTGTCGTGGCGAGCATGTTGCACGAGGGCCATGGGCGCTGGATCCGGAATCTCTGCGCGCTGAAGGGTTTGGAGGGAGGGTGTGAGGCAGCGTGTTTTGATGTCGGGGTTGATACGCATCGGGATGGAGAGGGGCCCATGGAGGCGGTTGGTAGGTTGATTGCAGACGTGAGGCGGTATGAGGAAAAGGAGGGGCACAAGAAACGTGTCAAGTTTGTGTTGAGTAAGTTCATGTCTTGCTCCCCCCCCCCCCCCCCTCACGCTTTGCTTTATAAAGTGCATGATTGCTGTTCTTGGTGGATTTCTTTCATCATACAATGTCGCGTAACTAACTTGCACAACCCATCAGATCATCTCGCCAAACCCCCTCTATCACCAAAGCCTACACCCCCTTCTAATGCCTGGCTCCAGACCATGACGGCCCTCTCCCCCGACAAGGACGTTTTCATGAAACTCTCCGGCGCGTTCAACGAGTTCACCGTTTCGCCAACGCCATCGGATGTACAGACGCTTCTGACTGCTCTCAACCCTTTCCTAGACCACATCTTCAAATGCTTTCCTGGAAGAGTCATGTTTGGGAGTGATTGGCCGGTATGTAATGTCGGTGGGCCAGCAGGCGAAGAGGGAAGTTGGAAGCTCTGGAGAGAGGTTGTGGAGACGTGGATGGATGCCAAGGGTCTTGGGAAGGAGGACAGGGAGAGAGTATGGCGGAGGGCAGGAGAAGCGGCTTATGGGTTAGCATCATGAAGAGACATGTATCTGATCTAGAATTGAATACCGAGGTTGACAACATGTGCACGAGCATCTTGTCTATTTATATGCATGTGTTTCAGAGCTACTCGCATTGAGGACTGAAGTATCTGGTCTGACCTCTAGAGAAGTGCAAGGACATGACATAGACAATGGAGAACAAGGCCTTGGAGTGTCAATGTCAACTCGAAGTAACCAAGCCACAGAGTTGTCACAGGCAGCGGAAGCACATCTCGCCCGAACAGCTATGCATATTCTCCCCCACCATCAGGTCCTAACAACACGATAAATGTTGCTTTCCCTTGAGCCGCACCTCCCTCGCCTCTTTTGACATGTCCCAAGTACGCACCCAACTCTTCGTCGTCTGTCACTTCAACCACAACCTCGCGGTCCGCACGATCGCCTCTGTAGGTGACCAAGCCCTCGAGCCTGTGTACAACAGTACCCGGGTGCTCGCGCATCGCTAAATCTCTTAATTCGGCAACCGAGGGTGTGTGAATGATGGAGAGCCAGACTGATTTGTCAGGGAAGGAAGTCGAGGAGTGCGGGTGTAAGCGGAGGTAAACTGGTAGCGGTATGGAGGTGTCCGAAGCGGCTGGGTAGTATTCTTGCCCGTAATCATTGTGTGAATTATGCTGCTGTTGCTGATGCTGATGCTGATGCTGAGTAGCTGGTTGGTATTGACCGGGCTGGTAGTGGTACCGAGGTGTGTGATTGGTGACGGGGAGTATGGCAGCGTCACTCGCAGCTAGCAAGAGAGAAGGATCGATCTGCAGGTCTGAAGCAGTGGATAGGGAGGATACGGCAGTGTATGAGGCATGCGTTGTTTCCTTTGGACCAACACTGCTGTGCTGTCTCCCCTTATTGCCTAGGATTGTTGGGTGCGGAGCGACGACAGGCCGCGCTGGCCCTGGCCCTGGCCCTTTGTGAACCTGTTTCTTCTTTGTGGGGTCCTTGGCAGTCTTTTCCTGCTGTTGTCGTTTCATGACATCTCGAGCTAGCACCTCGAGGGCGCGTAACTTGCGCGCATAGTCTGGATCATCCTCTCCTAGTGCAAGTGCTCTCGTGAGGTTCTCAGACTCGCTGACCCAAGTTTGCTTCAACTCTGTCCAGCCTTCTTCGCCAGCTTCGTGCTTATTTGTGAAGTGAGCCGCTTTCAGTTTGTTGGCAAAGGTGTTTCGTACGTGCCGCGTCTGTTCGGGATTGAGACCAAGGAGGTTCTTCGCGTCGGCGAGAGTCATACGTGCGTCCATTGTTCGCAAGCGCTTCGTCACGTCCATGCATATGACATCAAGTGACAGCGCTCTCTGACCTTTCGGACGGAAGAGGGCGTCATTGTTTTGCAGTACTTCTGGCTCCTGTTGGAAGACTTGGGCCAAGTGTGCATCGCCTCGAATAAGCTGCTGTACAATTTTCGACCACTTCTCCGGACCAGCAATAGTCTTCTTGATAACGTCCTGCTCCTTGCACATCTGGAGAAAGCATTCTCGAACTTGGCGGTACTTGTCGTTGTCCAAACCGAGGTAGGCTTTGGCTTCGTCGATAGTAGTTTCAGATGGGAATCGTGGAGGTTCGCCGGGGGCGTCTGCTGGCAATCCGGCCCAGCCTCGTGTTCGACGTCTTCGCTTCCGTGTACGCCATTTCTCGTCGCTCTCGGCCTGCAGCTGCTGTTGGCGCAATTGTTTTCGTAGCACCTCTTCAGCGCTCAAGCCTGTGATATCAGCTTCAGGCACTATGGGTCGAACCTCTTCCACAGGCACCCCAGCTTCGTCTTCTTCATCTTCTCCCTGAGCAGCCTCGGACTCGTCGTCGCTCTCGTCATCGCTCGTAGAATCCTCTGCCAAAATCGCGTTCCCAAGCTGGTTGATCAGACCTCTACCAGGAATAACATTGGTAGGCTTCTTCTTCGACTTCTTTTGTATCCTTCCTCCAGCAGTCTGTTCCTTTTTCGGTCTGGAGACCCTTTCTCTAAGTAAGAGCTTAAGTCGCAGGCGCAAGCGCAGCAGTTCGCGGTCGCTGATCTGGAAGCCTTCAGCCTGTAGCGTGTCGAACATGTCCTTTTGTGTGTAGTTCTGCTCCCATAATTGCTGGAGGCGCGCGACGAGGGCGGGGTTTTTGTACGCCGGATTCTGTTTCGAGGGAAAGTCCCATCGCTGTGATGGTGTCAGTGGAGGATTTGCAAAGGGAGATGGAAAGTGTGTGATGGCGACTTACTTTGAACTGCGTCTGGAAGGCCCGCTTGCTGGAGCGACATAGTTAGCATCATGTATTCTGGAGGCCTTCGCTACACCGGAGACTGGGAAATGACGGTGAACGCGTACGGCAGCCCGTATGTACTGCCGCGCGCAATGCTTGCATACCTTGGAGTAAATCCCCGTCTCTCCCAATACGACATGACATCTTCCAAGCTCCTCCGCTCCTCGACATAGAGCTGATAGCATACTGCCTCTTTGTCATCCCAGGAATAGCCCATCCCTGATGTTGCGTAGAGTCACCACAGTAGGTTGCGGTTTGCGTAAATTGCGCAATTGGTTCAACTGGAACGCGACACGGTCGCCAAGACTTTCGGCCTCGGCTGAGAATGTACCGAACACATGGGCCGAACACGGCAAGCGTCTCACGTATACATGGCACCTACCGAACCAGATTGCGCATAGCGGCACGTATATTATGCCTTGTTCCTGGGTAGACGATAGCATCAGGCAAATTATTTCCCGTTGTCCGAAGAAGACCTTTACGTCTTTGCTTAGACCACCCTGAGCTCCTCGTGTATCACTGTAGACCGGCCGTCTACAGTACCCCACACCCCACACTACATACCTACGAAGACCATGTCGCACGAACGCAAGAACAGTCTGTGGACGCCCACGACGCCGAAAGCGGCGCAAACCCCTCAGCTGCTGTCTGGAAAGTCCATGATGATCACTGGCGGTGCTACTGGAATTGGCCGCGCCATAGTCCTGGGATATCTCCAACATGGCGCAAACGTTGCAGTGAACCATTTTGGCGACGACAAGTCCGCATCGCAGTACCAGACTCTCGTTGAGGAGGCAGCTAAGATTCTAGAGGCCAGCAAAGAGGATGTAGAGAAGAAACTGGTACAAGTCCCAGGCGATGTAGGAAACCCGGAGACAGGCAAGAAGTTGGTAGAGGCTGTAGTACAAAGATGGGGACGCCTGGATGTGGTGATAAGCAATGCGGGCATCTGCGAGTTCAAGGAGTTTCTAGAGTACGTATCTTGTTCGATATCCATACCACGTTCGTAGAGATGAAGAGGACTAACACGAATCCGCAGAATCACACCAGATCTCTGGAACTCGACTCTTACCACAAACCTTACTGGCGCATTTCACACCATCCAGGCCGGCGCAAAGCAAATGTCCACCCAATCACCCCCGGGTGGCTCCATCATCGGTATCTCCTCCATTAGCGCTCTTGTGGGCGGCGCATACCAGGGCCACTACACACCCACAAAAGCCGGTGTACTCTCCCTCATTCAGTCCTCCGCATGCGCACTGGGAACACACAACATCAGATGCAATGCGCTGCTACCGGGCACAATCAAGACACAGCTCAACGAGAAGGATCTCGAGGACGAGGAGAAGCGGAAGTACATGGAAGGCAGGATACCGTTGGGCAGGACTGGCATACCAAGCGATCTCGCCGGGCCAGCAATCTTCCTAGGAAGCGATCTGAGCAGCTACGTGAACGGTGCGCAATTGTTGGTCGATGGAGGCCTATTCGTAAACCTACAATGATCAACTAGAGTGACTCGACTTCAAACTATACAGTCAGATGACCGAAACGTATCCCATTTCCCTCCAACGCCGCAATCACAACCTATCCCCTCATCTTATGCATGTACTGCTTCTCCGTCATCGTCATCATCAACGACATCAAATCTAGTCACCTTTCCGGTACCCCTGGAGTCTTCTGAATCACCGCTAACAGCACCCTATCACTCCTTGTACATTCCCTCAACCTCCAATACCTTTCCGCAGAGATCCCATACAACTCCATACCCACCCTGCCCAGCAGCTTTTCATCTAGAATACTGGTCAACGGTACCGGAACCACAGGTTCCCAGGGCATTTTATGATAATCGCATGGGTTCCTACCGCAAACGAGACAGCCGCGACAGTGCGGACACGTATAGGTGCGATTGATACGGGACTCTTGGAGCCAGGAACGGAAACACGTGGCGCAGGATATGTGGCCGCAAGGCGCCTTTTTAGGTATGTTGGTCTTTGGGTGGAAGGTATCTGTGCAGATTAGACACCTGTCCCCGTGCTGGACAGTGTCTTCAGCATTGGCCAAGGCGTTACCATCGCCGTCGTCAAAAGATAGGGTCTCGAGGCCGTTCTTGTGTGTGAAGAAGTAGAGAGCATCGGGGTCTTTGATTAGGTTGGATGGGTTGTAGGCTCGGTCGCACCAATCCTCCAATTCGCATATCGCGCTAGCAACGATATCGACTACGCTCGGGCGAGGGTTCTGCTGTGACTGTAGTTCTACGATGTGGAGGTATTGGTGTTGTTTTGCTGTACGTCTATGAGGGTGTTTTAGGGTTGCGTCTTTGACCCATGAATTGAATTTGGCAGGCTCGTGGAATGAAGGAAAGCCGGCGTAGAGTTGCTTCAGTGTCTCATTTTGTGCGAGTTCGAGGGTGCCGGGTTGATTCGCTTCTAGAGTGTGGATAACGGATTGGGTGAATCCCTGGAATGTGTGCATGGATATCATGTAGGGGTCAGAAACGCCGGTCAAAGGGCTCAGGAAGGTCTTGTGATGTTTCAGGTCAAATAGGACGGTTTCGACAGTAGACGTCATTTTGTCAGGTGGGTGTGTAGTCGGATTTCGGCTGAGTGTGTTCTGGTAACAAGTGAGGCAGAGATTCGAATCGAGTGAGAGAAGTTCGATTGGATAGAATTGTAAGATTGGGAAGGAGGCTGTGGCGAATATTACCGCTGCAGCATTGTGTATATTACGTTATGAAGTGACATAGATTGCGGGTCACGGGCTCATAAGCGATTGGAATAGCACTGTGACCAAGGCAGTGACCTTGAGAGATGAGACACTGATATCTTGGGGATTAGTGAAGACGAACGAGTTGGGATGAGATAATTGATCGCCCCGGCGATATGACACCTGATACTCCACTTGACTTCCGGGCATTAACAGGTATGATGCTGACTCCACCGCTATAAAGCCTATGAGAACGCCAATATACCTTGAATACGAATGTCTGAAGACCATAAATATCTCGGTATGCAAGTGATGTACCGCGACACCGATTGCAGTGAAAGAAAACGCTAAGAGCGAATGCTGAGATCAAGAAACCTGTCCAATGTTAGAACCTGTCCAATTCATTCTTAAAGGAAACCCTATTGAGGAGGGTGTATCTACTCGTCGAAAGCATCAATGTGGGTTGGAGTGCAGTTTACCTCAGCAATGTTCTGGCGCTCGATATAACTCTCCTGTCTTACGTCTCTACCAACGCGCCAGTACGAGTCCGTGTAATCAGCGCAGTTCATTTCGCGCAGGAACTGCTCATCGTGGGTGATGACCAGCAGTTGGAAATTTGCCTGCTTCCTACGGCTCTGGATGATCTGCGACAGAGATTCGGCGAGACCCTTGATGTTCTGCTGATCCAGGTTTGTAGTGGGTTCGTCAAGCGCGATGAGACCACAGTTTGTCCCGAAGCATTCGGCAAGCGCGAGACGGATGACGATAGAAGCGAGGACCTTCTGGCCAGCGGAGCATCGGCCTCGCATATCCATTTCGGTATCTTGCTTCACCATCACAACGCGGTAGTTGTATGTTCGGTTACCTTTGCCATCGCCATCAGATGCGATGCGGATCGTGTCCACATCAGTGCCTTGGTACGCGTTGCGCCAAAGCTCTGCGAGAATGCGGTTAATCTCCTCCATCTTGAGCGTATGGTATTTCATGATAGCCTTGTCGAGAGCACCAGCGTAGCGTCCCAAGTCTTCAATAGCAGCTTTGGTGGTTTCTACCTTGATGTGAGCCTCGCGGTATTGTTCCGCAGAGTTCTTGTATAGGTCCTGCCACTCTTTCATGAGGTCCTGAAGCTGGTCGTCTTTGTTCTTCATGTCGCGCTCCACGCCTGTCTTAGCAATACTCAGCGTTCTATATTCCGTGTCCCAATGTTGAGCTTGACGTTCAAAGTGGTCCTTGTCACGCTCAGCGCCTAGGTCTTCTAGCTTTCGGATCTCGACTTCCAAGCCGTCAAGCGAGCGCTTAGCTTTTCGATAGCGCAGGTTGTCGCTAATGGAGCGCTTGTTCGCTTCGGTATCGCGCATGGTGTCTTCAAGCTTCTTGATCTTACGAGTCACATCTGACATGTCAGTCTCGATGCGTGCAATATCGCCTTGTAGGTTCTCAATCTCCCGATGAGTGCGCGCAAGCTGTTGTGGTCCACCACGAATGACGTAAGAATCTATCTCTTCGTTCGCCTGGTTGAGCTGGCGCACACTGTCGGCTAACCTGGAAGCTTCATCATGGGCGTACTGAACGCGATCGTTGCCCCGGCGATTGATGTCGTTGTATTTGTACTGCGCTTGCTCGATCTCAGGGTCAATGTTGTTGATATCCTGATCGAAGCTGCGTATGGCTTCTCGTTGCTTGTTGCTCTCCTTCTTGAGATCCTCCACTCGATCAGCAAGAGCCCGCTTCTCTTTCAGCTTTGACTGCACGCTGTTCAGGTCTGCGTTGATGTCACGCACGCTCAGCTCTAGGGTCGTGATGAGGTTGCGTGACTTGTCTCTGGCAGCGGTAATCTGCTCGAGCGTGGTCCTAGCGTTGCGGCTGTCCTCAGACACCCGCTTCAGGTCGGCCTGAATAGCGTCAATGCCTCGCGAAAGCCCGGCAGTCTTCTGCTTCTGCGCCAACTCTTTGATTTCCGCGTCGAGTTCCTGCACCCTGCTATAGTACCCAACAATGCTCTGTACTTCTTTTGACAAAGATTCAACTTCATGTTTCGCAGCCTCCAGATCATAGATGACAGCATCCTGATCTTCAAGCTGCTTGTTGAGGGTGTCGCGTTCAGCAGCGAGCTCAGTAAGGGCAGACTGAATCGCAGGAAGTTCCGTGTCTCGTAGACGAGTTGCAAGTTCGTAGCTGGGCTTAGCATTGCGAGCGGCCTCAAGCTCGGCAAAGATTTCTTCTGCGTTGTCTGCTTGCATGTTCTTCTTCGCCTTTGCGACAATGTCTTTCAGTCCGCTTATGAAACCCGCAGTCGTGAAGTCCTCATCTTCATCGTCATGAAGGGTCCTCTTACATAGACGGCAAATATTGTGTTGCTCAGCGTATTGCAGGCACTTGTTCATGTAGTCGATCTGTGCCTCAAACTTGGCTTTGTCTGAAGAGCTCGCCTCATACTCCTCCTCCAGCTGTTGCAAGGTTTCGTCGAAATCAGAGACGTCGTCCTTTTGTATGGATTTCTTGACGGTCGCTTCGTACTTCTGGAGCTCAGTGCGCTTCTGCTTCAATTGCGCCTCCAGGGTTGACATCTGGAAATTGACCTTGTCCAGCTTGGTCTGTGCAATATCGCGGCGAGATCCAGCCTCCTTGACCTTGCCTGCCTTCTCAGCCAGTACCTGCTGGAACGTCGTCTCTAAGGTGGCGGGATCCCACTCAGAGTCAACCAGTAGCGAAAGGCGCTGGTCGTGCACCTTCTTCATGGTCGCTAAGCTGTGTTGCTGATTCTGCAGCTCATCTCGCTTGACATCAATAGATGCAGACTCGCGAGCCTGCTTTGAGGCGTCACCAAACTCAGTCGTCAACCTCTCCTTCTGGTCTTCGAGTGTTTGTACATTGTGAGATGCTTCAGAAATGCGTTCATCGAAGCGCTCGGAATTCGCAGTGGCAGTCGCGTTTTGGAGCTGCTTCTCGACGTCTCGCTTCTTGTCTTGGAGAATGGCTTCGCCTCCCTCATCCGCCTTGATCAGGTTCATGGTCTGCTGGAGCTCCGACATGCGCTTGTCGTTGATCGCAATTTGGCTCCGCGCAGACTCCTTGCTCTGACTGAGCCCCGACTTGCGCGTGTTTAGCTGATTGAGGCTACTTTGAGCATCACGTAGGTCGCGCTGCGTCTCCTCGCGAGTTCGATCCAGAACCTTGTTCTGGTCGCGAGACATCTTGTTCAGGATCTGCTGAAACTCTGCTACCTGTTTCTCGGTGATGTCGTAGTCGAACCCGCGAACAGCGTGCCGCTTAGCCGCTTCCTTGATGGAGTTTTCGCGCTGCTGGACTTGTCGCTCATACTGCTCCTTTTGCGCCTCGTATTTGCCGATTTCGCTTTGCTTGGCCCCAAGGGCATCCCTGTTGTCTTCAAGTTCGTTCTTGAGCTCAATATATTGGCTCCGAAACTCATTGGCCTGGGTAGAGTATGTGGCGACGCGCTCTTCGTACTGATCTAGCATATCTTGCAGTTCGCCGTCCGACTCAGCCAGCTCTTTTAGGCTGTCCTGAAGCTCAGTAACGTTTTGCTTGTGGATAGCTAGCGTGTTGCGCTTGGCTTTTAGCTGTTCAACGAGCTGTATGAAGCGCGCAGCGTGGTCGTAGGCGTCTGTCGCTTCCTGTTTTGCCGTGGTACATTTCGCATCTAAATCTTCATAGGAAACTCGCAGCTCCTCAATCTCATCATACAACTTGGCCTGCTTCTCCTCGCTCTTCTTCGCTCGCGACTTGTCCTCCTTGGCATTGGCTTCGATGATCTTGAGCTGGCCCAAGTCGATGTTTTTGTCTTTCCGGATCTTCTTGATGTTGTCAATAGCCTTGGTGTACTTCAAGGCTTCGAAGATTTCGTCAAACTTCTTTTTGAGCGTAGATGCGTCGCTCAAGGGCCACAGGCTGTCTTCTTGATGGCAGAAGATGACGTTCTCCAAGATGGCCTTGGACACGCCAAGATACTGGGGGATGATCTGGTCAAGCTCGGCAACACGGGTTGAGATGGAATGCTTCTCGCCATCTTTGATCATGAGTAGCGAGCCTTCTAGCGTCTTCTGGCTCCTCGCATTCTTCTTGACGGTGACTTGCATGTTGCGAGTGGCGACCATGCGCACTCCGGAAGTAGAGCGGAAAGACAGTTTGACCTGCGCCATGAGCTCCTTCTCGTTGCGCAGGCTTGGGTCGTGGATGAAAGCGCCTCCGGTCTTGCTACTGGAGGGCAGCTCGCCGGTAGTCGCATACTTGAGAGATTCGATGATGGTTGTCTTTCCAGAGCCGTTCCAGCCGACAATGAGCGTGAGTGGCGCGGTGAACTGGATTGTCTCTCCCTTTTCAGGCCCGAACGAGCGGATGCCCTGTATCATCATGCGGTCGATCTTCGACATGATGGCAGTATGCGCTGCTGGCGCTGCCTTTTTTCTCTTGGTGTCTGTAAGGCTGAGTACTAGTTTGGAGGGGGAGGGGGAGGGGGAGGGGGGGAGGCCCAGGTTGATCAGCGTCGCAGAGATCAGAGACGGTTCGGCAGCGCTCTCAGCTTGTACCCCCGCGGCCGAGCTGATCAAGGAGCGCGTCGTTTGCTGCGTGTGGAGGCAGTCGCTGGTAGCCGAACACGCGCTGTGCTAGTGGCGCGGTGTCACGTGGCGGGAAGCGTGGGGAAAGGCCGTGCGCGTCGGGCTCACGCGCGCAATAATGTTGTCGTCATGCCGCAGTTGTGGATGGGCGGGAATGTGCACAACATTAAAATCCCATCTTGCCTTCGGGGAAGCCTCCCGCGCCTATCACCCGCGGCTTCATTGCACGACCCGATAGGCAGAACTCGACTGTCGTGCATTTGCAGAGCCATGGCGCAATACCCAAATAGCGGTGCTGAGGTACGATGACTAGCCCTGCATTCCCGGTGAATATGAACGACTGTCTCATGTGTGTAGATGATGGACGGACTCGCCATGTACCCCCAGGGCACAGACTTCAACGGGTTGCCCATGGACGATGGCATGCAGTCGATGGATCTGGATATGGGGTCACTTGACGGAGCCGAGAGCGGGCAGAACGGCGGATTTTCCTTTGCGGATCCCCAGATGCAGGCCACCAGTCTCCCCGCCAGCAGCACCATGGGCGACATGCAAATGACAGGCGCAGGCGCTGGGCCTCTACCGACTGGCTTCGGCGCTCCCAACATGAACCCGTCTGGCAGCACACTGACCGAGTTTACCAAGCGCAGGAACTGGTCGCAGCGCGTGCTCGAGGAGCTGCGCGACCTTCTGCACATACTGACGCCCGACGGCAGGGTCCTCTATGTCTCGCCCTCGTGCAAAGCCCTCACGGGGAGGGAGCCCTCGCACGTCATGGGCCGCTTCATCAACGAGTTCATCCACCCCGACGACATTGGCATCTTCGTCAAGGAGTTCAACGAGTCCATCGCGTCCGGAAACCCTCTCCGCTTCTTCTACCGCTTCCGCAAGATGGACGACTCGTGGGCCATTTTCGAGTCCCACGGCCATCCCCACCTCAGCAGCGACCAGAACACGTTTGCGCCGCCCAATACCATCAACTGTCGCGGCTTCTTCATGATGGCGCGCCCCTACCCGACCAAGAACGCCGCCCTCCTCGACTCCTTCCTCGAACACAAGATAGAGAACGAGCGCCTGATGAAGCGCATCGCCGAGCTCAAGCGAGAGGAGCAGGACGAGCAGGACGACTGGGCAAAGAAGGTCGAGGGCACAGCCACGTCGGTAACGCCTTCAGAGTCACACATCACGCAGAGCATGAGCCAGGCCGACGCCGCATCCTATGCGCAAATGCCTCCACCGGCCAAGCCAGTCATATCCAACACCGCCCTCACCCGCCAGAACCTCGACGAAGCCCTCGCCGCAAGCAAGCCCGACAGTATCAACGATAAGATGATGCGGTATGAGGGCGCAAACCATCTGGAGACAATCGAGATGTTGACCGGCCTTCGGTACAGGGACGGCGAGCGCTCGCAGGGTATCAGTACCGGTGATGCAAGCCCCAATCTCATCCGCGGCGACGCAGGCATACAAATATCGCTAGATCGGGATGGCAGAAGCTCTTCAGACAAGAAAAAGAAATTAAAGATTGCCGATGAATATGTATGCACAGATTGCGGCACCTTGGATTCGCCTGAATGGCGCAAGAGGCCAAATGGGCCAAAAACGCTGTGCAACGCATGCGGGCGTGAGTTCTCACATGCCGAAACAGACCCCTTCTGACATACTGACTGCCATAGTGCGCTGGGCGAAGAAGGAAAAGAAGAAACAGCAAGGTCCTACTAGCATGCCGAGTGGAAGCGGCATGATGCACACACCATCAATGCCAATGCATAGCAGCACAGGCAGCAGCTAAAACTAACCTTTGTGCTGCAGTGTACCTTGATGCGCATCTTCATTAGCACAATCACAGCGATTTGATGCGGGTTCTGCGGAGTTTTTTTGCGGTGTTCTCTCTCCATTATTCTTACCGGACTTGTAGGCGTCGGGCATATCAACGGCGTTGCGTTTGTGGCTCTCCACAAGACATGGGGTTGGTGTTCTTCACGGTTGGCATATGATTCCCAGTACCATGGATAGACTCAGGCTTAGCAACGATACAACCTCTCTGTAACGATGATTGCAAATTGCGACAGCAAATGATTCGTACATTACCAGTCCACAACGGGTCAGTTTGCACTACGGGGCTCTGCCAGTGACTGAAACTTTACTTGGGCGAAGATACTGAAGAGCAGCCCGTGGTACTGTCGCTTCGAAGTCGCGCGAATTGATGCTGAGATGATACTAAAACTCACTTCCTAGGCCAGGCGGCCAAACGATCTTCACAATTCTCAACAATGTACGCACTACCAGCAGATATGTCGGAAGGTTCCCACATACCTCCAGCTGGGAACACCGCAACTGCTCATACAACTAGCAATGTTCCAGTACTTCGCTGTTTGGACGGCCATGCCTCTGCGCATGGGCAGAAGAACCATGCAGCCAGCAGAGTCCCATTACCAATCCTGCGGCATGAACAACCAAGTGGATTACAAAAACAACGAACAAGCAAGCAAGCGTAGCAAAAATAAATGCCAAGACATGTACAGCATACGAAGCCCTTTCGCGGGCTGAAGGCCTCACGTACGACAACCAGCGACTCGAACCAGTGACCTTGCGAGCGTGGAGAACGCATGCACGTGCGCTTCGTAGAAAGCGAGACAGCAGTTGCAGCAGTGTAGTTACTGTGCTGATAGTCGACCAGCAAGGTATAAAGTGGGAGTTGGACGAGACATCTAGAGTCGTGTGGCTCGGACGAGAGACACTCTTGGAGCAGGCGAACATGTACTCAGCGACTGCTACACACGGTACAAAGGAAAGGCGATTGGTTGATGCTGATATTCGGCATCTGGACGACGAGACTCTGCTACGGCATGGTAGAGAGGTCGCATCGCGATCTGACGGCGAACTTGTACAACCCGACAGAGGAACCTTCCAAAACCCGATTACCAAGCCGTATACCCTAGTACCAAAATTTCGGTTACGAAAACGCGGCAATGGGGAGCTGCCAAGCGATGGTGAGAAGAAGTTCAAACGTATTGCTCAGGCTTTGCGGGAGTTTAATGTCGAAACACCATTGTGGTGCGAGGGAGTGGTGATCTCACCATCGAACGGCGAGTACGCACAGCAGCACGATGTCGACACGATCCATCCGCCACCCACCACGTCTCATTTGTCGGCCACCAAATTCCGCTTGAAAGCAAGGAAGAATGAGGAGCCATCGGGCGATGGTGACAAAAAGATGAATGACATCGGTGCCAAAAATGGAGCTACAGCGGCATCCAAACCGAGATCTGTTGTTCAAGTCTGCGCTCCAGAGGCTCGTGTTTCCCTGATTCGCTCGTACATCTCTTTCGTTTAGCTATGTATCAGAGTGTACGAGCCAGCCAATCAGACCGCAAGCATCGATTACCCAATGTGGTAAGACTGGCCTAAAGGCACACAGCCGCTTGAACAGCCCATCGTTGACTTTCAACTTCCTGGTATACGTTTCAGAGATACGCGAGCTGCGGTATAAGACTTCATTGTGTGGTGCTGGTGCTGATGCGACGTATTCGGGGTCAACGACGAGGGTTTCGACTTTGATGTCTGTGACTACGGCCAAGATCAGACCATTCCGGCATCACTCAAACTTGAACCACATGCGTGAAAGTCGATGGGTCTGTTGAGCTGCCCAGTACAAACTATGCAATCTCCACAGGGCGTAAGATTTGGACCCCAAAGCACGTTGCGCAGATCTACACTAGACTCCACGTCAGCTCGGATGAAAAGGGTCTAATAGCTTATGAAGAGCAGTGCATGTGTTGTTAGGACTGTCCATAATTCAACATTGTAATATAAGAAAGAGAAGTATTATCCTTCCAAGATCCACTACCCTTTCTTCCGCGCTTCCGAGGAGCTTCCAGCTATCGCAGTACCACCACCTTTTAGTTCCTGTTACACCCCCCTTGTTGAAGATGTTTGTTCCTAGACCTGTTCTAGTCTCTGTGCTCGTTCCTAGCGCACTCTCATTATGCCCACCTCCTGGGGCAATCCTTCCGCCACCATCCTTCGAACACAAAACCTTCAACTTCAGCATACCAGACGCTTTATTCACCAACTCTACATCTGTGCAAGCACAAAATACTTCCTTCGCGACCCAGGCTTCCATTGGTAATACCACAGTCTTCCAGTACGAGCACCTCGCTCCCAGCCGAGAAGTCAACCAATCGCTGTTCGACACCAAGATCCGCATCGCCAGCGCCACCAAATTGATCACCGCGCTTGCTCTGGAGTTGAGCAAAGGCAAGATCAACCTAGATGATCCGATCACCAAGTTCATCCCCAAACTAAACAACGAGTTTTACGGCAATGTCACTATCGGCTCGCTGGCAGATCATACCTCCGGGCTTGGTCGATTCGCAAGTCCCCATACAACTCGGTCGACGTCTCTTGCGTATTGAAAATCTAACGGATCATACCAGGGCTATACCACCGATCTCGGGTTTAGCCCAGCCATTGCCGCCGCGCTAGGCCTACCCATGGTCAACAACACACTTCCAGGCTGCGACCCCATTCCCGGCGGCCGGGTATGCACACATCAAGAAGTACTAGCCGAGTTCAACAACCCAGCATACGTACCCTACTCACCCGAATCGCGCGCCATGTACAGTAACATTGGGTACATGCTCCTCGGCAAAGCTCTCGAAGCGGTATATAATCAGAGTTACGAAGACGTTCTACAGACGTTGATCTTGGACCCCGTAGGTATGCCAAGTTCGACCTTTGTTGTTCCCGAAGATGACGGAAGCGCGATCCTGCCTCGACGCCCCGAAGACAAACGTTGGTTCGTGGCTGACTTTGCGAATCTGAATCCTACGGGTGGTCTCTTGTCTACGCCGAATGACATGCTCGAGACGCTTCATGCACTGAAGAACGGGGAGCTGCAAGATAGAGTTGATTTGAGGAGGTGGATGCAGCCGTCGGCCTTTTTGCGCTCAATGCACCAGTATGTTGGTGTGGCGTGGGCGATTTTCCGTATTACCGACCTTCTGCTGGACTTTCCACGATCGATTGACATCTATGCAAAGGCTGATGGTGTACCTGGCTACGGCTCTTATCTCGCGTTGATCCCGGAGTACGATATCACGATTACCATCAATGCTGCTGGAGGCGAGACATCGTATACTTGTATTGACCTGCTCGACACCATCACCACGGCCTTGGTCCCCTACGCGGATCAACTAGCGCGATCGCAAGCCTCGTCAAAGTATGCTGGCACATATATGCTGTCAACGCTGACTGGAAACGATACACTCGTTGTGTCTTCCACTTCTGGCCCAGGGCTCTCCATCGACTTGTTGACCATTAACAACGTCTCCGTCATCGCCGCCTTGGCTAAACGACAAAATGCCCCCTCCAAGAACTTTAGCGCACGCTTATATCCAACTGATCCAGACTCGCTGAACACCGACAGCGAAAACTGGAGGATGCTACTGGATCAGGTCACCCCTGCGAAGAAACTGTGGGCGGAGCTGGAATGCATGAGCTGGAACCTGGGTGACTTTGCTCGTTATGTGAGTGAGCCACTTGAAACGTTTGTGTTTCATATGGACGCAGACCGCGAAAAGGTTGCGAGCGTGGAGCTGCTTGGTTGGAGGGTGAATCTGGTAAAGGTGGATTGAGATGCTATCGCCGCTGCAGTTCGAGTTCGGAAGTACATAATGGTTCAGTAATCCGGGAAGTCGGTGTCAACAGTACTCCTCCAAGCTTGCAGACCTCCTCTAATATCGCCGATGAATCTCTTGCCTCCTGCGTCAAGTCCAAGCTCCTTCATCTTCTTGACTGTTAGCTGTGAATCGTTGCCTAGTCGACATACCACAAATATAGGCTTCTCTGACTGCCGTAACATCTTGGTCCACGTCTCTTCTTCAGTAGCAGACTCGGGTCCCCGCGTAGCTGCAACCGTGGAAAAAGGCACATTTATACTGCCATTGATATGACACAGCTCGAACTGGACCCTTTCGCGTACGTCGACGAGGAAGTGACTGTCTTGCTTTGACACTGTACCCGTGAAGGGATTGACGCCAGATCGTATTTGGGCGTAATTCTTTGCAGATATGCGTTCCTCTGGGGCCAACAGACTCGTATCCGGAAGGAGACTGCCGCAGAACTGGACGTAGTCCAGACTCCCAGACTCCAGTGCCTCTGCAGTGATTGTTGCATGTGATGAACACGCAGCGCATCTGGCTTTGCGACTCCTGAGACGTATGGAGCGGTACATGGGATTTGAATAGGCCGAGAACAGGAGCAGGCTTGGTGGGTCTGCAACAGGTCTTTGGGTCAGGACTTTGATCGCTTCTAGTGCTTGCAAGACGCCCATCACGCCAACGACAGGCCCTAGAATACCACCGTCGCCACATGATACCACGGATTCAGGTGGTGGGGGTTTCGGGAAGACGCAGCGATAGCAGGGGCCTCCATTCGGATCACCCGGCGGCAATGGTGGATTGTTCAACACCATCATCTGGCCATCGATGCGAAGTGCCGACGCCGAAACAAGGGTTTTGCCTAGTAGAACGCACGTATCGGAGATCAGATAGCGTGACGTGGGAGTATCTGTGCAATCTAGGACCAAATCGTATTTCTTGAACGTTGAAACGGCGGTCTCTGGGGTGAGTCGGGATATGTGAGGTACCAGTGTGACACTGGGGTTGAGCCTACCTTGGTGGGTTAGTCGGGGCTCCAGTGTATTAGGTTCATGGGTAGACGCACGACTTCAAAGCCACCATCGCACTTTCAACCTTGGTCATTCCGACTCTCGCAGTTGAGTGTAGAATCTGTCGGTGTAGGTTCGATTCTTCGACCACATCGCCATCAACTAGCCCTACAGTACCGACGCCTGCTCCGACGAGATATGCAGCAGCTGGGCAGCCGAGACCCCCCACGCCTACGATAAGTACACGAGCATCTCTCAAGCGAAGTTGACCTGGATGACTCGATTCAGCGAGATTTCCAAGCACTATGTGGAATACTTGGTTTACCTTTCAGTCCGATCTCTGGCATGATCAACTGCCTCCCATATCTCTTGTACTCATTCTTCTCAAGTGGCCATTCTGGCGCTTCCTCCGATACCTCGGACACACCATGTTGCTGCGCCTTTTGCTCTTGCTCTAGAATTGCGAAAACCTCCTCACGAAATTGATCGGGTACTCCAAAGTTCATATCATGATCCAGGGGGTTGGTCGGATCAGTAGCTAGTGGTCTTTTTTGGGGCACCACTTTAGCTGCGTTGCGTTGATTACCCTCGGCTTCCGCCAGCTGTTGACGTAGATCCTGTAGCGTGGCTTCGCATGACGCAATCTGCTTGCGCAAAGAGCTGATTACCGAAGTCATGTTGGTGTTGCCGGAAGATATGCCCACATCGTGACTCTTTGGGATGCGTGTGGCGGCCTGATGTGGGGTCGAGTCGTCGCTTCCACTCGTGGGGCCATGACGCTAGTCTCGATTCTGACAGAAGATGCACGTGCGCTAAGCGCTTCATCCAAACACGATACGTAGTCCCGTGGTCATGGTGAGAAACACGGGCAGCTTACTGAGGCCAGGTAGCCGGTCAGAACAGGTCTGGGTATCACCAACCCATGAGCGCTGCATCTCCCCGAACAGCCATGTAGGAGCAGAAGGCGAAGTGACGATGACATGTACGATATGCGTAATGGAGGATGTGGTTGGCACGCTATAGGACACTGCAACATTGCACGTCAACATATGGTCCTCAGCCTTGGGGAGACATTGAAGCCTTCTTGCGCTTGGGCAGCATCTCCACGCCCTTTCGGCTTCGGCTGAAGCATTTGGCGATGATTGAAACCTTGAGATTAGTTCGCGAGACAGATAATCTCATCCATTGCATATCGTTGGCTAAGATCCCCGGACCCTAATACGAGGAATTTTACATTTCAGATAGTGGCAGTAGCCCATGGATGCAATCGCATACTCAATAGAGAAGACACAATTCGCCGGACGCTTGAACCCTGACCACCTTTTTGAACCCCGCCTGATGACACGCAGCGGAATATTATGACTAGACCGGTTCATTGGGGTTTGTATCGCTGATGCATGAGCCTTTGAGCGTATGTGGTTTTTCAGCCTCTCTAGCAAATGTAAGCGTGTTGCCTTCTCGCGACCGATCGGTAGGCCTGCACAACGCGCTTGGATCCTGGAGGCCGATTGACGAGTCGGAGGCACTGATGGTAGACTGGTGTATGAAGTGCACATGGGAAAGAATGGGCGGCTGACTAGGAAATACCAATGCAGGTAATAAAATTTCCGTGCGGACGATTGGTTGCTCGGGGCGGCTTGTGAGGGGGCTAATAGGGCGTTGTCCACACCTTGCGATCGGCCTGCTTGGGTGTCTGGAAGCAGGCTGAAAGACTACCGTGAAGACATACTTGGGGCTGGCATCAGTTGACGATCTAGATCTCGCTCTATCAGATGCAGCTCTTGACCAAGCCATCGTCAGCTCGTGTTTCATGGTCAATTCTCCAAGTCGGGCTAGCAGCTTGGAAAAACGCATCGAGTTGGCGAATGGATGAACGACTTGGGCTGACCCGGATATGCGGGCGCGAGGGTCGTGTTCGCGGGAGCTGCTCCGAATGAGCGGCACCTGGGCATGTTGTCACGACCCGCTCCCTTCCTAGGTAGCAAGATTCGGCGGCGCAAGACCAATGCCAGCGCGAAACAGTCTGGACGATATCAGCAATATGTAATGTGCATTCATCTATGTACTTGGCCCCCGAACGAGGGGCAGCTTGAGGCGGCGACAAGTCGCCGAATACTCAACTGCCTGCAAACGATAGTCGCAGCCTCGGTGCTGTGCAACAATAACATCCTTGTGCTTGCGAAGCTGGGCGCGTCTCCGTCGAGCAATTTCACTAGCATCGTTTGTTAAAGGGTTTCTGACTGGCGTACAGCGTGCCATCCTCTCCTACCATTTGCCTTTTCGCCCCGCGGCGCCAACGGGAAACGCGACTTCTTACACCCCGCACCTCCGTCATATCCATCACCAAATTCCCATCCTTCCACGACGCCATGGTGTCTGTTTGCGCGACATGTAAAGGCCTCCAGAAACATCTTCACGGGGAAAGCGCGCAAGAGAATGGGTCAACATCGCTCGTCTGGGTCGACACAACGCTGCCAAAACTGAGGTCGAGATCAAGTGCCTGTCGCGCGTGTGCGCTCCTTCTCAATGGCATCTTGCTACACCACGACCGGTTCGCAAACATAAACGAAGACAAGGTTAGGGTTATAGCCGAGTCTTTCAAGCCAAAATCTGGGAAACCCCCCCAAGAACATCTCTCGGTTGAGCTTCGCTGGAAGGACAACGACGACCAGGACGATTGCCACAGCGACGATCATGGACATGCAGCAGGCCATGCAGATCTCAAGCTCGAGTTATTCACCGATGGAGGTATGCGCCAGGTTTCTTCCAATGTGTTTGAATTGATTTCAATGATGGTCGCGGTGGTGCAACGGTCGCCTACTGCTAGCTCGCTCCCTCTGCTGGAACGCGTGCACTGACAATACTGCAGACGGCCAGTCTCCTTTTTCTGCCATTGGGCGAGGAAGGCATGTGACAGATAATGCACTACAGAGTGCTGGTCTAGCAACAGCGCGGGGCTTGATAAAAACTTGCCTAGAAAACCATGCTGCGTGCAGTCGCCGAGGCAAACCCACCACGCTACCGAAGCGCGTGCTAGACTTGTTGTCGGGCGACGATGCCAAAAGCATGCGATTGCACGAGAGTGAATACATACAGGACGAGAGAAGATACGAACATGGCGAGTATATCGCCTTGAGCCATGTTTGGGGACTAGCCAAAGGTATTCCGAAGACAACTCTAGCAACACTGCAGTCGCACAAGAAGAGCATACCATGGTCAACACTGCCAAGAGCGTACCAAGAGGCCGTCTTCCTCACGCGGGCACTTGGTTTCCGCTGGCTGTTTATCGATAGTCTCTGTCTGATACAAGATGACGTCCAAGAGAAGCTTGAAGATTCGCTCAAGATGGACGACATCTTCGGAAATGCGTTTCTAACCATCGCAGCAACATCCGCATCTGACAGTAGCACCCAACCCCTCTTTCCTCCCAAGACGCAGCCATTCAAGATACAAGCAACAGATAACAAGGGTTCTGTGCACAAGATAAACGTGAGGGAACAGCCGAGCCACTACAGTTTCAAAGCACCTTTTGACGGAAACGCTCATATGAACGAGTGGGAGTTGCCTTTCAACATGTCCGAAGAAGTGAACCTACACACACCCCTCTTGATCCGCGCATGGCCGTACACGGAACGCCTACTTTCGCCCAGGGTGCTTCACTTTACGAAAACTGAAATGATATTGGAGTGCCGAGAAGGTTACCAATGTGAATGCGGGCGCATCGACGACAGTACCTACGACACGCGACCGAATGACCAGGTCAAGCAAGAGTTTGGTAAAGTCATTGCCGAAACACTCAGTAGGCCACAGCAAGCCAATAGCAATGGCAACATGGGCCACACTAGGACGGATAGCATGACAAACCAACTGGCCTCCACACATCTTACCAACGGTGCTCAGCAGGACTTGTTGCGCAGACGTGAAGAGACACTCCAACTGTGGTCGTATATTATAACTGAATACACTGCACGGCATATCACGTACGACAGCGACCGCCTCATAGCAATAGCAAGCATCGCAAAAGCCCTTTCTCCAACTCTGCAGTCAGGATACATAGCAGGACAATGGACCTTCAGCACTCTTGGAATTTTATGGTATCCCAATGACAGTTCACGGTGCCGTCGTCCGAAACTCGCACAAGGACAGAATGTGCCCAGCTGGTCTTGGGCCTCAGTCGAGGGCTCGCCAATCTTCTTCGACAACACGAGCGCGATGGATCTTGCATGCAGGGCTTCCTTTGGTCCAAAAGGAAAGCGTGCCAGTGCTTGGTCACCTATCATGGGTGAGCCTCTCGAGCTTTCGGGGGCCATGGCCGTCGAGGTTGTCGTCCACACATCTGCATCCGCCTCGCCCGAACAACAACCTTCGTACAGACTAGCGAAAAACGGCATGACCGTTGAATTTACACCAGATGTCGTGCCACCACGAGGTGAAGACGAGCTACAAGACGGCGAAACCCTCGTTTGCGTTCTTGTCAGCATGACGTTTCGTTCCTCCATCGTCGGTATTGTACTCAAGTCATCATCTGGAAATAACACTTACCGCCGCGTCGGCCGTCTGGAATGCTACGAATGTACACCTGAAGGCACTGAGCAAGAGATGAGCGAAGACGCTGAAGCATTGTTTGAGCATTGGTTCCCTGAAATTCAGGATATGACGCAACTGGACAATTATCCGCAGCGCACCTTTACTGTTGTTTGAGTCGAGGTGGCTCTTTTGTCTCGATAGGTTGTTAAGAAAAGAGTAGTCTCGCTTTCATTCGCTTTTTACATTCGATACCCCTTGGCTACCAGCAGTTTGTGGTAGCACTTTCGTTGCCGTGTTCGCATGTGTACGGGTGGCGGGATGGTATTGTTAGAATTACATATATCAGGTATCATGCACCGATTCGAGTTCAATCTTGGATTTTCGCAATGAACGTTTTCCCATGACATTCATCATTTTATATCAGGTTTTCCAGCGCCCCCATCGATGCCTTTTAGTCCGAGTTCCGCTCTCAATGCAGTGTATAATCAACGACGCTGTCCGCGCCCAATTGACGCACAGAACTCCATATGGCCTTGGTGAAGACATTACAGTGACCGCATACCCAGTGCTCAGAAGATGCCGCTCATAAAGCCGACCAAAATCTTGAGCTTCCTCCATATAATCAAAATAGGCTTTTCCCCTTTTGTCCCCACAGCTGTGATCTCATCACTAGGGTCTTCCCCAACCCTAGCCGCCTAGAGAAAATCCCGGCAACACAACTCGCGTCCATAACAAGGCTGGCGAGGACCGCTTCGTCACTGTTTCTGGTATCCGGATAATCATCTTCACCCCGGCCGCGACGGGGAGGTAGCTTTGGTAGGGATCATGTTGGTTCCCTTTTTATACTGAATTGCTTGCTTGCCAACACACGCGTGCGTCAATGTAGTAGTCTGTGGTCGAGGAACTTCGGATAGCCGGGTAGGCGACAGAGATAGCGGCTAGTTTTGCGATTCTAGCTTCTGTTGTATTGGGGCATATTGTGGTGCTTTGATGAGGAGACTTTTTGGTGCTGGACTGGGGATGGGAAGGGATTGGACAGAGAAGGAGGCTTTGGTGGAGGGTACGGCGGCGATGTCCATAGTGAAGATTGGGTTTTCATGGAAGAAGAGGGCACAAATTGCGTAATGGACTAATATATATGCTCACTACCCGTTCTCGTCCATCTTCCTCATGGATACGTGCCGCGCATGGTCGTCGATGATCAAGCGGTCATCATCCTCGGGAAAGTTTCCGCTATATATTACGCAGTGTGAAACTGCGGGCGGGATCCTTCCGCCCAAACATTGCTCACACTGTATCGAATGATTCATGTATCCTCCCTGACGCTGGTATTGGGTTGTAGAGTTGGTAGTAGAGCTTTACAACAGTGAGAGCAAATGATGTACTCTGGGCGTATTAGACATTGACAGAAAGCTCCCGCCCAATGGACCCACCATTAATAAATGGATACTAAAGCCCGGTTTCTGAGCATCGCCACTGCGATATGTCTTCAGTGTTCTCAGGCTGGAGGATCGCTCAACTGAGCCTCTGGTGAGGCCTCATACAGTTTGGCTTTCTTGCTGTGCGAACTCAGGCTTGGTTTCCATGTTGCTCTGCACATGGCTCTTGAGTGCTGCCCACCTATCCTTGACTGCATCGGCGCCCTGCGTCCCGCTGCCACTGCCGCCCACTAGCTGTGCCAGGTTCGCGTTGAACCTTTCCTTCTCCAACTTCTCTAGCTTTTCTTTCCTCTTCTTCGCGCCCTTTGTCCTTTTCATGCTCTCAAGCTTCACCTTGGGCTGAACTATCCGCGCCTGGCTTGTTTCAATCTCGCCCTCTGTTGCAGCACCTGGTAATGCGTCGGCGAGCGACTCGAGGTTTGCGATCAGCTTATTGTTGGGCCGTCGTCGCTTCTGAGTCTTGGCGGATGACTTTTCAATCTTGGAGACGAATGAAGAGTGCTTGATCTTCTGCTTATCACGCTTGGACGAGGGGAAGGAGGAGATGCCATCGGGCTTGGGGAGAGTCGCAGCCGTAGGACGGGCTGCGCGAGCCGACTTTGCGCGCGCTGTTGTACGTTTCTTTATGGGCGCCTGTAGATGGCTGTAAGTATTCGTTCCTGTATTATACAAGCACATTCGAAAAAACATACCATGACGATGTTGCGTTGGAAGAAAGGTTAGAGAGAGCACACTCGCAAATGGCTCCAACTCTTGGCCTTTGCCGAAAAGTTCTTATCGATAACGGCTCCTAGCGGTGGCACGTTCCGAAGTCTGTCTGCCTTTCGGCGCGTGCGATCTTCACAGACGTACAACCTCACTTCCCTGTAACGAGCTCTCATTTGACTCTGGTTGCCGATGGTGCGCAAACGCGTCGAGTTCCTACATGGCTCACGACCGTATGATGCTATTCACCAACGCGATACCATAAAAAATGGACTAAGCTAACTACCACTGCTCGCGCATAACCACCTCGTCTGCTTCGCCGCACTCGGGCTCCCACGAGAGCTAGGTCACCAGGATCACTTGCAATAGTGCTTTCTGGTTGATTCATTTCAACCTGCCATCTCAAAGCAGGTCGTTGGCTCCGGCGCCCACGACCAAGTCCGAAAGAGCTGCCTTGACAGATTTCACAAACAAGGTATCCAACTCCGCGTCCAGCGAGGGTCTGTCTTTCCTTCCACCCTCGTATTATCTGACTGTGCCTCACTATTCGGTTTGGCCGACTATGTCGTAGCTACTCTAACAAAATCAGAGCATATCGGACTTCGCTAGCTGCGGCCGCCCGTTCCCGATCACCAATCTGTTGACTACCTATCACGTCAAAAATACATCCGTTATCGTCCATGTTGCATCGTACGACCCCATGCCTTTGTTCCGTTTCTCACCAGGGTCAATCAGATTGATCATGTCATAGATGTCATGACTGCCACAGCCATGTCAAGGTAGTAGATAGAGTATTGCTTTTTCACCACTTAAAACACATGCTGAAACACCATCACCTAACCTCAGTTATCACTACACACGGAAGGATAGCCCACCGGCATGTACAGCATTCTCGTATCACTGTGGCGGCATCCTTCATTCCAATACTACGGATCTGGGCTCAGCTCGACGGCAATTGTCTAGCCTAGATGCAGGCACGCGTGCGACCGATCTGCAACATGTCCCTCCCGTGCCCGTCATGATTTGCTACGATTCGCTGCGTCCCGCGATTCGACTCTCTTCCGCTTCTATTTCCAGTCTTCTAGACGAAACTATACGAACCCCTCACCCTCGTTGCCGCGACAAAAGGCAATCATTCGCATAAGATGCAAAGACGCGTGGTCTTGGTAACTCGGACTCCAAGGGAGCATTACGAACCGCGTATGCAGCACTTGTCCGAAGTTCCAAGATATCTGGCCTTATCTATTCTCTTGTAGCCGCCCAACATGCTATTTCGATAAAGGTTGATCAAAGCTCATTTCAATGCAATCTCCGAACGGCGCAGGTCACGATGTGCGACGAACAAGCCCAGCAGGACAACGCGCTCATTTCTGCTCAGAACCATGGCACTATTCTGGTAATGGTTGCTTGGTTCCTTGCTTGCCTATTGGTACGACACCCTTCTTCTTATCCGCTTTAATGCTGACTTGTCCCTATAGGCGATATGTACTGTAGCAAGAGTTATCGCTCGATACAAGTCTAAACACTTTCGCCATCTTTCGTTGACAGATGATGTCATCATCATTGCTGCGTCGGTATTTGCTCTTGGGAGCACCGTGATGATATCCACGGCCGTCGACTCGGGCTTGGGGAAGAAGAAGTGCCTTCTAAACGATGGAGACTTGGAGCAAATCCAGCTCAAGCTCTTTGTCACGGCGATACTCTTCATTCTGACAATTAGCTTGGCGAAAAGCTCAGTCCTGCTATCCCTCTACCATCTAGCAGACAGTACTTTCCGGAGAGCAAGTGTCCTAGCTGTTAGTGCATTGGTGCTGCTATGGACTATTGCAGTGCTAGCTGGCATTGTTTTTCAATGCGAATTACCGACGCCGTGGATGGTATGGACGCGCAAATGTATCCCATTGGTAATTCTAACTGTCATATGATACCTACAGTTGTACCTGACCGTAACACAGGTGCCCTTCTGGATGGTTGCAACAATTGTCGATGTTGTCTTGGAAACAGCGGTGATCGCGCTCTGCGTGCATCGCGTATGGACACTTCATGAGTCTTGTCGTCAGAAAACTCTAGCAACACTGCTCTTGTCGGTGCGTTTCGTGTAAGCAAAGAATCTGTTTCCAACTACGTGGCCGTCATTTCTGATATCTTCTCGAAGCTTGATCGCAGCATCCGTCGTTCGCCTAGCCTACCTCCAGCAAGCGTATACTCGCAATGGGAATCCCGCTTTTGACTCAATACCTTACGCAGTTGCCACACAGGGCCAAACCTCACTCGCTGTCCTTGTTGTCTGCAGTTTCTGCCTCAAGCCTTACGCTCGCTTTAAATCATCTCGATCGCAGGCTTCTAAACACAAGTCGAGACACTCAAAACACTGGTCTGGTAGTATCACCGTCGGCGGCACCCCGTACGAATCCTATAACTCTTTTCCACCAACAATTATAAGAGAGCCGCTTCTGTCTATACAAGCGAGCATGTCACAACCAAACTCACCTGCTGTATCCAGGCACTCATTGAACGAAGACATACTGCTGCCAGACATACCAATACCGACACGATCTGCCAAAAGACCGCCTAGGCCTCCGCCCCCAAGCGATGAGCAACGACCAGATCTTAGCATGTTCACTAGGAGCATCACTATACGGCAGCCTCCAGTGGTGACGCGACTGGGTACTTTGCAAGAGAAAGAAACTACTAATGGCCTGAGGGCGCGGGGCCTCGCTTGATACAGCGTATGAGTGGTACCCCGGAATAGACGCAAGGCAGGCCGTTGGGTAGTTGCGATAGGTGTTTAGAATGGATAATACACACATCGAGACGTTTCGATTCTTGCTGTCTTCAGCCAATTCGCATCATTCCTAGTAGCTGTAGGTGTGTGCGATGGAGTGGGCTACCTACGTGCAAAAGCGAACACCTGCATGTCTTGCGGAGCGAACACTAGCCAAGTTCATCACGCATCACCGAGCGCCTACCACGACACAGTCAGAATTTTACTTCTTGCTTCGGTAGCTATAACATCTCATTTCTAGTAGGCCAAGGAGCATAGAAAGATGCAGAATTGGCCTTTCTTAAGTGGCTGGAGGTGTAAAGGCTCACTCCATTGCTGTACACTGATACTCAAGAAAACGAAGCAGCGACGAAAAAGGCTTCGCCGCCAATGACTTCCTGGACAGGGTAGATGCCAAGTGTACCGAATAGTTCGGCACCTACATGGTCAGTTCATGTCGACGGCTCTTTCTCGACAGGTTGTAATGCTTGCTGTCAACCGTCCAACACGGTACTTGGCATGTGGACACTAAATGTCATCAGAGCCGCAACAACCTTTTCTTCCTATATAAACTTGCTTCACGTTATCGGTTATTTGGTTGTCGCGTCTTTGAACTTCCAAGGCTGCCTTTGCCTCGTCGCTTTGCTCATTCTCTTGTTCCATCATGGCGGCTTTCGATCCAACCAATGTCGATCTTACGACAGCCGACCAGGCAGAAGTCATTTGCTACTTCGCCGTCGGCGAAAATGAGTACAATGGCCAACTCGGAGCGCGGATATCATCCATCTTCGTGATCGGCCTTGTCTCAACAATCGCCACGTACTTTCCCGTCATCGCCCGGAAGAAACCGTCTTGGAAGATCCCTCTCGGTCTGTACACCTTTGCACGCTTCTTCGGCTCCGGCGTCATCATCGCTACAGCATTCATCCATCTGTTGGATCCAGCGTACGAAGCCATCGGTCCAGGCAGTTGTGTGGGAGAAAGTGGGGGCTGGGCAGAGTACCCTTGGTGCGCAGCGATAGTGTTGACCTCCATCATGACCGTCTTTTGCGTGGATCTGGGTGCAGAAGTATACGTTGAACGCAAGTTTGGCTTCACAAAGGAGGAATCTAGTGTTTCGAGTAGCGCTTTCCTTCGCGCTGATGCAGACGCGGATGCAGCTGCAGTAGCAATGGACCCCGAATTCCATGCCTCAGCACAACATGGAAACCACGACCATCGAAAAGATACTGCAAGTCTGCACAGTAACAGCTCTGCATACTCACACATGACTTCGTCAACTGCAGACCGTCTGTCATTCGCCCAGCAAATCGGTGCCTTTCTCGTTCTGGAATTCGGAATCATCTTCCACTCCGTCATCATCGGCCTTAACCTCGGTGTCGTGGGCGATGAATTCTCAACCCTCTACCCGGTTCTCGTATTTCACCAATCCTTTGAAGGTCTAGGCATAGGTGCTCGATTATCCAACATACCTTTTCCACGCAGCAAGAGCTGGATGCCGTGGGCTCTTTGCGCTTTGTACGGTCTTACTACCCCTGTATCCATTGCCATTGGGCTGGGCGTCCGTACAACATATCTGCCTGAGAGTAAAGTGAGCTTGATGGTACAGGGTGTGTTGAACGCCGTCAGCGCTGGTTTCTTGATATATAGCGGATTGGTGGAACTGTTGGCCAAGGATTTCTTGTTCGACAAGGAGAGGACGAAGAAGCTTGGCAAGTTGGGATCAATGGTGGCATATGTCTTCATCGGAGCGGCGACTATGGCGCTTATCGGTTACTGGGCATAGTGATGCCTGTAGGTGTTTGCTGTACTCTTCAAGTCACGCATGCATGGGGAGTTTTCAACTTTCAAATTCATCTTGATAGTACACTGAAGCACCACACGCCCATATATGCCGCCTCCCAAGAAAAATCAGCTTTCGGTCTCCCTGGAGGAGTATAACTCCCTCAGATTCTGAAGATCTTGGATGACTTGATCGATCTGACCGACGTCCTCCAGGGAGACTACCTGCTCGTAGATATCCGCCACGCGGAGATCCCAGTCCGAGTTCCCCTCTGAACAACTATCGGATGATCCCCGGTAGGATTCCAGCACGGACTGGTTGTCTGGAACCACTGAGGGCGAGCGCGGGGAAGGGAAACCGAGAGGGAGGGGAGGGGACCCCAGGGTGGAGCTCGGCGAGCGGGGAGACAGCGGCAAAGGACGATCGGGAGCTACAACACATTAATCTCCAATTTTGCTGACATCCATCCATGAGTGTAACCTACTGTTGGGTGGGTAATTCCTCGACCCACCAGGAGAGCCGAGCGATGTAGACCTCTGCGCGGCCTCACTTATCACCCGCTCTCTCTGTTCGCGAAACGAGGACGGCAAAGTATCGAGACGTGGAGATACAGGCAGAGAAAATGAACGCGTTGACGTCAAGCACTGAAGCGTTGCTTCTTCGATGGCGGCTTGCTGCTTGAGCACGGTGGTACGACACTCCCTGCAACACCCCAACGTTAGTGTCTGTAATGATAGCGTAGCATACATGTCCGAAGATTCTCGAATTAGTGAATGCTGCTAGCAGGTTGAGGAAGAGTGGTTAGAAGAAGGCTGTCGCATGTTGAACATTCTATGACACCAGGCATTGCCTGGATGACGCAGATTCTCGATGCGGTAGCTTCTCCGTAGAGGGACTGTTGTAGGTGGCTTAGCGTACGTTGGGCGGATATCGAGGACGTCTCGGCAAAGCTCTTCTAGACAGTCATTGTTGAGCCGCGATAGGTTGTAACCCTAGGACTACTCTTAGTTCTGATATTCGAGGGATATGTATGGCAAGGATTTGGGCGGCTCACACGATCGACTCCCAGCTCTCGAAGGTGCTTCTTGGCTTCTTTGAAGTTTTCATCACTCTCCTTGATCCAGTATCCGAACAAGGAAAGATGCACATCTGCGATGGTCATGTTACGAATCTCGCCAGCCAATCGCTCGACGTCTTCGGGTGTGAGATTAACGTGAAGAGACTCGTGGCGCTGGTGGCGGTAACGATTGCCCGGTGGGGTTGAAGCGACATCGTGAGCGACACGTGTGCCTTCGCAGTTTGAACACTCGGCCCTGCGTTGCTGGTTATGCACTGCATCGTCATAATCGTATCGGGAGCAGTCGCCAGGGTCGGCTGCGGGCATGGTGGTGTCATCGGTTTCAGGTCCTTGGAGTTTCACGAACTTTCGGTCTACGATCACGTCAGTTGGCATTTGTTGAGCCGATCGGGTCTACTCACGGCGCTCTCGGATCTTGTCTTTTTTCATAGAGCTCATGGAGCTATCAGTCTCAGTGGAATCCGTAAAGGTGGCTGGCTGAACGCTGCGCTCTGTCTCCATGCTTGTATCGTCGTCTGCACGCTCAGAGTTTACAACCGCCGTTAACGGGCTGCGGTTAGCGATACTACTGCGAAGGCTCCTTTCGCGGCCGAAGAGACTTCCGAACTTTCTGATGCTGCTCTTGCGAGAGGCTCGGCGCTGATCTTGATCGCCACCAGTATCGATTTTTCCCTCTTCGCTGATGCGGGATGGTTGGATAAAGCTCTCTTTGAGATGCGCGTTCCTCTGTGACTTGTCGGGTTGGGCATAGAGTAATGCAACCTCGGCCGGCGAGAAGTTCGTCGCAGCCAGCGTTGCTTGCATTTGCGCATGCGGAAAATCCATGCTTCCAGCTGGTCACGGCGTACGTGTGTTATGTTTAGAGCAATGTATTGGGGAAATGAGGTTGAAAAGAACGAACAATTAAAGACGTGGCGCGAAATAGACGACGTGAAGGCGAATTCCAAGTTGCAATAGTGACATGGTGCGCAGGCAGCGCACTAGCATCGAAAGTGAAGGTGAACGCGAAGCGGAGACTACAACGCTGAGCGACCGTCTCGAATGAGCGATTGCATGGCCGAGAATGAGCGGCGGAGCGCAACATGGAGAAAAAAGAGATGATACCAGGAGCTACCGCGTGCCCAATACCGTCTGGAGCGCAATATATAATGAGCATACTTGAGGTCGATATAGAAGGTTTGGCTTGGAAGGTTGGAGGTAGCTTAGAGTCAATTACAATTGCTTACACCAAACTTGCCATAATCCTTCAGCATCAAAATTTCTCGCACAATGCAAGACAGCAAGGCGCGAATAGCCCTTCTCCCATGGGTCGGTGTTGTTCGTAGTTAGCGGCACCTTCTGGGGCCGCTGTGCATCTTGTAGCTGATGATGTGATGGAGTTTGGTGGAAACCGTTCAACCAGAGCGTAGCGCAGCGTGCTCGTCAGTCCATCAACGAACAGTTTGAGAGGCTTCTTGTTGACCCATATCTTGAATCTTAGTTGACTGTCCTTTCGAAAAACTGTGCCACTGCTCCGGAGGCTTACTGTGTCGAGCTTGGTAATATGCGGTATGCGTGGGACAAGAAGACAGGGTGAAGCAATTGACGTTGAGCTGAGAGATTGATTTTGTTAACAGAATTTGATTGGGATTGAGAAAGGAATGAGGTGTACAACATTTCGCCTGCCATAGACTTATAAGGCCGGATGACGAGCAAGTATGATGAATGTAAGGCTCCGTATCATTACCCATACTCACGTCCACGCAATCTCAGAGTAGAAGACTCGAGGATATTTGAGACATGCGCGTCTTTTCTACAACAGACTTCAGGTACGTCTGGGAGCCTTGGCAGTGAGGGAAATGGATTGCGATGATTGATGCAAAATTGAGACCACAGGTAAACTCGGACCACATGGACGATTGAAAGCGTTCACAATGCTGAAGCAACCCGACGGCCTCTGTTGTTGGCTACGTTGCAGTCAAAGCGATGCGCGAAAGTAGAAAGGGAGTGTTTAGTGATCAGATGGGGGTTTCGGGAGACGGCTGTGCAAATCAAGGGGAGGGCATGATGCCGGCTCGTGCTGTTGGCCGGGGCAGTTCCCGCGCGGCAGAGATTGCCTTGGCGCCCTCTTGGACCTGCACATTCCTGGCTCTTGGCTAAAAGGGCCGATACAGCAACCGGTAGGATCGACTTCTCTCGGTGTATACCCGCTGTCAGTCAAGCTTCACCTGCATGTCGTTGCTTCTTGGGCCTCGTCTCGGCGGCCCTGGCCCGAGCTCCTTGGCCAGCGGGCTGCAAGACTTCCTATCACCTACCCGAACGGCTTAAGAGTAATAATCTGTAACAGCAACTCATCGCTTACAACGTAACCCCTCACTCACCCGCATCGGATTAATCTAAAAAAGACTCTCTCATGCCCCCACTGGGTCTACCACTGGTATGGCATTCGTACGCTCGTACCGGCAGCCTGCATGGACCAACTCGCACGGCGCTTATACACGTTACACAACACACTGCGCGACGGTTTCTGCCGCGAGCAAGATCAGCTATACCCACTTTTCAACGCGACCTCGATATTGCGGCGCGGTCGTCCCTCGACCAGATGCGTATCACACTGCCCCAACCCCTATGTCGTGATAGAGGGCGAGTTTTTTGGTAGACCTTTGACCACTCAGGTCATGGGGGCCAACTCTGATCAGCGAACTGATGATCCTAGCTCTGGGTTGAGCGCCTCGGGAACGAGAACTGGAGGAGCCCGAGGGCGACGAATCATACACGAGAACGCCTTCTTCTGGTCTGACCATGAGGTCGGAAGATCTACCTACGTCTCAAAGCAGGTAGTGGTCATGCTTAGCTGAAGGGACTCGCGGGCTGAAAAGTTGCTTCGTGGAGCTGCTTCGCTAGACCTTGCAACACCGTCGAGCGAATGGGGCTGTGAGCCGCTATCCTTCGACACCAAACCACGGCAGCAGATTCCAGCCGTTCAGGACAGCACCCGATGTTGGTTCACACACCGGTTCCACATTGTTGGCACAGTCTATTCCGCACGCGCTGCTCTATATGAATTTGCGGCGTGGTTGACGCAGCTTGTCCGCTGTCAACCAATAACGCCCTGACATTAGCGCCTCCGTCAGTTGGACTGCCAATCATTCCCGACTTGGCCGCATATCCAACGTCCCTTCACCCTCTAGGAGGTTTCTGTACCATGTCGCAACGGCGGGGTCAGTACAGGCAGCTCTCAAGTCTTGACAATGCGTATACTCTAACGGTGTAGCTCCGCCGGTGGCCACCTCAGCAGTATGAAATGCGCAGATAGATCTGTCATCGCTGTAATCGGCGTGGTATGCACCGTCGTGGCGCGGATGACGCGTGTGTGGTGCTTTCATATAAACAAAAGTGTAGCCTGCAGGCCTCAGGTGGCACCGATTTCAGCCCTCTGTTATCGTCCTGTTTCGTTTGGGGGCGCAGTCTCTGGTCTCCCCTGTTTGATTTACTCAGTTGACCGGTCTTGTTGCTACGCCGCCGCGATAACCTTCTTTCGGTACTTGCGTCTATCTACGGGTGCCGCCTTCTTTTACATCCTTCGCCGCCGCCATTCCCGTGCTTCTTTTCGTGCCGTGCGTCTCGTTCGCACGACTGCGTTACGCCTCCACGATTTAAAATTGCTCCATTTTACTTGAAAGCTTGTCCCAAACTTGGCACCGTCACACCTCGATAGACATGGCTACACTCCCTGTGCCGTCGCCTAGCCTGGGCTCGACTTCATTGGGTGGCAGCATTCACAGACCGCTCTCCACTCATGGCTTGCCAAAGCAGCCGCGTACAGTGTCACCCGAACGACCACATCGGTTTTCAGCGAAGAGCTACCCTCCTCCAGCTCTCGTTCACACTCCCATGACACCACAATCGCTGGGACCAATGTCTCCTCCACCCATGTCAGCAAAGTCCTTTGGGACGTTTATCGACTCGGAACCATCGACACCAGCCTACTCACCAAGGATGGACCATGAGTGGAGCGACTCATCAGTGGTTCTAGTCCAACCTATGTCTTCGTCCTCCGAACCTTCCAGTCCTACTGAGCCTGTATGGCGCATGCTGAAACCACTGCCAGTGAAGGCTCCACTCAAGCCTAAAGCCAGCACCGAAGGACCTCAATCTAAAGAACCGGCCACCACCACCGCTAAGGAAATCTCATCGAACACTTCGCTTCCATCACACCCTACCAAACAGGCGGGGTACACCAGTCGCCCACAAGAGATCAAGCTGGCAGACCTACCGCAGCAAGACTACATTCCAAACAGCGAGGAAGCTGAGGAAAATGACGAAAAGAAGCTCCAAGACCAGACTACCAGCACTCCCACCACGGTGTCCTTTGGTAAACTGGCGACAAAGATGAAGTTGATGTTACGACGGAAGAACACAAACGCCAAGAAGAAAGAGAAGAAGAAGAGGCAGTACGAAGAAGTCGACCGCATAGAGGATGTACACTGGACAGAGATGTGACATGTAGCTACGGACATAGAAAGCGGACTCACTGCAGCGTCGATGTCTGCTAGTGTTGCACTTGTAACGGAAGAAGGAAGTGGCTGGAGGTCGCCCACCGGTGGTGTCTCGCACGGAAGCGGCCGCACCCGGAAGGCTAATACACGGTTGTTGTTTCCCGAGCCAGGAGTATACGGGATGGAATCATTACCCCATATGGTGAATGATGCCTACACTTGTCCGGTCAGATTAATGAGCTGTTGGTCACCAATATCACTCTCATCGGCGTATGTGTGGCGTATTTGATGTCTACTGGGGAATTTAGGAGGCGTTTTGAATCCTTATGCTTTCGATGAGTTGCACAAGCAAGTAACGACGATACCCAATCCTTACAATAGCCTATTAGTAGCAACTCTTACTTCCAACCAATCCAACCTGCAATGCTCGGTGCCAGTCCTCACAGAACAAGGTACGTCTCCCGTTGTTTTTGATCGCGACTAATCAACGATGTGAACGAGCTGTATCCCCTAAAATTCCGACGCCCATGTAGGTATCAAACTATTGCCAAGCGCTGCTCGATTCTTCCATGCCAAAGGGCGATCAAGCTAGCGCGTGCACAGACCTCCAAGCCCAAACTCCACAACGCGCAAGACCAGAACACTTCTCGTCCGTCCAGCTTGCAATATCAGTTAGCTTTGACGAGCAAAATGATTCCAAGACAGCTGGGAAGCGCTGTGCGACTCAACTGCGCAGTCAAAGCACAGCCTCAATTCCGGTTACAGAGGCCACTAGCAGCGACGACCCGCAGTTTGCGGCTACACACAGAGGGACGCGTCCATACAAGTCCAGCATCACGTGCCTTTAAGCAAACGCGACTACTGCACAAACGCCCTGAATGCTCAAGGACCCATGGCAAAGATGCTATCCACCACAATGCGCGGTGGAAAGAGCCGATCATGGACCCCACGGCCACCCTCCTGGAGTCCGGTTTCCCAACCAAGACCGTGCTTGTTCTTCTCGCGCTCGGCGGCCTAGTATACTACTTTGTCGACATAGTAGAAACCGACTGGACAGATGGCGTCTATGCGGCTTTTACAACTGGTGACGATACCTCTGCACTCACGACTCCACTTCACTTCTACAACTCCCGCGAAGAACTCCAACACATGCTCGACTTCCACATTCCAGATCCTAGCGCTCCACTCAAGAATCCTGATGTCGCCAGGTTTTTCTCGGAGCAGTTTGACAAATTGTGCTTTGCATGGATGATGACAGAGGATGACGCGAAGAAGGGTGTGGAGGGCATGGAGGGCGTCCAGATGCCCATCACACACGGATGCCGCTTCCGCAGCAACGAGCCCTGTGAAGACTACTTCGCACTGGGGACGTCACCCGGCCCAGGGGAAAAGCTGTGGAACTACTGGACGGTGCTCGACGGACACGCAGGACGCCATACAGCGTTTTATCTGCAATGGACGTTGATCCCCATGGTCAGCTCCGCGCTCACCAGCCTATCCCAATTCGCCTCAAGCCCAGAAGTCGAGTCGACAATAAAGCGAGCGTTCCTCAACGTCGACAAGACAATCATGGACCGCGCCAAAACAGCCGCAAACTGGTTCCCAGCCGCCAACGGCGCCGCAGTCGCCGCTCTCACCCCAGCCTTCTCTGGCTCCTGTGCCCTACTCGCCGCCTTTGATCCCGAAACCTCGAAACTCCGTGTAGCATGTACAGGCGACTCCCGCGCTGTCCTCGGCCGCTGGGACCCTACTTCGGCTTCGTACACCGCGATCCCCTTGTCAGAAGACCAAACTGGATTCAACGCCAAAGAAGTCGCGAGACTGAGCCAAGAACACCCCGACGAGCCATCCATTATCGACCCCAAAACAGGCCGTATGCTCGGCATAGCAGTGACGCGGGCCTTTGGTGACCATCGCTGGAAATGGGACAACGAGTTTGTCAAGGCTGTCCAATACAAGTTCTGGGGCACCGCGCCGAGACCGGGTAGTATATCCCCGCCGTACATGACCGCCGAGCCCGAAGTCACGGAAACAGAAGTCGTGAGACGAGAACCTGGTGAGGCAAAGGGCAAGAGCGACTTTATGATTCTGGCTTCGGACGGCCTTTGGGATCGCATCTCCTCTGAAGATGCGGTCGAGTGCGTTTCCCGGTACCTGGCTGCCCGCGAGCGTGGCCGCGGATCGGTCAAACGGGATCCGGAACTGCTGGCCAACCCGCCTGGCTTCCCTACCGCGTTTTCCTCCCTCGACCCCGGTGTTACGGTGGACCCGGAAAAAGGCCAGGAAGTCGACTGGAAGGCGACGCCAGAGTACTTTGCTATCGAGGATGAGAATGCTGCCGTCTGCCTCGCGAGGAATGCCATGGGTGGGACGAGGAGAGGCTTGTTTTTGGGTGTCCTGGCGGGCCCGGAGCCGTTGAGCCGGAATGCTGTGGATGATACTACCATCATGGTGGTTTTCTTCGACAAGCTCGGACAGGGCAAGGGAGACGGGACGGGAGCAGCGAAGAAGAAGGCGGAGAAGAAGGAGAAGAAATGGTGGTGGCCGTTGTGAAGAGCAAGGCAAGTCACTTGGGAAAGACAGAAAAGGACAAGACATGGTCATTCCATCAGCTGGATTCAGACTACTGTAAGGAGGTCTAAAGGGTGCATGAAAACCCTATTCCATGACACCGTGTGTACAAACGAGCAGAGTAGTGATGTTCCCAATCTCAATTCTCAACGCCTCCCACTCCGAACCCAAGCCATGCAACTACCACTGAGTCAGTCTGTTCAAATACAGAGAGACACAAAAGTACAACGCATAGGGTCGTTCAATCCTAAAAAAAAAAAAAAAAGAACACGCAACAATCGAGCCCACCTCAGTTTGCATATTTCCTCGTCGTCATCATCCTCATGTTCTTGCAATGATGCCTTGTCTGCAGCCGATACGGCCTTGCCAGGAGTGGTCCTGGGAAAAGCATGTAGCATCACCAACCCCATCCAATCATGTCTAAAATGCAAGTCCAAGCCTACCCAAGCTTCTTTGCCCATTTTTCAGAACAAACATCTTGTGACCCATTTGCTACTTGCATAGACGAAACCAAGTCTTTCTGTGCAAGCTATCATGGCTTTTCGGACTGTATTGAGGGCAAGGATACATGGCGGAGCGGTGTGATACTATTGTAAGAAATCTCTTTGGACGTTGATGAAAGCGCCAGGACCGCCGTCGTCGGCGAGTTCGTTGACAAGAGCTTCGGTCTGCTGGATCAAGCGCTCGAGGGCGGCGGAGGAGGATTTGCCTAGAGAGACTGTGGGTTGTTAGCGTAGGTCCTTCATGTAAACTACATCCAGGAGCGGTTGTTCAAAGAGATTTGTTGTCTCTGTATCATAAACGTACCTAATATGGCGCTGTTGAGCTCCTCGGCCACTGGCGCACGACCGGATATCTCCAGCAATGGCGCCAATGAGCTTTCGCGTGCGTCCGCATATGCAATGAGCGCGAAAGTGTCTTCGAGCGCCCGCTTGACTTCCCGTCTCGGATCATTCGCGAATTCGGATTTCAGCTCCATGCCATAAGCTATCGTTTCACTCGTCGCCCGTTCGCTTTTGGCCACTTTGTCTTCCATGTCATCCTCGTCTCCGTCTTCCAACTCGTCATCTTGATCCTTGTCGTCCCAGCTTGGTGGTGGGTTATGTACGCCTAATTGCTCGTCGAGCTCCATTTCAAAATCGTACTCATCAGTAGCAGTTGAGTTACGCTTGTTGGCTGTCGATGCGGTCGATCGTTTGGAGGATGCTGGTGCAGATTGACATTGCGCGTTCAACTCTCCGCACCGCCGGATCATCTCGATAAACTTGCGGCAGCGAAGTTTGAAGTAGATATTCTCGTTGTCACGGAGAACCGAAGGGTAGTATGCGCTCGTATGCTTGAGCGCTTTGTCGATATCGCCCTCGAGGATCGCTGTACGTATTTCTGGGTCCTGTTAGCCTGTCGTTCATAGCCTCAAGAATGCGCTTACTTTGCCGGTTCAGCGCATCTAGGTCTTCTACTGCTGTGCGGTATGGAATGTCTGCTTCATCGTCGTTCGCAAGCGCTCTCGCTTCATTGACAATCTCGTCTGAGAAAGCTCGTGCTGTTTCTACGTAGCCATCATGCGCCAGATACTGTCCTATCAACTGATGTATCAGCGCGTCTTCGCCCCCTAGTACACTCGCTTCGGTTTTGGTTCGAGCGATTTCGGCCTGTATGGCTGCCTTCTCGTCTTGTACCATCTTGTCGATATCGAAAGCGAAGGGTTCTTGGCCAAAGTTGACGCGGACAGTCTCGCCGGGCTTCTTCATGCCTACTGTAGGATAGTATGGTACGTTAAGTTTCAGGTCTCGGAAGGCCGTGCCTGAACCTATTAGTGCTATCCAAGTCTTTCGTCCAAAGGCACTTACCCAGCATGTGTCCATTCTTTGTGAAGAAGGCGGTATTCGTCCGGAAGTTGATGCCGCAGCCGATGACGTCCAGCGTGCCAAACTTGGGTCCATATGACTTGCCGGAGGTGGTATTGCTGAAGATCTGCCCGTCGTCGCCATGATACGCATACGAGTCGGGCTCCCAACCTGGTATCCTACTGAGAGCGACCTTTTGTCCCGAGAAGCCGATTCCAATCATTCTCCTGTATCGTCAATCAGCACCTATCTTGCCAAAATGAAAAACATACATACCCATCTTTGCCTTTGGAGATGACAGTCATCTCGAAGTAGTAAATTCCACACTGTCGTGGCATGGGAAAGTCTGCCCGTACCGATGCTGCTTCATCGTGCGTCTTCTGGGCGCCTGCGAACTTGGCCTGCCTTCCACTATCCTCAAGCTCCAGTTGAGGGAACCTGTCTGCGTCATTCCACCGTGTTGGCCATGGCGCTACCGGCTCGTCCACAACAGGCGCGCGCTCCACTACCTCATGCGTGAGACCGCGGTGTGATGGTGCAATCTTGTGCAGGTTGGCGCTGCTAGAACTAGTCGACAGCGAGCCCGCGTTTGATGAGTGAGTTGGCTTGTATTCCCTCAGCACTGCCAGCTTCGCTTTGTGTACCTCTTGCAGCTTTTCGGCGTGCTTGGACCCGCGCAGGTAGGAGGGTACGAAGAATGGAGGTATATCTTGAGCTGATCCACCTAAGCCATGCCAGTATCCAGACTGACCTGAGTACGAGGGTAGTGGCCCGCCGGACCTTCCGAAGCTCGTAGACATGTGACCGTCGGCGTCGATGGAGCGAGAGAGACGGTTCGGGTGCGACGTCGAGGCGCTGTTGGCGAGATGCGAGAAGGCACCGGATCGGGTTGGTTGTTGAAACGAGCTGTTGCTGCCTGCTGATCCGGTCGCAGCGACCCTGGCGTAACTGTCCCGACGAGCGTTCATCGTGAGCGATAGTGGCGCTACTAGCAGCTACCAGCGTGCCCTTGGTGACGTCTTGAAGCGATGACAGCAGATAGTCGCGCAGATTATGCGAGTAGCAATGTTCGGGCTGGCAGTGGTCGTAGCTGTCAACGTTGAACCGTGTACGAACGCGTGGGCTAGCTGTAGATGGCGCTGAATGAATGCGATACTCTCTCTCTCTCTCCCTCTCTCTGTTGGAAGGTGCCAACGGTACTCAGGCAAGAATCAAGGACATCCGGGCTTCTGTGAAGCTATCGTCACAAATGCATGCATCATTTGATGAGCAGAGAGCTTTGCTGCAGGTGAAGCTAGCGATGAGGTGCAGTGCAAGTTGTACGTTGACAAAGGTCCATGGCCGGAGGTTTGGATCCAGCCGAGCTATCCCCGCAGTCAGTCCAGTCTACGGGTACCATAACGCCATCCGGGTCACGCTCCACCATTGATCACAACCTTCTACTTCCATGTCGGCGAGGCACGCCTCAGTCGCGTAGATGAAGCATTTGTAGTCAGACATTGATATTCAATTCTCTCAAAATATGCTATGCAAAGCCCCCCTTTACCACGCTACTCGGAAACCATGTCCGTATCCAATACATGTAGTTGTCCAGCGACAACGTGCCTATGCGTCATAAGCCCTGCTGCCTGTGGCAAGCCGAGGAGAATCCCAGATGACGCCTTTTACATAGTTGTGCAATGCGTCCATGAAGGTCAAACAAGATAAAGGAAGCAAGCTGGTGTTTAACAGAAAAAAAAAAAAGAAGAAAAAAAGACGTGTCGCAAGTAACAAAATAATGTCTAGCCAGCAACAAGTGCAGGGTGTATTACAAGTCCATCAAGGACGACAAGACCAAGAGTCGACATGGCTCAAGCGGGTATAGGAGCGGGAGAGCTTGCCATGCCGTTCATAGGCGTCGGTACCGGTGTACTGTCGCCGTTGAGTCCGCTCTTGTCGCTGATTGCGCTGCTCTCGTCCTTCAACTTTGAGTCGCTGGTGCCGGTGCTGTCGCTCTTGACGTCGTCGGGGAAGGCACCTTTGCGGCCGGGCTGGTAGGTAGGCACTTGCCACATGACACCGGTGAAGCTGCGGACCTGGAATCCCTTCTTCTCCCATCGACGGCACTTGGCCCCTGACCTGTCGAGGGCACGCAGGCGCTCGTTGATGGCTCCCAGATTTGCCTTGGGACCCGCCTTGTTGATGGCTGCGGGTGCTGTGAAGGGTCCCTTGGAGTTGGGGTCGTTGATCATGTCGCCCATCTTCTTCCTCTTGGGCCCTGGCTTGGCCTTGGGCTGCTTGGGTGGAGTTGCGTCATTCGAGCCAGCTTCCATTTGCGCAGCATTCCGCTTGTTGCCAGGCTTTGGGCCCTTTCTCTTCGCGCTAGGAGGCGCGAGCGACGAGGGCGTGCTTCCGTTCATGTTGGGCGTTGAGTCGGCGGGTGTGGCAGCCGGCGTGGGTTCGTTGATTTGCGGCGCGGGTGTTGGCGGAGATGGCTTGGCCTCTTCCTTGGGTGGTGGTGGTGGTGGTGTAGACTGGTGGGAGAATTTACTCAGGTGGCCTGGTGACAGCTTGAGTGTGACGACGAGGGTCTTTGGTGGTTTCGTGGTCATGTTCGCGTGCAGGTCGACGCGGTGGTGATGGGCTTGGATGGCTGCAGCGGTGAGGGCAGGAGACAGTAGCTCTGCCTGTCAGCGCGTTGGCGTCTCGGTGGCTAGGGGGCAGCAAGCTTGGTGAGCCGTGCTTCACGTAAAGTCGAAGAGGTATCGTCGAGCAGATGAAGCGCGCCGATGCAAACAGCGCAGGGGATGGAGACGGGGATGGAAAGGGAGAGTGGGTGGTGAAGAAGGCTGCCGCGAAGGCAAAGAAAGGGCTTCTTCGGCCCAGCTGGGGTCGTCGGTGTCCCAGGGCATATTGGTCGCTAACGTCTTCCTCTTCGCTCCCGACACTCACAAGAGGTGCCCGCCGCAGGTGAGGACGCACGGGCCCTGTGCGCTAGACCCCTTCCGATGTCTGGATATCTCAAGTCAAGCTGCTCTTACGTCTTTGTGGGCATTGCATCACCATCACTTGCGCATTCCCTTCCGCACTGCATCTTCCTGCTGGCTGCCCTCACCCTACTGTTGGCGTTCTGCTGAGAGGTCCGTGTGGCATTGAGCTAAATTGCGCGTTCCAGTCCAACGGCGGTAGAAGCATCGCCCATCGCCCACCTCGGTGTGGCACCCGCCCAAACATTCTTTCGTCCGAGACAATCAACCCCCTCCCTGGGAGACGCATCTATACTTGGCCTCTCCTTGCGTTTCCTAGTCCTGGTCATGCTGCGTCGCGCCTTGCCTCCTCGTCCATGCAAGTCTCAGCTCGCACAGTATAGCTGACTCTCTTGCCTGGCCCCTTGATCTGACCGCGATCCGCAACCAAGAACATCATCGCCGCGGACCTCGTTGTAGTTCAGCTCTCAACTCTCAGTCATTGCTGGCCTAGCTGCTTGTCCAGATGGGCCCGAGGTGTTGCCATCATGAAATCGACGCGAATTTCTGTTTCATGACCGTCTGCGCGTAGTGAGGCGACGCAACGCCAACCGAAGTCAACCCGTGCCGACAATTGCGGATTAAGACACGCTTCGGCTGCTGCTATACACAAACGAGCCTGGTTTGACGTTCTATCAAACTACACCATGCCATGAAGATATACAATATGTTTCCGTTACCAACACTCACGATTAAATCACAGCGAATTTCTCCAGGGTACAGCCGACCTAATTACAACCCCAGTAAAAAGAGTCTCGTCGTCAGGAGAAAATTACTATGCGCTTGTCAACTTGTGTCGTAAGGATGAGATGGAAAATCCATCACTTCAGCATCTGGTGCGTTGTCTTGGTTCGCAGAATGTAGATATAGTTCTCGTGATTCGTTACCCAGCCTGTCTAGACGGCATACAGAAAGATTCTTCGACCTGTCCAACAACCTTACTACAACAGGCTGTTCAGTTGATCCATGTTCAGATATGATGATTTACAAAGTCGGAGTCGAAGGATGGAATTACCAATTACACTTTGCAGACCATTATTTTCATCCTAGGGAAATGTGGCCACTATAGTAACGTACACGTCGCAGTGAAGAGTGGAGCATGATTGTGAAGTTGACTTTGTTTTATTTAAAAGACTAAACTCAGTATGACATTGACATCCCCTCTTGCGGTAGACTATACCTTCAACTGGATGCCCGTTCCCCATGGAGGTCGTCATCTTACCGATTTTATTCGCAACGCGGGGTGCATCCTACACACGCTCCCCACCCAGAGGAGTCTTTAATTTTCTTCAAAGTCGTTCGTGGTTCCATCACCCGGCTCGCCGTCTCTTGGTACCGTTCACTGTGTTACCGTTAGCTCTCCGTGCCTCATCGCCGCTGACTGCCACCTCATCGTCATTCATCCATTCTCTGCCAGCAACGGGACTGCGCCGTCTGTACTGACCAGCGCCCACTGCCACGACTTCATCCTCGCTATCACTAGCCTCGATATCCAACAACACGGGCATCCTAAACTCTGCATCTCCTATAGTCGGCCCGAATTCCGTAGCCGAGGTCTTAACTGGATCTACAGTCAGGACATCGACTTCTTCGTCTTCGGCGTTTAGACGTCGCTTGTGTAGCTCTTCTAGAGGCTGTATGTCGAACTCGTCTTCGCGTTCAATGTATTCCACGTTCTCTTCGACTTCGACAAAATCGGGTGCAAGGGCAGACCAGCGTTGGGGCTGTAGAATGGACCATAGCCAGACGCGGCCAGAGTCTACTCCGACGGCCGCAACAAAGGGTCGGAATGGATGCCATTCGACCACAGACAACTCCTCCTTGGTGCCTTCCAGGATCTTGACCAAACTACCTTGCGCACGTTCCCATACGTAGATGTGATGGTTCATCCAGGTAGAGGCCGTGACGTATTCGCCTGAAGGACTGAATGATACATGGTTCCACGAGAGCCTCTGTACAAGGTCCTGGAACTTGTGCTCAACTTCCAACTGGAGGGTGTCGAAGTCCAACTTTGGGTCGCTCAGGTCAGGCAAGTGAAGTGTCCGGACAATGCGATCGCTGGAGTTGAGTACGACGTCTCTGCCCGAGGGCGTCAGGCGAATGTATACGATGATGTTGTTGGTAACCCTGAATGAATAGCGTACGTGGTGCGTCTCGGTATCTATGATGTTCAGCCACCCCTTGTTTGTGCCTGCTATGATGTGTTGGCCAGTGGGCGAGAAGAGCGTCATCGTGGTCGTCTGCTTGGCATCCTGTGCCGTCTGTTTCTCGGACGCATTCTCGCGTTCTATGTCGGTTCGATGGGGCGCAGACGAGAGGGAGTGTTTAACGGGAACGTCCTCGGACATGTCGACGATGACGGGCTGGTCTTCGAACAGGGCAGCAACAAAGACCATACTAGACTAGAATTAGCCGGCTGCCTGTAGGCATGATATAGGCGCTCACTGGTTCTTGGGGTGCAGCTCTGCTATGAATATGGCCGCCTCGAAGCGGACGGTGCGCACCCGCGAGCCATCCTTCAGGTCCCATAGCACGCACTTCCAGTCCTGTCCGGCACTGAGGAGATAGCGGTCATTCGTCGACCAGCTGAGTGACTGGACTTGGCGCGTGTGGCCGCGAAGCTTGCGCGCAACGCCGTTTGTCTCAATGTCGAATATGACGACTATGCCATCGTGCTTGAACCCAATCAGCGCAAATCACATGCAATGGCGTAACACTCGCGTACCCGTCCGGATGCAAGCAGGTCGCCGCGGTGGCTGAAGCGAATCGACGTCGCATGGCCGCTGCCTACGTGTTGTGAGTCACGACAGTATGTAGTCGAGTAGGCATAGCAAACTCACGTAGGCGACCGGTGATGACATCGGGGCAGTCCTGCGCGAGGACAAAGGGATCAACCAGCGAGAGATTCATGGTCGTGCACTGCAAACAGCGGGGTGTGCAGAAGAAGTGGCTCAGTGAGCAGCATCTTCGCAGACGCAACGGCTGTTGTCCATGCGCGCAAAGTGAGAGAGTCTGCCAGTAACATTGAATCCGCCGTGGTCAGCCCTGTCGAGCGCGGCTGGCACGTGAGGGTCCGCTAGTGCCAATGCGGCAGGCACTGTCTCTTTGTCGCCTTCTTGCTTCTAACAGAGCCACGCCCTCACCACCACCCCACCCGCCATCACCAACGGCCGCTCTTTCATACTTGGAGCGCGTCTTCCACCTCGTCGACCCCGATAGTGCTCACCGGAGTGCTTTTAATACGCGCGCAAGCCTCCCGCTTCGACGCGCGACCCGGCGAGCCCCCGACCCCCGTACAGCCCTTTTCCACGGGCGCCACTCGCCGACTGCATCTCTTCTCGCGCGCGGCGCGCACTACTCCATTTAGCACCACGAGCAGCAGTCGATATAGCTACAACGGCAGCCCAGTTTACTACTTAATACGCGGAGGAACCGCCCGGCGTGGCCACTGCGACCGACGACCGACGTCACATAGACAGGTCCCCAGGCATCCTACCGCCCGTACAACCCTCTCAATACCGCCAGTATGCCTCCGGGCGCACCCCAGGTGTCGAAATGTCCGCTTCGGACGATCAAGGAGATTCAGTTTGGGCTGCTCTCTCCCGAGGAGATCAAGGCCATGAGCGTTGTCCACATCATCTACCCGGAGACCATGGACGAGCAGAAGCAGAAACCGCGTGAGCAAGGTCTGAACGACCCCAAGCTTGGCACCATCGACCGCATGTACTCGTGTGCCACGTGCAAGGAGGACATCCAGACCTGCCCCGGCCACTTTGGTCACATTGAGCTGCACACACCCGTCTTTCACGTTGGTTTTGTTGTCAAGATCAAGAAGCTCCTCGAAACTGTCTGCCACACCTGTGGTCTCATCAAAGCTGACTTCGTAAGTCTTCTCGCTTGAAGACAGAGACTTCAGACCCCTGGATTTTGTGCTAACTGCAATATCAGAACCATCCTGACTGGGCTGCAGCCGCCAAGACCAAGGATGCGAAGAAGCGTTTCGACAAGATCTGGCGCATGTCCAAGGGCAAGACCGTGTGCATGCAGGATGTAGACGACGCAAGTGATAAGAACAAGATTCCCAAGATTGCTCACGGTGGCTGTGGCAGCAAGCAGCCTGACTCTATCCGCAAGGAAGGCCTCAAGCTCACAGGGACCTGGAAGCAGAGCAAGAAGGACGACGATGACGGTCAGGGTGACCGGAAAGAAGTCATTACGCCGAAGCAGGCACAGACCATTTTCAAGCTCATGTCCGACAACACACTTGCTCTGCTCGGTCTGAACGCCGACTACGCCCGCCCTGAGTGGATGATCCTCGATGTCCTGCCAGTGCCTCCGCCTCCGGTTCGCCCTAGTATCTCCGTCGACGGTACCGGCCAGGGCATGCGTGGAGAGGATGATTTGACATACAAGCTGGGAGACATCATCCGTGCCAACGGTCGTGTCGCAGAGTGTCAGCAGGAGGGTTCGCCTGCTCACGTAACAGCCGAGTTTGAAGCTCTCGTCCAGTACCACGTGGCTACCTACATGGACAACGACGCCAATGGTGTTCCACAGGCCATGCAGAAGTCTGGCCGACCGCTCAAGACTATCCGTGGTCGGTTAAAGGGCAAGGAGGGTCGTCTCCGTGGTAACTTGATGGGAAAGCGTGTCGACTTCTCCGCACGTACCGTCATCACTGGTGACCCCAACCTGTCTTTGGACCAAGTCGGTGTGCCTCGATCCATCGCACGCACCCTGACCTACCCCGAGGTTGTCACCAAGTTCAACATCAGCAAGCTGACCAACTTGGTACGCAACGGTCCCAATCAACACCCTGGTGCCAACTACGTCATCAAAGCCGACGGTGTTCGTCTCGACCTCAAGCACAACAAGAATCTCGACGATTTGCGGCTACAATACGGCTGGAAGGTCGAGCGCCACATTGACGACGACGACGTCATCATCTTTAACCGTCAACCCTCTCTGCACAAAGAGTCTATGATGGGACATCGCGTCAAAGTCATGCCCTACTCCACCTTCCGTCTCAACTTGTCGGTCACATCGCCCTACAACGCCGATTTCGACGGTGACGAAATGAATCTTCACGTCCCCCAGAGCGACGAGACTCGCGCTGAGGTTCAAAACCTGTGCATGGTTCCCAAGCAGATTGTGTCGCCGCAGAAGAACCAGCCCTTGATGGGTATCGTGCAGGACACGCTTCTCGGTGTTTACAAGATGAGTCGTCGTGATAACTTTATTCCTATCGAGCAGGTCATGCCCATCCTCATGTGGGTACCTGACTGGGATGGTATCGTTCCAGAACCAGCCATTCTCAAGCCCCGACCTCTCTGGACCGGTAAGCAGATTATCAGCATGGCTTTCCCACGCGAGGTCAACATTGAGAAGAAGGAGGCCGACTCCAAACCCAGTGCATACAATGACCTCGTCGACAAGTCATTCTGTATCAAGGGCGGTCAGCTACTCTTTGGTCAGGTCACAAAGAAGATTGTCGGTGCCTCTGCAGGCGGTGTAATTCACATCATTTTCAACGAGCTCGGACCGGATGCGGCAGTCAAGTTCTTCAACGCCTGCCAGCGCATCTGCAACTGGTGGCTTCTTCATTACGGTTTCAGTTTTGGTGTGGGTGACACCATCCCGGATCCTGCCACCTCAGACAAGATTGCCAACGAGATTGCAAAGTCCAAGGCCAAGGTTGAAGAGATCATCGAGACAGCAACCAAGGATGCGCTTGAGCCTATGCCTGGTATGACGATCCGTGGTACATTCGAATCCAAGGTACAGAAGTTCCTCAACGAAGGTCGTGAGGGTGGAGGTACCGCGGCTCAAACGAGTTTGAAGGATTTCAACAACGTCGTGCAGACCGTTGTCTCTGGTTCCAAGGGTTCTACTGTCAACATCTCTCAGATGGTTGCCCTCGTCGGTCAACAAGCTGTGGAAGGACAGCGTATTCCCTATGGTTTCAAGTACAGGACACTGCCGCATTTCTCAAAGGACGACTACTCACCAGAATCTCGTGGTTTCGTCGAAAACTCCTATCTCCGTGGTCTTACGCCTTCGGAGTTTTTCTTCCACGCAATGGCTGGTCGTGAAGGTTTGATCGATACAGCAGTCAAGACTGCCGAGACTGGTTACATCCAACGTCGTCTAGTCAAGGCGCTTGAAGACGTCATGGTCAAGTACGACGGAACCGTGCGTAACTCCATGGGTGACATCGTTGAATTCATCTACGGTGAAGATGGTCTGGACGGCGCCCACATCGAGAACCAATCTATGGACATCATCATGGCATCGGAGGCCGACTTCGAGGCTGGGTATAAGCTCGACGTCCTTGGTACTGACCACCCGGAAATTTCAGTTACGAAGCTTGAGGGTGCTACCATGTTTCAAGGTGATGTGGAGGTCCAACGAGCTCTTGACGAAGAGTTCGAGCAGATCAAGATTGACCGTGAATATCTCCGCGCTACTGCGAGCGACGAGGATCTGGAGTCCTTCCAGTTGCCTCTCAACATTCAGCGCATGATCCGGTCTGCTCAGGCGCGGTTCGGCATCAACCCAGAGAAGGCTGTCAGCAACCTCAACCCGATCGAGACCATCAAACAGGTCAGGGAAACTCTTGAGCGACTGGTTGTCATTCGTGGTACCGATGAACTGTCAAGAGAAGCTCAAGACAGTGCAACTTACCTGTTCAAATCTCATCTTCGCGCACGTCTTGCATTCAAGAAGCTTGTCGTTCAGCACCGCCTGAGCAAGGAGGCTCTGAACTACGTCCTTGGAGAGCTCGAAGACCGTTTCCTCAAGGCCGCTGTCGCCCCTGGTGAGATGGTAGGTGTGCTGGCTGCACAGTCCATCGGTGAGCCCGCTACGCAGATGACGCTTAACACTTTCCATTTTGCTGGTGTGTCCTCCAAGAATGTCACGCTCGGTGTACCTCGACTCAAGGAAATCTTGAACATTGCAGCCAACATCAAGACACCATCCATGTTGGTCCGCCAGACGGATCCCAAGGCCACCCAACAGGATGCCAAGCGCCTGCGAAGCACGATCGAACTCACAACTCTCCGTTCATTGACGCAAGCGGTTGAACTCTACTACGATCCTGACATTCAATCAACGTTGGTCGAGGAAGATCAGGACATGGTTGAATCTTACTTCATTCTACCCGAAGAGGATGAGGTTATCGAGTCACAGTCTAAGTGGTTGCTCCGCATCATCCTTGACCGCAAGAAGCTATTGGATAAAAGTATCACCATTGGCGAAGTTGCTGGCAAGATCAAGGAAGAGTTCAAGCCCAATCTGGCGGTCATCTTTAGTGACGAGAACGCCGACGAGCAGGTCATGCGTGTTCGTTTCATCTGGGATCAAAACCTCCAGAAGGATGATGAAGACGAAGATGAGCGTGACGAGCGATGGATGCGCAAGCTTGAGAAGCATCTGCTGGACGACGTCACGCTACGTGGTGTACGCGGTATTGAGCGTGCTTTCATCAGAGACCACATTGTTACAGTTGAATTGCCGGACAGGTCTTTGGTACACTCCAAGAGCAAGGACGAGTGCAAAGAGTGGGTGCTCGATACCACTGGTACTTCGTTGGCTGAAGTGCTTGCCATTGAAGGTGTGGATGCGACCAAGACCTACTCCAACTCTTTCATCGAGATTCTTGGTGTGCTTGGAATTGAAGCTGCTCGTGCCGGTCTGCTTAAGGAGCTGGGTATGGTCTTGTCCTTTGACGGTTCTTACGTTAACCATCGTCATATGGCATTGCTCGTCGACATCATGTGCCAGCGTGGTCTTCTCATGGCCATCACCCGTCACGGTATCAACCGTAACGACACGGGCGCCCTTATGCGTTGTTCTTTCGAAGAGACAGTCGAGATTCTTCTTGAAGCTGCTGGGTTTGGTGAGCTGGACGACTGCCGTGGTGTATCCGAGAACATTATGCTTGGTCAGTTGGCGCCTATGGGTACCGGAGAGTTTGATGTGGTCATGGACAACGCTATGCTTCTCACCATGGTGGAGGACAATTCCAAGATGATGGGTGGCGCTGCTGGCGCTGGCAACTACCTCGATAATGGTGCTGCCACACCGTACGACTTGGGCTCGCCTACGTACGAGGGTGGTATGGGCGTGGGCTCCTACGATCAGGTCTCGTTCTCTCCTATTGCTGCGGCTGGTGGAAGTGATGATCAAGGTGGTTTCACTGCCTACGGAGGCAGCTACGGAGGTGGTGGTTTCAGCCCGTATGACGGAGGCAGAAGCCCAGGTGGCTTAGGCTTTACTGGCATGTCGCCTGGCTTCACCAGCCCGGTGTCTCCGGGCTTCTCGCCAACTTCGCCCGGTTACTCCCCCACCTCCCCTGGAACCGCCAGCCCTAGCTTCGCCGCCACATCGCCAGGATACATGGCTTCGCCTACTTCCCCGCACTACTCTCCAACTTCGCCTCGGTATGGATCTCCTACATCACCGTCGTACTCGCCTACATCTCCTGCTGGCTATTCCCCGACGTCGCCTCAATACTCTCCCACATCGCCCAACTACAGCCCAACGTCTCCAACATTCATAGGTGGCGCGACTTCCCCGGCGTACAGCCCAACATCACCACAATACAGCCCCACGTCGCCGCAGTACAGTCCCACCAGTCCTCAATACCAAGCCAGCAGCGACAGGCGTTCTCCGACTTCACCCACATCACCACAATACAGTCCGACGTCACCACGCTACTCGCCAACGAGTCCGGCAGGGTCCTTCTCTCCAACCTCTCCGCGCTACAGCCCGACATCTCCGGGCCCAGCGTACTCTCCTACGTAAGTCTCCTTGGTCATAGTTGTAGATACATTCCTTGTGCAGCACAAGCTAACTTGGCCTTAGGTCTCCAAAGCAATAGTCAGCTTGACGATGTAGGCAGGCCCATCTTTATCTCTTCTTAGTTTTGTATGAAAATGTTTCTTCTTCCATGGAAATGATTTAGGTGAACTCTTTGGTGAAGTTGAGCAGGCTGCCAACTGTGTCGGCCTACTCCCCTTCGTCGAGAGTTTGTTCTGACTCTTTCCTCCCCACCCCATCACGGCTGGTCTCGTACGGCATGTCATGTATGCAATGTGGGCGTTCCTTTGACTAGGCCCACGTCCGGTTCTGCGACATGATGTTGCGCAACGACTGATGGGCGTGTTTCCCTCGTTGTACAACACCCCTATTACCGAAGCTGCACTTCCTGGCGGCACCAAAAATCTGTTTTCCGTTCTTCTTGTCACGCGGCTCAAGATTGCATACACACCCTCAAGTTCTGTGGGGTAGTCTGGCGTTTAATCATTTGCTTTTTTTTTCCTTTTACACAACATATTTGCAACAAGCACTAAACTGCAAGGCGTTTGGGTGTGTGTGTGTGTCTTTTCCTCAAATAATCGGAGATTCTGAAGCGATGTGTCCCTTTGCAAACCTTGGGTTTAGACCAATCCTTTTTTTTCTTTTGCTAGCCCGCAACAAATTGCGCAAAGGGGCTTTTGGCAGTTGAGTTGTGTTGAGGGAACAAGACGAGACGAGGTTGCTATCTTCATGAAAGGTAGTTGGTCCTCAGGAAGGAAGGAGTTGAATAAGCGTCGCGCGAACATGCGTTGGCTAACTAGATGATAAGAAATTTGACGATATATTGTCATTCATGACTGTGTTGTGTATGCAAATGGGAATGGTGCGTTGGGTGAAGTGTCTCAGAGCATGAGTGCAAAGCCATGTCTTTGATTTAGTATCGGTATTGATATTGATGTTGATGTGAGAGACTTTCGATGCCAAAGATACAGTCGGTGGGTAAGAGCAGAAACAAACACGTACTCCACAGCCAGAGAGGAGCAAACGCCAGAGACCTTAAAACACCGCAAACCAATCTTCAGTATCCGGTACTGAAGCTGACAGGCTCTACATGTCAGACGCGAAGCCAATACTTGGCTCGAGCTCGGAAAGCCCAAGATCCCATGCATACACGTCTGCCAGTCTGTCCAGATTACGCCAAACGCTCGACCTGTGCCTCTTCTCTTCCTTGTTGACTAAATTATCACCAGGGCTGGCCTACAGCACGACCTTGATCGCGTCTCGCTGATGGCTTTCGTTGGGACAGTACGGACACTTGAAGCGCGACCCCTTGCTCAGCTTCTCGAGAGATTCCTGTGCAATGACATGGCCACAGGGCATCATCATGGGTGGGTTGGCATCAGTGCTCTGCTCTTTGGATACTGGACAAACGAAGATGCTGTGGAAGTGGTATTGGCTCGGCAGTGGAATCTCAACGGGGAGTTCGTCTTGGGTCGTCCATTCAGTGCGCTTCTCCTTCATGATGGACTGCATCTTCAGGAGGTAGGGGAGTGCTATTGCGCCGGCCGTTGCGGCAATGAAGAGGGGAGAGTCGGCGCTCAGACCGAGTAAGGAGCAGAACTCGCGGTTGAAGGAGTGTGCTACCTCTTCCCACGCCGTGTCGTTGTAGAAGAGGCGGCGGTAGGGCGAGTCTGGAACGTTTTGCCAGAATGCCATTGCGCCTAGCAGTTGTTGAATCTCTCGTTGGTACCGCTTCTGGAATGGAGCGAACTCGCGACGTGCGTATGCCCAGGCATGCAGGGGACCGCTGGGACTATCATAGTCGTCCATGGCTTCATCTTGGCTGCCGCGCGAGTCGAACAGACATACGAATTGCAAGCGACACAGTTGGAATTCAAGGTTGCTGCCTCGGGCTTCTAGGACATCACTTCGTTCGCGGGCCCACTGTATCGCTGGCTGGAGGTTGCGCTCATTGCGTAGTTGGTGCAGTATGTGGTACATGTCGGCGAACTGCTGCTGCAGCTTCGCCGAGTTGAAGGTTCCTTGTGCGAGATCCTTCTCCCATGCTTCTCGGATGTAGGGGTTCGGGGCGTTGAGAGTGGGCTCGGGATGTGGCGGCTGGCGGCTGGCTTCTGCTACAAAGGTGGATGCTACGTCGAACTGGCCCTCGCGGAGGAGGTGCATAGCAATAGCGCGGTTGATGAGTGAGGGGTGTGATGATAGCGCATCGTTATCGGCGGACGGTAGGGGCTTGTCCTTGAATTTCTGGTACACTGTTAGGTCTCTCTGTGTGTCTCTCTCTCCCTTGCGGGCTGCCCGGATCGAAACGCATACCTTGTCCAGTGCCTTTCCATACTTGTTCAGGCCAGCGTAGACTGGCTTGAGGTCTTTCTGCACAGTGTCCAAAGACATCTTAAAGGGGTCTTTGAGCTTGGCGAGAGTCAAAGGCGCCGTCTTCGCATCTGGTCGTCCGCTGGTCAGCAAGCTCTACGGCGACATGGACAAGAGGCTTCCTACCCGCTGCGACTATTTCGGCGCGAGCTGCAGTGAGCAAGTCAATGGCCTTTTGCACATGGTCGATGCTGGCGGAGAGGTTTGCGCTGCTCTCCAGCAGCTCCACTTGCTCGCGGAGGTCGTCCATGGTGGTGATGGTGAATGGTGGTATGCCCGTGAGCGCTGGTGACAATGGCACGTGGGGCTTGGAGTAGTAGTGGTAGTAGTAGTAGATAGCTGTTGTCTGGCCAGCAGAGCTCTTTCGTACTGCCCATGGCCGCCGTGCGTGTTGGCGGGCTGGGCTTCGCGTCGAGCTCGCCGTGGCTGTTGCCGCGGGCATGACGTGCGGGCGAACAGCGCCGACCGATGCTCCGCGTCGTCCATCATCGGCCTCGACCTGTGCACAACCCTTCCCTCCCCCTATACCGACGCCGCCTAGCTATTCAGATGCAGCACCGAGCTGGAGACGGCTGCAAAGATGCATAAAGCGCCCTCCACGTCGCTTCCAGTCAGTCATCTTGTCGCCTTCTGCCCGTTGGCTCGCGCTCGGGCGTCGGCGAGACTCTGCGCCTACCTCTCTACGATGAAGAGCGTGCCCTCACAGCGCCTTGTAGTGCATCGGATACACTGCAGCTGAAAACCACTTGCTCTTCGCTAGCATGGCGCATCCACTGCCAATGTCGCCGTCGCGGACACATACGGAGAAGGAGCTACGGACCCAGATGCCGCCCCTGCAGACGACGTCAAGTCAGCGCAAGACCACGGCGCCATCCCGCCCACAGCCAGCTTCCCAGGCTCCCACCTCCGATGTGATACCAGACGAGGCCAAGGCCCAGTCTCCCATGCCGTCTGCCGGCCACCAGCGCTTCGTCTTGACCGACGTGGTAGCTGCGCGATACATCGAAGAGGACCCGACAAACTCATGCCACGTCCTCGCCCGTCGCCAGAAAATCACAGGCTACGAGATATACCTAGTCGAACAGTGGGCATGCTCGCGTACCCATCCCACCTTCCTCATTACAACGTATACCGGTAACCCAGAAGATACTGTGCTGGCCACAATCATAAGCGTGCCCAAAAACGACGAGGAATGGTCCCCTCAGATGCGTCTGTACTTCCGCTCGCTGACCGAGTACCACGCGCGGAGAAAGGATACGCCTTATGGCGCCCTAATGGTCACAAACCTCAGTGGCTTCCCCTCCTCTCTGACGGTGATCCCTATACCTGGCGGTGATTGGAACAAGTACCGCGAGCCCTTTTTCGTAAACGAGAATTTGAAGAGATTGGGCTGTTCGGGACGGCTGGGCATTAAGCTCACCCCACCAGGCAGTGCCACCCAGGCCAAGTTCCAGCAACTGTACCGGACGAGCGAGAAGATCCCGTTCAATGCATCGGTAATTGAGCTTGTGAAGCTCTGTCAGGTGGCACTTGTCTTGTTTGGCAAGCTAGAACCCGAGTATGCTGACGGACTGCTGTGCGACATAACAGAGAAAGCTATCAACGACTGGTGGATAGACTTCGGATCTGAGTACTATACGGTGGAACCGCATGATGGCATTCTTGGTCCTACCACAGTCGCTGCCCTGCTGGGTATGTTAATGGGTGCGCGAAACAGATTGAGTGCATGTAGCGCTGCAGTTGCAAAGGATGTCTTCGACATCGAGGCCACCAAGCGTGGTATTGCACATTTCCAAAAGTCCCAGCATTTACCCAGAACTCGACGTCTCGATCGGCACACGCTCGATCAATTACGAAGAGCCTCGGCAAAGGCAGCCAGCAAGGAAGGCTGGGCCGTTCCCCGAGCTTTCAAGTCTACAGTGGCTGAGCTAGGAGGCAAAGGCGGTGAAATGGTCATGGGTATTGTTGGGGCTGGACAGAAGGACGGTATCGCTGAAGTGGAGACTGTCGATATTGACCAGTTTGTGGAGCTTGTGAGGGGTGAACATGCAAAGTGGTTGTGGCACGGAAAGCCTAGGAAGACAGTATCGGGAGACAGCATGTTCGATCGACTTCCTGGTGGAGAGGCACGCTCGACGTCGCCAGACAAACACGACTCCACATCGAAACCGGTCCACAGAGAAACAACGCTCGACCATCAAAATGTTGCGAAGCGCGATACTGCGTCTTCGGAGATGAACAAGGTAGACACCTTTATCCCGGATGGCCAGGAAAAAGAGAGCTTTAAAGATCCGTCCTCAAAGCGGGCTGCAATCAAAGCAAAGCTAGAGTCTGGTAGCGGTTTCCATCACATAAAGAACGCTGTCGGTCTGCGTACTCATGCAAGTAAAGTATCGCGAGAAGAACATGGACGACACGGGCTGCATCGAACCAAGAGCGGCACACCACAATACCCAGACTCACGAACATCGATGGATTACTACGAAAGCCAATCGGACGATCCTCATTCTCTCATGTCACCTCAGAGTACAACAGGCGAAGAGCCAGTCTTCACCAAACAGCTCACACAAACTCCAGGCGACTCTGTTGTTTCACTGAGCGACAATAAGCGAGTTGGAGGTCAGCATGCATCTAACTTACGAGGTTCCGTCGTCGAAAGCGAAGCCTCAGATCAACCTGAAGAACCACCCACCGTAGCGAGCTCTCTCGCGGGATCTGTGTACCATGGTGTCGATCTCAACGAAAATCTTCCCGTCGATCAAGCAAACGAAGTACCACCCCTTTTACGTCGTACTCAATCCGGCGACCAATTCGGGTTTCACCAGCCATCCCGCAACGACGACTGGTGGCCCCGGCATCTCTCCTTCAGCAGCGCCGAAGAAAGCGTCCTCCGCTGGTCTACCATCAATGCTCAAGATAGCGACGAAGAGGAAGAAGAAGCCATGACAGGCGATAACAACACTGCCGCCATGGGCACCATCAGCGCTCGCAACGCAACTCAAAACCTGTACTCGACACAACTCAAACGCCTCCACAACCAGCTCCATAGCCTTTCCTCCAAAGATCAAGCTTGGGTTCAGAATGCAGTGTCCTCTATTCTCGCCCTCTCCGAATCCGCAGACACGGATATCCAGACCCTCGAGTCCATCTACTACCCCCGCCTTGATACGTACCACAGTCTTCGCGAAGATACACATGCTACTGTAACGAACAATCGTGGTCAGCTCACGGCTAGTCTGAGAGAGCTGGGTAATGTTGGAGATAAACTAGAGTATGAGGTTAGTGCACTGAGAGGCAAGGTTGAGGATATCGAGGATGTAGTGAATGAATTTGAGAGGCAGGTTGAGTTTGTTGAGGGGAGAGTCGATGACTTGGATAGGGTATTGGGCGAGAGGGAGGGCTGGTGGAGGTGGGGTCTTAGGATTCTGACTGGGGTTGGCACAGCGCCTGGATGAGGCAAGTGCAAGTATGGAGTAACGTGGTTCACAAGCGAGTGGCCACCCCAACACCAGCGCAGCGCACGCGCAGCAATATCGCCTCATGTCTCAACAACGCAACGTACAACTAGCTTATACTGAAGGAGATATAATCCTAGCAATCTCAGATATTACATCAAACTAGATTCTAAGTGAAAAGCGCGCTGCAGCCGTCTACAACGTCCCCCGAACGACCGTACGCCGCCGACGCGCTGGACAACGCTCTCGACGCGATTGTGAGCCAAACTCAAAGCGCCTTACAAAGCTAGAAGAGGAGGCGATTGTAGAGCGTATACTTAAAGAGAGTCTACGTAGTTTGCCGCTCTCGAAGGTACACGTACGAGATATAGCTAATAGACTGCTAAGGGAGCGTAGTAGGAAGCCTACAGGCAAGAACTAGGTTAATAACTTTATTAAGCGTACACCTAAAGTGCGAACACGATAGAGCCGTCCGTATAATCGCTAGCGAGCTGCCTGCGAAGACCTAGCGGTTATCTAGCCCTAGTTTAGCCTAGTTCAATTAATAAGGGCGAAATATAGTATTGCAGATAAGGACACCTAGAACTTTAATAAGTCTGGCTTTATAATAGGCAAGATATCCTCTTAGCTTGTTGTTACAGGCTTAGAGAAACCTAGGAAACAGAAGAAACTACAGCCTAGCGATCGCGAGTAGGTAACTCTAGTACAAGGCGTCTCTGCAACAGGGCGCGTTATCCCGCCCTTCCTTATCTTTGCAGGGAAGGTCCTTATTACCTCCTAGTTCGCTAATCTACCTCGCGATTAGATTATCACTATCTCTTCTACTAGCTAGATTAACAACGACTGCGCACTCGCGTGGCTTAAGCACTTTAATACTTATACAAAGGCATCTTCTGCTAGGGCGTACAGGCTGCTTATTATCAACAGCTATAAGAGCTACTACTTAGTAGAATTCTAGGATTACTGCAAGGAGAACAATATTATTACTCTCTGCATACTATCTCACTTATCGCACCTCCTGCAGCCTCTTAACGTCGTCCCCTACTCGCTGTTAAAGCGCTACTATAGCAATAGAATCTCGCTCTTAGCACGCAGCCGCATCTACTATATTAACAAGGAAACCTTCCTACTAGCCTTTAAAGCAGCTCATAAGAAGACGTTTACACTAGAGAACGTTCGCGCAGGGTTTTAAGGTGCTAGGCTAGTCCTATACAATCTAGAGGCTGTGCTATTAAAGCTAGATGTACAGCTACGTACGCCAACACCACCTGCACTAGGCACTATCGCCTAGGAGGCGCAAACACCGCGCAACGCCCGCGAGATAGAGGCGCAATCTACGCTAATTCAAAATCGCATACGAAACTACCAAGGGTCACTAGCAAGCTTATTAGATTAGCAGGTTAAGCAGCTAAGTAAAGGCGCTTAGTAAATAGCTTATAATATAGTGTTAATACAAGAGGAAGTAAGCAGCCTTCAAGACGCTGTTGACACGCTTACAAAGCGCAAGACTCGCAAAAGGCGGTACGTACGCGCAGAGGAGACTCTAACAGTTAGTAAGGTATCTAATTTAATTGCTAAAAAGGAGGGTGGTAGGCATAAGGACGGCGAGACGCCTGCGAAGAGGGTGCGCGCAGAGAGGCGCTGCGGCCGTTGCAGCGAGGTTAGGCACAACTCCCGCACCTGCAAAGTAGAAATAGAGGATGTAGATAATAGCAACGCTTCTGAATAATACTATAGTATTGCGTAGAGTATAGTAATTTGTTGTAGTGTTGTGCTGCGTCGCTGCGCGTGCGCTGCGCTAGTGTTAGGGTGGCCACTCGCTTGGGGTGGCCACTCGCTTGTGAACCACGTTATTCTATTTTGTTTTGTTTTATTCTTGTACGCATGTTCTGGAGAAGAGGCGTTGTGAATATACCCGTGTAATCTATAGCGTCGTTCAACTTGTACACCACGTTAATAAAGCAGTAATCATCAAATAGATTTAGAACAGGAAAGCATATTGCATGTCAACAGGGACGAGAAGAAAACATGTGTATTGTGCTCATCAGGGTATCACTAAAACTTTTGCAGAGAAAACAAAAAGCCACCACGATCAACTCATTCACTCCTCCAACAATCTACCTTCCAGCTCCAGCTCCAGCTCCAGAGCCACTCCCCTCTCTACTTGTATCCCTTCCACTAGCCACCCTCTGCCTATGTTCTTCCTCAAGCAAACTCTGCTTCCTAACATATTCCATGACAATATCCTCCTCTGTCTTCTGTTTCTCCAACTTCTCCATGCGTTCATGCTCTGCTTTCTCGCTCTCCTCTAGCACCTTCTTTAGCTCCGCATCGTTGTCGTCGTCATGTGCATCGTCGTGATCCAAATCGCGCATCTCTATCCTATGACTCCTATCATCATCCTCCGCAGCACCGATAGCCTGGCTCATGGCATCCATGACACCGCTTTCCTGCTGCGCGCCCCGAGCCGAGTTGGCATATTCGTCAGAATGTTCCGCGTGGATATGAGCGAGTTGTTTCGATTCAGCGATAATACGCTTGTAATCTTCGTCGTCTTCCATGTCGGCATCGGAACCCCATTCGTTGTCGCTCTCCGCCTGTCTTCTCTTGGTTGTCTCGAGTAAGCTCTTTCTCAATGTTTCTTCGAGTGCCTTTTGCTCTTCTTCAGTCACGTTGGTTTTACCTGCTTCTTCCATGCTGGCAGTCATGGCTCGGCGCAGTGCTTCCTCTTCGTCTTGCTGTGAGGGGTTGCTACCGGCAGGGGCGCGCTCTAGTTCGGCAATTGACGCGCGGATAGCAGAGGCGACGAGTCGATCTTCTTCAGGGTCGCCACGAGAGGCTTCCGCGACTGAGGCTGCAATGGCTCGCTCTAGTTCGCGCTGATCTTCCTCTTCTTCTGCTCTGAGCTGTGCCTCAAGCTCGGCCTGTGATTGTTGGGATGGGGCGACCGATGAGGAACCCGAAGTTGTAGTGTCTTGTCGCCTCAAGGCGCGTGTTCGTTCGGCTTCTTGTTGGCGCCAACTGGGAACTGTCGATCGAATTTCGGGCTCGACACCCCGTCTCCTGGGAGGATCAGGGTATGGGCCTGCTATGCTACCTTGTAGAATGGAGTTTGCGTGCGCAGATTGCTGGACCCCAGGACCACCACCTTGCGAACTGAGCCTGGCGGACCGCTCATTCTTTTTATCCCTCTTTTGCTGAACAAGTGAGTGAAGCGAATCCATTTGCTCAGCTCCAACGTTTCGCTTCTTCTTGATTCCCCACTTCATGTGACTCCACGTCTTAACAATTTCATCGCGTTCCTCTTGCGTTACCTCGGATGCTTCATCGTATCCCTGTGCAATGCGCGCCGCTATGATGTAGTTCTGCACACTCTTTCCCTTGCTCTTAACCATTTCCTGATAAAGCCCCTTCATGGCATAGCCAGGGACGGACCAAGCACCGCCCATGACGCGGAACGGAACGCTCATGATACCGCGTCCAACTCCCTTGACGAAGCCAATGCCACCTTCCTTTTTTGCACCTTTGTAAGGATCCGTCACAATGCCGGTGATACCATCATATAGTCCGTAGCCGAATTCCTATGCTAGTCTTAGTCAAACTCTCACACAATTCTTTACCCAACATACCTTGGCAGCTGTTCGCATGCCACTCTGAAAGTCGGTAACTTTATCAACCTGCCGTACTTCAGCTCCGTAGAGCTTCGGTACGTTATGAAATCCCTTGGCAACGTTGAGAGAGAAGTCCATCGGTGACTTGAAGCCAGCGCCAATGATCCTAGCCAGACCCTTCCCAGTGTCTACCGCAGAATCAACATTCTCTGCCATAGTTGGTTTAGGCGCCGTATTAGAGGGCACTACCGAATGACTCTCGGATCTGGAGCGGCTGCGCTCCCTAGAGCGGGACCTCGAGCCTTGTGTAGATTCAGCAAATGCTTGAGACATGAATGTAGATCTGTGTGAAGGCATACCAGGAGAGCCAGGGCTAGTGACTGCTGGATTGTCAGCCTGTATCCGGACTATGTCAGCAGCAGCATCGGCAGCGGTTGGCGTCGAGGCTCCACTTCTGCCCGAGCGCTCGGTGGCACCAGTTCCACTTCGTGTTGTCGTCGGTCGTCCGCTACTACTTCCTTCTCCTATTGAAGAAGTTCCGGTACCTGTTCTCTTGTCGTTGCCTTTCTTAGATCTGGCATCGGGGTGAATGTTGAGTAACTTGAGGGTCTGAATAGGCATATCAGCAACACCCATCATGACCGAAGTTGCAGTACCCATCAGAGCGCCAGCTGCACCAGAGACTGGATCCCAGGGGCCTTCATCTGGAACATACTCCCGAGGGCGGTAGCTATGCTTGTAAGTAGATGGAACAGTATGCTTATGTGATTGCTTACAGTTTCATCTCGGAAAAGTTCACTTCGCCTTGTTGAGCCAGCACGGTAGCCGCTTTGGCACTCAATTTAACGTCGGTGCGTTTGAGCCTCCATACAGCAGGTTTGTTCGGCATGACGGCGCATCGTAATTCGTCGTAGTTCAGCATCTGATGGAAGGACTGAGCACCTTTCTGAGTTCCGTTCTCTTGTTTGATCTTGTTACAAAGCTCTTGTGCCCGATCAAGTGACTCTGGCTTTAGTGCTTCGTTGATAGCCCCAGCCAGCTTCTCTGCTGTGAGATCTTTGTATGGAATAGGATCAGGCCCAGCGCCTGCCCTTGAGACCATAGCTCCCCAGAAGGCTTGGTCCCCAAAGAATGGTACAACAACTGTTGGCTTTCCAGTTGCGATACCGGCAGCCGTAGTTCCGGCTCCACCATGATGTACGACGGCAGAAACGCGCTTGAACAGCCAGTCGTGTGGGCAGTTTCCTAGCATGAAAACACCATCGGGCTTCCCAAGATCATCGGCTCCTAGGCCGCCCCAGCCTTTGGACACCAACGCTCGCTTCCCTGTGATCTTCACGGCGTCGAAAATCATTTTAGTCATGGCATTTGGATCGTCCACGACGATTGAACCAAAGCCTATGTAGACGGGTGGCTCGCCCCCCTCGAGAAAGGCTGCAAGGTCTGGTTCTGGTGTGTAATTGGAAGCAAGGTTGAGGAAGTAGAAGCCTGCGACAGATATGTGGTGGTTCCAATCCCTAGGTTTCGGGATGAGTGCTGGAGACCTGGGAAGTATGAGCCGAGTTGTTCACGACAAAACAGACAGACTTACCAGCAATACGTAAAAGGAACCTTCAATCGCGCGAGCATGGCTGGCGCCCAGACACCGCTAATAGGATCCAGACGAAGGCTGTCCTTTCGGAACCTATTAATCACATCTCCCAGGCCTTGCCATGTCAGCACGTCGACCATGATATATGACATGTAGTTTGTGATGGTGGGGTCTGCGTTTGTCGATTGGATATTGGCGAGCGGATGCGGGAACTGTTGTGTGGGCGACCATGGCATGCTATTCAGGTCAGTACGTGTGCGCCGCCAGAAGAAACTAGACGTACGTGAACATCATGTGTAGAGGTATGCCTAGCTTTTCGGCACAATGTAGGTGCCCGAAGCTGGGGGGGTTTGCGATAATGGCGTCGGCAACGAAGGGCTTCCGCAGTTGTTCTGGTAGTTGGTCCTCGATGCCCATCCATTCTTCGACGGTCTGCTGGAGAGGATCTACGCCGAGACCATTGCCTGTCTCTATACAAGACCTCCATGTACCACTCAGAATCTCTGCAATGCCCTTCCTCCTCTTGCCAATGTCGCCACTGCGCAGGGTGTCGAAACCAGGCATCAGGCCCGGGTTCTTCACCATGAAAGCCATGAGCTCAGCGGGATCACCGCCAATGCTGAAGAACTCCAACCCATTCTCTATGACGAAGTCCTTGAAGGTCGGATGTGTCGCTAACCGAACTCTGTGGCCATAGGTATCCTTGAGCACCTTGCCCAGTGCAACGAATGGCTGGACATCACCACGAGAGCCCACCACTTGTATGACTACGTTTAGTGGGGGCGGAGGCTGTTGGCCGGGCGCGCCGCCAAGGAACTCTGGGACGTAAGGCGGAGGCGGCTCAGGGTCTTCTTGTGCGTGAGTGAGCTGACGCTGGATCTGTGGGAGGATGAGCTGCGAAAGGGCGCGGCTCTTTTGGTCTATTCGGATATTGACACGGCCATCGTCAGCGACCACTGCGTTTGTGCCTAGCTCTTCGTTCTCGACTTGGCCCGGCAACTCGGTGTATGCGGGTGGTGGGTTCTCGATGTGGGATGCATCGTGGGCGGGAACATGGTCGATGCTGGGGCAACGATGTGAACTTGAGGGTGCGCTGTTTATTCAATCAGCCCAAGGCCGTCGTAGAAGGTCAAGCTAGACTGACTTGGTGTGTGTTTGTGTATGTTGCTGTGGTGGTGGGGCATTGCCGCGAGTCGCGTCATTGCCCTGCGGGGGGGTATTCGACCTCGTCATTTGGTGGTGACAAGAAAGTGATCAGAACGAGCGCATCGCAAGGACAAAGCTATAAGGAACAATGTCGGAGAAGGTCGCTGGAACTAAGAATGGGTTATGGGACGAGTCGCAAGCCTGTATTACACGCATGGGATATGCGCTATGACATCGCGGAGTAATTGGCCTGCGATTGGCTGTGCATGCATCGAAGCTACACCAAGCAGGGCTTCGTCATCGCTCAGCCCCCCATGTGCCTTGCTACCACCTAGGCAGATCATGTGCAACTTGCAACATTTCCCCAGTGTCAAACGACGCTGAATCTGCTCATCTTGGTTGGCTTTGGTCATACATTAGACAACCTGCTGATTTTCGCTTGTTCGGCCGATAGAGGATAGTGACTTGAGTTCACCGAGCGTGCATTCGTCCTCAAGGACAGGAGCCCGGCTGGAACATGATATGTAACTATCTCGCAGCACTCTTTTGGAATACGACGACCCTAAAGCCATACCAAGTCTGCCTTGCCGAGTTGCTGCGTACATCTCAAACACATTAGTGCGACCTCATGCGTATCCGCGCGTATTCAGGCGTGTAATTCGTGGTGTCGTGACAGCTCACATGGGATACTCCGGTCCGCGTAGTGACTCAAAAGGCTCCTGACTAACTGGAAGAAGTAACTGAGCTTAAGCCTCTGTGCGTCGCGTTCATGAACATCCACAAGAGGCTTATAAACGGCAGAGTAGCACCAGTGACTGTCAAGGATTTGTTCATCTACGCTACGACACTACCGGTACCATGTATCGGCCTTTCTTCCGGGAATTGGAGGCATCATCGCACCTACCACATAGACGGCCATACGGAAACGCTTTCCTCGAGTTGTTTGCCATGCGTTTCGGAAGCAGCTGCTTTTTGCTGGTCTTCGTCCTTCTCTGGTCGGTCACGGGATACAGAGTCATCACTGCGACCGGTGTTGCGCTTAGGTGCTGCTGATGTCTCGAGAGCATGCTTGGCGAGCCAGATGAGTTGTTCTGTACGCGTCGTTGCCCTGTTGTTGGCGAGACGTGTGCATATCTTGTTGACAATGCGACCGGCAGTTGTTGTGTCCTGTGCGGCTTGTAGCTCGTTGATGGCGCGATTAACGCACACGGTGCGGTCGGATGCTGAGCTGGAGTTTTGTCTGAGGTGGCGCTTGAAGGGAAACGACGTAGGCCTGGCAATACTGCGCGCAGTTTGAAAAGGGAGCTTGAACATGGTAGCTTGACACTGGATACTGCAGAATTCCTGTCGATAGTGGGATCTTGAAGGGAGGTTGAGACGCGTTTCAGGTGCCTGATAACTGCCGACTAGATGTGAATGAGAAGGATAAGACGGGTGAGTAGGTTGATGGACTAGGAAATGGTTGCAAGCTCATGAAGAGGAAGGTGAAGGCCCTTTCTATCTGACCCTGGTATAGGAAGGAGTTGACGGCTATCGTTGCGCAAACAGGCACTCTTCACTCACGCACTCCAGAAGGAAGTTGCCTCTGTGAGGCAGCGCATGGGGTAAGAGGGACTCCTCTCTGATACTGCTCTCTCGTACTTTGTACTTCGTCGAACGTGATCCCCATGAATCCCCGAGTCTAAGTTGACCTGGGTCGAGGCCAAGCGGAGTTTTGTGCTACATGTACTAGGAAACAGTCGGAGGTCAAAGGTACAAGTGAAACTGCTAGTGAGGCGATTGTGAGGCGCACGTGATACGCTTTCCTTTGTTGGCTCTAGCCTGATTGCCCTGCATCGATTCCCCCCACGTGAACCCGGCGCGTCATCAAGGTGCATCACACGTCAACAGGAACACTGGAGGTTGTCCGTGTTGACTTTGCACATGCGTACGAGATGCAGTATCCCTGTCCATAGACCTCAGCCAGCCTTTATCTCGCCTTCTCATACAGCACGACCTGGATTCCAGGTTTTCAGTCCTAGCTTTCAGCTTGCATCCACCCCAGCCACAAGCTCTAGCACTTATAAGCATCGGGCACCCTTATCCGTCTAGACCTATACATTCCTCCTCATCTTGCTGAACAAAAACCGCTACTGACCTTCTTGACAATGTTGCGTAGAAGTGTTTTCATAGGAGCTGCACTCGTAGCTACGGTTACAGCATGGAACGTAGACGGTACGCTCCCTGCCCTCCGCCGTAGCTTGTTGCTAAATACGTGTAGTTCATAACCAGATCGCATTTATGGCAGAGGCCTTCTTCACTCCCGAAACGACGTCTGTCCTCGCAAAGATCCTTGAGCCCAAGTACAATGGCTCAGTTGGGCGCTCCGCAGCATGGGCAGACGCGTACGCGCATACCAGCGAGGGCCATTTTTCCTACCAGTGGCACTGGATCGACACGCACGATCACCAGCCTGAATACTGCAGTTTAGACTATACACGGGACTGCGCCAAGGGCGGATGTGTTGTCAGTGCTATTGCAAACCAGACCAAGATACTGCAGGAGTGCATACATCATATGTATGCTCATGACCTGACTGGTGGTACAAACCTGACCTGTTCATATGCGCTCAAGTGGGTGGCTCATTTTCTGGGCGACATCCACCAGCCGTTGCATGCGAGTGGCCGTGCTGTAGGAGGCAATACGTTCAAGGTCGTGTTTGGTGGAGTGGCGACGCAATTACATGCTGTGAGTACCTTTTCAAGCAGCAAGATGAAGTGCTGACAAACAAGGTGTGGGACGGCTATCTACCATACTTCGCGGCAAACGTCGATCAGCCGTTTTCGAATCAGTCGATCGATCCTTTCTTTTCCGGGCTTGTCGCTCGCATCCGAAAAGACCAGTTCTACTCAGCGCCATACATGTGGCTATCCTGTACCGATCCGACTATACCTGAGGAGTGCGCAACAATTTGGGCGAAGGAAAGCAACAAATGGGATTGCGACTACGTGTATAGTCGCGTGGTGAATGGCACCGATCTTGGTACCAGTGGATATGCAACAGGCGCTGTACCCATTGTAGAACTGCAGATCAGCAAAGCCGCGCTCAGATTGGGTACTTGGCTGAACAAGCTTGTAGAAGAGGCTAAGGGTGCCGCGAAAGCAACAGAAGTGATGGAGCTTTGAAACCGCGACCAAACAACTCAAACTGTCATCTCAGGAATATTATTGTACCCGTGCCATATCAAGGCCGCGTCATCTTGACTCTCCACATGCGAGCTTAGCCACCAGGAGGGCGAGCCAGTGGCGTTAATGGCTTGCCCTCAGTCCTGCGAACATGCCGGGACCCCACATCGGCATAGGTTCTATCTTCCTCCCCACATCCGTTATATACGCTCCCGTCCGGCTGCAGTAGCAACCACAACCTGAAGTGCCTTTTCTGCCTCTTACTCGGTGAACGTATCTAACAACATAGACTTGGACTTTCATAGACTATGACTTTTGACGAGTTTAACGACAAGATCACGCCCGCAGTATGTACCTCAAACGGCCCCCACATTCGACATTCCGATTGTTCTGAAGCACATCCGAGCACCCCAAGTCACCTTTGGAACATTGAACATGGACCTTTTTTACGATCCAACGAATCAAATTCTCAAAATATGGCTAATGATCATTCAAGAACCCCAGCCGGGAAACCTCACCAAATCGCGGCTCTTCCGTTCATCAGTCCGTCGCCATACCCAAGCCTTGCAGACCCCTCCGACAATGGCAAGCAGAACAAAATATCAACCGCGATGCGCAAATAAACCTCACCAAACTCGTACACATGCGCTACCAACATCCCAACCTTGACGAAATCACCACCTTCCTGCGTGATTTTGGTATGAGCGTAGCCCAAAAAGCCGAAGGCAAGAAATGGTTCAAAGGATACGGCGAAGACCAATACGTATACTACGCCCAACAAGGAGAAAAACAGTTCCTAGGAGGTTGTTTCGAAGTAGAAAGCTACGCAGAGCTAGAAAAGGCCTCGAAGATTCCCGGAGCAGGTTCCATAGAGGAATTAACCGACGCGCCAGGAGGAGGCCACATGATCACATTGCACGATCCCGAAGGCTTCCCCATCAACCTCATCTACGGCCAAACCAAAAAACAGCCCGGTCCTTTTCCCGAAGTCCTGACAACGAACTACGAGAACGAGAAGCCGCGAGTCGCGCGATTCCAGCGCTTCAAACCAGGGCCCGCCGCAGTGCATAGACTAGGCCATTATGGCTTGTGTGTACAAGACTTCCAAGCGGAAATGCAGTGGTACACACGCACCTTCAACATTGTACCCACGGATTTTCTCTACATCAACACCCCCGAGGGTCAACAAAAAGATGTAGCAATCTTCGCCCACATTGACCTTGGCCCATCCTACACAGATCACCACACCATCTTCCTTTCCACAAACCCCACATCTCACGTCCATCACTGCAGTTTCGAGGTTCATGACTTTGATACGCAGAACCTGGGTCATGAGTGGTTGGCGCAAAAGGGGTATAAGAGCGTGTGGGGCGTGGGACGACATATACTGGGCAGCCAGTTGTTTGATTACTGGTGGGATACAACGGGAAACATGATTGAGCATTATGCCGATGGCGATCTTGTAAACGAGGAGACGCCGGTAGGCTGGGGAGAGGCGGGTAATGAATCCCTGGCGGTTTGGGGGCCGGAAGTTCCGAGCTGGTTCTTGGATTGATGGAGAAAAGCAAGTTAACATGGAAGTATACTGTAGCATTCCAACGCTGAATTTGATCAAGCAACATGAACTTTACATGGTGGTTCTTGCTACATGACTACCACTCCCTAGCTCTCCCCCACCCTCGGTCCGTCACCTCATCATTCTCAAAGTACCGTCCACTAACACGCTCCGTCTCCTCACCCAACGCACCATTGCCATCCCCTTTACTACCCAATTGTCCAATACCCAACCGCACCGGTATCCTCGCCCCTTCCTCCGGAGTCTTTGGTGGCCTCCCAATTTGATTCCCCATATCGCTCTCTACCCATCCCGGGCAACAGCAATTTATCGCCACAGCCTCATTCTCTTTTGCCAACACGACCGTCAAAGCGTTCATGAGTGCTTTGCTCATTTGGTACGATTTTGGTGGTGCGCCGAAGCCGGCAGATTCTTGATTGTTCACTTGGACGGATTTGATGTATTCTTGTGCGAGGGCATCGATGTCTGGGATGGATGTCACGGAACGAAAGCGAGACTGTGTGGCTGATGGGTAGTTTGATAGGACAGATGCGGTGCTGGAGATGTTTACAATGCGCGCTTCTGGTGTGCTTTTCATTTTGCCTTGCTCGAGGAAGAGCTGGCACATTTGTTTGGTGCCGTGGTAGTTGATATCGATGGTTTGCTCTACGGACTCTGGTGTCTCGTTGCTGTTGTTGTTTACCCCGGCATTATTGATCAAGACATCAATTTTGCCGTCGTCATTGAGTGCGGACTTGAGGAAGGACGTTATGGATGACCTGTCTGAGACGTCGAGTTTGGCATATCGAATTTCGTTTGGAGCCTTTGCTTGGGCTTTGAGGTCTACACCACTGCGAGAAGTGGCATAGATGTGTAGAGGTTGTGGGTGCTGAGTGCTGGCTAGGAGATGGACGATGCCTTGTCCGATCCCGCGGTTTGACCCGGTGACAACTATTGTTAAAGGTGATGACATGGCTTTCAGAATTGAGTAGGAATCAAAGGGGTGCAAATGACACGTTTACAATGTTGCCCTTCTTCTGATAAGTATACTTGAGTGCTGGTGTACGTGTAGAAGTCGTGATGTCGCCTGGGTAGTCATGATCCATGACGTAGCGGCAACCATCATTAAAGATGACGACGTGGCTCTCAGAATTGAACACGAACCAGATGAGTGCTCCCGTTTCGAAAAAGCTTCTGTACCATAGCACCTGGTAAGGATGTCCACACTTGCTTGTTGAACTACTCTGAGAAGTTGGGTAGTTCATGGGATGTGCGCATATCGGAAGCAGTTCGGAGATCACGTGTAGGTACTGTTCATGTTCCTTAAGGCGGTATTGGCCGGTTATGCAGAAACTCTCCAATCTGCGTCTCCAACCACTGTTCAGCGTCATTCCAATTGTCTCGCCCCACAAGGATCAAAACTCGTTGATACTGGTACGTCACAGGCCCGATAACACCAGTAGGATTTTCTTGACAAGGATGGCTGCATCGCCATTGCTCGTCATTGCTTCCTCGGTCGCACAATACACAGTAGGCTTTGGTGTAAAGCGTACTTCAACATAAGCAGTCTCCTCCATGGCCTCGGCGTAGATCTGACGATGGTGGTCCAGTTGGTATGCGAGTTCTCCTTCAGCTACAACGTTGTTGTTTAGCTAGCTTACTCCAACGCTCTGACCTACCTTTAATCAATCCAACTGTCTTCTGCTCGGCTTTTCTCCGGATTGTCATTCAAATTGACGCACATCTTGCAATATTGTGCGTTTTGCTGCTAACAGCAGGAAGAACGCTTGCGCTAACAGCGCTAGGCATTTCAAAGCGTACGCTGGGTGGATTAACAAATAACAAAAATGAAGAGATTTTTTTCACAATGGCTTAGTAAATTGAATTTCAGCTGCCAAAAATACGTGTTGCGACCGCATGTGCAGCAATTGTCACAAAAACAAGTTTGTCATCTTCCAACCCCCCATCGACTTTACTATCCTCTTCCCTTGTTGATATCCATCTACGACCTCTTTTGAGGCACTTGAATCGTTAAGCTCCAAAGTCATCATGGTTCACCCAAAATTATTTGCTCCTATCCGAGTCGGCCGCGTCGATCTACAGCACAGGGTCGCCATGGCGCCATTGACGCGTCTACGCGCGGACACAGATCACGTCCCGCTTCCTATTGCGGTGGAATATTATGCTCAGCGAGCTGCCGTACCTGGGACCCTCATCATCGCTGAAGCAACCCAAATCTCTCCGGCGCATGGTGGGATACCGCACGCCCCTGCGCTATGGAACACAGCGCACATTGCAGGTTGTAGGGAAATCACCAACGCAGTTCACGAGCGTGGTTGTAGTATTGTGTGCCAATTGGTTGCTCCGGGCCGAGCAGCGGATGCCGAGCAGCTCAAAGCAGGCGGGCATGACTTGTTAAGCTCAAGTGCCGTGCCGATGCCTGGGGAGGGATTTGCACCTAAAGACGGCCCAACTGCCGTACCGCGCGCAATGACTGAAGAGCAAATCTGGGGTTGCGTTGCGGACTTTGCGCAGGCAGCAAAACACGCCATGGCTGCTGGGTTCGACGGCGTAGAGATACACGGCGCGAATGGATATCTGGTCGATCAGTTTTTGCAAGACACATGCAACCAGCGCCGCGACACCTGGGGCGGAAGCGTCGAGAATCGCAGCAAGTTCGGTATCGAGGTTGCAAAGGCTGTCGCGGCCGCCATCGGATCAGACCGCGTAGGGTTCCGCCTGAGCCCGTGGAGTTCTTTCCAAGGCATGCTCATGTTCGACCCTATTCCCACATTCTCCTATCTCGCCGCGCAGCTCAAGGAGCTACAACTCGGCTATCTGCATATCATCGAGTCCCGGGTGAACAATAGCATTGACTGCGAGTCCACTAAGAGCATCGACTTCCTGCTTGACGTGTGGGACAACGTAACACCTGTTCTTATCGCTGGTGGCAATACTCCGGACAACGTGTTTGAAGCCGCCGACGAAAAGTATGGCGCATTAGACGTCGTGTTTGTCTTTGGACGGCACTTTTTGTCGAACCCAGATTTGCCATATAGGCTCAAGAATGGTGTGGAATTGAACAAATATGATCGAAGTACGTTCTATACGCCAGAAAGCCCGAAGGGATATATTGATTATCCCTTCAGTGAGGGGTTCAAGCCTGGTGTAGGTTTGTAAAGTCTAGAGTCAGTCAGAATTAACAGAGTCTGCATGATAGTAAATTGTAAAATTAAAGAACCGGCCCTCTCGTTTCGAGCTATCGCAACTTGCTAGCTTATTAGCGTATGAGGACGTTCATAGCCGAGCAATCTCTTTGTCGTGTGCATTACTTGCACTTCTAGCTCTTTAGCTTCTCTATACTATCTGTTACTGTGCAGAGCTATAGCACATTTTTATGTGCAGCGCATACTGTTTTCCTATTATTTCCTATGGTACTGTATAATACAGCATGTTAGATATACGAAAGGTTGCGAAGCTTGCAGTAATCAAGCACGTAGACGGGGCAGTGAAACTTGCCATCATCTACGCTTTTCCGACGCATGTCTAACTGGTAAGGGGTTTGGTGAGAGATGAGACAAAAAGACATGAGAAAGATATGAGATGGAGTGAGCTGAACTTAGACCTACGCACGGCTGTAAATCAGGTCGAAGACATCAAGAGCTCACGTGCATAGTATGGCATTCATTCATAGCGTAAGATCATGTCATGTTCGTGAACCAGTGTGCTATTTGTCAACTGAGTAAGGCTGCTCATACAGGTACTACAGCACAGTCATCACGGTACTCCAGGCCCTCAATGCAACGCTAAGCGCCACATTTAGACCCTGCAGAGGAGACGTCATGTCTAGTACCGTCTTCCATACCCCTCCTCACCATATCCACTAGAGCCATAGTCTTGTCTCCTCTGGCTGTATTCATCCTCATCATCACGACGACGACCATAGCCTTGACTCTCATCACCGAAGCCACCAGGAACACCAGAAGCGCCGTAAGCCTGATCAGATTGTTCACCACCGTATTCCCGGCCTTCCGAGCGACCATATCCACCGGAGCTGTAAGGGTCAGCACCATAACGAGAAGATTCCTGACGGCCGTACTCTTGACGGCCGTAGCTCGACTCTTCCTGACGACGGCCGTAGCCTGACTCCTCGCCGTAGCGCTGCTCTTGGCCATAGCCTCCCGAGTGGCCACCGGAATGACGCTTGGGCGAGCGGCTGCTGCTCTTCTTGCGACGGTGCTCTTGCTCACGGGAGCGAGAGCGACGCCTATGCTCACCCGATCCTGAGCGACGTTTGTCAGCATCTGAGTCTTCGTCACCACTGCCGTGCTTCTTGTATTTGTTGCGCTTCTTCTCCTCCTTCTCACGCTTCTTGCGTTCCTTCTTCATTCGCTTTTCATATGAATCTTCGCCGCCCGAATCGTTCGAATCGTCGTCGTCGGAGTGTTTCTTGGACTTACCACGTCGTCTGGACAGCTGTTAGCCTACGATCATCATAATGCAAGTCATTGGCTTACTCCTTCTCCTCGGAGTAGTACTCTCCAGACCGGTCGAAGCCTTCGCGCGTCTCCTCGGAGCGCCATTCATCGCCGTGTTGGACACGACGCTCCTCCCGACGCTCATATCCGCTAGATCCACTGTAGCCGGTAGTCTCAACCTTCTGCTCGTAGCTGTAGGATCCGCCACGCTCATCCCGCTCCTGACGGGAGTACTCCTCGCGACGTCCACCACTTGGGTATTGTGTCTGCTCATACTCAGCGCGGCCATGGCGATCGCTGTCGCCATACGAAGATGCCTGGTGATGACCAGTCTCGGAGTATGACTGGGTGTAGGAGCCGTCTTGACCGTAGCTCTCTTGCTTGCGGCCCTTCCTTTCGTTCCCTCCGAAAGCGTCACCAAGCAGAGAGCCGCCGATGCCGCCGACAAGGCCACCGACAAGGCCGCCCAGGGCGCCACCACCAACAGCTTCACCTGCAAGCTTGCCAACCTGATCAGTAGCTTGCTGAATCTGTGGGTCGACACGACCTTGTCCACCAGAAGAGCCAAAGTTGTTGGCCATACCCAGAGGTTTGCCGCAGCCATGGCCCTTGTCGTGTACGTTCTCCTTGTGGTTGCGGAGGTTTTGTACGCCGTCTCGACTGAGCTGGTCACGGAACTCACGCTTGGCTCTGTTGTCTTTGGAATCCCACCATCTTCCGACTGTGTCGAGCATGATCTGATGGCATTGCCCAGCCCCGCGATCCCTTGATCCACCGTGTCTCTTCTCTGCCATAGCAACGGCGGGATGGTGGAACACACCTTTGATAATGCAGTCAATAGTTTCCTCGGGATCAGCCTCACCGTCCCAGCACTGAACGATTTGCGGAACAGCCCAACTCAGCACGGCAGAGGCTACTCGACCAGCAGGCTCGTTGAGCACATTAGAGAAGTGATCCTTGGAAAGCATGCTGTGAGTCGGATCGGTTGACGAGTCGTCGTTGAAGACAATGTGCTGCTTCTCGCGAGAGCTTGCGATGACCTCGCTCGATCCAGTCTCAAGCTCAGCCTTGACTTGGCTAAGAATAGGCAAGATGTAAGGCGCAAGGAGACTGAAAACAAAGACGGTGACTTGGCTTTGAATCTCTTCGATGAGGTCTGGTAGAATCGGAATCTTTTCGATGAACTCAGCGATGGATTGCATGATCTCGTCATGGAATTCCATAATGGGATAGATTTGTTTGACGAGCTCTCCAATCTGCTCTGTGAAGGCTTCAGGCTCTTTGGGTGTGATTTGGATGTTTCCCATGGCAGCAGCGTTGGCGTTGTCCGCGAGCTCGTCAGCTTTGCCAGCTTCGTCTTTGCCGCCAAAGATGCCGTCGGGAAGCTTAGCGAGAAGTTCCTGGATCTTGCTCTTGTTTTCACTCCTTTCAGCATTGGCAATTGCGCCTTCGAGCTCCTGCAGCTCCGACTGTGTAGCCTTGTCGGTAATCTCTCCGCATACCGAATGCAAAAAGTCGACACCCCCGAATGTACCTGTTATAATGGGATATACCTGCTTTCCGGCGGCGCGGACTTCGAACAGGGCGTCTCTACCGACGTGAGGGAATATGTCTCGGTTCTCTTCCTCGAGCTCAATCAAGGCAAGCTCGACGTAGTTGGAATGGGCAGAGTAGTCCTCCAGACAATGCGTTGCAGTACCGAGCAGTCTCAAGGCTTCGTAGAAGTCGGGACCACGTCCTCCCGAGCGTTGACCAAGATCAATGCAGCGCCTGAGCAGGTCGCGGACCATGCCAGCCGATGTTGTGATGCCCAAGTCTTCCGAGGCGATGTAGTTCTTCAGACCGGTTCGCTCGTCGACGCTAAGCTCGCGCTCCTCATCAACGGGGCCTCGTAGGCGGCGGTCGTAATCGCGGGCGTCGAGGTTATCGGCATAGTCCTGGATAGTCAGTATCTGGGCATCAATGGGGTGGCGGTGTGCTGACCTTGGGGTTGTCAATGTGCTCTTCGGGCCTGTAGCATCCAAGGCGGTCGCGCGTAACCTCAAACTCCTTAGTTCCATAGCCGAAACTCATGAAGCCGAGCACCCAGAGGAGGATACGGATAGCTTCTGCAGAGACCATCTTGACCGTGCCGACATCGACAGCCTGCGAGTAGTCGCGTAGCCAGTTGCCAAAGTAGACGCGTTTGACATCCATCTTGCTGAACTTCTTGCCAGTCTGGCCGCTGATGAGTAGGGTAAGCAGGGTATCTTCGATATCGCCATGGCGCCAGTTCTGTCCCTCAATGGCACTCAAGCTCGCAATGTTGCCGGCACCGAAAGCTGCAGTGGGGCGCGCCCAAAACACGAGGAGAATGAGGCATGGGAGCCACATGTCGCTGATGGCCGGCATCGTGCTTGTGGTATCGTAAGCTCTTGTGAATAATCAGGGAAGAGTTTATGAAGAGAATATAGTTGTGAAGAGAGGCTGAGGGGTGAGTGGGTGTATGTGGATGTTGCTAGCGCAGCTTGCCCCGCCAAAAGCTGACGTACCAGGGGCAGGGGCAGCTGCTCGACCAGACATCCTCATGCACCTCAAACATGGCTATACCTCGTTTCGCACAAGTGAAGACCTCCATTAATGCGCGCCATGACGTGAGGATGCGTGCGTCCAAGCTGCGTCGCGAACATATGCAACAAGGGCCTGTGTATCATATTCGCTGTTTGCTTCGTTCTGATCAACGACCCCGGGATCTAGGTGCAACGGACTTGGTACACAATGCGTATGTTGAGTGACGTTTCCAGAGACAACTACGAGAAAGTCGTTGAATATCTCTCAAGAAGTTTCCAAAAAGCGGATAACATGGCTGGATTCGTTAAATTGCTGTCTGCTGGGTGTAAACAGCTGAAACAACTTCATGGCAAGGGTTGGCAGCGTGGTTGTACCCATCATGAACATGTCGACATCATGAACCGCATCGGTGAATGAGGAGGTAGAACTCTGCAGAAAAGTGTGCCGACGCAAAGGAACGACTGTAGTCTCGCTGATGGAGGGTGTTGGTGCTTGCGGCCTGTTAGCGGCTCCTTGCCGATGATGTGCTGTCGTAGGCGATTCCTTTCATCATATAAAGCTGAGAGAGCCGATACACAACCCCTTCGAATCGTCTTTCACGTACATGATAAAACATCTATTAAAAAGGTACGTAGTCTTTCGTAGACCAATACCACCCTGTCCGCTTGACACTAAATACCACCACTACCTGCACAGGTGTGGCGCCGCAACCAGTTGAGCTGCGACGAGCGACAAATGAGACCTGAGGATGAGTTGCTGGGCGTACTTTCGTTTTGTGTGTATACCAAACAACCTGGGCAATATAAACGACGTGAACCAGATGTGACATGATGATATTGATGGTAGCTGTACTTGAGTGGCACGTCAAAGTGCAAGCCGCATTGGGAGCGCCGCACAAAGCGCTGCTGTATCAAGACGCTCGAGATGCAGTCTCATTGGAAGAATTGGGAAGATTGGGGATTGTTTTCCGCGACCTGATGCTCTGAATGGCTAAACAAAGCGATGTGGTGACGATCATAGAACGGTGGCTTACTGGCCAGACGCGCGGTGATGCTTCAAATATTGGATTTTCAGCCAGCCCTTAGGCGACCCGTGTTGCTGTGTCAAGAGCACACCGCAGCTGCCAGCAGCTCAGAGCGTGCAACACCAGACCTTCGCATATGCATAAAAACCATCGCAAATTCCATTCCATACCGATGCGACACCGAAAAATCGGTTGGAACCAATGCGACAGCTCCATGTGAGGATTAGGTCGAGGAATGGTCGCGCATACGGAATGAAACCGTGAGTTAATAATAAAAAATGATATCATTGTTGTAGCGAATGATTAGAAATTAACCTATGAAAAAGGTCATACAACTCTAAAGTCGACGCCGACAAAGGGATGGTGTCCTCTATAATGCGATGACCCGCTCTGTATCTCGAATCACGGTGCCAACTGGCTACCAATTTCCAACGCCGCAGCAGCTCGTACGAACAAAGAAAAATCCATCACATCATAACCCAACTTAGTAGTTGAAGACCGTCAGCGACGGGTTCAGTACAATGGGCAGCAAGCAGTGCATGATAACGGTCACAGCCCAACTGGGTACGGTTAGCAAAATGCCAATGATACTAGAGGGAGAGGTGGTACTTACGGCAAGACGGCAGTCAAACCAGTAATCTCCCAGCCGTGGGGAGCAAAGCATCCGAGGTAAATCATGGCTCCGATCATGCCAACCATGATCATGTACATCCACTTGAAGCGCTTCCAAATCTTGGGCAGTTCTGCGAAGAAGTTGGAGTTATCCTTCTCCTTGGCTGTGGCACCCCAACTCATGTTGATGCAGAACATGTGCGAGCAAATGGCAAGCAAGATGTGGAATGAGACACCACCGAAGAAGATCATGAAGAAGGGCATCCACTTGAGGTTCTCAAAGAAGGCACCAATCAGACTAGCCTCGCCAATACGGTAGCGCATGATGGCGAAGCAGACATTGGACATTCCGTTGAAGACGATGAGCAAGACGATGAAGATCTTCCAGGATTCGACGTAGTACTTGTCGAGGTCACCGTTGAGCCATCCGACAAGGAAGTAGTTGAGGGCTCCAAGGGGAACGGCCGATCCGAGAGCGTAGTAGGAGAAGATGTAACCGCAGATGGAGATTTTGGAAGACAGCTGAATGTTGGAGAAAATGAAGGTGCGGAAGAGCTTGGTGAATGGCGACTTCCACAACCAGGTGTGAACGGGGTTGAAGACCAATTCGTTGCAACCGTAGGCGTATTTCTCCCATCGGTCCAACTCGTCGAAGATGGAAAGCGAGACACCCTCCTTGAAACCACGGCCGTGGTAACTGGCAAGGCGGACAATGTTACCCTTGATCTGAAGACGGAGCGCAATATCGAAGTCCTCGGACACGTGGCTCTCGGACCAGAAGCAGACGTAACCATCATCTTCCGGAGGGTTGCCAACCGACTGGACAGCTTGCCATCGCAAGAAAGCGTTGTGACCGACAAAGGGGGCGACTTCACCACTGCCAACTGAGAAGCGAATCGCGGTGTAAACAAGGTTGGTGAAGTAGGTAATACCGTTCTCAAAGTAATCCCAGGAAACTTGCATAACACCGGTGGCGTGCTGAACGATGGCGACTTCAGGCGACAAGAACATCTCGGCGGCACCGTACATGAGGCAGTCCTCAGGAACGATGGTATCGGAGTCGACAATGAGAATGATTTCACCCATACGGATGTTACCACCCGCCTTTGCGCGAGGATCAGCCGTAAGAACCTGGTCGAGAGCCTCGTGGTAGAGCGCTAGCTCTTCCTCCTCGGAGATGGAAGCGTTGCCCTTGTCATAGCGATTGTCCACGAGACTCTGGAGTACATCCTCGACCCGGTTGGAGGTGTTGAGGGCGAAGTTCATATTAGAGGCCTTCTTGAACTTTCCGCGGCGAACGAAACCTTCGTGGTTGTGCTTGGGACGCGAGACCCATCCGATATTGTTGTTCTCGTAGAATTGAAGAAACTTCTCGTTGTCCTCCTCAGATCGGACGGCCATACCATCGTCATTGATGAAGATGCACGCAGTTCCACCGCGGGACTCGTAGTAGGAGATGGCGGCTTGCAAACTGGCTACCGTGGGCTTGATGACGCCCTCGAGTGACTCAGTGTAAATGGGCATTTGGATGGTGATGGTCGACGGCGTGAAACCCTGGGCGCGGGCTTGGGCAAGGTTAGGCTTGATGGCAGAGTGAAAGCGGCTGTTAGACTTGACACCAGTAACAGGCCCGAAAACCTCGAAGATGTTACCCATGACGACAACCACGAAGAAAAGACCTAGTGCTATCCACAGTGGCTCTGTCAGGATGAGGAGGATACGGGGGTAAAAGTGGTCAGTCATCGTCTGGAGGATGATGGCCTTGTTGCCAAGACCGATAACGAGAATGATGATCAAGACCATGGCAAGACCGACGAAGATAGAACTGGTGAAGATAAGAGGGCGTGCAAGCGACTCCTTAGGACCATCCGCCTTCTCAAGATCACCTTCAACCTCTTCTGCGTTGACCTCAACGTCGTCCTTCTTGCCATCGATGGCGAAATCGACCGTAGATCCTCCAAGGGTAGAGTTGGCGCTGGACTGGATGGCGCTGTCGAAACCACTAAAGGGGCTTTTAGATGTACCCCAGACTAGTGCCAGGATCCTCGACTCAATCTCCATTGCCTGAGAAAGAATGGCACCAAGGTCGTCGTGCCAAACGAGGAGGAGCCTCTCCTGGCGAATAAGAGCTGCGTATTGGAACTTGCGGATGGTCGAAGAGGTTGCGACCTCTGCCATGGACTCGAAGATCTGGATCTGAGAACCATTCTGGAACATCAATTCGGTCTCAAAAGGCTCGAGGACGTCGAAGATGGCCTGGGTACCGTCGGTGCTCATGGTAAGGGCAACACCAGGGTTGATCCTCTTTACTGCTGAGAGGAGGTCTTTGTTGGCAGCAACAGGTTCCGTGACGTATTCTCCTTGACCCTTTCGGATCAAAACACCTTCGCAGGAGCCAGGTGCCAGAGCACTGGAGGTCATCCATCGCATAGAGCATGCTTTGGCGTAGAGGTGCTTGATGATCTAAGAGGTGTGAGACATGTCGCTCAAGGTTGTTATTGCTGTACTTACAGCACGGTATCTGGAGTCCTCGTCGATCTTCATGGTCAAGGGCCGCGGCAGGGCAGGGCGCCCTGTGGGTGTTTGGGGTGTGGAGTAGCGCGAATCGTTGACACTGCTACTCAAGGACTGCCTGCTGGAGGGGATGAAGGGCCTGTCCCCATCGTGGGAAGGTTTGGCGGAAGACATGCTGAGGACGTCACAAGAATTAAGAGGTGCGATAAGGGTATAGGAAGATATTGCTAAGCGATTGTAGGATGCAGACGAGCTGCTAAAAGATAAATGCTGTGGTCTGAGCCAAGAAACGAAGGAATGGGCAAGGAGCCCTGCGAAGATCAGTGAGAGCTCAAGAGTGTAGAGTTTGGAAAGAGGACTGAAGCAGTCGAAGAGCAGAGGTTATCAACGCGGCACAGTTAGTAGTGTCTACACGATTCTCTCTGGCTACGCAAGACAGGCCCCGCCACAATCCCTAGCGACCAGGTCCAACATACACTCATGATACAAACTATCGAATGTTCGGCATACCCCTTGTCTAGCACGTTCGAGTCTCAACAAGACTTTTTACGCGAATGTCCCGATTGAGGTCACTGCGTCTGTCACAAACGCTATCTCACATACACCACCATCCAGAATCGGCGGCACCGCCAGGCCACCGACTGCACCTAGTAATCCTGTCATTCCTGTCATCTATCAATATTTCTGCCAGCGCACGCCCCGGTCGCTGTTCCGTCTACTGGGTCTTGGTGGGCCTCAATGTTGGGATGGTGTCCATTGTACTAGCAGCGACGAACATATGTTTCGCCGGTGCAACACCATGATCGATCCGTCATCTTCGACATCGGAAGCAAAAGGGGATATGGAGTCATGTGTCGCATTCGGGTACCTTGCACTCCTCGCACTTGTGCCTGAACTAAGTGGAACAACTTAGCTTAGCTGCTGCTATACTGGGCGTGCGCCCCTTTTGACGTTTGGACCAGAGGAGAATTTACTTTTGGCGACGTTCGGTGACCTCCTCGGCTTCACGTAGCGGGATTGAGTCCAGCCAGCCTTGTACGTTGTAGCAACTAGGAGTCAGGTCGAAAGTGGATACGCTTGTTCTCCTAGTCCTTCACTGACCCGGGCAATCGGTGTCCAGAACCATCCGATGTGGCTGGCAGTCTACGCCGCAGTGTCCGTGACGTCCTGCAAGCCAAGATGAGGTACTGGTTCGCGCGTGCGCTATCCGGCTCAGCAAGCGGTACATAACTTCAGAAGGGGTACAGGACCCTGTAAATTGCTTTTACGAGAAGTTCAAGTTCCGCGAGCGGTTAAATCCTACGTCGGCAATGAAGCCAATATACACGTTATCTTTGATAAATACCCTTGCAGACTCTCCCGTTGTTAAGATTAGGACGTTGTTCCACTTCTATCTATTGACCCTGCAACCACGTCTATCGAACAACATATAAAGCAGCTCGCCACCGTTCAGCCACACGTCACAGATATTTTGCCTCGACTCTTTAACTTTACATGACGCCATGCCCAGCTGGGCTATACTGAGTCAGTAGAGCTACTAGTTGACAGAGTTTCAATTGCAGCAGTGGAGCTATCAGACTTGCGACGCACCGTCGAGGATAGCGTGTTTAACCGGTTCGCCGATAACTCAATCGACAACAACAGGTCAGCAAGCCGAAGCGCGGGATTTAGCCACCAACGTGCAGATACGGAGGAAAGGATACCATATCGACAGCTTGCATGCTGGCAGGCCGTCCTTGTGCCGATCCGCCAATGCGTCGACGGCTCCCGTTAAGACTACAAGAGTGCAACTTCTGATCCACCCAGGGTCTAGGTACAAACGTGGGAAATCCAAGCGAAGATCGCGCGGGTTTTGAAAGGCGATCGGCCGGGCGCTAATCAGGTGCGAACCATGGAATGATGTGCTGTGGCGTCCGATAACCAGACTATCCTCTCGAACGTTAAGCCTCAAGCCCAAGCCTAACGCGGCCGGTCGAATTCTACCGGATCGCTAGCGGCATGTGGCTTTCCACCCTGGCACATTGACTGCAAGGCTGTCACACTAGCCTTGCACTTATCTCATGGCTTCTGACGTACCTGCATCTAAAGGAACGCTAGCGACTTCGACACTACCGTGCGCTATCTTCAAGACGTAACAGGCGACTGGGTTGAAACTGCCATGGACACTGCCCGCCCCTTGCACTTGCAGAAGCCATCACGTCGACAACGGGAGATATGCCTAGAGCCTGCTGACTGTTCTAAATCGAGGCTCTCGAACCCGAGAATCTCGCTCTTCCCGACGACGGCTCAGTCTACTATCGATTTATCGGTGCCGCCATAGTCAGCGCGGCGCTCGCTCGGCTTCTGGTATCGATACTTCAGCTCTCAACAACGTCTCTTGCATTGTTTTCGTGTACTCTTCTAATCTCCTTGGACGAAGTCGCGTACGGCAATAAACTACCTTGCCCATCGCTGAACACTTTGCCATTTCTGCGTCCCGCATTTGACACTTTCAGCCATCCCAAATTACGACGATGCCTTCTTTCTTCAAGCGTAACAAGAAGGCGAGTCCTGAGGAGGATGCACCGCCTCAGGCTCACTCCCAGGATGTCCCAGACCTTCCAGCCGGCATGTCACAAAGGATTCGTCCCGAGCCCTCATTACCAGGAACCTACACACCCAGAAACCGCTCCAACCTCTCTTTTGGAGGCCCAGTATATGGAAGCCAGCTTGGCAACGCTTCCGAGATACGGAAACAACCACGGCCATTCAGGAGCTACAGGCTACGGGGAGAGTATGTGTCGTCCATTCTAGATACTGTCTACACTGAGCTGATCAGAACTATAGACGTGAACAACCATGGGTCGACGATCCAAGAATGAAGAAGACCAAGGTCGGCAACTGGATTACCCTTGGCTTCATCATCGTCGGTTTCGCTGTCAGTGGATACATCATGTATACTGGTGTGCAAGAGGCTCAAATACCTGATGTACGATGAGATCATAGAAGTCTGTCCTTTGGCTAACATCTTGGCAGCAATGTCTTATTATGGAAGACAACTTCGAGAAGATTGACCCCGCCAACTGGGGTTACGAGATCCAGACTGGCGGATACGGTAATGGGGAATTTGACTGGACGACCGACGACCCAAAGAACAGCTTCGTCGACGCAGAAGGTCTCCACATCGTGCCAACCCTCACGACGGAATCTACTAGCATCACTGCTGAGCAGATCGTCAACGGCTACACTCTGAACATCACCAAGGCAGATGGTGATGGCTCGTGCACATCCACTGACTACAAGTCGTGCGGTATCCGCTCCAACTCGACCACTGGAGCCATCATTCCCCCTGTTCGCTCGGCACGCATGACCACCAAGGGCAAGAAGTCGATCAAGTACGGTCGCGTCGAAGTCGTTGCAAAGACAGCCAAGGGTGACTGGCTCTGGCCCGCTATTTGGATGATGCCCGAAGACAATGTATACGGTGATTGGCCTCGCAGCGGAGAAATTGACATCGCCGAGTTCCGTGGCAATGACTACAAATACCCCGAAGGTCGTGACTTTGTCTCCTCTACACTCCACTGGGGTCCCGACTACAAGCACGACGGTTACATCAACACTCATGGGACTTCCTTCTTCCGCCGCACGGACTTTGCGTCCAGCTGGCACACATTCGGCCTGGAGTGGACCGAAGATTACCTCTTCTTGTACCTCGACAGCCGTCTCAAGCAGGTCATGTACTTCAAGTTCAACGAGAAGAACAAGCTATGGAAGAAGGGTGGCTTCAACGGTCTGACGACTAGCAACGGTACCCTCTTCGAAGACCCCTGGCAGCAAGGTGGCAAGAACGCGCCGTTTGACGAGAAGTTCTACCTCATCCTTAATGTTGCCGTGGGTGCGCAAAACGGCTGGTTTTTCGATGGCGAGGGCAACAAGCCGTGGGTTGATGGCAGTGACTTTGCTGTCCGCGACTTCTGGAATGGTACGTTGACATGCACCTTACAATCTCATGAGCATTTGACTGACTTGTACAATAGCCAAAGATGACTGGCTGCCAACATGGGGCGAGGGCACCGAACGCGGCATGACTGTCAAGTCTGTCAAGATGTGGCAGGCCGGCAAGTGCTAAGCTTAGACGCGCCTGGCCGCCGAATCCTCATCCCTTTTTTTTCTTTTCCGAACCCGAAGAACCACTCCGACATGCACGATCCCAGGTGCCTTACCTTTCTTTTCTTCAGCGGTAATCGTGGAACAAGGGCATGTTAGATGAATGTTTCCTCATTTCTTTTCCTCACTAGCATGGTAGTGGCGCCGAGGCGTCCTAGGGCATCTAACGTCTGCATCGTACATTTTACAGATAAAGACAAGCAATACTGTAGTATCTAATAGATTTTTTCTTCTCTGATCAATCACTTGCATAGTACCACAACATCCTCTATGCAGCTTATCTACGGTGGTAGTCGACGACCTGCCGAGTACATCTAGCGACACTATCGAATCCCTTGCCGTGCATAATCGTCGCGCAGGGTTATCTTGTATTTCGCAATCACCGTCGGACCAGCCTTGCGTTCATCATCACTTACATGTCGTATCGTCGTCCGTCTTCTGGCCCCGAAGCAGCAAGCCACCGAACAATACACCCATGCGCAGCTCCAAAGCCCGTTCTCGCCCACCCACACAAGCATTCGCACCCCTGAGAAAATCATTCTTGATACCAATGCCAAAGCGCGATAAACTTTCTGTTGAGCCACTCTGCTAATCTCCACTTCGCCTAGCTCGCGAGCCAGCCTACTAATCTTGATGCAGTAGTCGCAACGCTACTGCTAGCGAATCAGAGAGCGTGGATACGAGGACGACTGACTTGGTAAGTTGCTGCAGGGGGGTATGCGACTGACGGAGACGCTTCCGCTCATCTGAGTGCGCGAAACCGCGAACGGCGCCGCACTTGGACATCGTTCCGTTCCGGTTTTCATGGTTCAAGTTGCTTGGGCTTGGGTAGGTTAGCTGTTCGAGTGGGTGTTTGCTTTTCTGGGACCCCATCGAGTCGGCTGTTTCGCACGTGGAGCTACCTTTTCCTTTGCTTCTTCGAGAGAACCATGGAGAGAGGTTCAGGGGGAGGAGGGCTTAGGGTACCTTTGGCTGATGATTGATGATGCAAGAGGGGTCAGTTCGATGGGAAGACAAGCGAGGACTTTGCCTCCGAAACAACTTTACTACTTTCAGGTTTTTCTCACTCATGCACCGCGACGGCAATGTTGGTGCTATTACCTTGACGATGAACTTGCCGGTGGTAACTTATCTGGTCCATCGCCTTGCATACATGTCTGCATGCAAGTCGAAGAACAACGTGGGACGGCACATCCCGCGGAGCAACCATCGGGCGCCTTGTAATTCTAGTATGTAGATTGATATGGAGAACGGCACGACGACTTCTATCAATATACTTCCTCTATGCATCATCATGCTCGCTAGGACGTAGTGGATACTGCTGCAGCAGGGTATGTACAGTACAGTCGGGCTGTTATCTGCTATCATACATCGAGCCTGCTACCGTGCCCTGTATGCCACCACACTACTGCACTTTGACATGCCAATTCATACCTCAACCGCTCAACCCTTCATTCCAAGTATAGCAATCGATACGTTATAGCCGCACCAGAACCGGGTACTCAGCTACCCAACGGCCCGTCGCTGTTACCTGCCTCTCAACATCAGCGACCTTACCGCTGTCGTACCATGACCTTGACTTGGAAATTTCTGAGTTTAACAAACCAGTAATTCGTCGTTTCCCAGTCCGCAGACTGCAGGTGGGGGGCAAGAGAAAAGTCAAAGTCGCGCACGAGCATGGGTATTAGCTTGGACATTTCCAACTGCGAAATGTGACGTCCAATGCAGGTTCGTGAGCCTAGACCAAACTGTTGCCAGGCTGTTAGCTGGTGTGCACTGAGAGAAGTGGAACGAGATGAATGGGTCGGTGAGGCTGGCCGAGATAACGAGAAAAGGGTATGGAGGATGAGTGGCATTACGAGTGTGCAAACCAAGGATCAAGTAGTGGCGACGCATGCTGAACAAGGTGACATACCGGCATCCAACTTCGCTCCATGAGACTAAGCTTCTCTTTGTCGGAGCTGAGCCAGCGCTCAGGCCTGAACAGGTGTGCGTCGGGGCCGAAGACTAATGTGTCGCGATGGGCGACCCAGGAGTTGATTCCGACGATTGTCTACCCAATCTGTTAGCACGGCACACGCGAATCAGATGTACACGACAACGTACGCCCTCGGGGAAAAATCGATTACATATTGTCGCTCCTCCAGCGGGCACTACGCGTTCGAGCGGTAGGCCCGTAGCGGGATGCATCCGCAGCGCTTCCTTGATGACGGCTTGCAGATAGGGCATATCCTGGCTTTCCTTGAAGGTGATGTGATGGCCGATCCTGCCCTCGCGTTGCCGTTCGTCAACTTCTTGACGCAGTGTCTCGAAGGTCTGTGGATTCTTGAGCATGTAGTAGAGGATTGCAGAGAGACTGATGGCGGTAGTGTCTGAACCGGCGGTCATGTTCGATACACAACCCACAGTAAGGTGATACATGGTGAAACCCTTAGGGTCATCTGCGTTCTTCTGGAAGAATTTGGTCAGAAAGTCTTTGCTCGTCGTGCCATGTTCAGCTCGGAGCGCATCGACAAGTATGGCTTTGGTTTGCTCCTGCTGATGCTCCGCAATACACTCCTGTGTGAACTTCATGACGTATGCCCTTCCTGTTCCTTTCGGCCCAGCAAGAAAGTTCCTAACAGGAGCTAGGTATTTGTGCAGCCAGGAGTAGATGCCTGTAAGAGTAGCATACCACAAGAGATCCTCAAGAGCCACAAGAATACCACGGATATCCTCGCCCTTGTCCAAAAAGCCCAGTCGTTTCGAGAAAGTTATCATTCCAATTACATCAAAGGCATAACACTGAAGCCAATGCCCCATGTCGGCGTACGCGCCCACACTCGCTACCTCCTGGAGGCGCTGGCTGAACAGATCCGCACATTCATCAACATACGGTTCGTAGTTGACCAGTGAGGACATGGTGTATGCGCTTTGGTATTGGCGCCTGTTCTCACTGTGTCGTGGTATAGACTGATCGGCGAAGAGAGACCATTGGTCAGGATGTGGGTTCTGCCACGTCGCGTACCACGAGGATTTCGGGAATTTGGCGCCATGGCCGTAGATGGTCTTTTGAGCGCTCAATGAGGAGAAGGAGTAGCGGTTTGGACCGTAGCGGACTATCTCGCCTACGGTAGATGTGTAAGCATGGGTATTCGAAGGAGGATACTGATGGAAGGGCAAAGCTTACCATGCTTCCTATGCAGCTCAAGATTATCATGTTCAAATGACCCTTTTTTCAGTCGCCATAGATACCATAGATTCGTAAACCGTGCTGCAATCGGACCAGGTACATCTCGCAATGGTGAGGAGGCAGCCCTTAGGAACGGAAAAAGTACACGCGCACCAAGTGCTACAGCAGCTGCCCAAGCAAGGACCGCAAAATGCATTCTGATAATCACAGTCAAGAATTCGAAAGCGAACTATCTGCAATGCCTTTGTCTAGTTGATGCAGCACTCGTGCCATTTACTACATGTTCAAGTCGATCCAAAGGTTACCTAGGTAGTTGTGCGGGGAAGCGATGACACGCGGAAATGGAGCGCATGGCGGGTGGGGAACGTGGAGTAGTAACCTGTCCGTGCGCGTTTTGCGCATGTTCGACTTTTGCGCACCCAGCAACACTAAAAATCTCAAAAAGATAAGGCTGTACAGCCACTAACAAAAGCTATTATCACGAGATTTCTTAGAGTTGGGCTCTATATAGTATTGCGATCGATTTATGCTACTTATATTTAGCTGGTATCTTAGTGGAGCGGCCGGCTTTTGTCGTTTAAGATAAGACGACAGGTGCAGCCACCTTAGCTTGTACATGCGATATATTAACAATACTACGTTTCTAACGCTTCTGCTTCTAAGTAGAGCCTTGTGAGGCCTTGCGCTTACCCTTTTAGGATAATTGTATAGCTTTTTTTGCGGTATTAATAGCTTTCTGTTGCTCCTTCTCTACTAGCTTTTTAGCCCGCTCCGCCTCCTGCTTTATCTTAAGTCTCTTACGCTCTACCCGCTTCTTATCTTTCTGCTAAAGCTTATATAGCTAAGCTTGCTCCCTTTACTATTTGCTCTTGATTTTTTAGAGTCGTAGCTGCTTAGCTTAGTGTTGTTGTTCTATCTCGTCGAGCTTAGCCTGTCGTACTTTCTTAGGCGACCAAAAAATCGCTCTACTATAGTACTTGTTAGGATTACTAAGCCTAAGCTTATATTTCTTCTTCTAGTGTCTCTTTTTTACTAAAAGCGAGCTCCGTAAGCCCTAAACTTCAGCTCTAAGTATACTATTTTAAGCTAAGATATAGTAGAGACTCCGCTAGATCTTTCTTACTGTCTTGCTGCTTAATTTATCAGTGGCCTAGTTAATAAGAGTCTTAATTTTAAGCCAATTGTTACCGCTAAGGTAAGAGCTAGAGCTATCGTCTAAACTATCGTTAGTACGCTAAAATCTTCGTAGTATAACCTTAGCGTTTGGTAGGTAAATACTAGTAGTTTTAAACAACTTTTTAATCGTCTCCTGCTTAAATGTAGTACGCCAGGCCTCTTAAAAAAAGGAGAAGAAGTCTCCTTTTCTTATAGGGCTAGTGTTTTGGTTCTTAAAAAGATATTTTTCGAGCTGGGTAGAGTAAGCTAATCTAAGCGGGCTAAACATCCTAACATCAAGCGGCTAAAGCGTATAGGTAGCATAAGGCGGAAATACAGCTAACAGGATCTTATAGTTGTTACAATATTCGATAAAATCTATAGTAACATAGGATAAATAGCTATCTAGGAGCAGTAATTAGTACCTAGTAAGAGCATATCGTCTAGTTTCTCTCTTAAACACCTCCTTAAGCCAAGCCAACCTAATATCGTTGTTGCTCCAGCTAGTAGGAGATAAGCTAACAAAGACGGAGTGTTTTTCTAGGTTAATTAAGTCTACCCAGCTTAATTGTAGGTCGCTAGAATTCAATTAAAAGATAATTGCTAGGCTTAAAGCTGTTCTATCTAATAAAATACAAGCTAGAACTATTATCTACTCTCGTAAGCTATCTTATACAGCTATAGTTACCGCTCCTTGCTCGTATAGCTTCTTGTCAAAGACTCTCTTTAAGCGGCTAAGTACTCTAAGTAAGAAGCCCTTCTTATCCATATTAAAGATATAAGACAGTTGTACCTCGTACTCCGCTATTTTTTAATGCAAAAGCTCAAAATATAAGCTATACTTAGCTTCAGAATTAGCCTTGTGGCGATCCTAATCCATAGCTTTCTGCCAGCGTGAGGTGAGCTCATTAGAGTTCCAGCTCATAAAGCGAGTAACCCAGCTTTCTAAAACTTCTCCACCAGCCAAAGTTAAAGCAAAATTTCGAATTATTCAACAGGACGCTAGAGTATGCCTCTTAGTAAGCGTTTTAATGTACTGTACGAGCTCTATCTCGCGTTGTAGGTAGAGTTTTTGGTGAGCGATCGCGTGCGGCCGGCTTTGGCCTTAGTGTCTTCGCGTGAGGGTAGAGCGGACTACACTATACTTTTTAGCAATTGCTAGGTACGAGAATAGTGCTCCTGGTTCTCGCGATTCGATTTCTTCAATCGCTTTCTCGATCGGGTCCATATTGGTGGAGTTGTGACGCGTTTAGTATTGGTGGTTGAGTTGGTGGGGTGCGCAAAAGTCGAACATGCGCAAAACGCGCACGGACAGGTTAGAGCTTAGCATGGACTTGCACATGGTCTCGTGCGAGCGTCTCGTACGAACTCTCAGAACCCCGTGTTAATGCCATTCCAAATGTTTTGATTCCATGGTCGAACGGCAGTATACCAAACCTCGACGCCACCACGTGCGTGGGATTGTCGTGCAGACAGTCGGGGTCATGCACCCGAGGTGCAACACGCACTCTGCACTAATCGTACATTGCACGTCCATAGAACTACCAGTCAACCCGAGTAAACAACAAAATCATGTACCAATATGTATCTGAACGATACAAAAGCTCAAAGGTATGCGAAAGAGTAAGAAAGACAAGGTGGAACGAGTTCATGGTCGATCATCGGACATTCAGATTGACGTGTCGCGCCGACTCGCAAGCCCAAACATCAGTCCAAGTGTCGCACCAACAGAGTTCTCACACCTCGCATCCACGCGAACACACAGCTCCAACTCAGATGTAGATCGTCAACGCATATGTCGCTTGATGGGTATGGAGAACCAGTAAACGCAATCAGGAAGAACAAGACTTCAACATCATCAAGCCATCCTAATCATTGGGCCGACTTTGGGACCCAGAGAGTCACGTGGACGTTGCGTAATGATTAGAAGAGGCCGGGAGTAGGTGGCCACATTGATGCACTCACGTGTTGTAGGTTAGCATTCTGTGCTGCGTTCAGGAGCAATTCCCGCGATGTATGTGATTTGTTACTCTATGGTGTGTTATGTTTAGAAGGCGAGCTGCCACATGTCGGTCAGTCGCTCGTTGTTCTCGCCTAGCCCACCATGGATGATGATACTGTCATTGCCGCTCTCAGCCTTGACGACATCAGCATCAAACCAGCCGCGTGGGTCAGGAACACCGTCGCTGCCTTCAGGATGTAGTTGGGTCCACCATTTCTCGCTAATGTCGTATATCCAAACATCCTTCAGCATCTTGCCTGCACCAGCGTGGCCAAGCGATGAAGGATCATGCTCGCCGAAGAGAGTGAGAAGTTTGTCCTTCTTGGCGAGCTTGACTGGTAGAAGCACACAGACACTGCGAGCCTCAGGTCCGTCATTCCCATCGGCCTTGAACGTCTCGGTCGACCATGTGTTGTTGGAAATATCAAAGATATCGATGCTACCGCCCTGCTCGGTGGTGCCATCAAATCCGTTCATCCTGTAAAGCTTGCCACCACTGTAGGCGATGGAAGCTCCTCCTCTGTGGGGTGCCGGAGCATCGGGAGCTTGTTTCCATGTACGGTCTTTGATATTGAACATCCACAGATCTGAGAGGCGGCCACTTGCTGGACACCCGGCATGGAGGAAGAAAGTATCCTTCCCATCACTGGCAGAGCAGTGATAGCTCCGAGCTGGCGGGTATGGCGCAGATGAATCAGTCGGCATCATCTTGGACCAGGCTGATCTTGCCGGATCGAAGCACCACACTGCGCCATCCTCCTCTATCGGGGCCATGTCGATGCCACCTCGACCGGAGAAAAGACACATGTTGCCATTCAGTACAGCTGACGCACTTCCAACGCGGGGAGTAGGTGCCGAGGATACATCCTTAGTTTGCAAACCTTTTGCAACTGTGGCGTCGTTAGTGGTGGACCTTGATGGCCAGCTAGCAGTGGAAGGGACTAATACCAGACTTGAGCGAGAGGATGTCAACTTTGTCATCTATAGGCTCCCTTGGTTTCACCTCACCACCAAAGATGCAGACATGCTGATCGATTACAGATAGAACTTGTGATGATCGGCGTAGTCGTTCGTCGTCGAGGAGGCGCTTCCAGGAGCCTTTGAGCGTACTGATGGGCATACTAACGGGCATATTGATAGATCTTGTGAGATTGGAACTGGACCTACAGTGGCTGATCAATTAGAAAGTGTAGTCTTCGGTCGCTAATATATAGCCCAAATCAAAAGCCGACTATTGCGTCATGCGCGGGTGGTAATACACTTACTGTTTGCAGTGCCTGGGCAGTGACATACCAAGCGGAGGACAGCGCTAGTTCCAAATCGTACTAGCTTTACATGCATAAGTGGATCGTCATGGCCTAGCTCTTTCCAAAAGTTCGCGACACCTTGATCGCATTATACACGCGAACGAATGCGCCCCAACACGCCAACATGAGGCTTCGACTGACAGTGCAGAGAAACGGCCTCCCTGCCGCCAACATCCTCTGGAGCGTGCCTGAGACGAACAGTACACAAGCATATACCATCGCGCGTTTGCTCGAAGATGTCAACCTCATCATCCCGCTCGAGGCAGAGCACTGGGGCCTGGAGCACTATGTCGTTGAGGTGGGCGGCTTCGAGTGTCTGCATTTTATGCCCGTAATCGACGCGCTCAAGGAAGATGACCATGTGTCGTACGTGTTTCTGAATTCTGTATGTTTATGCCTACTGACAGTTTATCAGCATCCGGCCACTCATGACTGCCGAAGTACGCGCGCGCACCCTCACTGGCCGTGACCAAATCTCAGATGGAGGTCAGCACCTCGTCGACGGCGTTCCTTTTGGGCGACCCTACCTGCGACAGCCTCATCGACCCGCCGTTCGCATACCACCGCGTAAACGACGCCGGCTGGACGCCGGACCAGCCGAGGATGGTAGCGAAGCTGTAGGGCTGCTTGCAGAACACGGAGAAGCCACTGAAGTGCGCGAAGAGCTTGCGATGCTGAACAACCACAAATGGTCGGGAGGCAAACCATCGAGGTCGCAACGAGCAGCCAAGTCGGTGCAGTTCAAGCAGCCAGAGATGGAAGCATCCGATGACAGCGAGGATGATGATGACGACTTTGCTCCTGGAGGCGTAGAGGACAAGGCTTCATCTTCTGATGCTTCGGACTCGGAATCGGAAGCAGACGTAGACGCTCACGCAGCCGCAAAGTCGGATGGGTCATCTAGCGGCTCAGACACATCAGATTCAGATTCAGATACTTCGAGCGACAGCAATTCCGACTCCGACTCCAACGATAGCGACGCAGGCTCTCCGCCCGATGTCTTGTCATCCAAGGACGGCCGCAAGACCGGGCCAGCTACACAGCATGTACCCCCTGGGCAAGGTCTAAAAGCTACGAAGCTGAGGAATGCGCGACGTACAAGGGCTAACCGTCTGCGTAGTCTCAAGGCCTCGGGCAAGCTTCCTGAAAATGCAACGCTCGCGGATCTGGCCGACTACGAACAAGGGAGATATGGTCAAGCCGAAGAACAACCCGAACATACCCAACCATTTGCCAAGTCCCAGGGCAAAAGAAAACGATTGGATGAAGACGATCTGACAGAAGATGTTGCGGACGATACAACAGAGCTCGAGCAAAGGAAACGCGATCTGATGGCGAAGTTCGGACAAAGTTCAGATGCGACAACAACGGCAGACGAAACCATACAGCCATCGACTCCGGTCGTCGAGAAAGCAGAAGCATCGCTTACCCCTCTAGCGGAGGAAGAGCCGCCAGCAAAGAGAGAGGCTCCCTCAAGAAGGATGCGACCAGATACCCGCGCCATTGGTCGAATACTTGCTCGGCAGGCTGGACCTGTTCTTAGGAAGACCAAGGCGAAGGCAGCACCCGAAGAAGCTTCAGAGCCCGAGGTTGCCTCCGACCCCGACGCCTGGAAGACGCGAATCAACCTCTCTGCATTCGAATGCTGGGAGGAGGATTTTGAGCTGAGCGCTCCTCCATTCCCGTTCCAGCAGCACTGGGACCCAGCCAGTAAGCTCATGCGCGACAAAGCTGCGAAGAAGAAGCAGAAGAGGCGAAGCTATGCGCCGCAGGCAGCAACGCCAGAAGAGGAGGAGGAAGAAGTGGAGGAAGAAAAGATTATATTGGACTACGACGATGCTCCTGCAACTAACCCCGACTCTGAGATCATCAACGCAGCCGTGGAAGACCAGCTACGCCAAGATGTTGCGATGGCTGCGCAGTCTGACCTACCGCCGCTCCCTGAAGATATGAGCACGTTGCCAGATCTCACATCGTCTGACATGAAAGCCGGTGCCGTCATCGCATGCAAATTCTTCACCGTAAATCCGGTCACCGTCACACCGGAGATTAGTGATTACAAAACAGCGACCGTTGAGCAAGAAGGCGACTCGGGCCCTGGCGCCGGAACGATACAGCTAAAGATTGCTTTGCGCGACCTCCCAAAGAGGGAGAAGAAGTTTGATAGCAAGGGTAACCGCATCTACAACGCTGCCGATGCTCTGTTGATGGAAGAAGACGACGAGGAAGAGGGCTTATGGGAAGGCCAGTTCGGCGAGCTTCTAGAAGCGAAGCTTGTGAAGGCTGCATAGACAGCAGGCGACACAAGGTATGTATGTATCCTTGGGTTCTTGCTGGACCGTCTGGGTGATAGCACATATACCTTGTACTCCGTATTACCTTCATCATACATGTTTCAATATACCCAATTTCAGATACTCTTGACGCTCAATCGTGTGAACTGTTTGCGAACACAAGGAAGCCGAGTCTCGGACCGGGGTGGTGAGGGGGGGGCCTACAGTACCCCACCAAAACGTCATTCCCAACCCCTCCAGAAGCTGCGGGAGCTTCCAGCGACGGCGGCCTACTCAAACTCTACGGGCCAAGTCGCCGATACTGAACTTCTCGTCTACACAGGGCCTTTGCCTGCGTTTGCCATGTCTCACAAGCCTTTGTCCGCGGTGCAGCTACCATTCGTAGCAGATTCTCCGTGCAGGCTTTTCCTCGGCACCACGAATCCAGGGTTGTAGTTCGCCCCTAAACAGACTTAACAACTGCCGCTGTGGGGTAGCTTCATGATTAGGTACGAATAGGTACATCATGCGATGATGGTGCGGATAAGCCGTCTACAATTTTTCGGCAGATGCGTTTCATCTCTTCTGCTTCCTGCTAAGCCTCTCGTCGAACTACGATATCCTTGGGTTTGGCAGACGGAACATTGTACAACAACATCCATAGCATAGCATATCATGTGAGTGCTGATACCACAATAGTGCCACAACATCCTGACCATCGCGCAGAACTAGACACAATGCCTCTTCCCACTGGCGTATACCGTGCCGATCACGTCGGCTCCTTCCTCCGCCCCAAAGCCGTTCTCGAAGCACGTACAAAGGCTGCCAACGGAGAGATCACTGCGGACGAGCTCCGCAAAGTCGAGGACGAACATATCAACCATGTCGCAAAGAAGCAGCTAGAAAACGGGCTTCGCTCGGTTACTGACGGCGAGTTCCGTCGTGCATACTTCCACCTCGACTTCCTCAAGCACCTTGCTGGCATCGAGGAAAAGGGTCAGGTAGGAAACATCAGGCACAAGGATGGCTTTTCGCCCCCAACACTGGTGGTCAAGGGGAAGCTGGGCCACCCCGAGGCAATTCAAGTCAAAGACTTCGAGTTCCTTGAGCAAGCAATCAAAAACAATGGCGGAAACGCGAGCACAAAGGTTTGCATCCCATCGCCAACTATGGTGCACTTCCGTGGCGGCCGCGCCTCCATCGACATCTCCGCATACCCCGACCTAGACGTTTTCTTCGAAGACCTCGCGCGCGTATACCAAGAAGAGCTAGACAGCCTGTACAAGGCTGGCTGCCGCTTCGTTCAACTCGACGACACGAACCTCGCCTACCTCTGCGACCCTGACATGCGCAAAGCCGCCGAGCAAGAACGCAACGAAGACCTTAGCACCCTCCCCCGCAAGTACGCCCAGCTCATCAACAAAGCCATCGAGAAGCGACCTTCAGACATGAAGATCGGTATCCATCTCTGCCGCGGCAACTACCGCTCCAAGTGGTTTGCCTCCGGTGGCTACGAGCCTGTCTCCGAGGTTCTCTTCAAGGAACTGAACGTCGACGCGTATTTCCTTGAATACGACGATGCGCGATCTGGCGACTTCTCTCCGCTGCGCCATCTGCCTGACCACAAGGTTGTTGTGCTCGGTGTTATGAGCAGTAAGAAGAACACTCTGGATGACAAGGATGAGATTGTCAAGAGGCTCCATGAGGCGGCTAAGATTGCGCCAAAGGGCCTGGATCAGCTGTGTGTGAGCCACCAATGTGGATTCAGCTCGACGGCTGAGGGCAACGAGTTGACCGAGGAAGAGCAGTGGGCCAAGGTTAGGCTGAGTGTTGAAATCGCCAAGCAGGTCTGGGGCGACGATATCAGCAAGTGAAAAGACGCATGCCTTGGTTGAGATGGATATGTAACCTCGGAGCTCATGGACGGCTTTCACAAACTGGCTCGCAAGAAGAGTTTGCGAGGTGCTAGTAGCCACTGCTGATATGTTTTGGGACAAGTGTTGAGCGCAAATGAGGAGTTGAGACGAAAGCATGGGCACGGAGTCCATGTAGAGGTGGTTTGATTTGGTCTCAACGACCAGTCCATGTATGTATTACGAAGTAACGGTTCAACCCAACAACATCTAGTGTATCAAACTATATTGCCATATAGTCCGCATCTTATCTCATCATCAGAAATATAGAGGAGAATAATAGTCTAGGCAGCAGATTTTCTCGCTAGTTTTGCTGACAACAACAGCAACAACGACGACGACGTTGTTGATGCAGGTGTCGCTGTGGAGTCCTCTTATCGTCTACAGGGAGTTCTCCCTGCTGGCAGTGACTCTGCAAACTGCAACGACCTCGGCTTGCGAAGGCTATCCGTCCAGAGAAGAATGAATGCTACCTTCTCTGGGAAATCGGTAGAAAGCCTAGATCAGCATAGTGTAGGCCTTGGGTAGAGAGCCAAGGCAACTTAATAACGAACCAGTCTGTGCTTCGCTGTAGCCATCTAACACTACGTCAGCTCCCATGCATCCAAATACTCCAGATCTTATGGGCTCTGTATCTTGCACACAAAAGTAAATGCTAGTTCTAGTCATGTCAAGTGGAAGTAGTTGCACAGATGAGACGAATCAATATCTGCGAGGGCGACATTTATAAGTTCTAGGACAGATGTAAATTTGTGTTTGACTATAGGATCGACTGTCTGAGAGTGCGACGACGACGAAACAAAATCATGCCCAAACAGTGGGTAACGCCCGTCTTGAGACATTGTAAGCCCTAAGAATCCTGACTGCCATTAATCACCCTTCCCCTCTGCTCTATCCACAATCATCTCTCAACTTGGCAACCGATTTAGCTGTCCATTTCTAGACAGAATGTCTATCTAAGCGGCGGCGGCGACCTCGCGGCGTGCAAAGCGAAGGCTGCGCTTCGCTTTCATGCCGCTGGTAATACCTTGGAACTTTGCGATGCAGACATCTAGAGTTCCGCTGAGAGAGCCAGCTTGAGCCTGCAAGTCGGAAGCACGTGACTCAACCGTATCGATCAACATGAATGCGATAGTCTGTAAAGGGCTATTAGCAGGTGTGGAAATAATAGTTGGGCGTCGGAATGTCGAAGAACATGGAAATGGAGGAAATAACTCACGTCAACAACGTTTTCGATTTGTCTAAGCACACTTGCTATGGGCTCACCGATAAAAGGGACGGTTTGGAACAATCCAGCCTTGCCGATGAGTATGTTGAGCAGGACTTGGTGGACACGGACAAACTGTTTTCAATCGTCAGTCACTTGATAATCTGGAAGGGGCATGTTGTACTCACCTCGCGGAAGGCGTCGAAGATGGCATCAGACTGCTCACCAGCCGCAACTGGAGGCATGCCCTGCATCTGGGCGATAGAAGTGGTGGCTGCGGTGACAATGTCCACAAAGCCTGTGATGATCTGGGGAAACGGTCCCTGGCCAATGAGGATCAACGGACCATTGACAATGCTGATGCTCTGAGCTGGTGCCTGGATCGCCTGGCTCTTTTGTGTCAGCAGCTGGATGTTGGAGACAACCTGAGCGGGCGACAGTTGAGCGGCAATGGGCACGGAGAGGGCCACGGCGGCAGTAAAGAGGTTGCGGAATGAGACCATCTTGTCGGTAGTTGGTAGCTGGAAGGCTGATGTTTGATGATTGATCAGTGAGGAGTGAGGAGTGAGGAGTGATGATTGCAGAGATGAAGCTGTGCGATGACCTGTTTCCACGGAGCATGGCAGTGTCTTTATACACAATGTGCGATGCAGCTAAGCTCGAGGCCTCGGAGCAAATACTTCCCATTGCCCTGTGAGGTAGCTAGATCTGCTGATCCTCCTATGCAGGATGTCGAGATGCCAATCAAATCTATTGCCCAGAAATTGGGCAATGTAGCCTACGCTACCCTCGAAAAGAACAAAGTTCAATGGCAGATGAGGCAGTGAACTACAATCCACCTTGGCTTGACTACTTCTACTTGAACCCTCAGTATCTGGAGCAGTGTATCAGAACATTTCGATATGATCACTGGAGCTCTGTGGTAGTGGTACAGCCTGCTCTGGTGTATTCGAATGTAGCATATCAAAACTGATTTCCGGCATCTGCAATACACGCCCTTCTCGTCGGCATCGTGGTTGATGTTAGCTCCCAGTGATCAGTATCGAGGCCCACCGAACTAGTCTTTGTTCGAGAGATCTGCCAGAATCCATGGCCCAGTGGAGCTTTTGCGGCTGAATCGCAACAAGGCCTTGTGATCTTCGAGCTCCACTTCCCTCGTCCAGTCCATGAGCAACACCCCACTGTGAACAAAGAGAGCGCATACTGGATATACAGCACTAGCGCATTCCAGGGCTCCCGATCGTAGGTAGTCTCCAAATTCACATTGTAGGCTTAGCGCTTGCCAATCATTTTCCAGGTTCTCCTTGCCAAGATACCCATCTCATCGTAGTATGGTAGATCACTACTCTATGTATGCAAGTCTTTCTTGTCAACCCTGCGTCAGTTCAGCTGAGCCTGTCCAGTTAGCAGCGCTTTGTTGTCAAGTGCCGCCAAAAAAGGGTGTGATAGTGCCGTAGCGGTGCGGCTCGTAGATCCTACTCGTGGACCGGGTACTGCCGCTGCACATGCACGATCAGGCACACAAGTTTGCCCATTCACAAATGCCAGCGCAACAAGCTAACAATTGACCAGATTTGCCTAGCCTTAACCGCGTCTGCAATTTTCTTTTTTTGCTGTTTGGAGCGGCTGGGACGGACGGCGGGACCACGTGTGTACTGGGATAGTAACTCATGCACATTAACTAGTCTCAAAACGTGCAGCGGTATACACGCTGCTATCCAGTAAAAGGAAAATGCGACGTATCCACTGCGTGCGCGCAGTTTGCCAAAAGCAAAAAGGAATAGTTGTAGAACAAGAAGAGCCTAAACTAACAAAGGTCCGATAAATGTGACGTTTCTTTTGAGAAGGTCGAGGCTCTCGGGTTGGAAGGCAGCCGGGGTCCATGAGTCGCCTGAGTTGCGCTTTGGCCAATCCACTCCGTACCTGTGTCATGCTACTGCTCATTCACTTCGGCGAAGAAGGAAGAGGAGTCAGCGCCTTGGCTCAGGCTGCTACCTGGTTTAATCTTGCGCCAAAGTGGAGTAATGTTAATATCGTAGCTCTAGCACACTGCCCGAGCTTCTGAAGTGCCTAGTAAACATCTCTAGGATGCAACTCAATAACGGAGAAGCCTATCGGCTGGTAGGTAGCAAGTAGTCGGGTCACTGGGCGCTTGCGATTCGCTGCCAGGTGTTTGTCCATCAGCTCACACTTGTGCACCGCTGTAACCAACCCTGTATGCTACGAAACGTCCCTTCATTAGCAAAGAAGCGAAAAGAAAAAAAAGTACACTGTAGCATTTTCCACCAGTGGGAGCAAAGACACCGGCTGTCCCGTACTATCTGCATTGCGACGTAATATAACGTACACGTGCCTAACCGAAGAGTCTTCTGGCGTTACGCTAGACTCCACGTTCTGGCACTATATAAGGACTTGTTTCGTAGGCTTCATGTCAAATATGGTGGCAATACAACGGTCCTACTTTACTAACATCTTACAATGGGCTCTTCCACTAACCACCAAAGTGTTGGTAGGAGTACGAATACTCTCCACAGATTGAAATTACCATCTACATGCGTACAAAATCATCGTCATCTGCTTCACACTATGACTCCCCCTCGCCATTATGCCTCAACAAAAGTCAAGCGACGACGCCACAACATCATCACATATCCATGTCCACTAATAGCAATCTGACACTGTGCTCTAACCCTCAAATGCCTGAGCGTGAGACGTTGTCTACCTGGCAAGACGCACCACTACGCATGCTTAGTCCAGGCTGAGTTCCCAACCATCCAAGTGTACAGGCTGCCACGTTCTACATGGAGTCTCGCGCTCAAGTCTTTTTCTTTACTGTTTTACCCTCTGCAATTAGAGGACGGGTTACATAGCTCCTATGCGAATCACAAGACGACCGGAAATAGCCGAGTAGCTCGTTGCAGTGACGACGGAGTGGCAGTCAGCAGGGGGGGTGTTGCATATGCATTCGATGTGAGGGAACCGCGGAAGCTGTATGGAGCAATTCTAGTAGAGCCTTGCCACCCTTGGCTGTGGTCGGTCGCTATAGGAAGAAGCCCACGAGACTGGGTGGAAGAAAACATGAGACTAGATATGAAGAGGACGCGCTAGACAAAGATAATAGCATTTTGTTGCTCCAATGCAGCTGTAAGCGTTACTAGCGACTAGCTACGATATACCACTGGTCTCCCACACCCACTTACTTGTTTAGCACGCGATGGTGTCAGAAGCCGTGTTCCCAGGGTCATTATTACATATACATACTCCAAGTCAGTAGAGCCTTCCTAACATGCGTACGCCATTACATCACATAACCTAGATAAAAAGAAAAAGAATTACAGCTACCCAAAGGAAAGAAACCTACGTCCAAACAGACTCCTAACTCATGGTTCTCTGTACCGGTGCTAACAACGGTAGAATGTCCTTGAACCTCACCGGCTTAAGCAAAAACTCATCGAATCCGCTACTCCTCGCTTGCTTACGCGCCTTCTCACTACCAAGACCCGTGAGTGCGAAAATGTACGCTTTTGCACCTCTGCTGTCTCCAGTAGCGCCGTCTAGATTATGCTTAGATGCGTCATTGCACTGTGGCTGGACGGGTTTCTCCATCAACTCATCTTCGATTCTTCGATTCTTGGATACGGCCTGAAACCCATCCATAACTGGCATGCTGATGTCCATGAAGATGCAATCATAGTTCATTTGTGGGTCTTCTTGTTCAGCAGCGATTTGATAGAGACGCACTGCTTCTGCGCCGTCGGTAGCGCTGGAGTAGGGAACATCAAGGCGTTTAGCAAAGGCGCACAACATCTTGAGGTTTGTGGGATTGTCATCTACAAGGAGTAGCCGGCGAAACCTGCAAGCAGGATTGGGCTTGAGAAGGGCAGCTGGCTGTGCTAGTGATTGCGGCTGCCGGGTGAGAATTGTCACAGCATCGGATGGTGACGTGTTCTGCAACGGTAGGCTACGGTGTGGAAGTGTCATCTTCTCTATGTGCGTATCTGCTTTTTGGATAGTGTCGTGTTGACCTAGTTGCTCGGTTGAGTCCGTCTCCGGTTCGCGTTCGACTTCTGCAGGCAGCAATGGGGCTGCCGTTCCATTGGTGTTTGCATCCTCCAGAGCCGCTGTCAGCGCAGACCAGAGTGACTTTCCCGTGACTAGCATTGTGTGCATAGATCTCCAGGCGCTGACCTTGTGAGATGTGCCTCTGGTGTTGCCGAGTTCGACCACGACTGGGCAAATGCTTGCCGCGTACACAGGGAGCAGGGTTTTCAAGTCGTAAGCGTGCTTTGAATTCAGCGCATGCGCGTCAACGAGGACTATATCCATGGCTGGGAGTACGCTCGCCGAAACATTGATGATGCTCATACCAAAGCGACCCTCACAAATACTACGAATTGAACGCTCAAGCGCTTCGGGAGGCGAAACTATACATGTGGCAGATTCGTTGCCTGACTTCTCATGCGAGGACAGGCTGAGCAGACCGACCGTCTTTCCGCACAGAGGACTTTCATGTGTGCTTGGCACGTTCGACTTTTGTATCCTTTGGCTGGTTGGAATGTTGATGGTAATCTTCGTCCCCTCTCCCACGCGACTGGAGACTGAGATCTTGCCCTGCAGTGATTCTACAATGCTTTTCACCAGGCTCAATCCTAGGCCAGTCCCTGGACTCAACATATTTTCTTGAGTGAAGGGCGTGAAGAGGTGGTATTTGAGAAAATCCTCACTCATGCCCACTCCCGTATCCATCACAGATAGGCTGATGTGGCCCCGTCTGTCGTCCACAGCCTGCACGTTGTCTGCGGCCTCCACAAATTCCAAGCCTACATGAATATAACCAGACCTGGTATATTTTAAAGCGTTGCTAACGACATTGAGCAGAATTCTTTTCCAGGCGCCCTTTTCAACGGACACGGTCCAATCGCAGTCTCTTTCAATGTGTGTGGTGACGACGGGTTTCGTTAGTGTCACTTCTCGCGGCTCAGCTAGCATATCTTGACGCTCCTCTTTGAGACCGGGCACGAGTCGCGAAGAATGATCATGGCCTACTGAGACCGTCTTAATGACCTCTTCAACCATAGACGCCAAGTCGACAGCCATTACATCATTATGGACCGGAATACCGCAATGACTGGAATGACCTTTACCTCTTTTTCAACGCCCACACGGCTATTGATTTTAGAATACTCCAAGAGATGGTCGAACGTATCGAGAAGAGTGAAAGCACATGATTCAATCATGGTGATTTCCGGCATCAACCTCGATCCTTGGGTGTTTTCTTGGATGAGCTCAATACTTGCTAATATGCCGTGCAACGGACTACGCAGCTCGTGGCTAATTGTCGAAACAAAATCCGACTTGGACAGAGTATTTGCCGAAGCTTCCAATCGGAATATCTCGGCCATGAGTGAGTTTCCAAAAGCCGTCAAAGAATTGACATCGCCAGTATCGAGGGTTTTTCCAGTGTCGGACACCCATGCTAGGCACGTAGCATAACAGGCTTCTCTCTGATAATGCCACATGGGCAAGAATATTGCATACCTTGTCTTTAGCAAAGACCTGAAGAGATCAGTCCATTCGTTATCCTCAAGAGAACCGAGACTATAGTTTGGCTCGCCGTCATCCCCGTGTTGAATGACCCCGTGTTCATCCACAGCAAAAACGTGCCCTCGAGTATACCTTGCAGTCAAGCGTTGGATGAGCGACTGAGACAATTTCAAGCTTGGCTGCTGGCTTACAGCAACGTCCTTTTGATAGCAGGAAAGCGGTGTCGCAAAGGAATCAGTTGGCGATGACGAGGTCCCATCTGTGATTATATCTTTTGACTGTCCATCTTGTGCACGCCATGCTGGACGAGGGCGTTGAGGGTTATGTCGCTGCTGGGGACTGGTTCGGACGGCGGTCCTTCTGGGATGTGAAACGGAAACGAGGCGGCGGAGAGATAGCTAGGGCGGTTTGTTAGCAACAAGAAACGCGTTATGTGACGCAGGTTGGCAATGCTCACGCGGCGATCTCGTATGCGCGTACCCGTTCGTGGTTATCGATAACTCCAGGTGGCGTCGTGGTCGAGAGGGACGTGATGGCCATGGTCCATAGTTACGTCACTCACATTGAAGGCGCTCGGTAGCTCAATTGAAGACGACTGCTGGTGCTGTTTGCGACGACTGCACGGGCCCGCAGCCGTCTTCTGGTCTTTCCAAGATTGGCAGGTGGCCTTGGCGTTAGTCGGCCAATATCCCAAACGGCCCGCCCGCCAATCCAGGGCCGAAGCACGGCTTCATTTCTCATCCATAGCCATGTTTAAATATAACGCTCGTTCAACACGGATTCTTGTACAACACCCAGAGAGACGGCCCAGCCAGCAATCCCTCGCTGCTTGAGGCTAGACGCTCAGTTTCGCATACTCGTCGCACACTTCGGTCAACTTCTTGCTCGTCCCAGGCTCCATGGCACTGTGCCCGGCATCATCTACAAAATGCAGCTTACTCTCCGGCCACTCCTTGTGCAGGTCCCACGCCGTGATCGGCGGGCAGACAACATCGTATCTCCCCTGCACGATCGTTGTAGGAATGTTCCTGATACGATCGACATTCTCCTTCTTCAACAATTGCCCGTCTTCCAACCACGCTTTGTTGGTGAAGTAATGAATCTCGAGCCTTGCGTGTGCAAGCAGGAAAGCTGGGTCTTGGAGCTTCTGGAACGCACTGGGGTCAGGATACCTAAATGTTGGTATACGAAGTCAGCCCATGTCTCACATGCAGTTCCCACCTAGACATTACGTACAGAGTGCTGATTGAAAGCTCCCACTTATTCCATGCCGTGGCTGCAGGGTGGCTTATGGAAGGGTCCGAAGACATGAGGCGTTTGTGATAATTCACAATATGATCGGAGCGTTCCTCCTCTGGTAGGAAGTTGATGAATTCATCCCAGCAGTCGGGAAACAGCATTTGGACACCGCCCGGATGATTCGTCCACTTCAGCTCGATATCGCGAACAGCGAATAGGCCGCGTAGGATGAGACTACCTACGCTTTCGGGATGTGTTTGTGCGTAGGCGAGTGCGAGAGTGGAACCCCAAGAGCCCCCGAAAACGGTGTGCCATTTGGGGATGTCGAGATGCTTACGCAGGGCTTCAACGTCGGCGACAAGGTGCCAGGTAGTGTTGTTTGTAACGTTGGCATTGGGGCGCGATTGACCGCAGCCTCGCTGGTCGAGCAGAATCACTCGGTATTCAGAGGGGTTGAAGAAGACGGTGTTAGTCTTGGAGCAGTTTCCGCCGGGTCCGCCATGGAGGAAAATGACTGGATAGGATTAGATAACAAAAGATTGGCTGGGAGAGATGTTGCTCCCACCAGGCTTTCCATCCTTTTTGCCATACTGCCGATAGTATAGTTCATGGACATCGTCGACGCGCAGCCAATTCACGTCCCAAGCATCCTCGTGTTCGTAGCCGGTGACCTGAGGTGCTTGAGCCATGCTTGTTATGTAGTAGCTAGCAACTACTACGACGACATCAGACGATATGATCAAGCTTTGTAGTTGTGTTGGGCAAGACAGCCACCGTGGTGGAGTCAGACATCTAGGGGCGACTACCCCGCTTCTGTTCTACAGCTTTCAGCATGGTGGGTCCCGCTACGTCAAGAACACCTTCCTATCTAGCTACAGGCATGCAAAGTTTCTGAGCACAGTAAGCATGGAGAAGATTAGATTAACATATTAAAATATGGGCCCCAACTCTAAAACGTACTACATAGGAACGACGCCGACGACAAAGACCTAGTACTTGAAGCCACCCGCCCTGGCACTCCACAACCCATTTGGGTCAACACTCTTCTGCAATGCCTTGAACTTCTCGTAATCCTTGTAGCTCCGCATGACTGGCTGGTCCCACATAGCATCGTTGAGGAACAATGGCATGTACATGTCGCTTGGCATTCCCGCCTCTGCTAGCCATTGAGGCACAACCTTGTCCAACCAAGCCGTCAGCTCTCTGGCGATACCAAAGGCAAGAGCATCGTCTGTGGGCAAGTTCCAGGCTCCTTGGTAGATAAGAATGATGCGGTCAGGGTCGGAAGACGAAAGGCCCATGGCGTTTCCGCCCTTGGACTCGGAGATCTTGCCAAAGCGAGACGGAAGTGGCTGGAAGTCAACGCTGAATTGGAGAGCGCGGACGATGGGCAGCGTGTTGAGGAAGACGCCGGTAAGCTCAGCGAGCTTGTCGCGAATCTCCTTGTACATCTGGGGGCGAGATGAGATATATGGGACAGTGTAAGTGCGGAAGAATGAGCGGGCGTTCAAAAGTCGGACTGGTTCGCCGTTCGCCCTCAGCTGATAATCGTCAGTTCTTGTACATGCTATGATCAGGTCGTCGACTTACCAGCTCGGAGTACTTTTGTTTCCTGGGCAGACACAATGGGTTGAGGATCTTGAAGAAGTCGGCAAAAGGACCCGATGTGGGCGGCTTGGGGCTGTCGTAGAAGTAGAAGAGAACTTTTGTCTTGAGCCCGGCTGCGAGCACGAGGTCCGAGAAGATGATGGCAGCCTTGGGATCCTCGGCACCGTGGGCCATAAAGTTGTGCAAAGCAGTGTAAAGTGCCTCGGCTTTTGACTCGTCGTATAGGCAAAACCCGCCCCAGACGTCGCCCATGTGATGGACCTTGACCTTGAACTGGGTGACGATACCAAACTGGCTTCCGGAACCACGCATGGCTTGCGCAAGGTCGGGATGTTTTGCGGCGTTGACATTGACAATAGATCCGTTGGCCATGACCGTCTCCCATTCGACGATATTCTAGGGCTAGTCAGTATGAGTCTCATCAAGACATTACGCGCAAACTGACATCAGCAGCGAGACCTTCTTGGGCACCAAGGAACGAGAGACCTCCGCCCAAAAGCAGCCCACCGACACCGACGAGACCTTTGTTGTGTTAGTCTGGGTTCTTTAGTCGGCTGCGATACCTCAAACCTACCAAGCCTTCCTCCAGCGATAGCCACTCCGCTTTCTTCTAGATCGCCAATGACATCGTTCCATTCGCCTCCGGGGCGGACATAGGCAACATCCTCTGCTGCATCGTACGTCGCTCCAACTAGATTGGTCATGGTGATGAGAACACCGTCTTGAACAGCAGCATGATTCGTGTTCGGGTCGTGCCCTCCACTCCGTGTAGCAAGCTTAACAGTAGGGTACCTGTTCAGAACCTTGATAGCGATGGATACATCCTGAGCAGACTCTGGCTGAACAATGCATGCGGGATCGACGTTGCGGAGATTTGTAGCCCAGTACTGCTGCGTCTCATGCTCATACTCAAGCTTGAGAAGCCCGGGGGTCAGGACTTTGCCAGGAAGAGCGTCCTTGATTTCTCTGCATGCTTTGGTTGTGGCCTCGGTAGGAATAGCAAGAGCAGATTGGGCTCCCAAAAGCAGGGTCGCAAGTACAAAAGACGCGAGTTTGTCCATGTTGGAAGCTTAACGCGAGTAATAAAGGAGTGAAAGATTAACGATATCGATGAAGAAAAGACTACAACAACGGGGCCTTCAAAAGCAACCACTTCACGGGCGAGGTGCATTAAATACTATTCCTGAGTGTCTCCGACGTTAGATCGAGATGTCTCCGGTCCTCATTCCGGACGACACGGCAGCCATGCAGAGGTGCATCGCATCTACACAAGCCGGGTACGCCCTTGGCTAGGGCAGGTCGCGTGGAAGAATCATGGAATACGGCAATCGCCCTCCAATGGCGATCTATGACTAAAGAAACAAACGCAGATCGTGTATGAGGCCCTGCAAAGCTTACAGACTTGAGCCGGACTTGAGTCCGACATTAGAGGGGAGTGGACGCACGCCGTCCTCGTGCTTTATCGTTTGATAAAATGGGTATTTAGCCTGGATGAGACAAGACACATGCAGCCTAGGGAAGATTCTTGGTTGCTGATTTGCAGTACTGGTACCCGGAGACTTTGTAGAATAAGCAGAGCGTGTGATGATGGTCATGGTGGAGACACTGGTGGTGGGCCCAAACTCAGGGGAATAGATCTTATGTGGCATTGAACTAACTTTCGGGCAATCTGACTGATAATGCTTGCACGGGGAGCACGATGACTGATGAATCGAGCGTGGAGGCGGACACGAAGGTGGATGGCAGCAATTCTCGCAGTAATGAACAAAACGGCTGTACGCAGGGCTGTTATGGACCGGCGCGGTGGTCCAAGGAGTTGCGTCATGTCCACGTTGGATGAAGTCGTGGCGGAAGGTACAGAAGGTACGGAAGGTTACGAGGGGGTCCGAGCTTGGTTGGTTGCTCCTTCTACCTAGGCCCTGGGAGCCTGGGACAAACAAACATTGGACGAAGAAGCTCAACGACGCCGCTACCTCCGACCCCGGTAGCCCACCACGACGGCTGTGGCGACAATGGACTCGTATAACCTCAAGACTGCGTCGACTTACATTAACAATTTACTGCTTGCCCGGGGCTTGCTGCGCAATGGCAAGCCGATTGAGTTTGCGCATCCGTCGAGGGGAGAAGGGGGGAAAGAGGCAACCATGGCCCAGATTATCAACCTGGTGCACGACTTGATATTAAAGCGCGACGTAGGCATACACACATGTTGTTGTTGTTGTAAGGGAGAGAGGGTCCTAATGAGTAGATAGCGCGATCAAGAATACCGCGAGTCCATCGCCGACACGTTACGAAACCTACGCGCGGAATCGACGCGCCAGACGGCCACCCTCGAGAAGCAGCACAACCGCAATGCGGACCTGTCGCGACAGCTCTCACTCGCCCAAGCGCAGGAGCAATCCGCGCGCAAAGCCTTACACGCTGCCGAATCGTCGGCGCGAAAGTTGCGCGCAGAAATGCAAAGGCTCAAGACGACCGTCGATCAGATACGCACCAGCTGCACAAACGACGTGCGAAAGCGCGACAAAGAGATAGCAAGGCTTAAGAGTCACTTGACGAGCCAGCAACGCGGCAACAAGACGGGCCTGGTAGGCTCAAGCATTACTATCAATCCCGGCAGTACAGGCTTGAGCGCTGCTACGGGTCATGTGCGCGAAGAGACACCCAACGTCGACGACCCCGAATACAGTCTCAAGCAGGAGACGACCGAGTTTCTGACGCAACTGAGTCAGAGCTTGAGCGACGAAAATGACAACCTCTTTGGTCTCGTACGGAGCACTCTGTTGACACTGAGGGAGCTACAAGGCATGCCAGAAGTCAGTCGCAGGCAAGACACAGAAGACGGTTCCGCCATGGGCGACGAGGAAGACGACACGCAACAGGACATGCTGCATGCACTGCCTACCGATTACGAGACGTTAGCTGATGATATGGACACAGTGCTGGACAACCTGAAGAACCTCCTTACGAACCCGAACTTTGTGGCAGTGGACGAAGTCGAGATGCGTGAGGAGGAGATACACAGGCTAAGGGCAGGCTGGGAGAAGATGGAGGCTCGGTTACGAGAATCTTTTATACTTATGGACTCCTGGCGGAAACGCATGACCAATGGCGACACCATTAACCTCGAGGAACTCCGAAGGGGATTAGGCTTTAGTCAAGGCTTCGAGACGGTCGACAGGGAGGGATTCTCTGTAGTCCAAGAAGAAAGTGAGGCCGACGAGGTCGAAAGTTCAGCCTTGGAAGAAGATGTGGAGGATACAGAGGAGCAAGAAGAGGACGATCAACTTGCCTCGCCTGAAGCACACGAGAAACCGGAAAAGACAACTGGGCCCGACATGTTCAGGATCAAGCTGCAACCCAATCAGCCAGCGCTTACAGAGAGCAATGGCAACAAGTCGCCCATCCGATCGCCCCGCAAGGTCGCCTTTTCAGCTTCCATTCCCAATACACCGTCTCAACTTGATGAGGAGAATGCCGATGCGTCTGGGATAGATGTAGTCGGTGCCGAGAAAACTAGTCGTCCAACTTCTGCAGCCAAACCACGACGATCTGAAGAACGAGCGTCCAGACCAACGAATCAAGACAGACCACGCCATGTAAGTTATGATGTCCTCACAGACCGGGTCGCAAAGGTAGACAGCAAAGTTATCTTACACACACACACACACCCTCCAAATACCGTCCCTATCGTTTGATAATCTAACAATTTACAACAGACGAAAAAGCGCCTATCGAGCCCACGTGCACACCCCGACGAGCGATCGCCGAAGCTATCAGTCCAAGACAAACTACGAGAGGCCGCGGAAGCAGCCGCTGTAACCGACGGAGACATGTCCACCACGAAGACGGACAAGAGCACAGAAGTGCCCGAGGAGAACCCTAAGAAGCGGGCACCTAGATCTCCAGTCAAGACACGAGTTGGTGGGAGGCCAAAGAGGAGGAAGAGCACATTGACGCCTGAAGAGTTGGCAAACCTCTTGGGCTGCTAGACCGGGTCGAAGCCTACATGGTACTGAGGGTGGCAATATGGAGTTGGACTTGACGTTTCCCCATGGCTGCATCCTCATCTAGTCATGCAAGATCGTACGATCAAGTGGCTTCCTGTCAATATGTGAGCCTTGCATGTTGAGAAGCCAGTCGGTGGAGTGGCCGGTCTGCGTGACCAGTACTTTACTCTATTGGGTAGGCCACGAACGTCAGTGCGCCTGTAGCCTTGGTGCACTGGGTTGCGGCGCGTATGCTGAGATTCCTGCTCAATTGGCTCATCGAACCTCGCTAGGCCCACAAGTGGACTCGCATAGGTTCGGTCAGTGAACGAAGGTAGAAGGCCTTGGCTTTGAAGGACTTCAAAGAGAGACGACGTATCTCATCATGTAAATGGTCAATGGCACAGCAGCAACACAGCATCTACCCTGCCTCTCGTGTGCCCAAGGGACTAGGTAGCCGATAGCAGTGACATGAACTGGGTGGAGATGCCCGTAGTCGGGCATTGAGAATGTTCTGCCTGCCGTCGCTTCGCGTACCTGCTGTCGAAGCGCCGCCCATTCTCCCGCCATTTCCTTTTCTCCTGACAGCTCAACTTCCTCTCAAAGGCATGTCATTGCATGCACATACTGCACATCATTACTATAGACACCGGTTCCCCTCCACATGGTGGACGTTGTGACCGCAATGTGGCCGGAGAAATGGCTCATGCTGCATCCAAGTGAAGTGGGTGATGGGACGCCGTGGTTGGACAGCATTGCAAGCCACCAAGTTTATTAGCCGCCCATTGCCCCCGTTCGGGGTATTTGGTGATGAACGGTATGGAGCTGCGCCCAGGGGATTGGACAGGAGCTGAGATGCGGGCACGGAATGGCTGTAAATAGGTCTGTATGCGGCAGGGAGGATGGCTGCAGCGCCGTCAAGGTAGCGGCCCTGGAAAGTAAATTTTGCTGCATCTGTCGTCAGCCCCTCGAGCCACAGTTCCCCCGTCGAATCTGCAGTGTGACAGAAAGTTATCTGCACCTTGCACATCCCGACATCACATGGCTCATCTGGTCCTGCCTCTCATTGGGTTGGTGTTTTCATCCCAAGTCCGTGCGCTCCGTGACGGGCCACTTGAGTATTCCCCGCCCGCATTAGCGAATGAGGGCACAGAAGCAAAGACGCCCGGCTACACACGACAAGGCCGCCCACCACTCCTACTTCACCATCAAGCGCTCGCCGTACATTCAATAGACTGCTCTCCACACCCGCTACCAGCTTACACCCTGCGCACATGGTGTGTCTACGCAGCTCAGGTAATCAATCGCTACCGGGAGCTGCGAGTCCTGGCCCATGGTTGGCGTAGTGCAACATGCCCGTCTGCCAGCTCCTCGCTAACGCCCAATTGTCGCTCAGCAGCTGTGCGATGCAGTGTCTGTAGATAAGTAGGCTTGGAGCCGCTCACGTCTCGTCTTTTTTTTTCTTCAGCAAGTGTGTCAAGTTCAGAGCTGTTGTGTTCGTCTTTTGTCTATTTTTTTTCCCTACCCCTCCCCTTCTCCCTCTCTACTCTCCTCCCAGGCCTGGTGCCATCTAATAATCACTACTCCATCATCGACCTTTATACCCACCCTTTTTTACAGTAATCCAATTCTTTGTGGCCGGTCCACCTCAACGTAATACACAGTTCTACTTGCTCGAAACGAACTTTCAAACTCACAACGACAACGCAATACTCGTAACCCTCTACGAAACTCTCAACACACGGCTTCATCAGCAATCTTGACGTCTATCCATTAGTTTGGCATCGGACGAATTCGAAAGAAACAATTACATCATAATACCAATCTTTACAACAGAAAGAAAGAAACAACATCACAATGGCCGCTATCCAGCTCAACTTCACTCTCCGCACTTCCTCCAACTGCAAGACCGTGCACTTGCTCGGCTCCTGGGACGGCTACCAGGGTCAGCTCCCGCTCTCCAAGGACCCCAAGAAGTCTGGTGGCTGGGTTGGATCCTTCAAGTTCCAAGGACAGACTCTGAAGCAGGGACAGCGTTACTGGTACTACGTATGTCTTCCATCTCATGCATCATGCAACGAGCTACAAGTTAACATTGACCCAGTACATCATCGACGGGTACCACGTCTCGCACGACCCCGCCAAGGACCACACCACTGAGCCCACCACTGGCCGCAAGCTTAACATCATCGACATCCCGGCTGCCAAGTCGAGCTCAAAGACAACCACCTCCAGCTCAGACCGCAAGTCCCGCCGCGTCTCGACCGCTTCCATTCCCAAAGGTCGCGGCCTCAGCCCAGAGCGCATCGTCGCACCAAAGCCGCAACGCCCACACGAGACCCGCCAGGTCATCAACACTCAGTACGACAAGACCACACTTGAGAACCTCAACCGCCGCTTCGCCAAGCAACAAATTGCAGAGTCATCCGACGAATCCGACTACGACTCCGACGAGGGCTCCGACGTTCCCTCGCTCACCAGCCGCTCCACCAACAGCTCTAGTCCATCCAGTGTGAGCTCTGGTAGCTCATGCTGCACATGTGAGCGTTATGGTGAGTAGTATCCTTTTACGAGGTGTTTGTGAAACATGTACTAATTTTCCTTCACCAAACAGGCATTACACGCGCTGGTGACCGTGTCAAGCTCGACTGTGGCGGTGCTCGCTGCGGATACTCCGACGACTCATCTGATTGCTCCTCCGAGGACGAGTACGTGTACGAGGAGAAGACCACCCGCCGCCAGGGTGTCGTCATCCGCTCCTAAGTGCATCTCACTACCTTACTGGATACCATTGTGCCGACATCGACACCTGCGACCCTGCATTCTTTTTCGCAGTGTGCCGTTGCGCCATCTTCAACATCTTTCTCCTGTGCATATTATGATTACGAATCTTCTTTCTTACCTTGTTCTATCAATGACAGCCAACCCCGTATTCATGGGTTGGCCTTCCGCTCTTTCGGATATTTACGACGGTTTATTGCTGCTGGTATTGGGGCTTCCCACGAGTTTTAACGGATGGGTATGACGAGGCAACTGCCTGCCTCTTATGGCAATAGCTTAACGAGCTGCCCAAGGGACATTATGACGCTAAATGTCCACATCGTGCCAATGCACGCTCATGTAGAAACACTATAGTTTACTGAATCTACAATTCGCATGGGCCCGTGCGCGGAAAAGATACTTCACCATTCCAGAATTTTCGCTATGAGTGGCTACGCGATGTTGGAAAGTGACTCTCGGTCGATGCGCCGGAGACGATGTTGATCGCGATGAGTTTGTTTGAGGCGGTCGCAACGCCAACAGTTGGCGGACGCCAGGCTCAAAACAGCCTTTCGCAACTCCAATGTGCGTATCATGGTTCATACGCAAAAGGCAACCTTCTCGCTGGACCGAAGCAGCCGGATGGAACAGAACACACGGCAATCTCGGGAGTATCCGGAAGTTGTTACGATCCTGGTTCGCAGCAGGGGCATGATTGCAGATGCTCCCAAACTCTGCGCAAATCTCCTCGACAACACCCGAGACCCGAAAAGCAGGACCATTGCAGTGGAGACCTGATTGCACCATCAGTTCCCGCCAATAATGCCATGCGTCGATTTGTATCACAAATAGACCATCGGTCAGCGAGTCTTTGTTTATGGATAATTCATGTTCGTCGCAGGAAGCCATAAATACAAAACAGGCGGTCCACCCGATGGAGTGTCGTAAACACCTCGAGTGCCCTATCCAAAAAGTCCTTTGCATCCGGCAAACTAGCAAATGCCCCGTCTACCTCTTTTTGAATCGTCTAGCATGAGCAAGGGTAGACAGAGAAGAAGGACTAGCGCGTTTGTCTGGCATTGGGTAGGATTGAGCTACATCGACATTGGTGGCCGTCTTCTTCACGACTCGCGAGCTGTGTCTGAGCTGTACGTAATGGTGGTTGCGCAAAGTCCAGGTCAGGGGCGAGGTAGCATATATCAGACTCCAGAGGGCTAGGCATCGGAAGAATGTACTTGAAGGGCTGGGTTGAAGCGTCACTGAAGTTTGAAACAATCGTCCTCGGATGACATATCATCGATAGAGGGACTCAATGGCTCTTGGCAGATGTGGCAAGTGCGGTTGGACTATGACGAGGGCGCACACAGCGTCAAATGTCCAGAAACATGTCAGCTTCCGCTCGCCTGTACCTTTGCAGCCAGCGGACATCGTTATCGAAGAATGGCGAGAGCAGTTTGTGAGGCCACTCAGCAGATACGATTTGTACCCTCAGGTAGAGTTGCAAATGCACCACAGAGTACTATAAAGATATACACTGTTACTTGTCTTATCAGAATGTTGGCGTACATCACTGCGTATACTTTCAGGGTATCTTTTCAGATAAACACAAGTCAGAGAAATCAACAGTCGCCATTAGCGCAATATAATACGAGTGTGCAAGGGAGACGACTGCAACCACACCCAATATCTCCACAGCACATGACCATACCTGGCTGCAAGGTATTCCACAATTCTGGCCTAGGACATTTCAGCCCCATCATCGGCCTCCACCCAACTGCGCCACCAGATCCAAAACTGTTACCACGCGAGAGTAACTAAAACTGGTTGAATCCCGCTCGCCACGATCGAAATACCCGCTAAGCACCAAGCCTTGTTCTAGGTTCGACAAAAGCAGATCCACATTGAGGCAGTGATTTCGTTAGGCGGGGCGCGGTAGTGTCAGTGGTGAGAATTGGAGTGTACACTAGTGGAGGCGCTTCTAGGAACAGGCTCACGTAAGGCGGGATTCTGGGATCAAGCCGATTAGTTTTGGGGCGTGTGATTGGAGCGTGGCTTCGACGAGTAAGACGCCGACATGTCTGATAACTCAATAGCTTGATGTAGCCAATTAGTGTTTCTTGTCCTATAGTTGTCTGGGTGTGGTTCTTGTTCTAGGCTGCGCAATCTAAAATATTGGGGGGATCGGTAACCGAACAACGCGCTCGCTGTGAATATTGCGGTGTTCTATGGTCGTAGAAACTGAGTGGAATCCCGGTCCAGTATGACTGTGAGCAAGGCTACGACCGGCGGAGGAGACCTGGACGAATGAGGATATCAGGACGCTTCATGTCCATATGAAGCAACGTAAGCACTGCTGTCGCATCTCGAGATATCTCTTTGGTGTCCAGTTGGGGTTACTAATCCGACTTCTCGTCCATGGACATTTGAGCTAATGCAGGGGTCCTTTGTAGCATCAGCAGATCAGTGACGGTAGGTTTTGGCCGACAATGGATCCACGACCCTTCTTGCCGTTGTGGATACGACGGCTGAACACCCAGTGTCTTCACCAGCGGGCCCACAAGGCTGAACGGGTGCCTCGGCAGCGACCGTTCGGGAACATTTCGGCTAAAACGCATCTCCTGCTGACTCTGGTATGTAACGATCCAGGTCCAGTTCTCGTAGGCCGGTCAATTGAGAAAGAGGTGCGCCATAGGCGCTCGAAGAGCAGTGGAAGCCTAACCTACAATATTAACCCGCAATAAAAAGCCCTGGTTCATCAGACTAGACATAACGACAGGCCAAGCACGGAAAAGCTTAACAGATACCCTATTAGCTCAAATCTGGATAATGAGCTTCTTCAATTTCGGCCAGATGCACCAACGTGCTACAAACATTGCATGTCGCCTAAGAGCACAATATTGATATGCCTGGAGTTTAGTAAGTAGATGAGGGCGTAGGAAGGATCTGGCCAACCGATGACGAGAAGCAATGGATGCCTAGCTCTCAAGTCATGACTGCAGAATTGCCGCGCAAGCCTCAAACAGCAGACAAGAAGACGAAAGAACTAGTTCCTCCTAGTGAAAGTCGCGGTATCCTTGGATATGGGAATGTGACCTCCTCGCCCTGCGCCCGGAGTTACGCGTGGTCGGTTACAGGGTGGATTCGTGAGCTTGCAGCGGAAGCAACGGCCCTCGCGGAGTCATGACAAGGCGCATCGCATCCACAGGGCCGTAGGGGTTCCGACTGACTGTGGCGCAATCAGCCCGAACCGCCGAGATCGTAGGTGCCGAATGTCGTTCACCGGCCACGTCGGAAACGGCCGGGGTATGAGTCGTCCTGCAGTGTGGTCGGAGTGTGGTCGAGATCTGTGATAGGAAAGAGAAGTGTGATACGATGATGGAAACGTGTAGTGGATAGTGGCAATTCTCACACCGACGGATATGGCGAGTATTAGGTATATACTGGGAGGTTTGTAAGGTGAAGAAGCGGTAAAGTAGCAACCCGCTAAAAGTGGGACCACTTGGCGAAGATGACGTCGCACTGAATTCGTCAACACGCTACGATGCTTCATTCCATCACTTGGACACGAATTGCGTTGAAACTATAGCACGTTGTCAGGTTGAGTCAGATACACTATGAGAGCCGAATGGGACAGGATTCTCCGTCTTGGAATAGTGGGCTTCATTGCTGTAACGCCTTGCGCAAGGCAGACTCAAATGTGCTCGTAAAAATAGCACAAAGACATTGAAGGTTAACGCTACGAATCGGTGAGTAAGGAGATCAAATGATCTGGATTGATAACACTACTTCCAGTTCTATCAAAGATGAAAGCATTTCGTAACGCCCCAGTCCTCGTGATCATATAATGCGGACCAAAACAAACGCCATCCATCCGTCACTTTCGTCTTCCATGCATGTAACGCATCATGACAAATCCAAGATCTCTTTAACTCCATGGTATGCGCGTATCGTCGAAAAGTTGGGGAGATGCGAACGTAGAATTGCTGAATAGACGACACCGAGTAACCAGCTCAGGAAGATAATTGCGTAGTGATGAACACGGGCTATGAACAGGGCCATAATCCAGTCTGCGCAGCCGAATGCGAGTTGTTGAAACACAATTTCATCGATTCATCGCAGGTATGCCGGAGGATATCCACCGCTTCCATAACCAGAGTCTGGCAGGACACCGGTATGGTAGACTTGGGGCCGGTGGTTACTATGAGTATTGCAAGCGTAGCCAACAAGAACCGTCTTTTCTTGGATGGGATGTCCTCGTTGACCATGGGCAGCGCATGGGTCGATTGCGTGTTTATAGTATAAGCATCGGCAGACCGAATAACGTTCAATGACTTGGTAGCACATGTGGACGGGTGCTTGTGTGTAGGTATTGGTGCCCAATGGCAAAGAAGTGACAGAGAGGATGTGCAGATATGATATAGCTTAAATGGCAACGATATAAAGTGGCAGAAAAAATGTGACAGACGTGAATCGAGACTTGTAGTAATGGATCCTGACTCGACGTAGCAAGCCGTAGCATATATAGCGACAGAAGTGAAGACAGTCAGAACGCATAGGCCAGTGTGGGTCACATCCGGTAGGCATCGTTGACCATCTGCAGGTCCGTCAGGCAACGGGGACCAAGTGTAGGGATGAGTGTACAGTCAGCCGGACGCTGCTAAGATGGGATTCTTAGAGGTAACTAACACAGCCATTGCGGCCGTTAGCTTGTCGACGACAAAGAAAGAGGCATGGCACTGATACTCGGCAGGGGTTCGTAGTTCGCTGCTTGGAGGCTCCTGAGCTGCTGTAGATGGTGCGTAACACGTTCTGGTTGGTCTCTAGCTGGGACCATGTAATATGCCCTGATCGCTGAGCACATCGGTAGAGTTACGAACAAGGCGCGCAGCAAAGCAAAGGTGCATAACAAGTGTTCGCGCAGAGGGAGCTAACCGGGGCTGCAGAACCCCTGTAGCGCGCGGACCATGTGAGCGTGCCATGTTACCGCACGAGAGCTCATGTTCAAATCGGTGCGTATGTCTGCGAAGTAGGTGCCACGATATCTGTGTGACTCCAACCGTATCTGACCGTCTGCTTAGGTCCAGTCACACTACCTGATATAGTGATCTATCTGTGGGTGGACACGGAGGGGCAGTGATTTTTCTGACGTAGATCACTCAGGCTCGGGCCTCTTTGCGGACCACGGCGCTTTCGCTGCAAGGCACTCGGTTGATCTGTTGCGCCTGTCGGGCATGTCGGGCACTGCTGCCGACTCGGAGGTCCATTCTGCGAAGAAGAGTACGAGTACGACGACGTGGGTGTCGAAGTTGGGGGTGAAAGGCACGTGCGGGGTCTGTCGCTCCGATGAGGTTCCGTTGTGGGGCAATTGGCAGTATGAGGTATTCTTGGTGCTTCCGCCCTTCTCCATCCACGACACCCCAATAGACCCGATCTACCTAATTGCAAAGCCGATTACTCTACATGGCTGCGCAAGCTATCCGTTCTCACCAACTTCCTATTGAAGCGCATGGGCCTGTGGAACTGCCTGGAACTTCAGGCTGACCAGCTGAGTGCTGCCTGGAGACCTATGGGTTGACGCACCAGCGCTGCGTCGACATTTCGAAACAACTGTCTATTCGCTTCTATCATCGGTCACACTCGGTTACTGAGTAACTTTCTGCGTCTGTCGACCATGCAGAGGTCCCTCACCTACGTCAAGGGTTAAGCACACCGCCAACACCATCAGATACGGATAGCTTCAAGATACCTCACTCGCGTCATAGGCTTATTGAATCAGTCTGGTCAATCAAACGGCAGTCGTCTGGTTGGTTCGCTCGTGCGCCAGGTCCCCTGTTAGGGCTCAAGACCCTACTGCCAATTCTGTTACACAGCTCGAGGCTGACCTGCAACATTTGACAATCATGCAGCCCTATGCACCCTCCCGTTTTCTGGGAACACGTGGTAGCGGTCAGTATGTCTCACGCAGCACCACACACAATTTCATCTGCGACCATCGGTCACGTATCTGAAAAACCTTCAACCACAATCACTTTTCGCATGGTTACGATCATTATAGAGAGTGTGGGTGCCACACTGGACATAACTGCTCGTTTCGGGAAAGGGACAAGTTAGGTCCGCAGCATCCATTAGAGCACTTGGCCCCTCTTCTGCATCTGGACTCGTTAGTAGATTGTGTTAAAGCAGTTATACTTGGGGTTGGCCTTTGAATTGACCAAGGTCATTGTGTCCTCGTAACGGTGCATACCACTTCGTATGGACTCCATCTTCAGGAAGTCCAACGAGCACAACCATAGTTCAGCTGGACCAAGGACAATAGGTAACACCGCCAAACGGCTGCGGGCGGCAAATGCTGTGCCGGCCGCGCCTGCAACCATCGCACGTATTCATGTCTACCTTTAGCTGCCAACCGAAATATGGCAACAGACCAGCATGCGACGCACTGCGCCAGGCGTCCCTCTCTCCCTCTCAGCCTTGGAACGCCAGCAGACTCACAATGACGCGCGTATGTATATAGGTCAGTTCATCGTGATTGGAGTGAAGGAACTGCAGCAGTGGTCATGAGATAGGTTAGCCAAGAAACGAAGATCCCATGTTGCAAGCGCCACGAAGCTGACAGAGCAGCCTTACCACCGATATATACCCGCGCTTGGTAGCCCTATCATACTCTGCATAATTACCCGTATGGACAAGCGAGTACTGCCTGTCCAGGTCGACTATCGGTTCATATGCTCCCAAGTAGCAATTACACGATGTTCTACTTCACCAATCTGACCCCGCGTCAGCTGACCTACATAAACTCGAATACCCCACGCACTATCTCGCCCATCGTTCCCGTATATCCGGGACCGGGCGACTGTTGCGGGTCCTATAACGATATCGACACTGCCTGGTTACCACTCACCGGAAATAGGACAAAAGTATATGTTTGATGATTCTCCGTAATGTCCGACAGGGCTACCGATGGTATTGAGTGCCAAAGCACACTTGGGTTGTTCTATACATGACATACACCGCCTTTTTCTTATCTCTGGATCTGGTTGCTGTGGTGGTACTCCACATGTTAGTGCCACAAAATTACAAGAAACTGTGGATCTATAACAAGGCGTCATAATCTTGACCGGAATTTCTACGCTTTGTATGAGCAAATCAGCAGCCTCATTCGCTTGGAGGTGGTCATCGAATTAGAGACATTCGTTGTGAGAAAAGCTCAGACAAACACACGCGTACTGTAGCTATACTGACGGTTTGACATTAGAGACCCTAACAGCCGCCCTTGAGCATTCGACAGAAAGAAAGAGAATCAATTCGTATCCAACGATCGTTTTTCCCAAAGATGATCTTCATCAATGACATTTCCATACCACCAACACGCTCATTCCGACGTAATCACGAGCAACTCCTATAAGACTAGTACCAACAACCCCGTTCGAGCTTCCCAGCCAAAGGCTTTCATTCGTACACACCCCCGCGTGGCATGTGCGCTGTAGTCGCCACTATCAGACCTGCCATCACCAACCCGTCCTTCAAAAGGGAGTATTGGCAAAGAAGGATGTAATAACAGCGTGTCAGGCGTGCTAAGAAGTTCTGACTACTGCACATACTCGACCTCTTACTGTTTCTTCTTCCCTTCAGAAACTCACACCGATATTTGCTACAGACGCATCGACACCGATTCTTCGACCAAAGCCATAGCCGGCTTAGAACATCACTGGGCAAACGACGAATCATAATTCCTTACGCCAGGTCATGGTAGCACGATCAGAGTGATAGTCGAATGTATTAGGATTGATTGATAACGTATAAAAGCTTCTGAAAGGCAGTGGTCACCAAGAAAAGAACAGGCTTGGGGGTATAACCAAAGCATCCGGTAAATCCAGTAGAATCAACCGTCCCTTCCAGAGCGGACTGCTCAAAAACAAAACAAACAAAACCCCTCCAGGTGCTCTCATGTTCTTCTAAATAGTCGTAACGTCATGATATTATACATCTTCCAACGATGAAGACCAAGTATTGTGGTGTCTTTACATGAAGACACCAGCCAATACCATCATGCCGACGGCGTAATATCCAGCATACTTTCCAACCTTCAGGTTAACAGCCGCGCTGTCGTCATCATCAGAGCCACCCGGCGCAGTAGTACCCTTCTCGAGGGTACCGTTGAGAACAAGAGTCTTGGTACCGTTGACATCAGAGACAGTTACGAGAGTCTTGTTGAGCGCAGCATAGCTGCCGTTGCCAACGAGGTCGTTTATGTATTGCTGGTCATCGTTCTCGTCGCAGCCACAAACGAAGTCTTCCTCGCACACGCACATGACAGGGAGAGACTCATTGCGGCCCTGGGTTTGACGGGTCCATAGTGCGCGACGGTCGTTGTTGTTGTCGTCATCATCGTTGGTGGCGGACTGGTTGTAGAAGCGGTAGGGGTTGTTGTAGTAGTAGGGGTACGTGCTGTAGAGCCACAAACCGGGCATGATGAGCAGCATGGTAGCGGGCAGGATCAAGGCACCGGCGATGAGTCCCTTTGGTGTTCGCGAACCAGCAGTGTATGGTGTTGCAGCACCACCGCCGTAGTACCGCCCGCCGGCGAAAGAACGCGGCCGACCTGAGCCTGCGCTCGTGGCACCACCTGCATTTGATGTCGGTGATGTACGCCCTGGGGCGCCGCCGCCTCCACCTGAGCGTCCACCACCACTGCTGCTGCTACTGCTGCTTCCTCCTCGTCCGCCGCCTCCCTTGCGACGCTCTAGTGTATGTTCTGGTGAGAGAAGCTCAGAGGGAGGAACGACTCGTCGCTCTTCGAGGACATGGAGGGCGTTTGGTTCGGGTATCGACGCGGCGCTGATTACTTGTGCGGCAACGAGGCCAGTGAGAATCGGTAGGAACTTCATAGTGGAGATAATGTGTGACGGTGGTACGAGACGGTCGCGGATGTGATGCGCGACACCAGGTGTCGGGTCGAGATAATATCAATCAAGCTACAAGGATGTTGCAGTGGTAGTGTGGTATAAGAGAGCAGAACGTAAGAAGTTTGCTCTGTGATTGTGTAGCAATTTGCTAGGTGCAGGGGAAGATTGATGTACGACTTTGTGAAGAGGCAAGCGTGGGTCTTTAAGGTTGTGCCGGTCAGAGACATGGGTTGCACTACCCTGCGTCATGAAAGAAAGCCTGGGGCAAAGGGCAAAGCTTGGTCCATTGCGACCCGCCACCCAGCCAGCTAAGGTTAACCTCATAATTTGAAATGGGTGCCTGACAAGTTGTCGGCGATCTGACCAATCTACAGGCTAATCTACATGGATTTCTGTGGCTGAACCGTGCTATTTCTTTAGACAAGGGTGAGCAGGTGCCGCAAAGGCGCCGTTAATCTGCCAGGACAGGCGCATAGCTGCACGACGTTGCCAGACACAATTTGGATACCTTCTCACTCTCGAACACAGTTCAAGTCTCTCCCCGGAGCGTCTTCAGTATTCAGTATTCATGACGTGCAAAGCGATCAAGTCCATCGAGTTACTCAGGGAAATGACCTCATGGTGACTGATCTGCCGAGACACTAGAAGACTTCTCGAACCAGATGTATGGCCAAACGCATCACAGGGTGAGGGAACCAACAAACCAGAAGAGCAAGCTCAGCCGAATATCCGATTGCGCCTCGATGTGATACGCTAGCGGGAGGCATAGTAACAGCTATGAATCACTAACATGGAGTATCGTCATTGGTGCGCACATGTGCTCGGGGCGTATTGGGCGTATGGCGCGGAAACAACGAACGCCAAGAGCGCAATCTTGCATGTTTTTATGACTGCATCCAGTATTAGGGACAAATAGTAATGGATACCGTATACTGCATGTCTTGATCTCGAAACACATGGTGCTTTGTTGGCACGACCCGATAACGGACAATGGGCAGCAACAGCATCGTGGCAGAACTGACAACGAGGACCGGAGTGGAGGTCTTGGCAACTGTGACAGAGCATGATCATGCTACAATGCAGGACGCCTGAAGTGTAGAGGATGCTTTGGGATTGTCGTGTGTTTAGGTCGTAGCCACCTTACTTCTTCCTTCCGCTGCTCGTCTTTCTTTCACATAGTTTCTTGTTGTGCGTCGAAGCGACTTGGCTGTTCGAAACGACTAACCCTCATTCCAGACAAACTTCAACGTCATTGTTGCTGATTTGTTCGCGTAACCCGACATTCTATCTCCTCAACCTCCTCATCGAGCGACCAGGTCCCGAGCCATTGGTGCTCGCGAGGCTGTGTATACGCCGGTCCCTGGGTCTGGGGCCAACGGGTGGCGCGGCTAGGGCATGTGGCGGGACTGATGCTTCGTGACCGTGACTGCGGGCAGCAAGGCTGGTGAAGCAATGTGTTTATTGGCCACGGGACTTTGCGCAGCAGCTATCATTTACTCGGGGTATCGTCCTATGCCACCTTGCTGTGGTGGTTCAGCGGGGCCTCCATCCGATACTGTCTGGTATTTCAGATACTCCTTCTCAAGTTCTCTCTGCATCTCGAAGTCGGCCTGTCGCTCGCGCTTGACACGTTGCTGTTCGAAATCGCGGATAACGCCCATATGCATTGCCTGACATGTGTGAGATATTCTCTTGACCGTGTCAATTTCAAAATACTCACTGCCTTATCGGCCTTTTGCGACCAATGCACGAATGCGACGGTACCAATCGCGGTGAGGCATGTAGTCGCCAGTGTGATCTGAGACGCTCGAGACATGGTGGCAACCGTGAAATAACAGCGATGTAGGTGATAGAAGCCTGGTGCAATGTTGGAGCCGGAGGACAGTGGGAAGGAGCTTGGACCTTGGAGCACCTGCCGCCAAGTCTACAGCTGCATCATGCCTCTCCGCAACTCTGCCCCGTGATAATCAACATCCCCACGAAACAATACTCAAGATGGTGAGGATACACCAAGGGTAAAGCGGGAAATCATGGCTGACAACTGCAGTCTGCCCAAAACTCCGCGGGTATCCAGACCCTGCTCGACGTAAGGCAGCGCAGCCCACTTTGACCTCCGCATAGCTCACACAGCACCTAGGCCGAGCGCGAAGCTCAGAAGATCGTCCAGCAAGGTATTTCGCGTTACAGGCCGTCATATGGGCGCGAGTGCTAACTGTTCAACAGCAAGAGAATGTAAACAACGCCCGATATGGCCAGCCGAAGCAGCGCTCTAACCTACCCAGACCGTACCAAGCGAGTGAAGGACGCTCGAAGCGAAGCACAGAAGGAGATTGAAGACTACAGGAAAGAGAAGGAGTCCGAGTACCAGAAGTTTGAGAAGGAGGTGCGTTGGTGGACATGATGCTCTATATACATAATGGACGCAGAAGGCTGACTATGGCGCAGCACAGCTCAGGCAACCAGAAGGCTGAAGAGGATGCGAAGAAGGACACAGACGCCAAGGTCAAGGAGATTGGCGAGATTGGCAACAAGTCCGGCAGCAAGGTTGTCGACCAACTTATCGAAGCCGTCGTAAATGTGCACCCCAAGCCACCGGGCAAGCAGGATTAGAGTGTCAATATGAGGCGCCTGGACGGAGAATAGAGTCAGACGAGTGAGATGCTGCAGAAGAGATATATGGCGAAGAGCATTGCTTGTACATGATCTCTGACAGACCTAAGGCAGTCAAGGTCGACTTACCACCCCGAATATACAAGCAAGCGACGATTCACCGCGACAAAGGTGAATGTAATCGAATTCAACATGTAAAATCCTCCCAATCTTTGCTATTCAAGATGGTTTCGTTCCTCAGATGCATTCAGATCTTACCATCACCCTGAAGCAGCGGACACGACTAGGTTCCGAATACGCTCCGTGATACTGTGCTTGTCGTATCGTATGCATGACATTTGATTTGATATGCCAGGAACATGTGCGGCATGTTCACACGTCAGTTCATCGCATGTATCGACATCGCTCTGGTTGCGGACCCTGGCCCACGTTGGTCGTTAGCTTCCCAATGTCAGGCCTACGTCACCGCTGTGGAACTTTGGAGTTTGAGCCTCAACACGCCTCCAAACCGCAACACAATGCGCAGCACCCAATGATACGAATTTGTGCCCGAGTGACGACTCGCTCGTCTGCGTACAAGACCACGCCCTACACACTCTCACCAAGATATGCCACTCGTCAATTCAGTAGCTCACAATGGCGCAAAGAAGACCCGCGCATATCCGACTTTGGTCGCGAGATCATAGATGAGTTTGCCGTGATGCGCGAGAAATATGGTACATTCACGCCACCTTGATGTCCAACTTACGGCAATAGCTAACTCCCTGCAGATACCCCTGTATGCGCCGTACTTGCTTCCAAACCGCACCCCCTGACCCTCGTAGAAACACACCATAGTCCTTGCCCACGGTTTACTAGGCTTCAATGAACTACGACTCGCCGGAAAGTTTATACCGGGGATACAATACTGGCGCGGTATAACAGATGCGCTGGCACACAAGGGTATCGAGGTCATTGTGGCTACAGTTCCGCCTAGTGGAAGCATCGAGGCACGGTCTGCGAAACTGGCTGAGAGTATTGCGCTCAAGGCAAAAGGGAAACAGGTCAACATTGTTGCGTGAGTTGCAAGACTTGACTGAGACATACCGGCTGGCAGGTCGCTAATGAGTTGCAGGCATAGCATGGTATGAGGTCCGCTGACATGGTGTAATACATAGTGGCTGACATTTGCTTAGGGGTAACAATCATCTGCACCTGGTCAGGACGACTATACTAAGTTTGCGCAGAGGTCTCGATTCACGTTACATGATTAGCCAGCTTCGACCGACCGACTTCAAGATACTCTCCTTGACCACCATAGCCACTCCACATAGGGGCTCTGCTTTTGCAGACTACATGTTTCAGACCATCGGTCGTACGTTAGTGGCATATCCTTGAACGATGTCTACTAAAATCTTCTCAGCTCGTCGGATTAAGCGTGTCTATAGTGTTATGGAATACTTTGGCTTTGAGACTGGCGCCTTCTCACAACTCACACAAGAGTACATGCAGAACAGCTTCAATCCTAGGACGCCGGATCTACCCGACGTCAAGTACTATTCGTATGGTGCGTCCCTCGAACCGACTCGATGGTCTGTCTTTGCACCTTCACATGCCATTATCAAACCGAAAGAGGGCGTGAATGATGGACTAGTCAGGTATGTACACCGCTAGCGTATGGCATGCTTAATTTCGACTGAACACCGCAATAGCGTCCAGTCCAGCCGATGGGGTGACTACAAAGGCACTTTGGTTGGGGTAAGCCATCTCGACCTGATCAATTGGACCAACCGTCTCAAGTGGTTCTTCTGGGAGCTCACGGGTAGCAAGCGCAAGTATGGAGCCACCGTTTATAATCTAGGTTGAGTCAAGACTGACACGAAATAGCTTCAATGCCATCGCATTCTATCTTGACATCTGCGGTAAGTGGCGAGTCTTTGAGCTATTGAATGATCGGCTTCTAACGACGTTTACAGATATGCTGGCAAAGGAGGACTTGTAGTTTGGCCAGATGCGACGATAGCTAGCCGCAAGTGTTGAAGCTTTTGAAGCCTAACCATTTGGACGACGAAGCACCCATAGCTTGTATGTCATGCATGTTCTTGTCGGGCTCCGCTTACACTTTGTGTGTAAGGCATGCTTCGATAAACCTCACCTAAGGGAGGGTTGCGCCCAGTCATGCGACGCTCACGTAAGATAGGGGCATGCTTCAGTCCGGAAATGCGGCTATTGCTGTGGCTGTGTCCGGCAAACTGTCCGCACTTGGTATCGGACATGCTGGGCAAGCACACTCACAATTCAAGAGGAAGCATGTCACCTGGCCATGATAAAAATGGGGGCGGCCATGCTAAGGCCACTAAAACGCTAGTAGAATCTAAGCAAGATTAGTGCACAAACATGTTTAGAACATGTTTAGAACATATTTAAAATATATTTAGAACGTGTTTAGAACGTGTTTAGAACATGTTTAAAACATGTTTAGAATATATTTGTATACTAATCTTGCTTAGATTCTACTAATATTTATATATAATAGTAATAGTAACGTGTTTTATAAGCGAGTAGCTAACGCTAAACTAGCGTACTACCTGCGCGCAACAATCGCGCAACGTATAACATATTTATTAAAAATCATAGTAAGCTAATCTATTCTTTAGACTTATTACTATTCTTAGAGTCTTTTATCTCTACTTTATAAGTATAGAAGTTATATCCTTTCTTACTATAACGCCTATAGTACCTTACGCTATATACCTTACGCGTAGGCCTTTTGCTAGCCTTACGCTCTCTACCCTCCCTTTTAGTAATTAGGTCCTATACTTCCCCTACTATTAGGGTCTCTTCTATCTAAATATACTTACGTTCTCTTAATTAACGCTTTATAAGCTTATTAATTACGCTTTATATACGTATTTATTCCTCTTATAATAATACTATATTATATACAATCTACTACGCGCCTTTACTTAGCTAATAAATCTTTTTATCTAATAAGCTTATTAAGGACCTATAATAGTTTTATATTCTTTATTAAATAAGTATAGTTTACGCCTTAATCTTACACGTATTACGTAGTGTTTACGCCTCTTATACGCCCTATACTAGTAATAATAGTACTAGAGTCTATAACCTTATATTAAGCTTTAATAGAATAGCTTCTTAGTTATATAGGACTAGTCTAGTACCTCTAAAGCTTACCTTAATATTCTTAGCTATTAAAGAGTATTCTAAAGCTAGCTTAAATACTTAGAGGAAGGTTTCCTTACTAACGTAATATATATAGTTACGTACTAAGGCTAAGATCTAGTTACTATATATACGCTTTAATAGCGCGAAGTAACTAATATTAAGAGGTTATAGTAGGTATAATAAATATAAAGGTATATAATAAAGGGTAATATTCTTTTCCTTATAAAGATTCTAGAATTCTAGTAAGCTATAGCTCTTATAGCTATCAAGTATAAGTAGCTAGTACGTACCTATAGTACTTAACTTTATATACTTATTAAAGTACTTTAACTAGGCAAGAGTAAGCTAATTATTTATCTAGCTATTAAGATTTACTTTAAGAATCTAATCGCGTAGTAAGTTCTTAAACTAGACGTTAATAAGTATAACGTGGTTTACAAGCGAGTGGCCACCCTAAGCGAGTGGCTACCCCAACACCAGCGCAGCGCACGCGCAGCAATATCGCCTTATGTCTTAACAACGCAACGTACAACTAGCTTATACTAAAGGAGATATAATCCTAGTAATCTTAGATATTACATCAAACTAGATTCTAAGTAAAAAGCGCGCTGCAGCTGTCTACAACGTCCCCCAAACGACCGTACGCCGCCGACGCGCTAGACAACGCTCTCGACGCGATTGTAAGCCGAACTTAAAGCGCCTTACAAAGCTAGAAGAGGAGGCGATTGTAGAGCGTATACTTAAAGAGAGTCTACGTAGTTTGCCACTCTTAAAGGCACACGTACGAGATATAGCTAATAGACTACTAAGGGAGCGTAGTAGGAAGCCTATAGGCAAGAACTAGGTTAATAACTTTATTAAGCGTACACCTAAAGTGCGAACACGATAGAGCCGTCTGTATAATCGCTAGCGAGCTGCCTGCGAAGACCTAGCGGTTATCTAGCCCTAGTTCAGCCTAGTTTAATTAATAAGGGCGAAATATAGTATTGCGGATAAGGACACCTAGAACTTTAATAAGTCTAGCTTTATAATAGGCAAGATATCCTCTTAGCTTGTTGTTACAGGCTTAGAGAAACCTAGGAAACAGAAGAAACTACAGCCTAGCGATCGCAAGTAGGTAACTCTAGTACAAGGCGTCTTTGCGACAGGGCGCGTTATCCCGCCCTTCCTTATCTTTGCAGGGAAGGTCCTTATTACCTCCTAGTTCGCTAATCTACCTCGCGATTAGATTATTACTATCTCTTCTACTAGCTAGATTAACAACAACTGCGCACTCGCGTGGCTTAAGCACTTTAATGCTTATACAAAGGCATCTTCTGCTAGGGCGTATAGGCTGCTTATTATTAACGGCTATAAGAGCTACTGCTTAGTAGAATTCTAGGATTACTGCAAGGAGAACAATATTATTACTCTCTGCATGCTATCTTACTTATCGCACCTCCTGCAGCCTCTTAACGTCGTCCCCTACTCGCTGTTAAAGCGCTACTATAGCGATAGAATCTCGCTCTTAGCACGCAGCCGCATCTACTATATTAACAAGGAAACCTTCCTACTAGCCTTTAAAGCAGCTTATAAGAAGACGTTTACACTAAAGAACGTTCGCGCAGGGTTTTAAGGTGCTAGGCTAGTCCTATACAATCTAGAGGCTGTGCTATTAAAGCTAGATGTACAGCTGCGTACGCTAACACTACCTGCACTAGGCACTATCGCCTAGGAGGCGCAAACACCGCGCAACGCCCGCGAGATAGAGGCGCAATCTACGCTAATTTAAAATCGCATGCGAAACTACTAAGGGTTACTAGCAAGCTTATTAGATTAGCAGGTTAAGTAGCTAAGTAAAGGCGCTTAGCAAATAGCTTATAATATAGTATTAATGCAAGAGGAAGTAAGCAGCCTTCGAGACGCTGTTAACACGCTTACAAAGCGTAAGACTCGCAAAAGGCGGTACGTACGCGCAGAGGAGACTCTAACAGTTAGTAAGGTATCTAATTTAATTGCTAAAAAGGAGGGTAGTAGGCATAAGGACGGCGAGACGCCTGCGAAGAGGGTGCGCGCAGAGAGGCGCTGCGGCCGTTGCAGCGAGGTTAGGCACAACTCCCGCACCTGCAAAGTAGAAATAGAGGATGTAGATAATAGCGACGCTTCTGAATAATACTATAGTATTGCGTAGAGTATAGTAATTTGTTGTAGTGTTGTGCTGCGTCGCTGCGCGTGCGCTGCGCTAGTGTTAGGGTAGCTACTCGCTTAGGGTGGCCACTCGCTTGTAAACTACGTTATCTATAATTCTATACTTCTATTTTGTCTCTTATACTAAGTTAAGCTAGCGCTAGATAGCTATAGAATCTTTATAAGTAGCTTACTAATAGTTATATAGATAGCTCTAGCGCTTATAGAGCTTAGGAGTCTACTTAATAAAGTTATTAACCTAGTTCTTACTAATAGGGTTACTTTACTACGCTCTAAGAAGTCTATCTACTATTTCTTATATAATAGACCTTAAGGGCGCAAGACCTTATATAGACTAGTTAAGAACTATTTATACTATAGCCTCCTCTTCTAATTTTATTAGGCGCTTTAAGTTTACTTTATAGTTGTGTTGTATACGCTTTCTAGCGCGTTAGTTACTAATAGTCTTTTAAGGAACGTTATATATAGCTATAGTGTAATTTACGCTTTAAACGCGTTGCGCTTTAATATTAGAGATAGTAAGCTATATATTAGCTTTAGTATAAGTCTTTTAGCTATATTATAGTTAAGACATTACGTAATAATAGGGCGTAGGTAGTACGCTAGTTTAGCGTTAGCTACTCGCTTAGGGTAGCTACTCGCTTATAAAACACGTTATCTATAGTATAAGAATATATTCCTAATATATTCTAAATATGTTCCTAATATGTTCTAAATACGTTCTAAACATGTTCCTAATATGTTTTTATTTAACTTTATAATATTACTTTTATATACCCTTATAATACTATTCCCTAATAGAGAGTACTAGGCCATGCTAGCGTCTACGCACAGGTGATAATATACTTAATAGCGTTAGCATAGCCGCCCCCATTTTTATTATGGCCGGGTGACATGTTGCCTCACAATTCAAGTAGAGAAGCAAAAAGATGAAAGTTCATGGCATAACCTCCAATGCCGCACTAGAGCGGGCAAGAGGGGGTTCTGGTGGTTGATATCGTGGGATAGCTTCGCATGCGGTTATGACGTTACTAGATGCTCGCCTGACGGAGAACCCCGCGGTCATCCGTTTTGCGATGCGGGCTGCGCATCGCAAACACTCTCACGACATGACACGCGTTCTCCTGGCTTAGCCGCTGCATTGCCGATATACTTGATGCGCTTGATTGTACATGTACTCCCCAGCTGCCACCTTAATCCTTGACTAAATGCCGATTCCCCTTTACAAGCTTCGCGACTACCCGTTTACCTAGGTGTGACCTGGAAGCCAAATACCAGCCACTAATTTCGAACGCGGCCCTTCACCATGATCGTCAACATAGTGCTGGAGCATCCCCACGAGCACTACACCAACCTCGATGTTATACAAGGCAGGGTCTTGTTGCGGGCGCCAAACCCAACCAACATCAGCAGCATCGTGGTGAAGCTTGAAGGCGAGAGCCGGACAAGGCTATTAGCACCCGTACACCCAAACAGGCCGGACAAGCAGAGACCCGTCCTAGAGGTGCACAAGTTCTTGTACAAGACACAAGTCGTATGGCCTACAAACGTACGTCCCGAAGATGTTGCCCAGAACTCGAGGGCGGCCTTTACCATTAATGCTGGGTCTTTTGAGTATCCGTTCCAATTCAAGGTATGACATGCAACACACGTAAGCTACTCCCCATATCGCTAAACGGCCTCGCAGCTCCCTCTGAATACGCAATGTCAGCAGACAAACAATCCCATCTCCAACGTTTCCTTTTCGAATGCGATACCCGAATTTGCGAAGACACCAACACAACACGTAAAGGCGACACTTCCTCCTACACTTGGTGGTTTTCCGGGCGAGGCCGAGATACGATACTATGTCAAGGTCACAGTGAACAGACCGCAGTTCTTCAAGGAGAACCCGAGAGCGATAGCGAACTTTACTTTCCTTCCCATCGAGCCCCCGAGACCAGATCAGACTGATGGAGAGGCATATGCGAGGCGACAACACGAGTTCCTGGAGAATGCGCCGAGCGTGGCTGCAGGAAAAAGGCTGAGCTTGTTCGATAGAAAGAGTTCGACGGGAAGTATCTCGCCATCGCCGACATTAGGCAATATACCACCTCGGGTAGTCATTGATGCGCGATTGCCCAATCCTGCGATCCTCACTAGTAACCGAGACCTACCACTGAGACTACTCGTGAAGAATGTCAGCGCGCGTACAAAGAACATCTACCTACAGATGCTCCAGATTGAGCTGATTGGATACACCAAGGTGCGTGCGCACGAAGTGTCGCGTACGGAGTCGAATAGTTGGATACTGTGCTCCTTTAGTAACATGGCCATTCCAATTGGAACTCCGGAAGACCCCCTAGACACGGAAGTTCCCATCAATGCCGAGTATTGGTCTGGAAAGCCGGTACCCAACACCGTATCACCCAGCTTCACAGCATGCAACCTTGCGCGTTTCTACGAGCTGGAAATACGCGTCGGCATTGGCTATGGAAGCTACAAGCACGGCGAGGATCAGCTCATCGTTCTACCGCTCAGACTACCGGCCAAGGTCTATTCAGGCATCGCTCCACCCAAAGCACTCCTAGAAGCTGGTTTCAATGCGGAGAAGCTTGCCACTCTTGCGCCACCACCGCAAGCGGCTCCTCGTCCTCATACCCCAACGACGCCCACGCATGGAGGGTTTGACAGTGCCAACGCGTTCTCTGGACAGCCAGTACAACCCCAGCATGCTCCTGCGTATGACGATGCCCCACCAAGCTACGAGGACGCGATTGGACAGGATCTTCCTCCGATCAATGGGTACAGAGGCAGTTACCAGCCTCCTCCTGTCCCTGAAGGCGCACCAAGGTTCTCCGATGAGAAGAGAAGATGATGAGAGTCCATGCTAAAAAAAAAAAGAAGCTTGTTTCTATAGGTGGCATGCAACCAACAAGGATTGTTGGGCCGCAACAAACGGACAAAGAAGCACGCGTGCTGCAAGCGAAGCGGGTGAAGTGCAGCAGTTTTGAAGGCGACGTCGTCGATCTCTTTCTACCCAACCGTTATACTTGCTAATAGCTTTTCTGGAAGTATGGGGGAGTGAGCTGAAACAGCATATCGTAGCATAGAGCAAGTCCCAAGCTTCTCCTCGATCTCCCGTCGACTTTCAGTATCCAATCAATATCATGTTTCATGCAGTGGTTGCAAACCTGTGTACGTCCAGATTACACGCTTTTGATAGGGTGGTGGTGTTGAGCGACAGAAGGGCACTATGCAAGCCATGCCAGCCATGCCAGCCATGCAAGTGAGGCATTTACACGGTCATGAACAATCCAACGTGGAAGAAACATTGCTAGGCGCGTCGCACTGAGAGAACGAGACAGTGGTGCCTCCTTTCGTGGTAAACTGACGCGACGCCAACGTGCCCGCGATACTTTCATGGTGTTGACATTGGCCTGGCCACCTGGCACGCGTCTTCCGGCCAGCAATCGATAGCCCTGCAAACAGACGCGCATAGCGGACACCAATGCAAGCACGGCATGTGTTGTTGTTGTGGTCCTCGAATCGCGACTCACCAGAGCAACGTTCAACGCCCACTAGGTGCGCACTAACAGACGCGCCGTGCCTGGCTTAGGGGGTGATCCAAAACCCTGCACGCGAACAAGAGCTGACGGCCAGTCGTATCGTGTCCAGCCACGGCTTCCAAGACCAAGGCGCAGACACGATGCAAGACTACTGCAAGAGCCGCATACACTATCCCGTGCATGCTAGCGTCCGGTTGGCCAGAAAGCGTGAAACGTTTCGAGCCGGCTCCAGACTGCAGCCCCACTCGACCACTCGGTCGAATCGTCGCGTCCAACACCATATATACACGTTCTCCCACCGCGAGATGGTCGCGTTTTCTCATCAATTCTTCGGCTGCTTTGCGTTAAGAGTTGGGAATCCGGTGGCGGGCTTGTTGGCATCTAGGGGAACCATGGTTGACTCACACTTGCAGCTCACGTGTAGTAGCGTTGGGCCCCGCTTTGCAACCATGCACCACGCCGTGGTAGATATGGCTGGGTATGAGGCCGTGGCTGTTGCCAGTTGGATTCTTGTTTCCTGAGGTTCGCTTTTCTCTTTCGAATGCTGCATGTTTGAACCGACTTTTACCATTTACTTGAGATTTACCACGAGATTGATACCTTGAAGCCTACACCCCTTGGCGAGCCAGCATTACTGCATGCGACCAACACGACTACTACGACATGTACTCACAGCCATCATCGCCACCGCCATTGAAGCGCTCCCGTTCAGGTGGGAGCCAGAACAGTTATGCCAGCGCTGCGACAACAGTGTCGCGCGCAAGCTCCAAGCTACTGTTTGGAGAGATCCCATTAACGCCCGCGACAACGGCAGATGGACGCTGTAGGTCTCTCCATCGCACTGCGCGCAACATCCGTACTAACGTGACGAAGCGATTCGCTCCAATGGTTCCATCTGCAACTTGGTCCTTTCGTCGAGTTCAGTCTTCTTGCGCTTTTGGCTAAACGATACTTGCCGCCACAATGTACTCGACCACATGGAGCCCGAAGACCTGTCCAACTTTCGCCTCGTGTGCCATGACTTCTCATCAAAAGCTGCTCCACGACTCTTTGAGAAGCTGACTGTAACCTTCAAGACCTCTACCTTCTCGAAACCTGCGCGTCTCGAAGCGCTATCGAGGATAGGCCGTCACGTCAAGACTCTCACCTTCTACATGCCACATGGTCCAGACACGTGCTTGCCCCCCATCATTGACCCTTGCACCGGCACAGAGAAGCACTTCATCTACGAGCCCCAAGTTCAAATACCGCAACATGGGCCAGCCAAGGATAAGGCGCCCAAGTATGGAAGCTGGGAGATGCAAGATCTACTCATCAAGCAATATCCACCGCTGTTCCATGCCGCGACAAACGTCCCTGCTTTTTGCGCTGCCTTCTCCGAACTCATCAACCTTGCACACCTCAAAGTCTCGTGCCCGGGTTCCACTGGCTCACTTCGACACCGACGGGGTGTAGTCGACTACGCGCTCATTTCTCTTCGCATCGCCATCGAGCGCGCTCCGCTGTACAGTCTCTCTGCCTTGTCCCTTCATCCAATCCACCCTGGCGGCCTCTTGTACCTTCATCCCATGCACGGCTTTGGCAGCACACCCTCTTCGGCCAAGCGCTGGAGCCAAATTCGTCGCCTCTCAATCTGCATGGAAAGCATACCCTTCACCTCAAGCTCCTCCCGCACACGCGCCCAATCCATAGAACACCTACGTATCTTACACGCCTACCTCTCAACTCTCTCCCGTGGCCTCACCCGCCTCTTCTTCCGCTGGAAAGGCGACCGTGGACCCTCTCCCTTATCCCTAGACCGCGAACCCTGCATGCTTCCCAGCCAAGAAGAAAGCAATCACCCCTCTCTTCGCGGCCAAACACACGGTCCCCGTCCCCTCAAGTTCCCCCGCCTCCGCGTCATGGAACTAGAAAACGGGCTCATGGATTCTGCGCAGATCAGCGACTTCATCACAAAGCACAAGCACAGCCTGCGTGAATTCAATTTCGAAGACGTCAAGCTACGCCAAGGGGATTGGGACCTTGCTCTTGAACCATTGACCACCATCACCGGCAGCGACAGGTGGAAGCAGTACCAAGAAGAAGTCATGGATGTTCCCATTATGCTGTCGCCCGTTGATGCTGAGCCGAGGGTTATGGGCCCGTTGCTTGAGGAGGTTGAGCAGGCGATTGGGGAGGTGAGTGGGAGGGAGAGGAGGGAACATGCGCTGAGCAGGTGGTTGGGTAGACCCAGACAGTCGAGAAAGGACACCTTTTGGGGTGGGAAGCGGTTTCTGCATCTTTCCTCGTGGAAGGGGAGTTCGCCTGTTATGGTGAGGTGAGTGGCACGTTGTTTTTCAAAGCTCTGCGGGTGTACGATTCTTGTGGTCGGGGAACTGGGGAGTTTTGCTGTGGCACATCACGGTTGATACCCTCTGGCGCATGGTTTTTGGCGTTCACTTTTCTTTCCTCGTCGTCCTGGGATGTTTGGGTAACGGCCTGTCCCCTCCTTTCATCATCTCCTTGTCATGTCTTCCTTATGCTCATTACGACCTCTACGTCCTTACGACCATTACGACTATAGTTCGAAAAACATGTTTGCATATATATTCATGACGACACATGTACGGTCCAAGATGAATCAAACTGCAAGGGTAGTCAAGCTCAGTAATGGGTATGTAATTGCAATATCGTGGTATAAACGCATTATAGATTTTGCTTCAGATCTCTGAACGCGGCTCCGCTCTGTATCAAGTTTGGGCTTACAGCTTAGCCTTCGTCTGCGCCTTCTTGAGGACGGGTTCCACTGGGGGTGTAATGTCAGCAAGTGTCCATCATGTAGCAGATGGCGACTAAACTTACATTTCGTCGCTCCCATGATATTTCCTTTGACCTTGAGCTTCCCACCCATGAAAAGTTTCTGCGCATTCGCCTTGCCAGAGACGAGTTTTCCAAAGTCCTCATCGCTCAACATCAAGGTGGTGCCAGCCTTCTTGCCCTCGGGCGCGGCACCCTTGCCGACAGTGCCGGTCTCCTTCAGGTCAATATACCATGACTCTTGTGCACCGGCTTTGTTCTTGAGTGTGAAAGTGAAGATGGCCTTCCCGTTCTTGATGGCGTCTTTGCGGTCGGCGTCGGAAGTGGAAAGGGCGCGCGAGATCTCATCAAAGGCAGCAGAGGAGGGAAAGTCGTCTAGACGTGTATTAGCTATTTGAATCTCAAGTCTCAAGGAGCGGACACGCTCGTACCGTTCTTGAGAGACATTGTGGCTATGTGTTGCCAGAGAGATGATGTGTTTCCAGGCGATGCTTCACTTATTGATGGAGGTAGGAGCACGCTCAGTCAAAGAGATTTGTGGGGTTTCTGGTCGCGAATGCGGAAGACTCTGGGGTATATAACGACGTTTGGAAGCTCGTGACAGCGATGGTCATGTATGCAGCTTCGGTGTGAATCCGGGGAAGCATGTGAATGAGCGGGCCAAGACCCTGGAACGATGAAGCCGAGGCATTATCCGCTTTGGGACTGAGCACGTGGTTGAATCGTAACACTAACTCCATTGGCAGGACTCGCATCTCTTGCCTCAAATCACTACCAAGCTTAGCGATCCCTGGCAGAGCAGGGCGATGACAACATGTCGCGAGGAAGCCCGATGGTACTCGCAGTGCCTCACTTTGTCGCGCGTCGTTGCACCTCAATACGTTTTCATCAATATTGAACTCGCGGCTATAATGTTTGCATCTGGCCTCTGCTGAGCTCTCCACGTGACGCACTACGACGCGTTTTAGCTTGACGCGTCTTCCCTTTCGTCTCCTCCCGTCATTTCACATGCTCAACTTCAGCCACAGAACCCTAGCACACCGACCCACAATATGAAGAATGATCTCCATAAAACCTTCGGTGAGATCTTCAACGGTGACATCGCCGCTTTGCGCAAGCAGTTGCTAGAGATTCAACACATCCAAGCTGACCGGCAAAAGGCCGAAGAATGGGCATCAAATCTTCGCTTCCTGGACATATCAAAAGTACCAGACTTGCAGGTGGAGAAAAGGAAGCAAGATCGCCGCTTTGTTGTAGCCCAGGCCCGCGACTCGTTGCACGATCGAAAGGTACTGTCGTGCGAAATACCCGTCACGGAGCGCGAAGACGACGACGGCAAAAGTCCGTATGTTGCTGTTTCCTGGAAGTGGACCGAGCTTAAACACGAGGTACTTTACGATGACCGTAAGCTGCCCGTTTTCGACTACCAGATCAAGAGATCAGGTGTAAAGTCTCATAAGAGTAGTTTTCCAGACCATTACATGGATCGGGTGATTCGGTTTGCACAGAGCATCAACGTGTCGAAGCTATGGATTGACAAGGAGTGCATATACCAGATGCCAGGAGACGAACGCATATTTCCCGACGACAAGGAGCATGGTGTTCAAATCATGGATGTAGTATACGGTGATAGCGACTTCTCGGTTGGGCTACTCACTGTGGAGCTTGCACACCAACACGAAGTCGACCTTTTATCAAAGCTGCTTCAGGGCCACCTCTTCGTCGATTCCGACAACAAAGACACCCCAAGACTAAGACCCAAGGTCGACGTGATGGCAGTACAAATGCTTATCCTCCGAATCCTCAGTGACCCTCGCTGGTCACGCGGGTGGATTTTCCAGGAAGATCATTTGGCTTCGAATCGGATGACTTTGCTCGTACCATGCTCCAAAAGTATCCGCAAAGGTCGCGCTTACGACTTTGGTGATATTACTGGGGAGCTGCAGATCCAACTTCAGGATCTCCGACAGAACGTGACCATGTTCTGTATGTCTTGCCCTGAGGAACAACAACGGGGGCCCAGTACCGAGATACTAGGGAAGCTCAAGCAATATAACATCTTCAACAAGACGTACGTATCGCCACAGACAGAATATTCATTGCATCCTCGGAGTGGTGGCGTTGAGGGTACTATTAGTGGTGGCAAGATCAACAAGCTGACCACCTACTCCAGTGCTCTGGCTTACCCAACCACCACCAACAGCGTACTAGATGATATCCGCAACCGATTGCTGGAGAATGAGGAGGACAGGATCGCCATCCTCGCAAACGCTCTGAGGTTCAACAAGCGAATAAGCATCGCGAAAGGATCCCCATTGCATGAGCCAGGCAAATATAGTCTTTCTGTAGCTCTGCTCGCACTTATACTCATGAATGGGGAGATCTTGATGAGTATACCATGGACACAGGCCGACCATGTGCATCTTCCTAGCCAGTCGAGTTTGATGCGTCACACCTTACAATCATATCTGACGGCGTGTCGACACTATTTCGCTATCCCCAATGTGAAACTCAAGCAGAGCTTCGTCGATCGTTGCCGTCTCAAACATCCGACTATTACGTCTCGCGGTCTCGAGACAAAAGGCTTTCTTTTTGACCTAATCCCCCACCAACAATCAGGAGATCAAGCAGACCAGCAAAATCCCCTTCGTCTCACCGATTCGGATCGAAAAGCTCTATCGGATCTAGGTGGTGGTCCTTTGTTTCGGGGTAGGAAGCTTGACAAGAACGCACACATAGCATTGGGTCTGGTAATCCAGAAGCTTGAAGCACGATGGCCAGGTAGTGGCCTTGCCGGTCACATGCGCAGGCACTTGTTGCTCGATCGACGCCCGTCACGGCCGGAGGATACACTGCTGTCCGTGTCGTACGCATTAAGTATGATGTCAGCGCTCTACCAGGCTCTTCTCGAAGACCGGGAGCTCCGTTTTGCGCGACTAGCTTCAGCACCCCCAGGTACAGAGCCTGGTGCGATCTTCATCAAGCCGGAGCCAGATGGTTGGAGGACTGAGCATGCACTTGACTCGAGACCTAATGGACAGCCTCGGTTCGCCAAGGTCTTTACAAGCTGGGATAATGGGCGCAACAGCCCCTATGATAAAGAACGATTGGCAAGCTTGGAAGTCGGCATGGCGTCAGATATCGGACTTCAGAAGGCGTGGAACAAGCGAGATCGCTTCGTGTACAGCTTCGGATGGGTAAACGGGGTTTGGTATGCTGGGGGCGAGACAATGGGAACATATGTATTTCCCCTAGCGGGCATCACTGAACATGGACAGCCAGTGAGACCACCAGTAAACAATGGGGAAAGGAAGAGAAAAGGAAGGCATGACGTCTAGGACAAGGGCGTTCAGTAACCATGCTCGTACATGGCATTACGATATTACGACCGACCAGGCTCTGTCCGTCATCTCCTTCTTCACAGTAGCCCACTGATTATTCGGAATACGCTTCTTGATCTTAAACTCCTTCCGCTTAATATACAACGTTTCAGACCCCTCGAGATACGGCTTCTTGTACGGCTTGTGAAACTGTACCTGCAAAATCATTGTTAGCCTTCAACCCTTGCACTCACTTGGTTTCTAGCAACACGTACTTCTCTCGGCCACTCCACGCTTTGATTCCATTTCTCGACATACTTGATCTCCCCCAGTAAGGCAGGGTTCTGATATACTTGGAAGAAGATACATTCTGGATCTGCAGTTGCAGCGTAATAGGCGGGCTTGATCAAGGAAAAGAACTTGTGAAGGGACTCGGGTGTGACAGTTACTCTGATGTGAACGGAGGTGGCGGGCCCGGTGTATGGCTGCTACTGGGACATTGTAGGCTCAGTAGATCAGAGACTTCAGAGTCGAGGATGAAAAAGATTTGCAGAGAGAAGTGTGAGGGAGTGATGGAGCATTCTGTAAGATATCTCGAGGGGATTTTATCTATGGCGATGGTTCACCCGTAATGGCCCGTTAACATGGTATGGGATGATCGGTACTTGCAACACACCTCACAAACATGGTAGTCTCAAGTCTGGGATTGAAAACAGCGGATTACCTTATCGTATCATATTGTGTAACAACAACTAGCACTTCTCTGCAATCTAATGTGGTGTAAACTTTTGGGCCTAAACCAACGCAGGCGCCATACCAAGAGGTGCGCAGGTTGGTACATCTGGACATTATACACTGAATACAACTACGTACCAATCATACAAAACATGCCGAATTTCTATCGTTCGTTTCGCGCAGCCCTGTTCTCGATGAAGAGCGTGAGAATGTTGCAGTAGCCTCCACTATGTGTGCTGACTCTTCTCTGTTCGAGACAGTCTAATACCGTGTCTGTGCGCGCAATGAACATAGTCGCGTAATAAACTACCCTACTAACATTACCTACCTATACTAAACGCGTTATAACTCTACTACTATAGACCTAATTTAGAAAGCAATTAAAGATATTAAATTGCGTAAACCTAGCGCATCTTTTAGCTATCGCGAAGTTACAAAAGGGTATAAGGTTAATAGGATAACGCTTACTTAAAGGTATAAGTACTAATACTAGCCTTATACGCTTACCTACCTTTCTCTCTACTTAGAACAAGAAAAAGAGCTTATATAATATATTAAAACGCTTACTAGGCGTTATATACTACTTAATTAATTGCTAGTACGTAACTTTGCGTCCTCTTTAGCTAGTAGAGAGGTTTTAGAAAGCTAGGTTTCTTAGTTTCTTTATAGAAACGCTTCCTATCTAATATTACGCTAGTAGACAGGAATAGATCGCGTACGTTACAAAGCTAATTTAAGGGCTAAATATAAGCTATACTTTAAGCTTCTAATAGAGAAGATTAAGGAATATAATATAGAGTCCTCGTATATCTTTAATATAGATAAGAAGGGCTTTCTAGTTAGAATTACTAGTAGATCTAAGAAAGTATTTAATAGGAGAGAATATAACTAAAAGGTAATTAGATCTACTATTTAAGATAGTTCTAGAGAGTAGATAATAGTCCTAGCGTGTATATATATAGATAGAATAGCTCTATTACTAAGCCTTATTTTCTAATCTAACGCTAGAGCTATACAATTAAGCTAGGTAGATATAATAGATCTAGTGTAGTAGAGTATTTAGCGTAGTGCTAAATACCCTATAGGAACGTGTACTTAATATAAATATATATATTAGTTGTTGTGTATATTATCTATAGGTTGTTAGTTTCTTGTTATTATTAGTTCTATCTAATATCTATTTTTTATCTCTAATCTTACTCCTAGGTCTAATTAGCCTTTAGGCCCTTAGTAGCACTAGTTGCTAAACTACATCCCTCCCTTACTTATAAAGAAAGCCCCCTCTTCTTCTACTAAAATAAACCTTAAAACTAAAAGACTAATAAACTATTGCGTAGTATCTACCTCTATAGAGGCCTATAGCTAGATAACTATTAAAACTAAACCCTTTTAAAGCTTAAAAATATAAATCCCTAACTCCTTATTTTAACTCTTTTTATAACCTTCTAAAATCCTTTTAGTTCATACTCTTGCTTTATAGTCTATTCTTACGCCTTATATATTAATCTTAGCCCTTATAAGGCTGTATTTTGTTCCTAAATTAAATTCTTTGTTTATAACTTACTAATTGTTGCTTAGGTTATAGGACTTAAATATTACTTTTAGTTCCCTCTTAGATATTAGTTAGCTTAAATTTTAGATCTTACTATACTAAGGCCTAACGCTATAGCCTTAAACATCTAATTTAAAATCCCTGTCCTTCTAATAGTCTTTTAACGGTCTAGCTATATACTCTAAGAATATTTTAGACTTAGAGATTTTTTAATACTTTTACCTCTAGACCTTAATTTTAGACCGCTCTACTTTCCTAAGGGCTTTTTAGCGCCTAGTAATAGAGTAGTAAATAATTAATAATAATATATTCTTCTTACTTCTACTTTCCCTCTCTTTTTCCTTACTCTACTACTTCTACTCTTAACGCTTACTACCTCTTTCTATATAGCTTTCTACTCTATTTTACTAATTACTTTTGCTTATCTTTAAGATATCTAGCCTGCCTTAAGTTAGTAAGAACAACAGCTCTCTAGCTAAGCGTTAATTAGAATAACTAGCGTAGTTAACCTTACCTTAGAAGGAGTAGCTAATTAAAGATTTGCCTACTAATAAGTTTATACTTACTAACAAGTTGTTTACTAAAGATCTCTTAGCTAACACTAAAAGCAACCTAGCTATATAAGTAGAAGAGCTTATTTTTACTTTTTTTATAAGTAATCTCTTACCTTTAGACTATAAAAGTAATAATTCCTTATACTATAATCCTACTCCTCCTCCTTATTACTCTACTCTACTACCTACTCCTCTTACCTTAGAGTCCGTAACTACTATCTATAATATTAAGCTAATAGACTTTTAGCTAACTATACTAGCTAATAAGGACAACTATAAAAATACGTACCTTAGCTATAATCTTACTACTAGTAAGGGTAAGAACCTTAAGGCTACTAATCTAATAGACGCTTAGGATACTATACTACTACTCTAAGCTCCTTAAACTCCTTAAGCTAGGACTCTAAAGGTACCTTAATAGCCTAAGTTAAAGTAAGCGCGTACTATCTTACTAATAAAGCGTATTATTACTAGTAGCTATAGAAATATTAGCCTAAGGCTTTATAAATATCCTTTTACCTCCTTAGGTTATAAGTTTATTTATAAGTTCTATAAGTTTCCTTTTTTTTCTTACCTAGCTAAATATCCTTCTAATATTTCTTTTCTTATAGTGCGTAGATATAAGAAGACTACTATTATAATATTATAGCTTTAAGAGTTCTAATAGTATCTCTACAATATTAAGTATACTAGCTACCTTCTAGGCCCTAATTATTACTTTTATTACTATTAATAGTAATAACTAGCGTTTAGACGTTGTAATTAACTAGACTTATCTACTAGATATTATTAATAGCTTTTAGACTATTAGTGCCTTCTTTTAGCTCTATAGTAACTTAGTGCGAAAGTTCTTTAACTTAGATATTAAAGCTCTTCTGCTTTTCTACTCCAATACGCGTATATATATAGGTAATATTAATAACACTAATAGTATTTTATATAAAGCCTCCTGTAGTTACTACTTATCTATATTGTATACTAAATACTATATAGAGTGTATATAGGTTTACTATAATAGTAAGTTATTAAAAAGTAGTGTCTATACTAACTATATTAAAGCTAGTAACTATAAAGCCTATTCTTTTTACTATAAGTTACTAAATCTCTTTTAGACAACCTTTTTCTACTCTTAAGATAACTCCTAATTTTTTACTTTTAGGCACTTTAGTTATTTGTTATAGGGTTTAAGGCTTAGGTATTACTAGCCCTCTTCGCCCTAAAAGGCTACTTAAGTAGGATTTAGAGCGCCCTTATACTTGTTTAGCTACTAGTAAGTTACTTACTAAGGCTATAAAGCTAAAAGACCCTTAGATATCCTTTACCTAGATATCTTAGTCTAATACTACTAAATATAGCAAATACCTTATTAATATCTATAAGGATTACAAATCTAACTTTAACCCTCTCTAAGACTATATTACTGTATAAGAGGGTATATAGGCTATAGAGATAGCAACACCTATAACTAGTACTAATAATTAAATTACTACTTAGCCTATAACTCTAACTAGCTCTCTAATAAAGTAAATACGTTAGTCTTCTACTCTTTTACTACCCCTATAGCTTAAGCTAGTAAAGCGCGCTCTACCTAGTAGTAAAGCTACTTATTTGCCTACTAATATTCCTACTATTAAGAATAAGGCTAATAGTAGGTCTACTACTAAAGGCTCTACCTCTATAGTAATTTTAAGTAGTAATAAAAGCTCTTCTATAGATTAATAGCTCTAGGCTATATATCTATCTATTTAGCTTTTAGGTTTCTTTACTAGCGTTTTAGATAGTATCTCTCCGCTCTTCTAAGTGTCTTTTAGCTTAGAAATATAATAATATAAAACTTATACTAGCTTCTTTTCTCTTTGTTCTTTTGCTGTATACCTCTTACTTTTTTAGCTTTAACTATTTATCTTACTTAAAGTATCTATACTTCCTATTCCCTCCTTCCTCTTAAAAAAAGAAAGTCTTATCTTCTTGTCCTTATAGTTCTAAAAGCTGTTTAGATACTAACATCCTATAGGAATATAGCTAGTTGTTAGGCAATATAGCTATTAATTCTATAGATATTAAATTGTCCCTAATATAAGATATATAATTCTATAACGTCTATATTTAGTTCTCTTTATATAGATAGTTAGGATTATTATTATACCTCTTAAAATCTTTAAATTCTTAATAAAGATTCTTAAATCTTATAGGAGGATTTTAGATCTTATATATAGATCTTTAAGCCTTATATCTTAATCTTTGGAATTACTCTAGATAATCTTTAGATATATCTATAGCTCTTCTTTATTCTAGTTGCTTAATTTTATTCTTTTTATAGGATTGTCTTTTTGTCTTATAGCCTTAGCTTTTCCTAAGTAGTTATTAGTATAGATATGCATATCCTACTAAAATCTAGGTCTTAGTCTAGTCTTCTAATAGTCTTTAGAAATATCCTACCTATATTTCTAGCCTTTTTCTAGCTCTTTATTCTATCTTTTACCTTCTTTTACTTCTATAGAGAGGTTTTATAAAAAAAGTAAGTCTATTACTATAGTTGTAATAGTCCTTTAGGTAGTAAATATTTTAAAAACTTTTCTATATAATAATGTTCTTAGCTTCTATCCTCTCTCCTTCTTTTCTTCTACTTTATACACTCCCTACTACTTACTATTTAACTTATTTTATATATATCTTTTCTCGCTGTTGCTCTACTTACTACCTTTTGTTTATAAGATATTTAGCTTTACTCCTATTAATAAGTCTACTCGCCTATTAGCTAAGGGTTAGTTAGAATAGCTACTATATTAGACTCCTCCCCCTTAAGAGTCTACTACTAAAGTTACTCCTAAAGTTAAAACTACGCCTATTAGTAAGCCTTTTACTAAAGAGCTTTTAGTTCCTATTAAGCGCTCTACTTTTAGCTTATTTTCTAACGTTCTGCTCTAAGTCTATTACTAACTACACGTAGTGTTTAGTTAGAAGCCTACTAAGGGTAAAAGTAAGGCTCCTATTATTAATAAACCTTCCCTTCCTTATAATAATATAGCGTCTAAAAGTGTCTTAGCTTAAGACACTATAGTAACTAAGCTAGCTAAGAGTATAACTAAGGTAGATATAACTATTACTTAGCTTCTCTTTAAGAGTAATATATCTAGCCTATCTTCCGCTTATTTAGTAAGTAATCCTAACGCTAAGGAGCTAGCTATTAAGGTTAAGCCTAAGGATAAAACCTTAGGTACAAGCCTTTTAGCTACTTTTTATACTTACTTATTATCTAATAGTAAGGCCTATAAAGGCCTGTTACGATCTAGACTAGGGGGATATCTAGGGGTTAGTGTAATTACTTTAAAGGATTGTGCGGTATAGTTAAAGGGACTGCGGTATAGGTAGCGTAGTAGTTACGTAACTACTTATTAATAAATAAGAGGCGCTAGGCCTATAAGTAGAATACTTATCTATAAGCAACGCTAGTTAGATATATAACTAGTACAACACTATATTACTTGTTTATAATTACTTACACGCTTATCTATAAGTACTACACTCCCTAGTATATAGTATAGACACTAAACCCCTATAGCTTAGTATGTTTAACTTTATATTTATCTAAGAATAGGCTAGTAGTATTTAATCTAAGGATTATACTTCTTTCTTAAAACCCCCTTATATTATTATATTATTCTACTAAACGTACTAATACACCCTTATACTATTATATTATTCTACTAAACATGCTAGTATATCCCTATCTATCGCACTTGCTTATCTCCCTAAGAACTAACCCTAGGTTATCTAAGGACGACCTTTACAAGGCCCTCCTCTTAACTTATCCTATTATTCTTATATTATTCCTAAGCCTAAGGGTAATACTATCTTAGAGCTTTATAAGCTCCTAACTCTTACCTCTATAGCTAACTATATTACTAACTTTAGTAAGTTCTTCTTTTACTCTAGACTTTCTAAATATCCTTCTAATATTATACCTTTTCTAGTTAAGTATTCTAAATATACGCTACTTATAGTTAACTAGGTTAGCTACCTTACTAATTTTGTCTACGCTATTACTAAGATAGACGCTCCTTCTAGCTTCTACCTTACCTACGCTATTATACTAACCTTTAATAACTCTTTAAAAGCTGTAAGGCTAATTACTAGTTAGCTAGACACGTATAAAAATAGCTTAACTATTAGTAAGTTCTTTACGCTTAACTACTCCTATAACTATAGGCTCTTTAAGCCCCTTATTACTACTCTTATATATTATTACCTTAAGGGCGCTATTATACTAAGCTCTAAAGATAAGGATAATAGTTTTAGTAGCGTAAACTAGATATATAGCTACTACTATAATAACTCTAAGCGGCCTTTTAAAGAATATTACTAGGCTATTCAAAATAGTGTTCTATTCCTCTAGGGTACTTGTACTAACTACTTTAGTAAGAGGGTAGAAGCCTCTTATTTAATAACCTATAAGTTACTAAATCTCTTTTAGACTAACTCTTTTTATCCTTAGGATAGCTACTAATATAATTCTTTTAGAGGTCTCTAAGAAGTATAGCGTACAAAAGCCGCCTCTACTTCCTAAAAGTAATAATAATAATAATAATAACAACTCTCCTACCCCTTATATATTTAAGCTACCTTCCTACGCTACTTACCTAACTAGCCTACTAACTAACGTAAGCCTACTAAAAGCTATTTAGTACCTTAATAAGGATAGTATTACTTAGAGCAAACTATAACTTTAAGAGTTAAGGGATAATTATAACTATAAGCCTAAGAAGAGGTTCTAAAAGCTAGACCTAGGTAATCTCTCTACTAGGCGCTCTCTTAAGGACAAGCGTAAGATAATAGCCTGTTTTTAATAAGTAATTAAAGATATTTAGAACGCTCTAATAGTTTCTCTTACTACTTAAAAGAAGAGGTCTAAGAGCGCTTTAGCTTTCTTACTAACTAAGCGCAAGGCGCCTACTAAAAAGGTATCCTCTAAGAAACCCGCTACGCTAAAAACGCCTACTAAGAAAGGTGCTACTAAGAAGCTTTTAGCGCTAGCTACTCTTATAACTTAATCCCTTTGCGCTAATACTAAGCGCCTACCTTCTAATATCTTTACTAAAGATAAGGCGGATAATAAAAGTAATAACTATACTATAGCTAAGTCTAATAATAAATTAGAATTTAAGAGCCCTTCTAAGAGGAAGCGCTACTACTAAAATAGTTTCTATTCTATTAGCCTATCTTATAGTATATAGTGCTTCTATAGATTTCCTTTATTCTAGATTTCTTTAGCTTAAGTTTATAGAATTTTAATCTTTTGTCTTACTTATCTTTATCTTTTATACTATAATGTAAACACCTAATAGTTGTTTAGGTTAAATTTAGGCTTTTATTTTAGTACTACTACTATAAGCTATTTTAGCTTTGCTTTAGCTCTTAAAACGTCTTATTACTTATCTATAACATGGTTAGCAAGCGAGTTAGTTAGACAAGCGAGTTGGTTACCCTACTAACTTTAATTACCTACTCTATCTTAACATACAATGCCTCTACGCCGCGCTCCTCTTATATAGTTAAATAAAGCAGATATTTAGCTTGCTCTCTTATCTATAGATTCTGCCTAAATTTAGAGTACGCGACGCGCTGCTATAGTTTTTAATATCCTAAAATTAACCCTAATTAACTAGCGCGCTAGAAAGCGCGCGCGACGCGATTGCTAGCCTAACTTAAGGAAGCTTACCTAGAGAGAAGAGGAGGTAATTGTTAGCTATATACTTTACCTAGATTAGCGTGGATTTGCGCCTACCTACGCAGCTGCACGTAATATAGCTAATAAGCTGCTAGCTATACGCGGCGCTAGCTAGGTTAGGCAGAAGTAGCTAGCTAACTTTGTTAAGCGTACAGACAGTCTTTAGACGTGTTTTAACTAAGCGTACAATAGGCAGCGAGCTCTGTGTAAGGATGCGATATTAATAAAGAGGTAGTTTAAGCTTGTAGAAGAGACAAAGGCTAAGCAGGGTATCTGCGATAAGGACGTCTATAACTTTAATAAAGCTAGCTTTATAATAGGCAAGATTACAACGTAGCTGGTTATAATAGGAGTAGAAAGGAGAGGCAGGCTAAAGACTCTTTAGCTAGGTAATCGCGAGTAGGTAACGCTAATCGCTGCTATTAGCGCTGCTAGCTAGTTAGTACTACTATTCCTTATCTTTGCTAGCTAGTACTACCTATTAGCCTAGTATAAGGAGGATATCCTACGCAACTAGGCGATTGCAGTTAGCGACAATAGCTAGACAAATAATAAGCTTAGAGTTAAGTAGCTAAAGCACTTTAACGCTTATACGCAGGCTCGTAGTATAGGCGCGCGTCGCCTGCTTATTATTAATAGCTATAAGAGCTACTAATCTCTAGCGTTCTAGGAGCTCTACAAGGAGAACAATATCTATACGCTCTGTATACTACCTTACTTATCTTACCTACTCTAGCCGCTTAATATTAGCTGCTTCTCGCTATTAAAGCGCGCGTATAGCTATAAGGTAGAGAGCCTTATACGCAACTACATTAACTACATTACTAAGCTTAAGTTTCTACTAGCGTTTAAGGCAGCGTTTAATTAAGCGTTTACGCTAGCTAATATCTGCTTAGCCTTCTACAGCGCAGGCCTTGTTCCTCTACAACTAGAGGCTGTTCTATTAAAGCTAGATATACAGCTGCGTACACCTACTCCTCTAGCAGTAGCTCTGCTAGAGGCTCCCTAGGTAGCTTAAACGCCAAGCAACGCGCGTAAGCTTAAGGCTTAGTTAAGCCTTATACGTAAGCGCGTGCGCTAGTACAAGAGCTTATTACTAGCTTTAATTATTAAGGCGATTAACTAGCTAAAGAAGGGCGCTAAGGTAATAATACTCTCTGCTAAGCTAATGCGCAATTAGATCTCTAGTCTTAAGAAGGCTAATAGCGCAGCCTTAGCGCGTAGGCGGCGCTCTAAAAGGCGTATACAGAAGCATAGAGTACTTATAAAGGGAGCTAGAGAGGATATACTAGCTTAAAATAAGGCTAACTAGCAGATTGCTTATAAAGAGCGTTAAGGAGGAGCGCGATTAGGCCTTAGCTAGCGCGCTTAAAGGCGCTGCACTAGGTGCAAGGAGACTAGGCACAACTTGCGCACATGCAACGCTAATACTATTAATATAGAGTAGTCTACTATATTAATATCTAGCAATAATATTATCGCGTTGTTAAGATATATCGCTTTAAAGTTGCAAAACTTAGTAGGGTGACCAACTCGCTTGTCTAACTAACTCGCTTACTAACTATGTTATCTATTATCCTATTCTTGTTTTAGAGTTGCTTACTTCTTCTTATAGGTCTTAAACTACTAGTTACTTTAGGAATATCTTGTCTATACTAGGGTATTTCCTTAACGTCTCTATTACTTTCTTTAGAAGACTTGCTATTATTAGGCTATTTAGCTACGCTTTTACTAGAATTACTAAACTAGGAATTAATTTGCTCTAGGTTAGCTACTATTTGTTAATAAAAGGCTTTTAGTCTGTTTCCTAGTGTATAGCTTTAAAATTTAGTGCTATTAAGCTCTTCTAACTAGTACTATCCTTTTTTGTTTCTACTACGTATCTAAAATAGGCCCTTCTACTTAGGAAGGAACTTCGTAAGTATTAATCTATTATTCTTATAGAAAGAGTCTCTTAGTAATACTAGATCTCCTACTAAAAGCTTTCTTAGCTAAAGGACTTTTAAATTATTAAAGTATTTCTTATTCTTATATTATAACTACACTATCCTATTAATAGCTTCTTAAAAGCGTTAGTCCCTTTAATCAAACTATCTTGCTCTTATTACTAGAAGCGTAGGTATATTATAAACTATATTCTATAAGAGCGTTTACTAAGTAGAAATAGAAAGCTCTATTAGTAATACGTGCTACTAACTAGTAACTAAATAAGCTAGGGATTTGTTTATTAATCTCTTAATAGTAGTACAATCTGCCTATAGAATATTAGGTAAATTATTAACCTAGTCTCCTTAACGCTTTTTTAGCGCTGCTATAATAGGTATATAACCTTATTTAATAACTTCTTGTCCTTAAGGATAGTACGCACTAGAGGTAACTTAATTAATCCCTTACTAAGCTTAAAGGTCCTTTACTAAGCCCTTATTCTCTAGCCTACTATTTACTAATATCTTAAGTAGAATACTCTATTAATAGAAAACTTTATGTAATAGGAACTTTTAAACGTTTTTTAAGTTGTTTTTTACTAACGCCTTAGCCTCTACCTATTAAGAGACGTAGTTATAAGCTACTATAAGGTACTTCTTACTATTACGCCCTAGTAGTATATAGACTACGTTAATTGTAATCTAAATAGGATATTTAGTAGCTTAGTAGGCTAGAGTTCTTTCTATATAACTACTAATGTATGCAATTAGTATTTAGGATAGCTCTTAACGTAGTTTTTAACTTAATTGTACTAGCCTTTCTAGTAGTATTAGGCCTAGACTTTTCTCTATATACCTTTCTTTCCTTAGTGCCTAGACTTATTATAGAGAGCGCGTATTATCTCTAGCTACTAGCTTAGATTATTAACTACTTATTATAAGGGTCTACCTCTAGTTAGCAGCGTAAATAAATAACGTTCCTAAATAGTTATCTATAAAGCCTTAGTTTTAAACTTCCTTAATTCTACCTTAGAGAGGCCGCTAGGTCTTCTATAATATAGGAGCTATACTACTATTACCTACGATTTACTACTATACCCTTCCTCTAATAGATTCTCCTTAAATAATAGATTAGCTTAATATATTCTATATGTTAGTGTTAGTACTTTGTTAATTATAAGCTAAGTAGCGTTTAGGTAAGCGTTAATAAAGTCTTCTATATTATCTTCTAGTTCCTAAGGTAGTTCCTATCCTTCTAGTTCTAGCCTTCTTAATAGCGTATCTACTACTACGTTTTTCTTTCTAGCGACGTATATAATATTAAAATCCTATATATGAAGAAGAGCTAACTAGTAAGTAATTAGGGCTCCTAGAAGGTCCGTTGCACTACGTTAAAGTTAGGTAATAAGTATTTTTGTATCTATTTCTACTATAAACTATACGCTATAGATATAGGAGCGAAACTTCTTTAGGGTAAGTAATAGCGCCTTGCACTTATACTTACTAGAATCCTAGTTACGTTCTATAATAGACTATACCCTACTTTTAAAATAAATAGGGTACTAATAACTATTTAGGTTAACCTATATAATAACTACACCCTAACCTTTCTTACTACTATCTACTACTAGGATAATCTATTAAAGTAGTTTACTATAATTAATTAATACTAACGCTAGCGTAGTTATTAGAGCTCCCTTTAGGTACTCTATTACCTATATCTATTTGTTTTCCTATTTAAAGGGCGCGTTCTTACATAAGAGCTTAAAAAGAGGCGCTACTATAATAGCGAAACTAAGGACCTAGATATAATAGTACACGTATATACTAATAAGTATTTAGACCTTTTTAGCGTTTTAATATTAAGGCTAGTTAACTATCTTATTAATCTTCTTTTTATCTAGGTAGTAACTATTCTTGTTAATTTAGTATCCTACTACTATTATAGAAGGATAGTAGAGGTTAGATTTATACCTAGATATAGTAGCGCCTACTTTCTTAATATCTACAAGAACTTTGTTAATATTTAAAAGGTGTTTAGTAATAAACCTTCTAATACTAGGCTCTATCTCTTTGTTATTATACCTAGTCTTTAGCCCTTTAACATAAACGTTGTCTAGATATAGTATATATCTATCTAGAATATAATCCCTGTAGATTTTAGTTATAACGCGAATAAACTCTATAATAGAATTAGTAGCTCCTATAGAGAGAGTACACTAGCGAACTAGACCTAATAGAGTAAAGAAAGCTATTATATCCTTAGAGTTTCTATACAACTCTACTTAATTATATCCTAAGAAGAAGTCTAATAGGCTTATAATAACGCAGCCTACAAACTCTTCTAAAAACTTATTAGGATTAGGTAGAGAGTTAGTATTGTAAATAGTAACTCTATTAAGCTTTTGCGCGTTGTTAATTAGATAGTAACCTTTGTCCTTTTTTACTACTAGGAACTATAGATTGTAATACTAGCTTTTATAGAGCTTAAGAGTGCCTCTATTAATATAATCTTAAATTATATTAATAACAACTTACTAAAGCTTCCTTAGGACTAGAAATTAGTCTACTCTCTACGCCTAGTGTAGTACTATATTAATAACTACTAGAGGTATTACGTCCTTACTAACGCGTCCTAACTCTTTAAAGTCCTATACTAGAGCTCCTTTTTATTAATATAGGACTTCTAGCAATATTTCTCTTTCCTTAGGCTATAGATCTAGAGAGATCTTTATTTCTAATACGCGTTTAGGCGTTATCTACGTACCCCTAGGGAACGCTGTATATCTTAGCTTAAAATACTAACTAAATAGAGTAGTATTGCTATTAGTATTTAGCTTCTACTTAGCTACTACCCTTTCTTTCTAATCTAGCTGTCCTTTAATATCCCTAGATAGTTGTCCTAAGTTATTAATAGGTTTAACTTTAACCCCTTTACACTTATAGATACTATTAACCTAAAGGTTAATTAGTAAATTCTTAGGATTAGGCTAATTAGAGTACGTAAGCACTACTATTATAACTTTAATTAGTAGCGCAGTACCCTTATTAATACTAGTAAGGTTCTTTTCCTAGAACCTAGCTTCTATCTCTTTTGTTATTTTATCTTCTTGCGTAAGTTACGTAATCTTATTAAGGATTTAGTCTAATAACTATTTGTAGCTATTTATAGTAAAAACGTATAAACTATTCTTATCTCTTAGTACTAGGCTTCTATTAGAACCTTTTCTAATAAATTCCTCTATTTAACTAGTAGATATATTACTTCTGTTCTGCTAATTAGTAGCTACGTTTACTACGCTTACCTTTTTTATATTTTTGCTTATTAAATTTTTTAGTATCCTAAGTACTAATTAGCTCCTTAACTATTTCTATTCTCACCTCTACTAACCTTACTTTACTAAGCGCCTACTCTTCTACTAGTTGTTTAGATAAGTTTAGGAGTAGCGCGCTAGCTACTATACTCCTATGCCTTTCCTTACTAATAGTCCTGCGTGTTATATAGGGTTAGGCTATACTTCTCTAAGCTTAGTTTATACTAAGGCGAGATAGACTAAAGTAGTAAGCTATATGTTATACGGGGTTCGGCGATACTTCTCTGTTCCTGGTCCGTACTAAGGCAGGCGAGGTATTGTATGGCGGTAGGCCCGTAGAGTTGTCTGGCGACTAAGTAGGATAGTAGGTATTCGAGTAAAGACAATTCAATTCTATATAAACGATAGAATAACTAGTTAGCAATCTGTGTAAGAGATGAACTATTTGAGTTAACCACAACGAGTGTAATAATGAAATCCGTCCATCCTATATACTCATTGCAATCTGTTCCTGTCCTCCCCGGCTTCCCTCTCGTAAGGGAGGTTTAGGAGGACCGTGGCCTCCTAATCCCTATTGGCCTCCCAGAGGCCCTGTCTTGGCGGGATGCCAGTCACGTGATCAGCGCCCCGCGTTGATCATTACCTTCTAACGTAGTCGTCGGTTAGCGTTCAGCCCCGACTCCTTCATCAAGGGTGGAGTTCCTTTTGTTGCTTGTAACATTATCCCCCCTCTTAGGCGTATCGTCCCAATACCCTGGATTATTGTTTTCCCGTGCCGCGTTTCGGTGAGCAGGTCGCATATAAGGCTTCTGTAGGTCCGTCGTATCGTAACCGTTTCCTCTCTTGCTCCGCCTTCCTGACCATGCCCAAGATTCAGTCTTCTCGACGCGTTCGCACCCAAAACTCAACTCAACAGCGCCAGGCTCGTGCTGACCGCATCCGTCAACAAGGGAACAAGATGACCTTTCGCTGCAAGCGGTGCGAGGATAAGAATCTTCGTTGTTTCGTGGACACTGCATCTGGGCAGTGCGCGGGTTGCATTTCTGTAAAGGCTAAGTGCAGCCTATTTGTAACCGAGGAAGAGTGGGAGAAGGTTAAGGCTAAGAAACGCGAGAAGCGCTTGGCGCTTCTTCGCGCTAAAGCTAAGGTCGCTCGGCTTCGCCTAGAAGTAGCAGAGACTGAGGCGCGAGAGCGAGCATTCGCTAATCGAGATCACGCCATTTTAAGCCTTCAGGATCGTGCGAATGAGCAAGCCAAGGGGAATTCTGCCCCTAGTACGGACTTTCCGGCAACCGAACCATCGCTACCCGGATCATCAACTGACTTGGGCTAGTTACAGGCTGACGCTTCTTTCGACCCTTCTTTTAATTACTTCCTTTCCCTCGAGGACCCGGTCCTCGCTTCCCTAGGTGTTTTCAGTGGTACTCAAGTACCTGTAACTTGCAGTTCGTTAAATTTTCTTTTGGTTCCCAAGTGTTCTGGCTTTCAGGCCATCCTTGCCACTTAACCAAGTATTTCCACTGACGACCAACTTTCCGCAGGTCCCTAATTTCTTCGACCTCGTATTCGTCGTCTTCGAGCTCTATGTCCGTTGCTAGCTCAGCATCTAGAGGTGCTAGTTCCAGGAGTTTCTTGTGAAAGACAGGGTGGACGCGCATACCTAGTAGCAGTTAGAGTTTGTAGTTTACTGTGCCTATTTCCTCTAGGATTTCGAAAGGTCCTACTCGGAGGTTATCCAGTTTCTTGCTTGGCCGTTTAGTTTTCAAGTTCTGTCGTGACAGGAAAACTTTGTCCCCCTTCTTAAAGGTTGGTCCCTCAATCCTTTGCTTATTAGCGGCTCTAGCCGATGTAAGGTTCCTGTAAGCTATGTTCTTGCTCAATTCTTCGTGTAGCTCTCGCATCAAGCGGGCTTTGTCGTCTGCTCCTACTGCGATACTTTCAATATCCTTCGGATCCCGGTAAGCAGTCGGCTCATATCCGTAGTTCGCGTAGTGTGGTGAGTACTTCGTCGTTGCTAACTTAGTGCTGTTGTAGGCCAGTTGTGCTGTCGGCAAGAGTTCAACCCAGTTGTCTTGCAGCTTGTTAGCGTACATCCTCAGATACTGCTCCAGTGTTTGGTTCGTTCTTTCCGTCTAGCCATCAGTTTCGGGGTAAAAGCTAGTCGATAGCTTCTTCTTCACACCTAATTTTGCCAGGAATGTGTCCCAATATTTGGACGTAAACAGTTTGTCACGATCAGTGATGAACTCTTCAGGTATCCCGTGTTCTAACATTAGTGCCTTGCTAACCTCGTATGCGCATTCTTCTGCGGTGATGGTCTCTTCTATAGGCACGAATTTTGCTCCTTTCGTGTGTCGGCATACAATGACTAGAACTGTGTCGCATAATCTTCCGGATCCTAGTTCTAACGATTTCGGGAGCTTCACTATAAAGTCCATCGTTACGCTGCTCTATGGTCTGGTTAGTGGCGGTAAGGGCTGTAACAGGCCATAGGGCTTATGTCTCTTGGGCTTGTTCTGGTAACAAGCTAAACAGTTGCCTAATACATCCTGCACCTTCGCTCTCAAGCGTGGTATAGCAAATACCTTTGCCAGTCGTCTAACCATTTCTTCTAGCGATGCGTGTCCGTATTCCTTGGACTCATGCAGTTCCGTGATGAGATCCTTCCTCATGTGCGGGGGTACGTATGTCCGCTCTTTGTCAGTCATACTTCGGTACTCTTTTATGTCGTTGTACAGGTCGTCGTGACTTGTATCGTCGTGATTTACTTCCCAGCTGGCTGCTTTCTGCTGCCACTGTTTCTGTAGAGTGTCTACCTGCTCGGCCACCTTGGCTACTCGGGCCAGTTCCGGCTAGTTGTACTTAAGACTGCCGTCGGGCATCTTCTTGAGTAAGGCGTCGTGTGGTTCCTGACGGCCTTCTTCTCGTAGGTCGGACCTTCGGCTTAGAGCGTCTGCTGCTCCGTTAAGCGATCCGGCTCGGTGAGTGATCCTGAAGTCGAACTGAGAGAGCATCTCAGCCCATCGGACTTGTCTTCTGGTGAGTTTCTTGGTCGTCATGAAACTTGTCAGGTTCTGGTGATCGGAAAACACTTCGATCTGTTCTGGGAGTCCTAATAGGTACACTTCCCACTGTTCTAAGGCATCGACTACTCCAAGTAGTTCCTTATCGTGAACATCGTAGTTGAGTTCTGCTCCAGAGAACTTCCTGGAATGGTAGAACACTGGTCTCCATTTCCCATTGTTGCACAGCTGTGACAATACAGCGCCGAGTGCATAATCGGACGCGTCAGTCTCGACTCGCGTCTTGCGTCTAGGGTCGTACATCTCGAGTACGGGGGCTTTAAGGAATACCTGCTTTAATTAGTCGAAAGCCTCTTAGTGTTCCTTTTCCCATTTAAACCCTACTTCTTTCTTTGTGATCTCTGTGAGTGGTGTTGTAATCCGGGAGTAGTTCCTAATAAACTTCCTGTAAAAGTTCGCAAATCCTAGGAAGGATTGCACGTCCTTAACTGTTTTAGGGGTTGGCCATTCCTGTACAGTCTGGATCTTCTTTGGATTCATTTTTACACCTTCTGTTAAGACAATAAACCCTAGGAATTCCGTTTCCTTCGTGTGGAATTCACACTTCGTGGGTTGTAGGTACAGCTTGTATTGCTTAAGCTTCCGTAGTACCTTCTTCACATGTTCTATGTGTTCTTCGAGCGTGCCCTTGGAATACACCAGTATATCGTCCAAGTAGGCTGTTACGAAGATTCCTAGATACTCGTGGAGTGCCTTGTTGATGACTGCCTAAAAGGTTGCCGGCGCGTTCGTCAATCCGAACGGCATAACCGTATACTCGTATAGTCCGTACTTCGTCTTAAAGGCTGTCTTCCACTCGTGTCCTTTGGCGATTCGAATACGGTAAAATCCTTCCCAAACGTCGAATTTCGTAAACCACTTTGCTCCTTAGAGTTGATCCATGAGCTCCGTTATTAGTAGTAATAAGTATCGATTCTTTATCGTGCTGCTGTTCACCTTACGGTAGTCGACACACAGTCGCCACTTTCCGTTAGCTTTCTTAATAAACAGTATGGGCGAAGCCATCGGGCTATCGCTCTCGCGTATAAATCGTTTACTCAGGTTCTTTCTAAGGTACTCGCGCAACTCCGGCTCATGCTCGGGCGCGATTGGGTACATTAGTCCCGGGACGAGCTTGGCTCCTTCTTAGATGTAGATCTCGTGATCCCACTCCTAGTAATCTGCCAACTCGGTTGCTTCCGTTTCCTCGAACAGTTCTCTAAACTCGTTCGTGTCGTATTCCTTCGGAATATCCAGTGGTACGGGCCCTTCCTTCGTGGTCGCGGCGCGTTTCAACCATATGACTCCTATTCTCTTAGGGTCCTTCTTATAGATCTTCGCGATCTTATAAGGCGAGATCTTGCCAATCCTCCCTTTCTCGGGTGAGCTCTAGACTGTCGGGCGTGTCTCTTTCCGTACTCCGGCAACCTTGCGCGCAGGTTCTCGGCCGAGTATCGTCTTCTTCAGCCAATCGATAGCTGGGTTGTGCTTGATTAACCAATCATAGCCGATCAACATGTCTTCTTCTCCAAGATCCATAATGTTAATAGTTGTCTAGTCCCTAATCCCTGCCACATCTAGTGACACCGGTTGGGTCTCCAGTCTCATCATGCCGCCCCCATATTCTATAGGGCTATCGTCGGCTAATACCACTCGCACCAGCTGTTCCTTAGCCTAGTAGGGTATATTACATCTTTCCACTACTCGTGACGAGATAATTGTCCATACAGCTCCGCTATCGACGAACGCTGTAAGTTTGTGTCCGTGTACCAAGACTTCCGTTTTCAATCTGAGATTCTGCGGACTCGTGTCTCGTACATTGTAGAGGGTCGTTTTAGGACTGCCTGCACCAGCGTGACCCTGTCCCTAGCGGCATCCTAGTTTTTTAACTACCTATCTTTCTTTTTCCTAGGAAAGTAGCCTGCGCCGTACTTAGCGTCGTAGTAGATTCTGCAGTTATCCTTGTAGCAGAATGTCCAATGCAAGTAGTCGTGAGGAATAGGTCCCGGACCCGTAGGCACGTTCTTCGTGTACCATTCATCCTCAACTGGTCTATCCTTGCTTGCATCTTCCCAGGCTCGGTTCTTTCCTTTGGCCTCTAGGGGGTTTCCTTGCTTAGATAGGTGCCTATAGCAGTTTTTCACCTAGCATTCCTTGTTCTCGAGGAACCCGTGCCAATCGGCTTCAACTTGCTTGCCAGCGGCCTTCCGTTAACCTTTGTGAAAGCGGCATTGTAGGTCACAATCCATCCAGTGTTTTGTCTGATGTTCGGGGGTACGCCATTGCGGTACTTAAGGTTCTGCGGGTACTTCCGCTAGATCTTCTAGTTCCTCGAAGTATAGTTGCTGCTCAAAGGCTTCTTGTATCGCTTCCTCAGCTTCGCTGCCAGAAACGGCGATTCTTCCTTTGTAGACGCATTCGTTCGCTAGGTGCGTATTCCATCCGCATTTCCAACACTGTTGGTTTTGTAGGCGTTGTCGTACCGTGGTTACATCGACTTGTAAGTCGGTTAGCTGGACTTCGTCCCATGCCGTGACTTCTTTGGCTTCGACTGCTCGGGGGAGGAGCTCATACGTGGCGTTATCCAACAGCCGAGCTTCCTCATACAGTTCCATGTCGCTGACGTCGCTGTCAGTGGACTGTTCCTGGGGGTAGGGCGTGCCCTGTCTGATTATCCCGATCTTAACGGCTCCCTGTCGTCCCTTGTCTTTCTCTAGGCAGTCTCTGCGGAAGTGTCCTTCCTTTCCGCATCGGAGACATGCTTTGTTGTCGTAGCGTTTCTAACGCTCTTCCTTAGAAAGTCCGTCGTTAAACTTCCTTCTAGGCTTACGATCCTTGGCTTGTACTTGATCAGTCATAATCACGTCTCCTTCCTTATCAATCCAAATGTTCCAGCGGAACCTCTTCGTGTTGGCGGGAACGAAGCTGTCTCGAGTCTTCTGTTAATAGCGTTCCTGCAATCTATTGTCGATGCGGGTAGCCAGTTCTACTAGCGAGTGTAGATCCGCTGGCTTGTCGTAATGTACTAAGCCGTCCTTGATCGTTTCCTTCAGACCGTTCTCGTATACCGTTCGAAGCGCTGCATCGTCCCAGTCGATACGCGACTGCAACTGCTTGAACTCGGCAGTGTACGAGGATACTGACTTGGTCTGCTTCAGGCGCGTGATTGCTTTTTCCGCCTGGTTCTGAGCATCCACTTCCCCAAAGATGCGTCCCATCTCTTCTCTAAAATTAGTCCAGCTCGTGAAGAGGTGTTGTGTTTCTGCCTTGGTACCTCCCCTAACGGGATTCTTAAGGTAGTCCTCCACGTAAGGCTGCATCCAGCTAGCTGCTTTCCCTTTCATGTGCATGCTGGCCATAATGATCTTTCCTTGATCATCAGGTGCGCCGTTGAACTCGCAGAACAGTTCGATGTTCGTGAGGAACGAGCGGAGTTCGGTACGGCTGCCGTCGTACTTTTCCAGGGCTGCTATCTTGGGTGGTAGTTTAGGGCGCTCGTTAGGCGTGGCTATGACTTGTGCCGTGAGCTGGTTCACTAGCTCCATCAGGGCGGTAGTCTGCCTTGCCTGAGCCCTAAGCTGGCGCTTAAGATCCTTGACTGACTCTGTCTGGTTGTTGTCTTCATCTTCAGACTCAGAGTTCTCGAGCATTTCATCGTCGGCAGGCGGGTAGGTCCCACTGGGGCCTGGCACCGCGGCTGGCGTAGCCGGTGCGTGTCTTCCGTTGGCTGCTGCTGACATGATGGCTTTTGATCTTTTCGAAGCGTACTGTTAGTGAATACCTTCCACAGAGTCCGTGGGTGGTCAAAGTGTTATACGGGGTTCGGCGATACTTCTCTGTTCCTGGTCCGTACTAAGGCAGGCGAGGTATTGTATGGCGGTAGGCCCGTAGAGTTGTCTGGCGACTAAGTGGGATAGTAGGTATTCGAGTAAAGACAATTCAATTCTATATAAACGATAGAATAACTAGTTGGCAATCTGTGTAAGAGATGAACTATTTGAGTTGACCACAACGAGTGTAATAATGAAATCCGTCCATCCTATATACTCATTGCAATCTGTTCCTGTCCTCCCCGGCTTCCCTCTCGTAAGGGAGGTTTGGGAGGACCGTGGCCTCCTGATCCCTATTGGCCTCCCGGAGGCCCTGTCTTGGCGGGATGCCAGTCACGTGATCAGCGCCCCGCGTTGATCATTACCTTCTGACGTGGTCGTCGGTTGGCGTTCAGCCCCGACTCCTTCATCAAGGGTGGAGTTCCTTTTGTTGCTTGTAACACTATATAGGTTGTCTAGTAATTTGTATAGAAAAAAGTTATTAAAGTTAACTAAAGGTAAAGATAATCTAATTCTATAAAAATAGAATAACTAGTTAACAATCTATGTAAGAGATAAACTATTTAAGTTAACTATAATAAGTATAATAATAAGATCTAACATATTCTTATACCTATTACTTAAGGTCCTAATATCTGTAATATCTCGTATACCCTCTAGTATCCCTAGATTCCCTAGATATTTTAATATCTCTAGATATCTTAATATCTCTAGATGTTGTAGTATCTGCCTTCTTAGCGAGATGTCTATCCTTAGTAAGATACTAGTTTACATAATTAGCGCGCCCTACGTAGATTGTTTCCTTTTAACGTAGACGTAGTTAACCTTCTAACCTACCTTCTATATTAAGGAGAGAATCCTTTGTATTACCTATAATACTACGTAGGCGTTAGGTTTAGTAAGTCTATTACTCCTTGCGTATATAAAACGCGTGTTTAATTAACTATTAACGCTAAAGATATAATAGTACGTTAAGCTATTAGTTGCGTATTTAATACGCGACTAAGAATTAGTTAAAAATAAATTACCTAATATAATTAGGTTTGTGTATAATTCTATAACAAAGAAGTTTATATAAACTTTAATCTAACCTATAATAATAGGGACTCCCTAGATAATACCTATAAAGCTCGCTACACTACTATTCGCTATAACTATCTAAGTAGCCTTTATACTATTTAGTAGAGAAGTAATTAGTAGTATAGCCTTCTTTACTACTTTTCTTTTAATAGTATTTAGCTCTATACCTAAGTCTAAGAGAGTAAGGAATAAACTACCCTAAATATCTATTAGTACCTTTAGGTAATCCCGCTAGAGGTGCTTAATACCTATTAGTTAGTTATAGGGTTTCTAATTATCCTTTAAGTAATTATAATCCTCTTCCTTAATATTATTATACCTAGTTCCTAGATTAGTAATAACATGCTACTATACGTAGCTTATTTCTAGATCTATCTAATACTCCGCCCTAAGTCTCTAATACTTAATAACTTAACTATTCTTAGCTTCTACTAACACGTAGTTAGGGAGCGTACTTAAAGTAAGTACGCTAATCTCTTCTTAGGCGCCTTCTTTAGCTAAGTTAATTTTAAACTTCTTAAACTCCTTATTAGTATAGCTTAAGCTAAATAGCGTTTTGCGCACTTTAGGCGTGTTTTCTAGTAGGACTCTAATCTAAAAAGGCACTTTTGTATTAAGAATATTCCTAATTACTAATTAGGTATTAGGCTTAAACTTATTAACTATCTTACGTTTCCTAGGCTACTTTTTACTAGGTCTATCCTTGTTCTTTTTAATTAGTAGCTAAGAATTATATATATCTACTTCCTAATCTATAGTATCCTTAGGTTCCTTAAGCTAGACTATTTAGTCTTTATTAATAGCTCTTAAAAGCCCTTTAGACTAGCTCTTGTAACCTTTAAGGTATAGAATATGTTTACTACTTAGCCTTTAAAGAATAGACTTAGGTATTAGCTTTTAAATCTTATCTTACGTAGAGTTACCTTTCTAAGCTTCTATAGAAACATAAGTAATTATTATAAAGGCGTTAGTATTATATTCCCTATATAAACCTACGTAAGGCTTAAAGTCTAATTTGTTTTTAGTAAAGATATTTAATAGCTTCTAGAACTAATTAACTTCTTCCTCCTAGAGGCATCCTAGCAAGTTAGGTACTAGCTAAATAGATATCGCGTTGTTTTTAACTATAGTAACTATAAGCTTGTTCTTAAATAGTAATATAACTATAAGTAGGTTAATATCCTATTTAAGAAATTTCCTCTTAATCTAAGCTGTAATATTCTCTCCCTAGAGTTACTAACTAAGATTTAGTACGCGTCCTTATAGGTTTTCCTCTATTCCTTAGTAGAGGATATTCCTATTATTAAGGTGTACCTAGCCTTTATTTATAAACGCTCTAAGAGTAAGGTATTTATTCTTCTAGTAAGTAGACTTATTGTATACCTAATAGTTTATACTAGTATTATAGAACTAACTTTAGCTCCTATCTTAGCTCTAAGCACTATTACTGTATAACTAATTACTATTTAGCTAATAGCTTTAGTACTACTATAGGTAATACTAATTTACCTATTAAGGGGCCTTTATATTCTAGGTTAGAAAGGTTCTACTCTAACTTACCCTTTTAGTAGTTCTTTAGTCTACCTTTATATAAATAGCTAAGTTACTTATTAGCTTAGTTTCTTAGTTAGTCTACTATACTCTTTATAGCTTAAGCTCTAAATTTGCCTAATTAATCTTTAGATTAAGTATTTTATTAACTAGTTCGTCTACCTCTATATTAGTAGGAGCCTTACTAGGGGGAGACTAGGTCATCTTATACTTATAATTATTATTATAAAGGGGGTAATTAAGCTTTAGTAGCTAAAATACTAGGTTCTACATAGTAGGCGTAGTAAGTATAGCTAGTAGAGTAGAAGTAGTATACTAAAAGGCTTTTAGCACTAATAGGGTAAACTTAACCTCTAGAGTTATTTCCTTAATTACTTTAGATAGATTAAGTATACAAGCTTCCTCTTCTACCTTAAGCCTTATAGTTAGGTAGTTACTAATCTTCTTATAGCTAAAGGACTTAGAGCTATTAGTCTAAAGGGAGAACTTCTCTAGTACCTTAGTTATATACCTAAGAGGTAATCCCTTTACTAGATAGAATCTACGCCTTTCCTTATTAATTATAGTAGCTTTAATATACTATTTACTACAAATCTAGAACTCCTATAAGTATTCCTTAATATTTAGGTTAGAACGTGCTTAGCACTATAAAAGCTAGAGTTTAAAATACTCTATACAAGCCTCCTACTAATCCTTATTATTAGTTCTAAAAAGCTTTCTAAGTATATTATAGAAGTCCTTTTAGCTCTTATTAACTAATACCTTTGCGTATAGATCTAAGAATTAAATAATAAACTACTATTTTAGTTTATAATAAGCTAAAAGACATTTAATTATTATTTTCTTAGTAAACTTATAGTACTTAGATATATCCTTAAAACGCTCTAGGAAAATAGTAACGTTAGACCTATTAAAGACTAGCATAGTCTTTATAGGATAAGGTAGAAGCTATATAGTAAGCGTAGGGCTATAGCTTCTAAGCTACTAAAGAGACGTAGCTATTTCTTTAAAGGATCTTTGTTATATCCGCATCCTAAGGTTAGCTAATAGGACTTTCCTAGGCTATAGACGCCTCTAGCGTAATTCTAGAAATAGTAGAACTCTCTAAGTTAGTTATAGTAGTCTTTGTTATTTCTAATTACTTAGCTTTAACTAAGGGTGTAGCTTATTCTATACTATAGGCTTTTAAAGGCTATTTAGTAATTAATTAGTTTTTCTTACCTAGCTTGTGCTTTATAAGATAGCTCTTGCTTATTCGCGTAATATATATAATAAGGATATAAAGAAACACTACTAAGAGTATTAATACTATGTATAGTAAAGACTACTATTTGCTTTTTACGTTCTTTTACTACTAATTATTATTCCAAAGGAGAGTTATTACTCTTCTTTTTATATACTCTAATATATTTTCTATGCTTTCCTTATTCTCTTAAGGACAGGTGTCCTTCTAACTACTTATTCTTAGTTCCTTAGTTAATTTTGTATTACTATTATACTAAGTAGGTATAGTATAATAAATCTATATAGCTTCTTCCTTACTAGTACCCCTTTAGGCAGCTTCTTAAAGCCTAATTACGATAATTCTAGCTTTATAGACCTTTCTTCGCGCCTAATAGCGCAGTAATAGTCTTATTATAATTTTACTCTTATATACTTTAGTAATTTAATTAGTAGTTACTAATTCCTTTAGGGGTTTTCTATAACGCCTACTTTCTAATATACTATCTCTTTTGCTATCTTTTTTTTATTTACTAAACGTTATTTAGTATACTTATACTATATTATTTCTCTCTATTACTCTATCTTACCTATTCTTGTTCCTATATAATCTTATAATCTCTTTCTTATCTAAGGCTATAGAACTACGTATTCTATAAAGCCTTTAGAGTATGTTTTGTACGCGAAATAGTAGACGCGCAGCCCTTCCTAAAGTTAGAAAGCTATAAGGTTAGAGTTTTAATTAGTTACTATATATAGTAGAGTATTTAGCGTAATACTAAATACCCTATAGAAACATGTACTTAATATAAATATATATATTAGTTATTATGTATATTATCTATAGGTTATTAGTTTCTTATTATTGTTAGTTCTATCTAATATCTGTTTTTTATCTCTAATCTTGCTCCTAGGTCTAATTAGCCTTTAGGCCCTTAGTAGTACTAGTTGCTTAACTATACTAGAAAAGCACTTAGTCTTTATTACTTTATTTTCTTCTAGCTAGACTAACAACAATATAGGGCTTACCTAGATTAAGAAGGTATTTAATTAGGAAACTAGATAGAAAGCTTAATTAGGATACTAGTTACTACTCCTTAATAGGTATAGATCCTATATAACTATAGATTTTATTAATTACTACAATAAAAATAAAATACTATTAGGTGTATTTCTACCTTATTTAACCTAGACGCTTTAACTACTTAATATTAGGATGTTTAGTTCCCTATTAACTACCTATTTATCTAAGCTTTTATCCTACCTTTATAGAAGCTAGGGGCTAGTTCTAGTACGTAAAGGAGACTTCTTCTATCTATTCTAGTAAGCTCAGACTACCTCCGTTACCCCTAGGCTTATTAGAAGCTTATTTAAATTAACTAAGATATTACTACCTAACCTAGAAGTTATCCTCTAGAGGTATAATAATAAAGCTTCTAATAGTAAATTAGCGCTTAGTAGGGACAACTAGATTAAGATAGAATTACTTATTTACTATTCTATATAGGATTATAATAGCAAGGAAGTAAAAAAGCTTTATAGAAGCCTTTACTATATCTTAGCTTAAAATAGTATCCTTTATAGAGAAATTAGGGGCTTAAAGGAGGCTCTCCTAATTAAGAAGAAGTACTAGAAGAAGAGCTATTAGCTAAAGCGTAATAACTATAAGGAGTATTATAGTAGAGCTATTTTGTAGTCTTCTAAGCGCGTACAATAAGTTTATAAAGATAAAATAAAATAATAATAATAGAAATAATAAGAACAACTACAAAAAGCTAAGGTACCTTACTTAATAGAGTAAGCTTAATTATACAAACTTTAACAAGCTTAAGAGAAGCGTATTAAGAAAGAAAGACTTAAGGAGGTAAAGGAGAAGGAGAGAGCTAAGAAAGTAGCTTAAAAAGAACTCTAGAAATAAGCTTATAACGCCTAAAAAGCTATATAACTATTCTAAAAAGGTAAGAGGAAGGTATTAAGAAGCTCTCCTTAGTAGAAGAAGCGTTAGAAACGTGTTATTATTAATCTATTATATATAGAACCTAAGAAGGCTGCGCTAGCTCTACTAGCGCGCACCTTACGCTTAGGCTGTAACGTTACCCTACTAGCAAAATATAGATAGATAGATAGTTTTGTATATATCTATAGATTACTCTACTAAGAAATCTCGTAATAATAGCTATTATTAGTAGTTATACAGCTTTATCTTTCTACCTATCTAATGTTGGTGGGGTAGTTTATTACGCGACCATGTTCATTGCGCGCACAGACACGGTAATGTCGCCTCTCTAACCAAAACCATCAACGAACTGCCACCATAGCTACATGAAGGATCACGGGCCCATTAGTAGTCAGAGAAACATGGTCGCGGAGATACATATGCATTCTTTGCCCAGTTGTGACGGGAAACGCGACGCGTATGCGTGTCTTCAGCTCATGGGGCACTAGCAATGGACTCGTGCCCATTCCCGACCGAGCTCTGCCCAAATGTGATGGCTAGCGGATGCGCTAAACCTGTCTCCCCACCTCCTCAATTCTGTCAACCATCACATCCTTGTATGCGGAGAGTCGTGACAATATCCTGCAAGATGTGAAACTATTGTTAAGATTCAAATGGGCTGAACTTCTTACGTTTCTTCCATGTCCGCTCTTCCCCGCACCGCTATGCCAGCACCGACAGCAGCTTCTGCAACGACTCGACGCAAAGCGACTACTGACAAGCTGGCACCACGGAAGCGTGCACCTATCGCTTGTCAATTTTGTCGACTTCGCAAAACGAGATGTGACGGTGTCAAGCCTGTTTGTGGCTTTTGTAAACATCACGAAGCACAATGTGTCTGGGGCGTGGCAACCAACGAGGTTGCGAGCACGCCTGCCGAGAAGGAGATACTTCAACGCCTGGATGAGCTGAAAGACCTGTTGTCGGACGTAAGACAAACAGCTTCGTCTGTCGCCGAGCCCCAATACAGTACCCCAACTCCACAAACACAAGAACGGCCAGCTACGCCCATCACTGCAGCTTCGCAAAATACCACTTTAGATCCATCGGCGAACTTAGCTTCACCATTTACACACACGCGATGTGAGAGGGTCCTGGCATGGCCCATCTTCCAGAGCGTGGTTGACCCAGAAGATGTTGCTGTCGAATCATTCGTGCTAGAGTGTGAAGCTTCAGTGGCGCTTGAAGACGCCATGTCTATAACATCGCCCGAGACTTTCTCGGACGCCCCAGTTGCCGGCTCGAATGTTCGGAATGGCCAGTTATTGCCGCTTTGCCGCAAGTTTTTGGACCACGTGCATCCTAGAAACCCGATGCTTGATGAGGCGCAGCTTATCCGATACGCTAAGCATGTTGCTGAGTACGGCCTGGACTGGGATGGACCTTCGTGTCTTGTCGTATGTAGACGATCATGTGTCACGTTTTAACTCGGACTGACCAGCTGTACAGTTAGTTGCATGCGCCCTCGCTTGTTACACTGCACCTTGGGAACGCAGCGATCTCAATTACCGTCCGTCTGCAGACTCAGTAACCGAAGATGCTGCATCTGCCCAAGCCTACTACTTTGCTGCTAAGCAACGGTTTGGTCTCCTTGGGTGGTCTTTGGTGGATATTCATTGCCTTTTCTTCGCATCGGTATACGAGAAGTATGCACTAAACCCTCTACAAGCCTGGTTCTATGTTCAACAAGCCTCTACACGCTTGCAGGCGCACTTGAAGCGCCAGACAAACATCTTGCGTTCCGAAAGTCGTACCGTGCGGTCAGACGAACTCATGCAGCGTGTATTCTGGTCTGTCTACAAAGCCGAGCACGAATTGCTCCCTGAACTCCCTTTCCGATCCAGTGGTATAGAGATCTTTACACGAACCGACTCCATGTTTCCCTCGCCTCCAGCTTTCGAGACGAAAAGCGATGGTGTCTCTACGTCCGATAAGCAGGACCCTAGGTTCAAGGAACGAAGCTGGGCATTTTATCTAGCTGAGATTTCTATCCGGCGCACAATAACCGACACTATATTTACCCTCTACCGTAGGGGCGAGAGCTACTGGCTTAATCATATTGAGTCGCTAGGACGTCAATGCAAAGATTCCGAAGAACATATCCAGTTATGGCACTCGCACCTTCCGCCGTCAGTCCAATTCGATCCCGACGGGAACCCCGACAATGAGCTTGCATTCTTTCTGAAGGGTCGCTTCTTTTCGTGGCGGGGCTATTTATTCCGGCCCGTGCTATACTATGTCCTTCACCGTCCTTCTCAGCAGGCCTTGACGCCACAAATTTTGGCTTGCGCCCGGAAGCTCGTTGATGTGAGCGCGGAAAGCATCATCCATTACAATCAGCATCACCGGCATGGTGGAACTTGGTTCGTCTGCCGACTGACCTTTACCTCGGCACTTCTGCTACTAAGTGTGGTGATCAAAGCCGACGTCGACGTTCTTCCACCGGCAAATTGGGATACGCTCATCGTCCTGTCTATTTCAATTCTACAAAGGTGGGAAGCCCAGTCCGCCGACATTCGGAGAATGCGCATAATTTTGGAGCAGCTTTATACTGTAGTCTGCCGCCATACAACCACGCCTACATACCAAGCTTAGAGCCATGGCGGCAAAGGGAGCTTCTGCTGTACGTTGTTACCAGTGCAGCCTTCTGCGACATGATCATGCATGCGACACTTCCAGGTAGTTGACCAACAATATCACGGCTGATCAAACATTAGCTTGCCGATGCGCAATGAAGAGAGATTGGGCTTCTTTGTATTCATTTCTGGTTATTTAACAGTACTTGACGTATTTAAACTCGTGGCCATAATCGAACATGCCAGTCTCAGCGTAATACGTTTCCCAATGCGCGACCATCTCCTCGAGCTTTTTCGGTTCCTTCGCTGCCAAGTCGTGTATCTCTCCTGGATCCTCTGCAAGATTGTACAGTTCCCATTGCTCTCGGCCGCGAGGCGCCGTCATCCACAGCTGGAGATGGTCAGTGCACTTCTGTAAAGGAATTCTTTTGTACTCACAGCTTTCCAAGGCCCCTTTCGAATTGCCCGAAGACCGAACAGCTCCCAACCAGTGATCTCTTCGTTTTCGTCATGGAAACCAGGTTGGCTACCCTTCAAGTGAGGTACCCATGTAGCGCCTCTTACCGGCACCACCTCTCGACCCCTAAAAGTGCTACCGGGTGGCTTGACACCCGCCAGATCCAACACCGTTGGCAGAATATCCATGACTGTACAGAAAGAGTCTGTGAACGATCCAGCGAGCAAAGACTTACCACCCTCGTGCGACGGAGGGTAGCGTATCAGACATGGACAACGTATACCGCCCTCTGTAATCCAAGTTTTGAAGCCTCTCGAAGGTGCCATTGACGCCGAGGCCCACTCAGTGCCGTACCATATGAAGCTGTTACCAGCACCCATATTCTCTAAACTGTTATCATAGTACCTGTCGATGATCTTGTTGACTGTGCCAACGGTACCCATCAGTGGGAGGGCCTCGAGCATTGCACCCTCGGCACCATTGTCAGACATGAAGAGTATGAAAGTGTTGTCTAGCTCGCCGCTCTTCTCAAGATGGTCTATTACCCGACCAATATTCTCGTCGATGGATTCAACCATAGCAGCGTACACCTCCATCTTCCGCGCGGACTCGGCGCGCTCTTGTGCGCTCATTTTATCCCACTCATCCCTAGGCATAGGTGCGGGATCCACGTCGGCCTTGACGATACCCAAGTCGACCAACTTCTGAAGTCGCTTGGTGCGAATTGCACCCGGGCCGTCGTCGTACCTTCCCTTGTACTTCTCGATCAGGTTTCGCGGCGCTTGTAAGGGCCAGTGAGGCGCAGTAAAAGGCAGGTAAGCAAAAAACGGCTTTTCTTTGTCCTTTTCGTCGTCGAGGTAGTTGATCAATTCGTCCGTGAATGAAGTTGTTGAATAAAAGTCTGCTGGAACGTCGCTCGGGTCGGTTCGGTCGAGGTACTTGTCGTCGCGCATCCAAAATTTGTCTGCATACATTGGGGTGAAGATGGCATCCTTGGGATTGTCCAGTTGGGGTTCCCAGTTGTAGTGGTTACCGCAACCAGAAAGGAACACGAAAGAATCGTCAAAACCGCGCGCGTTAGGAGAAGTCTCTTTGGTAAGGCCGAGATGCCTGCGTAGTGAGCCAATGCCGTTGCCTGGCGCATTTATCAGACTTACCACTTCCCACTCATGATCGTACGGTATCCGGCATCTTGTAGGATCTCACTCAACGCAGCAACACGGAAGTTGAGATAGCCTTCGTAGCCAGGTTTTCCTTCGTAGTTCTGCTTGACCGCCATATGTTCCACCAGCTGCCCAAGGCCTGCAATATGGTTGTCGGTGCCTGATAGCAACATTGACCTTGTTGGCGAGCATGCTGATGCAGTATGAAAGTTCGTCAGGCGGACACCTGTTTCCGCGATCTTTTGAAGGTTGGGCGTATTGATCTCACCGCCAAAGGGCGAGATATCGCTGTATCCTAGGATATGTCAACACGGTGTACATGACATCGTTAGATTTACACAAACCTAGATCGTCTGCAACGACGATGAGGAAGTTTGGGCGCTTCTGTGTTGGTATGGAACCCATGATTGATGTGGTGCGGAGTATTCCTGGACGCGCTCTGGATGGGCGACCACACAATCAAAAGATACCAAGAACATCCTCGGCCGTTGTTCGAAGAATAGGCCCAGAGTTCAAGCGGGAGTTAACGCGCGCTCATGCAGCCCAGATATTATGGGCTCTAGCCTGTTGTGGTACCGATCTGCACATCTTCGTTCTTCCCCGTCGACGACCCGCGAATCCGCTAGCGCAGTTTTCATCCCCGTCCATCCCCGTTATCTTCTGACAGCTGCTGACTCATGTGCATCGGAACACAGACCTTGGCTTTCCCTTCGTGTCGACTTCTTTCCCCAGATCGTACCGTGAGACCTGGGGTAATAGTGGGTGGCTGGATGACGCTATCCTAGCCCACTCTGCCGCGCCAAAGCCTGCCACCGAGTAACGATACCCGCGATATCCCTTGGACGTGCGCACCCACTGTATAAGTATCCTTATGCGGTGCTGCGATACCGATTCTGCGGTTTTTATCGTTCCTTAATTGTTGCCAACCACACTCGAGTCTGACATTCTGGTATCTCGTCAACATGCCCGTCACCGATGGCAGAGATGGCGTCTTCACGAAGATGTCACGATGTTTCAATGGCCGACTCGCATACTCTGTTGGAATTATTGCTCTGAGCCAGCTCAATTTTGGCCTCGACCAAGGCGTGTTCAACAATACCCAGGCAATGACGCCATTCGCTCGTAGGTTTGGTGTATTCAACGAGAAGACTCAAACGTAAATGCACCCAACAACTCCCCAGATGACATGATAACGAAGAGCAGCTATGAGCTTGAAACCTACTATCTCTCCCTATTGAGCAGTCTCACCTATATCGGCTTCACCTTCGGTCTTATTACGGGCAATATCCTCAGTGCCAAGATTGGACGGAAGAAGTGCTTCATGATAATGTGCTTTTGGGCCATCCTGGGCGCGGTCATCTGCATAACCACGACGACGAACAAATGGCAGATGGTAGTCGGACGTATCATCTCGTATGTCTATATCGGCATGGAACTGGCGCTTGTGCCCGTAACACAGTCCGAGCTCGTCCCAGCACCAGTACGAGGTGCCACCGTCGGTACATATCAGTCTGCGCTGCTGATCGGTCAGCTCATTGCGTCACTGATATGCCGAGGCACTGGCGATATCGATGACGACCGGTCCTGGCGCATTCCACTTGGCATACTGTTCATCATTCCAACTATTATGCTATGCACCGTGTGGTACATACCTGAGAGTCCGCGCTGGCTGCTGCAAAAGGATAGACGTGAAGAGGCTATAACAAACTTGCGCTTATTGCGCCAGGGCAAGTTCACTGAAGAGGAGATTCAACAAGAATATCGCGAATTTCAGGGCACATTGAATGTGACGGCTGAGAAGGGAAGGTTTATCGAGCTATTCCAAGGAAGTAAGTACCACCAAAAAGCAGTATGATGTCTATACGGCGTCTTGCTCGCAAGTATCTCGTGGTTCAACAAAGACTGACGCGATTTATAGCCAATCTAAAACGCACACTCATCGTCCTGGGCGTGAATATATTCCTGCAGTTGACGGGGCAAAACTTTGTCTCGGTCTATGGCGCCATCTTCATCAAGAGCATAGGCGTCATCAACCCGTTCACCATGACCTCTATCAATACTGCCGTATCTATTGTATTTGTTCTGTTATGCCAGTTCGCGACGGACAGGACTGGTCGCGTGTATGTTATAGAACATCTCCTCCGCTATCGCCATCTACTAACACAATACCGTTAGGCCCCTAATGGTTGCTGGCGCAATTGTTCAATGCGGTGGCCTTATGACCATGGGCGGCCTTGGAACAGTCGCCAGTCCTTCCTACTCAGTCAGAGCTGCTATCGTAAGCATGGTAACCGTCTTCGGCGTCGGCTTCCAACTCGGCTGGGCACCTCTTTCGCATGTCGTGGCCGCAGAGATCCCAACTCAGCGCCTCCGCGACACAACTTATGCGCTCGGCTCCGTCTTTAACATTGCCATTCAATTCGCCGTTTCGTTCTCCATCCCCTACCTACTCAACGAGCCGTATGCAGGGCTAGGGAGCAAAGTGGGGTTCATATTCGGTGCGACAGCAGCGTGTGCCGTGCTGTTTACCTGGTTCTGCATTCCTGAATGTAGTGGGAAAACACTTGAGGAGATTGATGAGTTGTTCCTAGAGGGCGTGCCGGTGAGGAAGTTTGGAAAGACTAGAGTGGCTGTATCGACTACGCGGTATGTGGGCGATGAGAAGCAGTGTGATATGAAGATTGAATCTGTTAAGGTGTAGATAGATGCGCGTCGCAAACCTTGACGTAGTAACTTCCTAATTAGCAAACGCAAACTCTGGATGTTTTGTTGTCTGTTGTCTGTTGGATGGTTGTGCAGGCATCTGAGAAACGGTACAATACTTCTCTTCAACGCTATTCACGATTCAGTAATGACTATCTAGTGGCCATCTAGCCACAGTATGTCGATGCCAAACAGCCACCCCGTCTTCACCACGTCTCCTAACCCACTGAAGTTTCAGCTTGGTTAAATTTCCTCGCCATTTTAGTCGCAGCACAGGGCACGGAGGTACTCCAGTGAACATACTACTGAGCCCGCATCGACCTAGCAGAGATCAAATTGGTGCAGCTAGGAATAGAAGCACGAACCGCCAGTAAGGAATCGCTAGGAAGACAGACAGATACCGCAAAACCCATAAAATTCACGATTACGACGAGATTCTATCTTAATTACGAGAACCTGGTCATCAAAGCTTGGGAGAATGACTTGAACATGCTTCCTGAGTTGCAAGTGATACCTGTCGTAATGCAGAATACGCTCGAAAGGCCCAACGTGCCCAAAGCGATTGGGACGTTGACGCCATTACTAATTCCGTTCATCCGAGCTGCTGTGGAGATTAATGATAGGGTGCGGGTGTTTGAGTCGAAGTTGTTAGGTATCTTAGAGAAGGTTGATGAGGGGCTTGCTGTTGCGACTGTGGCTGTTATGCGCGCCAAGTATTCGAAGGCGGATAAGCCTGCGCAAGAGAGATGAAGCCAGTTGGTTATCTGACTATGGGCAAGAACCTGGTGGGTAAGCAAGAGTAAGGTCGCTTATCATGAGTCTTCTAATCATAAAGTCAATGTCGATAGGCGCTAATCAGTGCCTGTCCAGTCGCTTGCGCCGTCTAGTCTGTAATTCATCTTGATCTATGCCCATCCAATTCTATAAAGATTATATCCACTCTCATCACCTCGTCCAATACCCCTCCTCTTCTCCACGAACTCTGTCTCTAATATCTGGAATGACAAGCCATCATCTCTCTTTGGACACAAATCAGGGACAAAAGCGGCTTCAACAGTATCGGGAATGCCTTCAAACTTTCCAGTTTTACGCACCGTGACCATTAGCCAGAAAGTTCCGTTTGGAGTAAGGAGGTGGGCTGCACAGTCACGGAGCCAGGCGGCGTGCTCAGGAGCGTAGACAACATCTGAGGCGATAAGGAGATTGGATGCCGATTTCATGCGTGCAGGAGGTTGGGCCCAATCTAATATCGCAGTGTCCACAGGCGGTTCGTCATATAGACTCGAAGGGAAGTTGGTATCGATGTTCGCGTTGCAATTCTCCAGAACTGCAGGGTGGTAGTCAGTCGCTGTAATGCTGACAGGTGCAACACCAATCGCAAGAAGTAGTTTTGCGACCGCTAAGCTCACAAGCCCTGTGCCAGCACCAAGCTCAACAACTTCTTGCCTGTCCGCAGCACTATCTTGGGTCAATCCAAAGCGATTTGGATCTGCGCACATCATGCTACTGAGTATGATGCTGGCGCCCCAGGATTGAAGTCCGACGGCTGTATGGTCTGTACTCGATAGTGGCGCATCATTCAGTGTGACCTGAACAGGCTCTCCAGTCGATGTGAGGAAGGAGAAGTTTCGTGTCAGCGCCTCTTCCTTCTCATCAACGGACCCAAACAGGCTTGACAGAACGAAGCCGGCATCATCTACAAGTCTTTCTCGCACCTCATCTTCGATTTCCATCTCTTCCGAACGCGCAAGGAGCGAGTTCAGCCATTGGGTAGCGAAAGTGCGCTCGAACGGGTCGGCGCGGATGGCTGCTATCACCTCTTCGGGCGTGGCATCGTTGTCGTCATCTTCGCCTCCGTCTTGAGAGGCATAACCAGAATCCACAGGTTCTGGTGGTGATGCAATGGAAGTACGCTCTCGTTTGGATGCCGGGTGTGCGATGGCAATCGGAAGGCGTACTGGACAGTACAACGCCTGCAGATTCCTGAGTGCTGCGAAAACCTGATCCTCAGATGCCGACAGTAGCGAACGGATAGGTGGTAAACTGCTTGATGGTGGCAGATAACTGCCTACAAAGCTAACACTCATCTGGAGTCTCGCTAATGAAAGAACAGACCAAGGAACGCACACAAGGGAAAGGAACGTGGAGAGAAGAAAGCAAAGAACTGGAGAAGACGTGGAGACAGGGTCCGACCACACATATAGAAGCGAAAACAAGGGACAATTTGACAATACTTAGTTTAGCCTCACGCTCGGGCGAAGTCGTGACATCTAGAACTTTTCACCGCCTATCGGTTGGCATCGTGGGCGCGTTTATGGGAGTGGATGCAAGTGCGAATGCTGAGCTTGCTTCATGGTATTTGTATGGCCTCGGTTACAGCATCGGGCGCATACAGCATGTACAGATCTTAGACCACATTACAGAAAATCGTGCCTGTGAATCTATGCTTTTTGCGTGGGATGACAATTGCCACGTGGGTCGCTAAGCGGAGCCTCATCGACGCTATTCGTAAAGAGGCCTAGTGTCAATCTCTGCAGATTTAATCGTCCAAGATCCAATCTTCGGTCAACACCGGCAAGCTTGAGTCGCGCCAACAAAAATGACTGTGAAACATCTTGGTATACCCTATCTGGTATCTCTCCAGGGACACGTTGATTATAGCACTAGTGGCTTGGGATCGCTTTGCGCGGTATGGTGCCCAAGCTGCTCAGCCTCCGATAGCACAGTTGCTCACGATCATGTTCTTTGCTTATTTCGACAGAGCATGGAAGCTATCCGTGCAGCTGTCGCCCACTGCCCTCATCCATGACGCCTTGGTCGTTGCGCTAGCTACGTCTTGGTAGGCATTTTCTCTTGTACCTAGGTATCTAGGTAAGTCCAATGTCAGCAAACTGTGTGCTTCACGCAGTCGAGTAGGTAGTTGTGAACATACCCGGGAATACTATCAGAAAGATATCTGTGAATGCCAGATCGTCGTTTCCGATTGGTCTGTCGCGACGACGGCTATCTTCATTACAGTCCGACCAGGTGGAGAAGAAGTGCTAATTCGCATACCCCAAGCAGTGACCTTATTACACCCTTTCGCTGGAATCATCACTCCTTCAAGTTCTCGCTCACGGAAAGGCCCAGCATGTACCTCCTTCTTCACTATGTCAAAACATGAGTGAACGATGCTTTTGGTGAACAGAGGCTACACTTTCTTCGTTCCCATATCGCAAAGCAAGATCCGTTCTGGGGCTACGAAACCCGGCCTATAAAGCGTAATCCTTATTCTGCGCCTGTACTGTTATGTACTACCCAATCTGGGTTCGTGAGGCCATCTAGAGCTCCGGAACTTCGTTATTGATCCCTTTTGGTTTATGGTGTCTTGATAAGTCGAGCAGATTGTGATTACGCAGTGCATCTGCTTACTTGTGCTTGATGTCGTCGCCGCTTAGACATGCCATCTAATCGATTGCTGGCAGTGGGTCTTATAGGGATATGTTGAGAACACTTAGATAAACAACTCGAATTTCAATGAAGTTAGGAGGAAAGGGTGTGGTTGAGGGAGACGGTAATTGAGCCGGCCTAATACCTTAGTAAGTTTAATGAAGAACTATAATGCGTCGACAGGCATGCGATAAGTTGCGTGATGTTAGAAAGAGGGGAACCGCTCACTTCGAACCTATCTTATCATCAAAGCGCAGTGATCGGCGTTGGCGAAGACTTATTCGGAGACGAATACTTTACTGCTACTAATGGGCAAACTACTGGCGATGGGACGAAGCATTTTAGTAGGGGCTGGCTCCAGAAGTGGGGCATGGGCTAGAGATGGGTAAAGCAGGCAGGAGGGTTCCGGCGCGAACATCCGATGTCCGGACCTAAACTCGCCCCACCAACGAAATCTTATCAGATCGATATGATGCTGAACACATAGTAGCCAGCGAGTCTTAAATTCGATCAGAACACTGCGCCCTTCTTGTTGGAAGTATTTGCGGTTGTCATGGCTACAGGAAAGAACCTACGAATAGGCGTTGACGTTGGCGGGCAAGTACTATGTAAACAAGCGACAAGAGTCATGAGGCTAATATCACCCATAGGACGAATACTGATGGAGTCATCATCGATCCCACGAGATCGAGTGAAGATGGACGGGGAATTGTTGCTTGGTACGAGTCCAACGTCTGCACATTCACCAACACGTCTCCTTGCTTAGTCCCCCTTCCAACAAACTCCAGCGAACACTTATCACGATGTCTTTCCCAATTCGATATAAAAATTGAGAAGGAGAATTCACACAAATATTTAGGCACAAGGCTCCTACCACTACCAACCCAAGCCATGGTATCGCCGACGCCATCACTACCATGTTCAAATCCGCTTCTGTCGACCCGTCCTCGGTTGCGAGTGTGACAATAGGTACCACTCACTTTGTCAACGCTGTAGTGACCCGCGACCGGACGCGCCTCTCACAGGTCGCGGTAATCCGTCTTTCTGGACCTTTCAGCAAACACGCACCACCATGTGTCGACTGGCCAGCCTCTCTGCGAAACATCATCCTTGGGCACTACGCCCTTATTAAGGGAGGATTAGAAGTGGATGGTAGTTTGATCTCTGATATTAGAGAGCAGGATGTTGTGGAGCAATGCAGCGTTATCAAAGAGAAGGGGATCAAAAGTATAGTAGTGAACGGCGTCTTCAGTCCTATCGATACAGTAGAGAAGCAAGAAGAGCGTGCCGCCAGCATCATCAGGCAAGAACTGGGAGAAAAGGTTGATATCGTCCTTAGCAAGACGGTCGCCAACCTCGGATTTCTGGAGCGAGAGAACGCCGCGATACTGAACGCCTCGATCCTATCGTTCGCTAGAAAGACGATTGCATCATTCCAGACACCGATCAAGGAACTCGGACTTAGCTGCCCTGTCTTCATTACTCAGAACGATGGCACGATACTAAGTGGTGAAGCAGCAAGTCGGCTACCCATCCGAACTTTTTCATCTGGCCCAACAAACAGTATGCGTGGCGCTGCTTTCCTTGTCGGAAAACAGGAGGATGGCGAGGCGATGATGGTTGTTGATATCGGTGGGACGACCACTGATGTGGGCTTGTTGCTCGCGAACGGCTTCCCTAGGCAGCAAGCCGCATACTCGGAGCTATCTGGGGTTAGAATGAATTTTTCATATCCCGATGTGAAGAGTATAGGACTAGGAGGCGGTAGCTTGGTGAAAAGAACTGGGGACAGAATGCAAGTGGGACCAGAGTCGGTGGGGTATAAGTTACCAGAAAAGGCGCTCGTCTTCAGCGGAAACGTACCCACAGCAACTGATTACACCGTAGCGGCTTCATCTGATGTTGCAATAGGCCGACCGGAAAATGTGCGGGGAAAGCTGCAGGAAGGCGACATACGAGCATTCAGAGCCGAGACAAAGAGCATGCTTGAGAACATTATTGACAAGATGAAGACATCACCTGATGACCTCCCGGTTCTGCTCGTCGGCGGTGGTGCGGTGATAGCTCCAGACGAACTGAAGGGAGCGAGTAAAGTAATCAAACCTCAATGGTCGGGTGTAGCCAACGCTATTGGTGCCGCTATGGCGCGTGTGAGCGCCGTCATCGACACCGTCAAGTCGACCGAGAAGCAGACTCATAAAGAACTACTAGCTGAGATATGCGAGGAAGCTAAAAAGAAGACTATCGAAGCAGGCGCTTTGGCGGAAACGGTTTCTATCGTTGAAGTGGAAGATCTTCCGCTGCAATATGTCGCCAACAAAACGCATTTTATAGTCAGAGCTACGGGAGACTTTGACTTCTCTCGGGCAGGAGATTCTGCAGATCTCAATGTCATTAAGTACGGGGACAGTATAGAGACTGTGTTCGAAAATGCAAGCGATGCCATCGTAGCGCCTTCGAGCAAAGATGCAGCTAGCGAGGCCGATGCAACACCAGAAGTTAGCATCACCGCGTACAAGCCCAGAGTGGCTAACCGGGAGTGGTGGATATCAGAGACTGATCTAGACTGGATCACTATCGGATGCTACATCCTAGGCACCGGTGGTGGGGGCTCTCCGTACTCTACTATGCTCCGAGTACGCGCCATTCTACGATCTGGTGGAAGTGTTCGCGTCGTGAGTCCAAACGACCTCAAAGACGACGCGCGAGTAGGAAGTGGTGGTGGCGCCGGCAGCCCAACAGTCGGTATCGAGAAGCTGTCCGCTGATGAGTAAGTTTTGTATTGGCATGACCCTCTTACTTCGCTAACGCTTGTACGGAATGATGGATGCTCAAAACCACCTTTACGATCTCATCAAAGGTGGCTACGCGACGCACATCATACCTTTAGAGATTGGCGGCTCGAACGGATTACAGGGTCTCGTCTTGGGTGCATCGACTAACATGAATGTACCATGTGTAGATGGTGATTGGATGGGTCGAGCATATCCAACAAAGTGGCAGACCACACCCGTCGTATTCGGCGAGCGAGAAATCATCTTCGCGCCAGTCGCAGTGGCTGATGGCAACGGTAACACGTTATACATGCCTACTGCAACGAGTGATCTAAAGGTCGAACAAGTCATTAGAGCAGCATTGAGTCAGATGGGAAGCGCTGTAGGAACAGCCGATGCCCCCGTTACAGGCTCTGAAACAAAACGATGGGCAGTCGAACACACAATCTCGCTTTCGTGGAGAATAGGAAGAGAAGTAGCCCGTGCGCGCAAAGAGAACAGAATCGGCAATGTGGCGCAATCAATCATCGACGCGGTTGGGGGCGCTGAAACAGGCCGCGTACTCTTCAAAGGCAAGATCGTTGGTGTAGAGCGCAAACTCTACATGGGCCACGTGTATGGTGAGGTGATCATCGAAGGCACTGGAAGGGAGTATCAAGGCAAGGTTAAGATACCCTTCAAGAACGAAAACATCGCTGCGATCCGGATACCGGATGGTGAAGAGAGTAAGACAGGTGAAGAGAAGAACGAAGACGTACTCGCTATCGTTCCTGACCTCATCGCGGTCATCGATGCGCAAAATGGCGAGGCTATAGGAACGCCGGAATATCGATACGGACTGCTAGTCTCGGTGATCGGTATCACTGCGAGTGAGCGCTGGACTAGTCCAAAGGGTGTTGAAATTGGCGGGCCGAAGGCATTCGGACTAGACCATCTGGAGTACAAACCTTTGGGCAAGTTTGTAAAGCCTGTCAGCGTTATTGACGAGTATGATGAAAGGCGATAAATGCCAGGTACAGAGCTTGGCAGGATGACCTCCGAGGAGGAGCGCAGTGTCTTATATCGTTCTTTGCGGCTATGATGCTTCGGCCTGCTTCGTGCCAGGATACAACGGCAAAATGACCTTTACAGCAGCCTCATAGCTCGTGAATAATATACCGCCACTAAACACAGTACGCCCCAGTCTCATCGTTGTGCCTTTCCAGAATCCTTTGATACCATAATCCAACAATACACTCTTCACAGCCTCAGCAGTGCTCGTACCTTTTGCGCTCTGCGATCTCGTCTTGATAACATCAAAAGGCTGTGTAGAGAGCGTCGTCACAACGCCTGCTACCGATCCGTTCGCGAAATTAACGGCGGTGTTCTGTTCGATGTTCTTGGTCGTCTCAAAGTCTTTGAGAATATTGTACGTTCCCATCCGGAACGCTGTTGCTGATGCTTGTTTAAGAGTAGTGCCTGCAAACCCACGATATAGACCGAGTATACCGTGCTCTTTCCAGATCGTTGTAGTTGCGTGGAGCCCGGAGTGAAAACGTTTTTCGTTTCTGGCGTCATCAATAAGTGCCGTTTTGATGCGCTCTGTAGGTGTGACTGCAGTGATCGATGCGACGACGCCGGCAGTCATGCCTGCCAACAGATTGCGAAGAGGAGAGAGTGTGCCAGTCTCCGGGTCTGCGAAGGATGACTTGATCTGATCGAAGAAGAGAAAGCGAACAGCATCTTTGCCTACTGAACCAAAGACCAGGGCTCCGCAGCCTTTATACAGCGCTCTGATTCCCTCCTTCTGATAAACTTGGGTCACGACGAGGAAGGGATTTCGCGGTGACGGCACGCCTTTCTCAGCTCTCAACTGTACACGCGTTTTCGCGAACTCCAGAGGATACTGCAAGTGAGATAAGTCACGGGACCAAGATCGGAATGCCTCTTTGGACGTACCGAAAGAAAACCTTCCACACCGCCAGCAATGCCGCCGGCTGCCAAAGAGACTACCGCGGGTGTATTCTTGTCCTTATAATCGTCAATCACGCGCTTCAGGGGCTTTGGGTGAGCTTACATTGCCGCCTGAAACCATTTGTGTCTAGGAAAATTAGGATGAAGATGATGTTGTGATGACAAGTGATATGGTCGACGGGAAAGATGCAGATGTGCAGCCAGCCGATAGCCGAGTCAGCGGCTCCGTTCCGGATAGCCACAGCTATTCCGTTTCGACGCGACAGCGACGCGTCGAAACGGAATATTACGGCTACGAAACCATGATCATAAAATTGACTCCACGTCCGTACACATCTCTCGCGCGTTTTGAGACTTCAAAGACGGGGCTGAGAATCTCATTTAATGTATTTAGGTATGACGTCACCAAGTCAACGGGCAATTCCAAGACGAAAGCTAGGGCGCCAATGCAAGACGGCTGAACTATGCTCTAGGAGGTCAGGACAAAATTCTACTCCTTATTGACGCCGATCGTCGCATCGGATCAATCATGTCCCGCCAAACACGACCTGGCTACCTTTGTTCGCGCATCATCCCCATGCTACCAAGACGTACGATAACGGGTTGTGTTCGCCCGTTTACACATGCAACGACTCTGTCAGGATAACACTCAGTTTCGAACTCGCATTTAATGAATTGTGAGACCGAATGGCCTGATATGACTAGGCTCCCGCATCGTCCAACTCGAACAAACTATCGAACCGATTGTCCCTGGCTGCAGCATAAGCAGCCATCTTTTCGTCGCTACCATCGGCATCGCTCTCGTCTTGCGTATTGTTACTCAGCTTTCCCAGTTTCTTAAGAGCTTCGTCGAGGTTCCAAGCAATTCTTTCAGCGCCTACTCTTGCTCCAACCAGGTTTGGTGCTCCAGGCCCAAGTCTCAATCCGGCCAATCGCCCTGTCACGAACAGAGGAACATCATCATCCCACATTAGATCTTCGTTCAGGCATGGTAAACCACCAACATACTTGATCGGATAGTGTTGTTGGATGTTCTGAAGGTATGGGATGGTGCGGATGTCGGATTGAATACCGGTTGCAAAGACCATATAGTCGACAGGCGGGAGCTTAATATCCGAATCCGATGAAGAGATCTCACAGGTCCATGTCTTTGATGATTGCTCCCATGATACAGATTGAAGTTTAGTATAGGTATGGAGCTCGATCTTTCCATGTGCGACGTGCGCATCAAGAATTTTTCGGTACCGCGGTGTCATACTACCTCCGTCGCGGGCTTGCACTATCATCTCAAAGCGTTCTACGACCCGTTGTTAGTCAAGATCACAGAGCACGAACGTCGATTTACCTTCGTCTGTATCTGCCGTCCAAAACTCAGCTTGCTTGAAGTTTCGGAACTTGCCAACCCACTCTAGGTTTATGTCGAAATGCTTCACCTTGAGTGGTCCACGCATGAGCATCCATACTTTGTTGACGCCCCGCTTGATCGCCAAATCTGCGAGTTGAATGGCCGTCAAACCGCCACCGACGATGAGCATGCTAGTCGACTGACGGGCCTTGACTTTGGCGGTCACATGAGGTGGTGGGAACTGCTTGATCTGCATCGCGTGGGCGAAGCCTTCGTGAGGACGCTGAGTAGGTAGACCAGGAACGGGGGGTATTGATGGCGCATTTCCCGGACCAACAGCCAGAACAACTAGATGTGCGAAACGTACCCCTTGGTCTGTTTCGACCCGGAACACTTTCCTCTCATCCGCCATCGCATCATGCGAAACGACACTTCCAAGCTCCGCCTCGTCAAACTTGGAAATTTCGTCATATTCAATGTCCATGACACTCTCTTTCCTCAATAAATCTTTGCCAAGCCGATACTTCTTGACAATCTCTTCACAATGTGCATCAAATAAATCGGTACGCGGTACGAAGTAATCTTTCCGATCCCTTTCATCGACATCAGGTGTGCGACCCAAAAATCGCCCTTGAGACTTTAGGTTCTTCTTCTTTTTATGCTTACTGACTTCCTTTCCGGCAACGCCGGGCAATGCTTGAATATCCTTCTCTCTCTCCTTCTCGTACGTGTACCCGAGCAGTGCATCCCGATCAGCGGGGTCAACGTGGAAGAACATTGGACTTCGGAGGTATTCAATGTGAAAAGTTTTGAAGAGACGTTTCCATTTGGACATCCAATCTGCTCCATCAGCATCGAGAACCACCATGTCTATCGCTTCCTCGGCTAGTGTATCATGGTCGCAGCCGCAGTCTGAGTTACCGGGGGTTGAGGGTGGCGTTGGCAGTGAGTCTTTATTCGTCCGGTAGTTTTTGATGTTCATTTTCCGGCCATGTTTCCGGATCCAGTGGTACCGTTGGTGTTCGTCATCAGTAAAGGTTGCCGATGGTGTCTGTTCACGGAGTCGTGCTGCTACTGCTAAACCAGCTGGCCCGCCGCCAACAATAAGTACGTCGTGGATGTGCATTGTGTTGCAGTCTGCAAATGCTGGGTTGATACTGTGATGAAGTGTGCAGATTATGAAACGTCGGCATACTTCGAATGTCTTGTGCCCATGTGAGTACCTGATGGCTAGCGTTCCAGTTTGGGCGCATCCATCATGGTGCTAAAAGTACCCCGATGACAAGGAAACAATTTCACTCAGACGACGGGCCGATGTCAGGGCTCAGATCGCTTCGAGTGCACATCAAACATGGCTTGTTCAGGGACAAGCAGTTAGTTGAGTGAATGGGCGCAAGTGAGGCTCATTTTTATTCATGAGAATTCGTCTATTCTTTCAAACAGCATGATACGACTCGTGATTCTTGTAGCCTTCCGTTGTTGCAGACGTCCGCCAACTTGCAGGAGTACTCAAGCTCGACACTCGTTGTAATCTCGCGTCTTCCATCTCGATCGCACTGGTGATGAATTGTGGATCGTTGTCTTCCCTCTGCTTTCCCAGACCGCCATTCATATCTTCTTGGCTCTCTGTACGCCGGAAGATGTCCCGGAAGCCTCTAGGTATTTGTTGTTGTCTAGGTTCTGGCCAATAAGCGTGGGTATGCGAGGACTGCTGCGCTCGTGTAGTGGAACTAGGCCCATATGGACTGTCCGCAGTATATGTATGCGAGTTCCAGTTTCTTAAGCCGAAGACGCGTTGGATGAGTGGGTAGGTAAGGGGTAAGTTGGCGCAGAGTATGGCTGTGTATGACTCTCGGAGATACCAAATCGTCCACTCAGTCCCGAATGGGTTGGTAAATGAGTAGTACTTGTTGAGGGCTGCAGCAACGATGGTGAATGCTCCTATACAGAAGATCGCAAACAAGATAGTCTTGTTCTTCTTCGGTAGGCGGACTTTGAAGAGGAGCGGCATGGGTATGCTTAGGATGATCAAATCGCTGGAAATGTTGAAGACTGCGTTGGTAATGAGATGGTTAGTTGCTGCCGAGCATTGTTCTGGTATCGTAAGCATTGTGTAATCAGGGGCTGCAAAGTCACCCACTCGAATTAGGAGGTACAGCCCAATATTCAGTGAACGGTCTGCACCAAACCCCAAGATATAGTACCTCCATGGCCACAAATGCGACAGCGACGTAGATGGATGTGGCGACAACGATCTTGTGTTGCGGTAGGACCAGCGTCATTCGGTTGTACATTATCAGCAGGCAGGCCTTGACCAGCCATATCGTGAGAAGTTGCATCTGCTCTACTACCAAGACGAGCTTGGATCCGTATATACGCATCTTGATTTCGGCCTCGGAGTATTGAGAGACATTATCTCCAGGCGGTATCAAGTTGCCTAGAGTTTGATGTAGGAAATTAGCAGATGTCTTACTTGTAATTCGTACACAGGAGTTACGTACTACTGGTCTTTGCGATTTGATGCATGATAGCGATAAGCACGGTGTCTGTCGCCTGGGATGTTGATCAGCAGCTGCAGTCGCTCGACGTTACGGGTCACAAACCATAGCTACAAGAATGAGGTAATCATCCAATTGCAATGACTTCCATGATCCGCGATGTATTCTTCGCGAAATAAGTCGAATAATGACAACGATCCAGCATACGCCATAGAAAATCCCGGCTTCAGGCTCGAGCACTCCCGACATAGGTATTTGGTTGGCTCGAGAGCCGAGAGAGCTGTGACGTTCAAGAGTTGGGCCCGCAGACGGGGACTAGGCCGGGATTAGGTTGCTCAGGGCTTTGGTGGGTGTTAATTAAATGTTGTGAAAAAATATCGTGTATAGGCTTTGGAAAGCGATAGGGACCACAAGGCGTTGGGGAACAAATTAGATCGTCGGAAAAGTGCCGAGCGCCCGATCAGCAGCCGTGTTGTGACCACGGGCGCAATGTCGTGAAAGGCGGGTGTGAATTCAGCAATCACTCGGCATTACTATGTGATGTCGGCGGCTTTTCGTCACTGGCAGCTTCATTGACAGTTTAATGGGCGCTCTGGGATGTTGCTTGGAAATGGTGCTCTGGGGTGGCGCTGTGGGCGGTTGCTTTGGAGTGGCCGCACAGTGTTCCAAGTGGAAGTATTTGGGCTGAGGAGACGGCGCTCAGAAACTGAGATGCCCCGGCCCCCAACATATCAGGCTAGACATATCAAGTGTCGCAAGCGCCACTTTTAACGGAGCTGTGCGCCTTGGATGATCTGCGCAATCGACTCCAGAAGGACGTCCAGCTTCGACATTTGTGGGACTGGCGGTAGCGCGGATTGGATGACGCGCTCCCTGACAGCCTCAACCCAGGACTGAGTCGTCCAATTCGAAGTCCGCGGCAGTATCGCAATGTTGGTTGCTGACCGGAAACCTTTCGCGACGTTTTGTGGTACGATCGAAGAAGAACTGTTACAGCAAGTCAAATACGCAACGGGGGTCTTCGGTGCTGCTTCGGTGATTTTGCAGTGATGCGAAGTGCAACTTCAGGCGACCAGTATTCGTATCGTAGGTGTCCTGCACCAGTCGTTGCCAATGTCCCCGTGGGCTTGACTCGAGGAAAGTTTTCTTGTGACATGGCGGCGGAAAGGCCAAGGCTGCAGGAAAGTTTCGCAGCGCGTGTGGGCGAGTGACATGTTCTACGGGCCGGGCGGCACCGCCGGTGGCCGTGAGCACTTGCTACCCGCATAATTACCGGCCTTGCTTTACCCGTAAGCCTTCAGTGTTAGGAGACGAGAAAATCACGCAGTTGCAACAAGCTTTCAGGAACCTTGTCGCAAACAAAGGCATGTCCTACCACACAAATCCGTAGACAATATATACTCTACAGCGCTGCACAACGCAACAACAATAATTCTCAATCTTCTAAAAGGTGTATACCTGTACAACACAATAAGAGGAGTTGTTCCCTTGTATTTTTCTTACTTTACGAGGGCGTGAATACCATGGCAGAGAGCGCTGTAAGGAGCACGCTTGGCGAAGGCGGCATCTCCGCCTCACATAACCAGGGGCGAACGGCAATCGCAGTGCGACGTCGGACACACTCGGCGCAGGTACCTTTGAACACAGACAGAAACACGCCTGTGGGGTGAACGTGAGCAAGACCCAGACAGCAATGCCAGTCAGTGACGCGCAAGATGGGCGTCCTATCGCCATACTTGCTGGGCCGGAGCCAGTGCTGTCCCCTGATCAAGGAGGGCTTGAACCATCACGACCTCTTTTCAACCGCACTGCGTGTCCACTGTGCGCAACCCAGACTTGGACAACATAATGCATAGGAGAGATGAATTCGAACAGTCGGCGACAGCGATCTTTGGAACCAGTTTACGTGTTTCGAAGAGGTACCTACGGCCTGTACGTCCGAGTCAGATGCACAATTGCACATGGTCTCGCTCTATCAACCACAGTATTGACTATCCTGTCTGCCTGGTCGAACCTGCCTTGTTTCGAAACTCTATATCGATATCGTATACAATTGCGAACACCTCTGGGATGGATACACATGAGTAGTCACCAAAATTGGTACCGGTTAGCAAATCCAAACTTCTCTACACAGCTAACTGTCATCGCTTTGAGTCTAGTCGGGGTTTCAGATAGGGCCATTTCGCACCGAATCTTTGACATAGCATTGGCTCATAGCATCGACATGTCCTGCAGAGAAGCTTTGATCAACGTTTCTGGGGTAGGTATCAGGGATAGGATCGACGGGTGGGGTAGCAGTTGATTGTGCATTACTCGGCTTAAGATCAGTATCCATGATCGAGGCAAAGCAAGCAGCTTTCAATGTCGTCTTTGCAGTAGCGGTTCGTAGAAGAGTTTCCAAGGGTATAGCGGTCGAGCGTAGGCTACTCAGCGTTCGACTCTACAATGTGCTCCTCCTAGCTACGGTAAGCAATTCTTGGGTGTTCGGCAGTGTTACGACGGGTAATATCAACACGGAGCTTATTGCTCCTCCAATGCCCTGTGGGAACTAACGGGTGAGGCCGTCGTACGGAAGGCTATACCTGTTGAAACATGTCCAGGCGTATCGTAGTGTCGCAGGATGTAGACCCTAGCGCTAGATATCGGAATAATTCCGGCAAAGCACCCGTGGATCCCAATCTTGACCAACGCGAACCCAAACACAAGCAGCCTCTCTCGCTCTCTCTATCACCACTCGTATCGCCTCTTGTGTCACCTCTCGTATCACCTCTCAAGACACCAGATGTCGCCACACATGCCCCATAGTACAGGGTGCTGTCGATTGTAATATACAATTGCCCAACCTCCTAAAACGTTGCTTCTTCGCGATGCGCCTCAAGCTCGCATGCCCCCTGCTAGCCCGCAATATCCTCCACACCTCCTACTACCTAGGGCAGTATAGCCAAGAACCGAGCCATGCACTGATAAAGAGATAACAGCTCCCTCCTCGTCATTCGCGGCGCAAATGCCTATCATCCATACTAATGTGTTATGACCCCGCTTTCGGACACTGCCCAGGTGTTGCAGCATGGCTTCGCGTATACTCTCCCGCTTGGCGTAGAGATATGCCGCTTACGGACCTGCTGCACGATGATGTGCAGATTGGGGTGTGGGCGTATAGAAACGAGTTGCTGCATTTTGCGCATTGCTAAAGTTCTAGTGTACCAATTCGTGTCACGATCTTTTCATTACTCGGGCGCGTTCTTCCCTTGCAACAATGGCGAGTTCCCATCGTTGGAACCACTCCGTCGTGGAAGAGCCTGTGGCTTCTGTTCTTCCAGACGGCGACATACCTTACGATCCCACGCATTCTCTTGGCCCAGATGAAGAGGTTCTGGCGGCACTTGGATACAAATCCGAGTTCAAAAGAGAATTTTCGCTCTTTACCACATTTTGTATCAGCTTTGCGGTTCTGGGTCTGCTACCCAGCTTCGCATCTACGCTCTACTATGGCATGGGCTATGCGGGGACGGCTGGCATGACCTGGGGTTGGATCGTGGCCATGATAGGAATTCAATGTGTGGCTATGAGTATGGCGGAGCTGTGTAGTAGTATGCCGACGAGTGGAGGGTTATACTATGCTTCCGCTGTCCTAGCACCGCCTGGCTGGGGACCTTTTGCTGCGTGGATTACTGGCTGGAGTAATTGGCTCGCTCAGATTACAGCGGCACCGTCCGGCAAGTACATGACTGCTATTTTCTTCTTGGTTGATGTAAACATGGAGTTGACTGTTTGAGCAGTCAATTATGGAATTGCGGCCATGATACTTGCAGCAGCTAGCATCAACGACCCGTTTTACGTCCCCACAGATTATCAGACGTTTCTGTTAACGGTCTTCATCATGATACTGCATGCCATTCTTTCCTCGATGCCAACACGATGGCTTGCGCAACTCAACTCCGCTGGTTCGACATTCAACTTCATCGCGCTCATCATCGTTGTCATCATGATACCAGCCGGTACAGACCGCACAGATCGTGGTCTACCTCGTTTTGCCCCTTCCAGCGAAGTCTGGGGTACCATTTACGAAGGAACATCCTTCCCCGCTGGTGTCTCGGTTTTGATGTCGTTTGTCGGCGTCATCTGGACTATGTCAGGCTACGATTCGCCTTTTCATCTTGCAGAAGAATGCGCCAATGCTAACATAGCCCCCCCACGCGCTATCGTCCTGACTTCTGCTGCTGGGGGTATATTTGGCTGGTTTATGCAGCTAGTTGTTGCGTATACCGTCGTTGATATTGACCTGGTCCTCGACTCGGAGCTTGGGCAGCCGTTCGCCGCGTACCTGATGCAATGCATGTCGCAAAAGATGACACTGGCCATCCTTGCTCTGACCATCATCGCGGGATTCAGCATGGGTCAAGGATGTATGATTGCCGCAAGCAGGGTCACATTCGCTTATGCTCGTGACGACTGCTTTCCTCTGAGCAAATATTGGAAGAGGGTTAATAGACATACTCAGACACCTGCAAATGCCGTGTGGTTTAATTGCGCAGTCGGAATCTTGTGCCTGCTGCTCATCTTTGGTGGAGAATTGGCAGTCGGAGCGCTGTTCTCGATTGGCGCTATTGCAGCTTTTGTGTAAGTATTGGTAGGCATCCTGAGATTGCTCTGCTGACATCTGATAGCGCATTTATCATACCAATCTTCATCCGCGTTTTCTTTGTAGGAGATCGCTTCAGACCGGGTCCTTGGAACCTGGGGAAGTACTCTAGTGTCATTGGTAGCATCGCATGCACGTTTGTCTTACTCATGCTACCGATCCTCTGCTTTCCTAGTATAACCGGCGCAAACTTGACGTAAGGCCCAAACAGAATTTTGAAACCATTCCAATAGGACTAACGTACTTGCAGCGCTGCAGACATGAATTGGACATGTGTTGCCTATGGCGGCCCAATGTTGTTGGTAATAATATGGTGGTTCGTTTCAGCGCACAAATGGTTTAAAGGACCAAAGGTAAACATTGACCACATGATGCTCGGCCGGGAGGGAGCTGTTGTAATCGGACAAGGATCAGTAAACGGGAAGGATGGCGATAGCTCGTTGGGGGATGTTGAAGCACCGGCGAAGATTGCGAAGCCGTGAACGAAGGCAAAGCTGGAGATTGCGTAGCCGGTATACGAATAGTTGGTTTGTGAAATTTTCCCCATGCAATCGGTTTGTATCACTGCTTTTGGTGATGTTGCCTGCAATGTTGCCATACCTTGATCTTGGAGTGTAAAAGTGGAGTATGGCGATAGAGACTTCATCGACGAGTGTGTTGAGGGTACATCAAAGCGGAGGAATCCTGCAAAAGTGGAAGCAGATTGTTGTCGCATGCTGTGGCAGTACTGAGCTGTCGGCTCCCACACGCACATCCCACTACAAGCACAAGTTTGACGGTTTGAGCGAAGACTGCGAGCCATCAGCCATCCGGCCTTTGCCTCAGTGATCCGTACCAGGTTCAGTTCAACGCTTCCTTTATAGCTTCGTACACAATGTGCCAGAGTAGGCTGCACTGCAGCTGCTCCTGTCGGTACACGATAGCGTCCGTTGCTTTGGGCGAGAGCAATGTTCGAGGAGGGTATAGAAATGGAGTGAGTAGGCCTACACCGCAGTCGTGTTATAGTCTACATCAAGTCAGCTATGGCCATGCATGGGAGAATATCCCAGACTAACCAATGGATGGATAGCCTGCGCAACGATGACGAGCTTCACAATGCTTTGCTCAGACGCATCGTCTTCTATTTTCTGCGCCATTGTAGATGAGAGCCCTGGCATGCTGTTTTACATGAGACTCGCGTGGTGAGACCACCCTTAAACCAGCCATGCTTCTCCGGGTAGCGCATATCGACAGTGTCTGGTGGCTGCAAGTGGCATGGTGATGGACGTTGCGAATCTAGCCTGTGGAAGTTTGGTTCCCAGTGGCTGACCACGCACACCTTTCATGGAGACGCATAGTGCTAAGGAACCTCGAGTAGACTCGTGGAAAACAGAATGATCAGCGTGCGATGCGTCTTGGTGACATGAAGTTGCGTTCTGGGGTCGCACTATGGCTTTGGTGGGAGGGCGCAGTTGCAGATTGCTGATCTCTCGTTTCGGCGACCAGATGACGCAGCATGTTGCGAGGCACAGCTGTATCGCGATGAGTATATAAAAGATTTTTTATCACTGTCTTCCATCGAACCACAACACTCAGCCAATTCGGTTGATTCAATCTTCAGTAGTATAGTGGTCAGTATTTCCGCTTGTCACCACACAAGGCAACTCGCGGGAGACCGGGGTTCAATTCCCCGCTGGAGAGCTTTCTTTTTGCACTTTTTTGGCTCTTTTACAAATAAGCCCCATAGCTACGTTACGTGGCTGATGACAATCCTCGCTTGCCTTGGACACGATAGTGGAAGAATGGTCTTCCTTTTCCTTTGCCTTTGCTCTATGTAACACTATATTGTTGGTCGTCCTCCTGTTGTGTGCTGCTGTGATGGCTCGCGCCTGTCTTCCGCGCGACGAGACCTTGCAGCTATTTCCACCTCAACACACTATCCGGACTCTCCGGAATATCCCCAGATAGCACGACGCTCATACCGTCACAAAGCGCTAACAGCCCTAAAATTTCCCTTTTATATGCGATTCATGCACAAGCTCGACGCGTACCTTGGCGTCGGGAAACGAGTACCTTTCATGCATGCCCGGGGCTGTGTTTACCAAGACAATCAAGACTCTCCGACCCGTGCCACATCCCATTAGCCTCGAGGTATTTCTGAGGCTCTGTAATGGAGGCTGCGGCTTGTTTCAGATCCTCACATACTCCGGAGTAGCGGCGCTGATGCCAGGTAAGCCAAGACTGATGAGAGGCCAAGGTATCTCCCCGAGCAGCAAAAACATGTGTCGCAATGAATGCGTCAGCTTCGGACCATGTCGTGGGCTTGCACCAGTATCAACGTCTTTCTATACACCATCTGGACGACCACCATGTGCGAGTCTCGCGTGTTGGCCACGATTCTGCCATGTCCGTGAATGGGTGTGTCTACACCCTGCAACCACCATATCAGATGCAAAGTCCGACCATTGCGCATTCATAGATTGAGCCTCAATTTTGCACCAGCGTAGAGCTAATGGCTACTAATAGCGGAATCAACATACATGGTCAGAGCTAGGGTCTCTGTGCTTAAAACAAGCACAGCGAAGCTCTTGGGGTGAACATGCCAATGCCGCCATCCCAGGTCGGCTATCAACCTGACGCTCACAGGCGTACGCATAGACTGTTGCATACGACGGCTGTTTAGCTTCCAAGAGAATCTCGCCGTAGCATTCGTCACCCACGGTTGCTTGTCCTTTCGACCATGTCTTGGAAGGCCTCGATCAAGTTCCCTCTCTACCCCTTCTTATTTACCTAAGCTGGCACCCAGTAGCAATAAGATGTCACGAGTTCCGAACCACGAACATAGAAACCTTCTTTTGACATCAGCCTCCACTCATTCCCAAGCCATGTACGCTTCTCCGAGATGTCTCAATTGCAAATTCTTTATTTGGCTATCCCTCTTCCTCATCGGGTTTCCCATGCTCCTCCTTTGGAATCGATCCAGCTTAGAGAGCCTCTCCGTTCCATATTCCCGACCACATCCGAAGCCCATTCCGCAGTTCGTTGCACACGGTGACTCGAAGTGTTTACCAGATGTCTCACCAGAGCTCATCCAAGAGGCTACAGCAAAGCGTGCTACATGTCGAAAGTACTCTCCTTTTGCGACAGGAAGGGCGCGCATAGCGACCGTCACGGCACATTTCGGCGAGCCCCAGGAACACTACCAGAAAGCGTTCCAGACACATCTCCTTCACGCCCTGGTTCACGGCACCGAGGTCAGGGTGATGTGTGACCCCATCGTAGACGACCTGTGGAACAAACCAGCCTTCATACTCAACCTACTCATGCGCGAGATGCTGAAACCAGAGAAAGAGCGGCTGGAGTGGATCCAATGGGTCGACCGGGACACCATTCTTCTCGACCAGTGCCGTCCTATATCGAGCTTTCTGCCACCGGAGAAGGCACGCTTCGGGTCGTGGTGGCGCCGCGACGACGAGCAACCGCAAGTTCCAGCAAACACGACGCACATGCTCGTGACCAAGGACTGGAACGGTCTGAACAACGGCATCTTCCTTCTACGCGTCAACAGCTGGGCAATTGAACTCTTCACCGCTATCCTTGCCTTCCGCCACTACAATCCCAAAGTCGACCTTCCCTTCACCGAACAGTCTGCCATGGAACACGTCCTACAAACCATGCAGTTCAAAGATGAAGCGCGTTTCGTACCACAGCATTGGTTCAACGGGTATGAAGAGGGTGGAGCACAAAAGTTCGACGAGAGAGAGGACGTGGAGGGCTTGCATGAACGTCACGTAAGAAGGGGCGACTATCTTGTTCACTTTGCTGGCCGTGGAAAGAGGGGAGAATTGCTGAATGAATGGAGTGAGATGCTGAACAAGTCAGAGGATGTATGGGAAAAGGGCAGAGTGCAGAGGGATGTTTCAGGTGAAGTCGAGGCGTTTTGGAGAGATCTTGGGTATGGGTTATGAAGCAAGCTTGTAGATAGATAGATCAACGAGGTTTCTTTAATCAATGTATCATGTGTTTCATTCGTATTAGGTATCGTCATAACTCAGTAATAGCTCGAGCTTGGTGCATAGTCGGCCTTTGTGCCTGGGAAAGCGCCAGCAGGAGGACTGCGTTCATCCTCGTCCGCGCTGTCATCTTCGTTGCCCTTGAAAGCCTCGCTCGGATCTGGAGGCGCCCGCATGCGAACCAAAGCATCTTCGTCCAGCGCCGGGATAATGAACATCTTCGTCGTGTGATACTCGCGGCCAGAAGGCATGCTTGCGAGTAATGGTTCCGAGGGAGGTATCAGTTGAACGCCAACCTATTCTCGTCAGTCACCCTCAATGAACAATCAGGGCAGCAGTGAACATACAGTATCGTTTTGCTTTTCCCACTTCTTCAGCAGCATGTCGACAATCCGTCCCTCTTCGAACTTGCCGCCATCAGCACCCCAGTCTACACCCTTTTCTATCTTGCGATCCTCCCGCTTCTCCTGCCACTCCTTTTTTAATTTGGAGAAACCAGAGGCCTTCTTCTCCTCTTCCGCTCCTAACGATGCGAAGCCTAGTTCCTTCTTTGCGCCCCGTAGCCACGCGATGCCTTCACCTGTTTTACCTCCTGCTTCGGCGTCGCAGGCGAGGAACCGACAAGCCTTGCCTTTTGCCGTCCGCCTCAAATCATCCACGTATCTCAATAGGTCGTCGTTGATCTTGGAAGACCTGCCCAGCATAGCTTGAGCCTTCGCAGCGTGTTCCGAGGAGGCAAGGCATAATCGAGCAAAAAGATGCGCGCGAACCTTGGGTATATCGACACCTCGGAACATCCAGTCCTTGCTCTGCTTGTTCCTGTCCTCTATCACGACAGCAGGGTATGGGTCGTCTTTCAGGACCGTGATGAGTGTAGCTTCAGCCATAGTAAGCTCCGCCAACGCTCCCAACACTGATGCGGATATGTCTATGGCCGCAGGCTGTGAATTGTACTGCCCTGCCCGATTCACCAAGTATGTATGTATAGAGTTGGCCTCAAGGAAATGCTTCATAGCAGCACCGATCGCAGTTGCGCGTTGTTCGGGCGAGGGTACAGTCGCATTGTAGAGGGTATGTAGATGTGCTCGGGCCATGAGGCTGTATACATATGCTAGTGTGGAGAGTGTATAGCATAGCTCGCTCTCGAGACTCTTGAGCTTCACTCTGGCTAGTTCACGGCCTGGTATTGAAGATGCCAGCGTCGAGCGCCATTCCACTTCCAGTTCTTTGACCAAGACCAGGTCGATCTCTTCCCCAGCGCAGCTCGCACCACTCAATCCTGCATCGAGGGCGAACAGATAGGGTATGTAATCGTTGAGGGCGGATGTTACGGTGGAGAGGTGCGAGGCTTGTGAGGCAGGCGGTATGCGCTTGTGTCGCTTGAGCACATCACGAAGGACGCCTCGCGCAGTGGTTGCGCAGTTTGGTAGGGAAGGGTGTGTGCTGCTGTTGAAGTAGTCGGTGAAGGATATACTGGAGGTAGTTGGTAGGACGAAGGGAAAGGGCATCTTGTAAGGGGGGGTTGATTGTTGCTGTTCGGAGCTGTTGCTGCTGTTGACGCAGGTACGCGGTCGTAGCGGGGTTGAGGAGCTAGCCTTGGCCTCATCATATGCTGGGCGTATGAGCCACAAGAGATGGATGGATATACGTCTAGACCTGAGCATTCATAACTTTGGGGATATCACATCAGTCCAGAGAAATATACGCACTGTACCACTGCAATTGTACGCTTGTTCCGACAATTCGTGCTACATCAGTCTCTCCTCCGGCATGTGTATGTACAGATTCGCCAGTGAGAGAGGATGGTTGCATCTCTTCTGCAGATGCTTGTCCAACGCCATCAACTCTTGTCGTCGTGCTGGTGCCATATCCCGCTGCGAATCGTGTACGGTCTGCCCGTTGTCCGTCCTTCTATACAAATGACCACCGTTGCTGGCGGATTCGCTTATCGCTTGAGCGCATCGTCGACGTAGTTTTGTTGCGCAAAGAGGTATCCCTTGACCTTTGCGTCCTTGAGGAGCTCGAAATAACGCTCTGTTTAGCCCGTTAGCCTTCGCTGCATCATGTCCATGCCTCCATCGGGCGACCTTGCACCGCTACATGCACCTCAGGACCCCCCAATCCTTGCTTTCTCCGGCATATCCTTCTAGTCCATGTACATGAAAGAAGACCTACCTCGTAGATGTCCACACTTCTCCAGATGGTTGACTCCCTCCCTCCGGTAGCACTTGCCCATCTCCTCCCTCACCAGCCTCGCCATCATGCTCCTTACCCACTGTTCCCTGATGATAGCATCTTGTGCGCCCTTGAGCGCAGTGTTGTCCTCGTAATCGACACCATCAAAGGTTGGCGCAACCTTGGGCTTTTTGGCGAGGAAGAGTTCCGACTCTGGCGTCGGCATTGCGGCGGCGGGAGTGGGCTTTCGGAGTTGGGGGGTGCGTGTTTTGGTTTCCGGGGACTCCGTCGAGTCGAGGTCTGTCGTGCGACGGGGCAATTGGCGGCGATGCGAGGTGTGGTAGTCTTGATGTTGTGAGCTTTCAAACGGCCGAGCTGCGATTGGCGGCTGGAGCACGTGACGCAGCATCACCGGCTGCCCAGGTTCACCTTTCTAGTCCGTATCATGTGTGCATCTCCAACCTCAAGTCCGATATGGTTTCTGCTTTTCCGTAGACAAACGTTCTCTTGTACTCAGGTACTCCCGTTTTTATCCTCCCTCTTGCCCCAATCCCACCATTCTCCTATTGCCGCTCCTACGCCAACACTCCAAGCCACACCTGTATGCTGATCCCCACCACCTTCCCTATTGACGTTTCCTTGATGTTTCCAATGCCATCTCGCAGTATCAATCTTCACCTTACATATTGACGAGTATAACAGGCGTAGTCTTTGTTCTTTCTCACACTTACAAGCAGAGCATATGTACTGAAGTCTGATGGCGTGGAAAGGGTGTACACGACGGTCTTCGCATGGCTCAATAGTGTTTGTTCCCATGGTCGGTAAATACGGTGCTGGCTCAACGATTTCTTGGATTGCGGTAGCTGAGGATAAATGCGGTGAGACAGTTCGACCATCTGGGCTTAAAGGCAGGGAGACGTCGGTAGCTGGCATAGGACTCGTATTCTGTCTACTATGTTCGCTTGTTAATACGTTGGCATGTGGAGTTTGCGAGGCATCGTTGCAGGTGCTTGTGATAATCGCTCTTCCTTCAGAGCCGCCCTTTGGCAACAACATTATTTGGGAGTTTGTACGCCTGCTACCACTTCCTGGGCCCGTATCCTCACTTGGACTCTGCATCGGGACTTTGGATGTCTTTCCAGTCTTTCTGCACGCATCCTCACAATACCTAACCGGTGTCTCTGAAAAGATCGAGTGACCACATCCTACAAATATATACAAGCGATAGTAGCACATGGCGTAAACAAGAAGCGATAGTTGGAAACATGGGAGCTATGTCCCAAGATATTGTCGCACGATGATGACATGTCACGCTGAACACGTCGTTTACGGAACGTGTGATAGGGTTGCTTTGTCTACTTCACTGCGGCTTTATCTAAATCGGTGGTGACAAAGACTTCTCGGTAAAGGGTCATGCCTTCTGAGTAAGTGACAATGTGAGCAAGAACGCAATATAACTGGGACGCTCTGACAGTCTGCGACCTGACCTGGCCTCACATGTTACATTTTCACACGAATAACCACGTTTTTGCCAAGTTCTACCCTAGCTATAGTCCCGGTACCCTAGAAATTGTTACAAACTTTTGTCTCATAAGCATAGCAACATATCTTATAAGTAAGAAGCTGGCGTAACGAGGGCACTCAGACAGCTCTGTAGCTTGATATGGCTTTTGATATTACAATATTGCATACAGTGGTATCTTTTAACGATCTACATCCAGAACTTTTAGTCCAAAACACCTACTCTATGCTTGGCGAGGCATAAATTTGTTGAAAGAAGTCATCATGCCGTCGTCTCCTTGTTCTTTGCAACTTTAGGATCACTCGCTTGCGCTTCAGGATCAAGTGGCAGTGTCCCTTTGCTACCTCTCTTTTTCCGCCTCTCTGCGCGCTCGGCTTCCCTTTCGAGCCTCTTGGCCTTCTCAGCCTCAATTCCAGTCTTGGTTTCCTCGTGCTGCTTGTCGAGCTTGTTACGCGTGATCAATAGACTGATTGCAAGCCCTACAACTGCGAATGCGACGTATAGTATCCACATGGTGCTCAGTGAGTCTGCGAATGCTTTTCGCGCAACAGCCTTTTGGTCATTGGGGAGAGATTGGATGAGCCCGATATTGGCACCAGCGGAGCCTCCACCAAACCTCGCTGCAGTCTTAGGGCCGAGCGAAGCAGCAAGCTGGGACTGCTTTGACTTCATCTCGTTGTTGAAGACGACCCCGCCTACAACGACCGAGATTGCCGATCCAAGATTACGGGTAAATCCGAAAGTAGCGGTCGCAGTAGCGATGTCGCGTTTCTAGCGAGGATGTCAGCATCGATTACCTAACGAATAGCAACTGTGGTCGTTCTACAGCAACCCCGCTCCTAGCGTCATGCTAAACGGTCACATGTGCAGGAGCAGAAGGAAAAAAAAAGAAACGTTGTATGGAACTTACCGGCACAAGACTCTGGAGGGCGATGAGCGGGGATTGAAAGTTTGGCCCAACACCAATACCAGCAATGATCTGGAAGATGATGATCTTGGCCCAAGAAGTGTTGACGTCGAAATCGATAAAAAGTCCAAAGCCAAGTGTCATCAAGGTCATACCAAACCAAATCATAGGCAGATATTGACCAGTCTTCTTGATGAAGATGCCGGTGACCGCGGAAAGAAGCGAGAGCGAGAGCGCAGTGGGTAGTAGATACACACCCGAAAGGATGGGTGTTGCGCCAAGCACGGCCTGGAAATAGAGCGGGAGGAAGTAGTTACCGCTGATGAAGACAAAGGCATGGAAGAAGCAGGTAGCCAGGGCAGCCAAGTTCGAACGCTTGGAGAAGAGATCGAGGGGCATCAGAGGGTACGGTGCTACCCGCCACTCAATAAGAAAGAAGATACCGATGACAACAGCGCCGAAGATGATGAGACATAGCACTGTTGCAGAAGCCCAAGGGTGCGATATGCCTCCGAACTCCAAGCCGAGTAGCAGCATAATAACTCCACCAGCCATGGTGAGCGATCCCAGCCAGTCAACAGCTTTAAGGCCTTCTCGGAGCGACGTCCTTGGTGTCTTGATATCGAGGAAAAACAAAAGAATGAGAAAGGCAACTCCGTCGAATGGCAGGTTGATGTAGAAACACCATCTCCAAGAGACTTTCTGAGTGAAGAGCCCTCCAACGACGGGCCCTAGTGAACTTGCCAATGCCCACACACCACCAATGATTCCAAAATATTGTCCTCGGTCTCGCACAGAGAAGAGGTCGGAGATGGCGATGTTGACGAGTGTAATGAGGCCTCCTCCGCCAATGCCCTGAATTACTCGTGAAGCAATCAGCATGTCCATGTTGACAGACACACCTGCAAGGAGCGAGCCCACGAAGAATATTGCGTTCGTGAGTAACAATATAGGCTTCCTTCCGAAGATGTCAGATATTTTGCCCCAGATTGGTGTGGCTGCCGATTGTGCGATGAGGTATGCTGAACCTATCCACGTATATCCCGATGCGCTGTTGAACTCTGCCGAAATCGTGGGTAAAGCGGTTGTGACGATTGTAATATCCAGAGCAACGAGCAGAACTGCTACAGCCAAAGAGAGCATGATCAAGAAGATCTGCAGCTTTGTTCTTTGCGGGTGTTCTCCATCTTGTGCACCAGGTGCTGTCGGCGCAGCAGCGGCGCCATTTGCTCCAGCCTCGATATCTCCTACACCTTTCTCGCCATTCTGTATAGGTACATCTCTTTCAGTAAGACTAAGATCGGTCGAAGAAGGGGTCGTAATATCGTGATCTTTGTTCGTCGCATTCGCATCGAGGTGTGCGTCACCAGCTGGGGCTGCCGTATCATGTGTTGCGCTCATATTAGAAACTGCTAAGGAATGACTATCACAAAGATCAAGTGTGACGAGGCCATGTCATGTTATAAGGGCGCACAAAAGGCTGAATGTAAAACTGAGAGCAAACATTTGCAATGGGCGCCTGAAAGAAACTGGGTCGCATCGACGCCTGTCGGGGCTCTTGAACACCGAGCGCAGAACGTCATTGCGCTACATACGTCGCTGAGATCGATCGCATGAAGCCGAACCATGTATGGCTGCAGGTATGCATTTTGCCGGAAATAAACCCTTGGGCTGCTGCAGTCCGCGGACAAGATAAATGTTCAGGATATTGTTGTACGGGTACTGCGTACGTATCAGGTGCGAATGAGGATGCGCTTTCGACGTTGGTGGCCCCTGAGGAACCGAAGCTGCTGCTACTGCTGCTATATGACGTTGCGCAGGCTGACAACGTATGCCACACCGTTGTTGCATTTCCTGCTTATCTTCGGGTTGCTACAAAATGCATGCCCATGGTTGTTGTGCGGTGGAATTGGATGCGGCTCGAGAAGCGGCATTGACGCGGTATCACAGAACTGCCGCGGGGGGCGAAAGCCTCGTTGAAGATGCTGGGGAAGAGAAAGGAGAGACATGATGACGGTTATTGAAAGTCTCACGTTTCTGATATTCACACCAGGACCTTGAGCACATGGTTACTTTTGAACGCCGTGTCATGTCCACTATACTACCCGTAAATAGCTTATTCTTCGCGTGCTCTAGGGTGAGCTATGATTAGCGCAGCGACGACTAGCAAGCAAAAGGGCATTTCAGTCGCATGGAGCTCATGTACGAAGGAGCTCGACCTTGACAGCGAAACGTAGCGCAAAGGTACGGCAGTCCTTTTACTTTGTCAAAACAACGGCATTTGACAGGGGGCCGGTGGTATGGGCGCCATGGGTGTTTTTGATCATCATGTGCCTGCTTTGGTGTTATGCTGCCTAAACAGGCTTCCAGGGCGTCTGCAAGTCGAAGACGGTTTGCTTGAAATGTTCAAGTTCCGATGGATGGAGAAAACGTCATTCTCCACAAAATTCCCAGGCGCCGAGAGAGGGATGCAGCGGATGCTTGTGTGGAGGAGCAGGTGTTTGGACGAGTACCATGCATGGTCTTGGTCATATGCTGAAGGCATCGGTCAAGTCGTGGTGGGAACTGGCTTGGTGTTGAGAAGCTAGATGTAGGGGCTAGTTTAACGTGCAGGACATGTCGAGTGGGGGAGGGTGGTGTCGCATTGCAGATGGCTTTGGCATGTTTGTCAACGACGGCGGTGGCGCGAGTGGAGTCGACAAAGTCAGCACACATCAGCATCAGCATCAGCATCAGCATCAGCGGCTGTCTCCCAAGGCTTCCCCGCAACCTTGATCCAACCTTTTCGGCGCCCTCGAGGTGCAGCAACGGCCGGACGCATGTCGGAGAGGAGCGACCCCTGGCCATGGGCTGCAAAGGATGCGACGAGGCGTATCCACGCGAGAATGATTAGCAGCGGTCTAGGCTTTTGCGTCTTTCTTTCTGTTGGGCTGCAGGCCGATGCACCGAAGCCTCTGCTGCAGCTACTCGATAGACTGTGCTTGGACGGACGGACGGCAGGCAGGCAGGCAAACGTCGTGCTCGACGCATTGCTGTGGAGCCGTCGGTTCCTCGAGGCAGGCTCTGGGGTGTGACGTGAAAGCCGCGTCGACGGTACCAGACAGCTTATCGTTTGCAGTTTGCAGGGGATCCTCCTTCAAGGTTCCAAGGTTGTGAAATTCCCAGACTAGCCGCAACCCCGCAAGCCTACTGGGGCTGCGGTTGATGGTTCTAGGTGACGGTCGAAGCTTTCGCACCATTGCCGTCGCCATCCAAGCCTGTCGACAATCTCCTCCGCCGCGCCTCCCACAACCAACTTCTCCTCTCAACAACTGCTTTCACCCACGCCGTTGCGTCGTCTCTCCGCATTCCTGCGAACGCACCACCTCACTTGCTCCTCCCCCCCCGCGGCCCCCTCCCCATATATACACAGCCAACATCCGCAGCCACGAGCCGCCACGAGCCGCATGTCGACACCGATCCGCCAGGAAATCTCCGTCGAGCCCGTTTGGCACAAGCTGTGATAGATATTGAGGCATTGACCGACGCCCGGCCGATATGGCGGCCATGCTGTCTCTCCCGCGAGACAACGCGCCCTTCCAACGCTCCCCCTCGTCCTCGTCGCTCGCCTACGACTCCTACAGCCCCATCCGCAAGAACCAGTACTCGCTGCCCGACCTGCGCTCGCCCTCGCTGAGCAGCTCTTCACGCACATCGTCAATGCACTCGACGCCCTCAAGCAGCGTCTCTCTTGACAGGTCAGACGAGTCGAGCAGCGAGGACGATGGCCTGTCGTTTCCCAACTACAGTTCGGCGCGGCAGTGCACAAAGGGCAAACAGGGCGTCAAGCCCATTCATGTGGCCTCGTTGAAGCCTGCAAGTGCAGTCTTGCGACCAGGCACCCTGCCCTCCCCCTCGCCCACCGAGGCCTTCTCCTCGGATACTCCCATGACCACGCCCGACCCCATGCCCATATCCGAAGACGACACGGCAGTGCGCAAGGAGCCCTCACACCACGTCGACTACCTCTCGTACGAGTGGCGGGAAGAGGACATTTGGTCGTCGTGGCGCCACATTGTGGAGCACCGCAGCGTCTACGGCGAGCGCTCCAGGCTTGAAAATGCCTCGTGGCGAACGTGGGCCAAGGCCCAGTTTAAGCTAAAGACGGTGTCGCCCGAAACATTGAATTGGTGAGTTACGAATATTTCGATCTGCATCTTCGGCAGGGGTGTCGATCACCCCCATCCGTGCACCATCTTGCAGGTTTTTCCCCCCTTGGGCTGTAGTAACGAATCATCTAGGCTAAAGGACGTGGACGTGACATGGCTCTACGGACCCATGCAGCCTGCCTCGAATCGCTTTTGCTCACAACAGAATTCTGAGCCAGCCAGCCGCCTGTCAAAGACCAACTCATTCGTCAATGGCGTCAAGAAGCCAATCCTCAAGAAGCGCAGCATGTCCGAAGCGATGCTGCAAAAGTCTTTGTCATCATCATCATTACTCCAACAGGCCGCCGAGTCGGTGCAGGCCCAGCAAACAACCGGTGTGACGCTGGAGCTGCGGAGGCCCCGACCAATCATTGGCCGTGTAACCCCCGACTTCCCCACCTCTTCCACCTTGTCCCGAGGCTTGCTTTGGGAAGGCACGGACTACTTCTCCTCCGAATCGACATCGGGGCTGCATACTCCCGACCACGCAGAAAAGCGGCACATTCGATTCGATGACAAGGTAGAGCAGTGTATTGCTGTCGAGTGCAAAGACGCCGATGACGAAGAGGACGACTGCAACCACAACCCCTGGGCCAAGTACCAGGAGAACGATTCTTCGTCCGATGAGGGGGTTGTCATGATGAAGCGATCTCGCCGCAAGAAGCCTCTTTCACGCACACCCTCGTCAGTCAGCATCAGTACTGACAACAAGACGATTGCGAAACTCCCATCGACGACGCTCAAGTACCGGACAGATTCACCCGACGTCACCGAGACTCAGCAATCTCACTCGCTTGGAATGTGGAAGTCGCGTGGATTATCTCCATCGCCTTCGTCGGAGACCCTGAAGCCATCAAACCCATCACGAAACTTCCTGTTGGAGGAGGACGACGATGATGAAGCGGGCGAGGAGTGCCTCCAACCCTCTAGCGCTTACGGCTCAAAAAGGCCCGGCACACCAACAGCCTCAGATCCTTACTCATTACGACGTAGTGGGTCGTCGGCATCACTAGAAAGTGGTGGCCTTCGTAGAACACCGTCTGGCATGTTCATGCCATTCGAAGGCGATGAAGAAGAGCCTCTGCCGCCCACTCTAATAGGCAGAGTTGTTGACACAGTAAACACTGCACGAGACATAGGGCATGTCATCTGGAATGCGGCATGGAGTAATTAGCACTTTGACTTTAGCGCATGGCGTTCGCGGCTTGTACTACTCTTACGGGATGGACTTGGACGGGTAGCATACACACGCATATCATATCTTACGGCCTGGCTAGGCGGCGGAGTTCTGGGATACCTTGACTGATGCGCCGTTGGCCACATGCATTGGTGACTATGGCTATAGCTCGCCTACAATCGATACCACATACGTTAGCCAGCAGTGCTCAGTATGCAGTGATGCGAGTTTCCTGTGTGGATTGTATAGCACGAGGGCGTGAATCAACGTGGATTTTGTTGTGCATAACGTGGCATTTCTACGACGGTCCCCCTGCAAAAGTTTGGCAGCCAGGTTGGATGGTGTTCCCTATCTTGCGACTACGTTGTTCTCCGTCTGTGCTGTGCGCTAGTCTTAGCGCCAAGAATGTTGTGGAGAGCTATCAACAGACAAAGAAAGGGCGACCTCGCGATTTGCGAGTGCGGGCAGGTGCTTGAACGAGGAGCGCCAAGTCAAAGTGAATGCATGGAATGGATGAATGAATTTGCAGAGTGAAAGTGCATCAGATCAGGCCAGCTGTCCATTGCGTGAACTAATTCCAGAATCATCTATAGCATACCCGTGCGCCTGCTGACTAGTGGAGAACTTCCCGAGAGCTACCCTCCCACAAATGCCAAGACAATCAAGTGAAAGGTGTCCCAAACCCACGCTTTAATACCACCTTTCCCTAGCCGTCATTCCGTAAACTCTTCTCCTCCACTTCAACCCAACCCTACCCCCCAAGACCTCTGCTCTACCCTAGACAGCAGGCAAGCACAATGCGTTTTGCAATTGGTGCTACCGTTGCGCTCGCTGCCGCCGTTGTGCGCGCAGACGATGCCAGCTCTTCCGAATCCGCGTCTTCCTCGACCTCGGTCGCAAAGCCTACCTTTACTGTATGTCTCTAGTATAGCCAGCTACCGAGTTCTCGTACTAACACCATCTAGCCTACAAAACTCAAGGCACCTTTCCTCGAGCAATTCACCGACGACTGGGAGTCCCGATGGAAGCCCTCGCACGCAAAGAAGGATGTCAAGGCCGACGACGAGGAGTGGGCATACGTTGGTACTTGGTCTGTTGAGGAGCCTTCCGTCTTCAAGGGCATGGAAGGCGACAAGGGACTGGTTATCAAGGACAAGGCTGCTCATCATGCCATCTCCGCCAAGTTCCCCAAGGCCATTGACAACAAGGATGACACCCTCGTTGTGCAGTACGAAGTTAAGCTTCAGGGTATGTTACTTACCAGCCGTTAATGTGTCAAGCCGTTCTAACAAAGAGTTATAGACGGCCTCGAGTGTGGTGGTGCCTACATGAAGCTCCTCCAGGACAACGCAGCTCTCCACGCTGAGGAGTTCTCCAACGCGTCTCCTTACATCATCATGTTCGGTCCCGACAAGTGCGGTGCTACCAACAAGGTACGACTTGTTTTGACATTCCAACAAGCCAGGCTGACTTTTTAGGTTCACTTCATCTTCCGCCACAAGAACCCTAAGACCGGCGAGTATGAGGAGAAGCACCTCAAGAACCCTCCTATGGCCCGTATCGTCAAGACTACCAGCCTCTACACTCTCATCGTCAAGCCTGACCAGAGCTTCGAGATGAAGATTGACGGCGAGTCCGTTCGCAACGGTACCCTCCTCGAAGACTTCACCCCCTCCGTCAACCCTCCCGAGGAGATTGACGACCCCAACGACACAAAGCCCGAAGACTGGGTTGACGAGGCCCGCATCGCTGACCCAGAGGCTACTAAGCCCGAGGATTGGGATGAGGATGCACCATTCGAGATTGTCGATGAGGAGGCCACCAAGCCCGAGGACTGGCTTGAGGATGAGCCCACCACCATTCCCGACCCCGAGGCCGAGAAGCCTGAAGACTGGGATGACGAGGAGGATGGTGACTGGATCCCTCCCACTGTTCCCAACCCCAAGTGCGATGAAGCCTCTGGCTGCGGCAAGTGGGAGCCTCCTATGAAGAAGAACCCTGCCTACAAGGGCAAGTGGACCGCTCCCTTCATCGACAATCCGGCTTACAAGGGCGTCTGGGCCCCCAAGAAGATTGCCAACCCTGACTACTTCGAGGACAAGACCCCGGCCAACTTTGAGCCTATTGGCGCTGTAAGTTGGCATTACCTTGATTTCACAGACTCACTGCTAACCTACTGTAGATTGGTTTCGAAATCTGGACCATGCAGAAGGACATTCTCTTTGACAACATCTACATTGGCCACTCCATCGATGATGCTGAGAAGCTCAAGGCCGAGACTTTCGACCTCAAGCACTCCGCTGAGAAGGCTGACGAGGAGGCCAACAAGCCCAAGCCCAAGGACACTCCCAAGTCGCCCTCTGACCTCGTCTTCAAGGACGACCCAGTCCTTTACGTCAAGGAGAAGCTGAACCTCTTCATGGAGATTGCCAAGCGTGACCCCGTTGAGGCTGTCAAGTTCGTTCCTGAGGTCGCTGGTGGTATCGGTGTTATCGCTGTCACCATCTTTGCCATTCTTGCCTCTGTCCTTCTCGGCTCTGGTGCTGCTCCCTCCCAGGAGCAGCTCAAGGCTCAGGCGAACAAGGCCAAGAAGGCCGCCGTTGACGCCAAGGACAAGGCCGCTGAGGCTGTCACCACTGGGGCTGAAAAGGCCCAAGCCGAGGTCAACAAGCGCACTACTCGATCAAACGCCTCCTAGGCAGTTTTCACCATGGCGTGAGGAGTAAAGTACCCCACTGAGAAGGTGGGGGATATGGGAGCAGAATACCAGAGGGTTGGTCCAGAGGACAACCTTGACCCTCAGTGATTGGATTCCTGATTTGTAGTATCATATTATTTCGAGGTTCACGGCGCCATGACGAAGTATCGAGGTTTTGTTCCTAAAAAAATGTGGAACGTAGCGCCCGGGGTAAAGGATGGGAGTATGGGAATATGTTCAGATTCGTCAACAAGCATTTTACGTGTCAATATGTGTATCAGTGTATGTGAAATGGTGCATGTGCGCCGACCGGACATAAGAGTGGTGGCCACATAAACGCCGTACACGCCGCCGCGGAAGAGCGTTGTGGATAAGCCTTCGATATCCATAGACCTCGGGAGGGGGAATGTGGGGGCCCCAGCTTCAGAGCTCCGGCAACAGCTCCCAAAGGGCCAGCCCGGTATTGCTTTCCCTTGACAGCCGCAAGCGACGTGGACTCTCCTCTAATCTCCTTCAATTTCCATGTCTTGATTACTTGGAGAATCTGTTCCCCTTGAATATTGCGTCTTGCGTTCACTTCTCCCCACATACGGCAATTGGCTCGCACCATGTTCTCCCGCAGAGCGCTCACACGCCTCTCACCATTGACCGCCCGTTCGTCTCTTTCGCGCGCAGCCCCTCTGTGTACCAGAATGTCGCCGCCAGTCAGCCAAAGCAAAGTTGCGGCACGGCGGCTGCATGCCACGGCCCAGCACCTAAAACCAGCATCGTCTGCAGCGGCCGAGTCGTACCCTATGAACCACGAGCCAATTCAGTCGCCCGCAGATACACCGAACTTTGTCGATAACAAGTTTGTAGCCTCGAAAGCAACACAATGGATTGATCTGCATGATCCCGCGACCAACAACCTGGTGACACGCGTGCCCCAGAGCACAGATGAGGAGCTCAAGGCGGCCGTGGACAGCGCTGAAAAGGCCTTTAAGCCATGGAAGGAGACTAGCCTGCTTCACAGGCAGCAGATCTTGTTCAAGTACACACACTTGATCCGCGAGAACTGGGATCGGTTGGCTGCTAGCATCACACTGGAACAGGGCAAGACATTTGCGGATGCGCGTGGTGATGTGCTCCGTGGCTTGCAGGTTGCGGAGACTGCCTGCGGTATCACGACGCAGATGACTGGCGAAGTCCTCGAGGTCGCCAAGGACATGGAGACACGCAGCTACAGAGAGCCATTGGGCGTTGTGGCTGCCATCTGCCCTTTCAGTGAGTACACGACCGGTGGTAGATGAGGCTTGTGCTAATGTGCTACTCCAGACTTCCCCGCTATGATCCCCCTCTGGACCATTCCCATTGCTGCTGTTACCGGTAACACTGTCGTTATCAAGCCCTCTGAACGCGACCCCGGTGCCTGCATGATACTGGCTGAGCTTGCGGAGAAGGCTGGATTCCCTCCTGGCGTCATCAACATTGTACACGGTGCGGCCAAGACTGTCGACTTCATCATCGATGAGCCGCGCATCAAAGCGATCAGCTTCGTCGGTAGCAACAAGGCTGGAGAGTACATCTACTCACGCGCATCGGCTCAGGGCAAGCGTGTTCAGGCCAACTTGGGCGCGAAGAACCACGCTGCTGTCCTTCCCGATTGCAACAAGAATCATGCCTTGAACGCCATTGCTGGAGCCGCCTTTGGTGCTGCTGGTCAGCGATGCATGGCTCTAAGCACTCTGGTCATGATCGGTGAGACCAAGGACTGGGTCCCTGAGATCGCTGAGCGCGCAAAGGAACTCTCGATGAACGGTGGTTTTGAGCAAGGCGCGGACCTTGGACCTGTCATTAGCCCTCAGTCAAAGCAAAGGATTGAGGACCTCATTGCGAGTGCTGAGGAGGAGGGTGCGACTATCCTCCTTGACGGACGTGGTCAGAAGCCCCCGTCCGACAAGTACGCCAACGGCAACTGGGTAAGTCGTCTTTTCATGGCCGAGGTTGATCTCGTGCTAACTGTGCTGTTCAGGTCGGTCCTACCATCATCGCCAACGTCAAGCCGCACATGAAGTGCTACACTGAGGAGATCTTCGGCCCTGTACTTGTCTGCCTGAACGTCGAGACCATCGATGAGGCTATTGACATGATCAATGCTAACGAGTATGGCAACGGTACCGCCATCTTCACTCGCTCGGGTGCCACTGCTGGACGCTTCCAGCGTGAGATTGAGGCTGGCCAGGTTGGTATCAATGTGCCCATTCCCGTACCTGTAAGTTTCCTTTGACTTCTCAGCATCTGATGCATGCTAATACTGGCCAGCTACCCATGTTCTCCTTCACTGGTAACAAGAAGTCGGTTGCGGGCGGTGGCGCAAACACATTTTACGGCAAGCCTGGTCTCCAATTCTACACACAACAGAAGACGGTGACAAGTCTGTGGAGGAGTGAGGATGCTGTCGCGACAAAGGCGTCGGTCAACATGCCTACGCACAGCTAGATGGTAGGATGGAGAAGAGAATTAGCGTACATCACAACGAACATGAAGAACAATTGGCTATTATGAATGAATGAAGCATACCTAGATGCAGCAAAGAAGCTCAAGTGTGCCGCTAGTCTCTTGGCGCACTTCTCAAAACGGTGTATATACAGGTCCATGAGTTGGAAAATGCTCAACGCCCGACCAGCAGATCTCGCCCATGATGAAACGTCGGCCCAAACCCGCCGTGCGTGGCTTGCAAGAGGCTTGCAAATGATGGGCGACGCCCGTATCCACACGCCCCGCGCATCATCCATGTCATGATGATCTTTGCATCCGGCATGCCATTTCTGCAGATGCAGATCTCCAGTGTATGTTCAGTGGCATTTTACACGTCTGGGGAAGTGGCAAAATGCAGACGGCTAGCCTTTTATTGAATATGTACGCTTTGTGTTAGTTTGGCATGGCGTACCGACGTGACCATTGCTGAACGCTGTACGTAGTGCGGGATGCAGGGCGAACATGGAATGCGAGAAAGTACAGTACCGCGACAGGCAGATGGTGCTGTGCTGTGAATCCACAGGTGGTTCTTTACAGCGGCTCCGATGCAGAGTGAATGAATGGTGGTGTGGTGCTGGAGTGGCTGGAGGATTGACTGGGAAGCTGGCAGCGTGCAGAGCTAGGCCGCATGCAACCGTGGGACTATTGAAGCTGTCTAAATTCGCCAATGCTAAAACGGGAATTACTTGGATGCCAGGGCATTCAGTGGCGAGGTAGGCTGTGCAGCAAAACTTTTCTCTCTTCCACGTCCTGGCAGGTCAATGGACGTGTGAAGCGTGGTGAAGGACGGCTGGGGGAAACAGATGGCGTATTATGCATGGTAAAGAGATAAGAGATGGCCTTTGTACAGTGTCTTGACCCATCTTCAGCTTGCGCGTTTCAGAAGTCGTGCATGGGCTAACAATCCAATCGGGATCCATAGCTCGCGCCGTTGATGACGAAGAGTGCCCCAACGTGAATGAGACCACCACGCGTCGAGCTCAGCACTTGACCTTATTCCATACTAACTCCACCCCCCAACTCTCCGTCTCACACAAATTCTCATCATCTGCATCATCACCGCATTCTTGACCCTACTTGTTTGCTTCTGCGACGTCCCTCCCCCCGTCTCAGCTATTCATTACAGTACCCACGCCGCGCGCTACGTGCACATCGCGCTCCCACCAAGCTCCGCAATACCCGCTCACCAGCCTCGTTGGCCGTAGCTTGTTAGACGTTCCGAAGGAAAAACTGGGTATTGCCCGACGCCGCAATAATGGAGCAAGCGACACAGCAGCAATCGCGCCCGCGCGGTCTCAGCTTTCATAGTAGTAAGAGCAACAAAAGCCGCGACGTCGCAACTCCGAAGAGCCCTTCCAAGAACAAGCACGAAAGGAAGACTAGCGACCATTACGATCCAAACTCAAAGGCGAACCCCAACGCCGCCATGAATGAACAGCAGCCCAGTATGCCATGCTTATCACCCTGCTCACATGAACTCTGCTAACCTGCCCCCCAGTCGCTGAGGCCCTCACCAAGCCCACTCTCGCGTCTCTCCGCTCGTTCCAGCATACCGACGCGGCGGGTAACCCCATTGGTAAGTTGTGCTCTCTTCATTGAATACCGTACCATGGCCATCTAACGGCGCTCAGCCGATCCCGATCTCTCCAACCCTACACGTTCGCGATGGGAGCGCCCACTCGACACAATCCGCTCATTTGAGGCTGCCATTGATGGCGAATATAGACGACGCGCTCAATCAATGCGCGCTGACCAGACTGATGTCATGAGCGGCTACGGAAGCCGACGGAGCAGCTACTACGGCGGCGGCGGTGGCAGTGGATACAACGACCAGAGCCGCTTCTCGACTACCAGCAGTTACTTTCCCCAACGACAACCTCAGCGCGACAGCTACGCCGATGGTTACGGCCATGGTGGACCTGTGGGTGGACCACCACGGATGCGATATGGGAACCGCATGCAGTCAGACCCAGGATGGAACAACAGACACAGCCAACAGGGCGTCTACCCCATGAACGGCTACCAACAGTCGCGCGACACGGTAAACACCAATGGCTCGAATGGAAGCCACAGCGACGGTCCATACTCCAACGACCTCAGCAACAGCGAGAACAGCTCCATCGAACGCGGCATACCCGTGCAACCACCACAACAAGACATGGGTTCACAATATGGATTCAATGGATTCGGAAGAGGCCCCATTATGGAGGAGTACGCACAGGGGCCGGGCCAATATTCGCAAGGGCCACCACCGCCAGCTCACGGCATGCCTTCACAAAACGGCATGCCACCACCACCCCCGAAACATGCCACCCAGGCAGCACCTATCAAACTAGGCGGCGGTGGGCCACCAGCCACTGAGAACACGAGGCCGACCATGTTGTCCAAGAAAAGCAGCGATGCAGGCGAAAAGCGCAAGAGCTGGTTCAAAAGGCGATTCAGCAAAGAGTAGGCCTTGAAGTTGAGGGATAAGTGGAAGAAATACATTGGCTAGCTTCTACAAAGGGCGCTCTCGGGGGTTCTGTTCAACGATGAGAGGCACGGGCTTGCCATGATGACGAATGAATGTCTTCACCACGGGCTCTAGAGTCGTCTGGTCGAACTACTGTTACGCAACTCTGCGTATACAGCATGATGGCGTTACTATGGTGTTTTAGGGATGCAGAAAGGGTATATACCGCGATTGTCACTCCTTGTAGTTTTGAGACATGTGCAGCTACAGTAGAAGCTCGCTCACTGAGCCGGCTGGTAATGTGGTAATCATAATGGTTTGATGAGCAAGTTTGATATTCGATTTGATTGTTCTTGACACATTTACTTTTCTATTGGGGTTACAACGTGGACATCTACGTATACCTCTAGGGTAGACGTTGCCTAGGCACTTTACGAGCTATGGCTGGTCCTTTGCCTAGCATGCGTCGACACCCCAGTTCCTACCCATGAGGCAAGAATTACAACTTCTTCTTCGACTTTTCCACTTCCTCTCGCATCTCTTGCTGGTCATCTTTGAATGCCATGACCACGTATGCGATCAAGACGACGTTGGCCATGAGTGCTGCTAAACCGCCGGCCCATGTTGCGTTGCCTAGACAAAGTCAATACGTCCTGTTTCACTACACAACATGAACAACAACTCACCCTGGAAGACAAAGTTGACGGTGAAGAAGTACGTGCCAATTGGCAGCGTAATCATGGCAAAGGTGAAGCTCATCAACTTCCAAATGACTGATCTGTGGTCATTGTGAGCCATATGCTCGTAGGAACCCGACAAAGGGCGACTCACGATGGCACCGCTGGGGAGGTGTTGGACGGCTCGGGAGCACCCTTTCCATCATAGTCTAGAGACGACTTGTCCTCGTTTACGATTCGTCTGGTCGTCATATTTTGAAGCGTTGATATGTCGTGGTGTTCTGTCTCGTGAGTGACTGACAGGGCCCTGGGCCGAATGCAGTAACGTAATTGAACAAGTTCAGGCTCGGGAAGGTCCAAGCTCAAGAATCTGTCTCAACGCGTAAAGTGGTTCTCTTGACGCGTGAATTGTTTTTGGCGATCCCCGTCACAAGGCAAACCCTTCTTTCCCTGCCTTGCGCTTCTGATACCAGGTGGTTTAGTCTGCACGGGATATGCTCTCTGCTTTGTCTAGTACCCAGCGCCTTTGTTCGTTGGCCTGAGCCATTGTTTTCTGCCTCTTCCTTTGCTCTGCTCTACTACTTTCCACCGCGAACGAGGCGGCCAAAGTCGTCTGCAATACCACCACCACGTCCACCCTCCCACCCAACTCCCCATCATAACACGGTCACGCAATGTATCGCCGCGATCCTATACTTTCCTCTTCACCACCGCCAGTCGCACCGCGCGCTTCTTCGCATAGCGATGACGAGCGAGACACCTACGTCACGCAGCCTACGCAAATCCTCCGGGAGCGCTCGCCCTTCTTTGCGGCGCCGTCTGATACCACGCAACCCACGCTTATAGTCACACCGCGAGCTCATGCAGTCCAGCCTGTGGCTTCCTCGTCGCAATTACAAGTCCCGCGCTCCTCGCCCGCTCCTCAGCGTTCCTCGCCGCCTGTCATGTCACCTTCGCAGTCACAACGCCCCTATGGCGGTTACAGCAACCCAATGGCACCTCCTGGCACAGGCTTCTTTCCCCCGCAAGCAGTTCGCAAGCCAGTCGTCGACCTTACCTCGGACGATCCACCTGTCGAGCGTGACCCAGACGAGGACGAGTCGGAGTATAGGTCCAACATCCCATTATCCAAAATTGAAATGTCCATGACCTCGAGGATTGAGGAGACACCACAGAAGCCGACTTGGGATCTGTCCAGTTTCAAATACGGTAGCGACCAGTCGCGCAAACGGTCGGCAGAACAATACGCTTCGAGTACACCGCCCAAGCGACAGAAACCTATGCAGCAAGGAGGCCCTTCGCGCGCTATACCTATAGACTTGACGGAAGACAAGGAAATGACCATGGAGGATATTCACGATTTGGGCACATACGCCAAAGTCAATCGACTGAGGGCCATATACCCGAACCGCTCTGTCAAACAGCTACACGACGCCTTGACCAATCGAAAGGGCAACTTCAATGATGCTTCCGAGTATCTGGCGGAACAAGAGTCAGAGGATGAGCTGCTTCGGTCTCCCCCTCAACTAGGAGTGGCTCGTAAAAGCTCAGCGCCAGTTGTGAAGAAGACGGCACAGCGCGGCTTGAAGCAACCTGTGCAGTCACTGCAGAACAAGTACTCGAAGTTGGGCGCGACTCAGAATAGCCCGGTCAAGATTGACAGTCCCGAGAAGGAGCCACCGAAACAAAAACGTAGACTCAAGAGTGGAAAGGATCGCAAGAAGGCCGTATTTTCGCCCTCACCCGAGCCCATACCTCAACGACCGCAGCAGCAACCGGAAAAGAAAGCGCCGATAGTCGTCTCTTCCGACGAGGATGAAGGCATTGCTGCAGATCTCGTTGTCGATGATGACTCGGAAGCAGGTGGTTCGGTGGCGGAGGATAACTTTGACGAAAGTGCCTTGTTGAACTTCTTCAATACCTGTACTGTGGAGGCCATGGTCGACTTGTCGAGTCACAAAGAAGAGGACATCAGGGAGATATTCAAACAGCGTCCGTTCGCCTCTCTTGACGCTGTTCGCAAGGTCCATGTGGATCTTACGCCAGTGGAGAAGGGCAAAAAGAAGGCGCGCAAGCCACGCATAACAACTGGCCAACGGCTTGTCGAATCTACCGAGGGCATGTGGAATGCATACTCCACAATTGACTCGGTTGTCCAACAGTGTGAAACCCTGGGCAAACCGATGGTTGCAGGTATGGCTCGGTGGGGCATTGATATCTTTGGCGCTTCTACAGAGGATGGAGTCGAATTAACGAGTCTGGATGATAGTAGCGACACGAACTCTTCTCGCGATTCAGGTTACCATACCCCTCGGAGTGCCAACGGCAGCGATACGGAGTCTAAGAGCATACGCAAGGCAGCCAGTCGCACGAAGCTTTTGACACAACCCACGAATATGAACGACGATATCGAACTCAAGGACTACCAGGTCGTAGGCCTCAACTGGCTGAATCTCCTATGGAAGACGAAAACTTCTGGTATTCTGGCCGACGATATGGGTCTGGGAAAAACTTGCCAGATCATCGCTTTTCTGTCACACCTTAAAGCGCAAGACGAGGGGAAGCCCGCGCTTATTGTTGTGCCTGGATCGACGCTAGAGAACTGGTGTCGTGAGTTTGAGCGCTTCTCCAAGACGATCAACTTTACCCCGTACTATGGATCACAGGCCGAGCGGTTTTCTCACCAGGAGAGCATCCTTCACAACATCAAGCAGAGAACGTGCGATGTGATTATTACAACATACGACCTTACCTTTAGGAAGGAGGACCTCGCTTTCCTTCGCAAGTGCAGACCCGAGATTTGCATCTTTGACGAAGGGCACATGCTCAAGAACGCAAACACAATCCGGTACAAGAGTTTGATGAAGATTCAGGCGACTTGCAGGATCTTGTTGACCGGAACTCCGCTTCAAAACAGTCTCCAGGAGCTCATGTCAATCTTGGGTTTCCTGATGCCGCAGGTGTTCTATGGCGATCAGCAGGAGGAGGTTCAGGAGATGCTGCAGATTTTATTCAAGCACAAGGCCAAGACTATGGAGAGCGATTCGCATAGCTCTTTGCTCTCTGCGCAGCGTATTCAACGCGCTCGTACGATGTTAACACCTTTCATCCTTCGACGAAAGAAGGTGCAGGTACTCAAACATCTACCGAAGAAGACTTCCCGCGTCGAGTATTGCGATCTTACTGATACACAGAGGACTCTTTACAACGAACAATTGGCCAAGCAGCGCAAGATTCTTGAAGACCGAGCGGCAGGGATCCCCGTCAAAGACCACGCCAACGTCATGATGAAGCTCCGACAAGCAGCCATCCACCCCTTACTCTTCCGCCACCGATACAACAACGACAAGATCCGAAAGATGTCAAAGGCCTGTCTCAAGGAAGACATGTTTGCCGAAAGCAATCCAGAAATCATCTATGAAGAACTCGAACTATACCAGGACTACCAATGCCACCAACTCGCCTCTAAATATCGCGCGCTCAAGAAGTTCGAGCTCAAAGACCACGAGTGGATGGACTCTGGCAAAGTATCAGCTCTCCTCACCTTGTTGAAAAAGTACAAAGAGAACGGCGACCGCGCTCTAGTCTTTTCTCAATTTACATCTGTCATGGATATACTTGGCTGGGTCTTTGATGACCACGACATCAACTTCATGCGCATGGACGGCTCCACCCCGATTCAGGAACGCCAGTCTCTCATGGACGTCTTCTACCAAGACGAATCCATCCAACTCTTCATGATCAGCACTAAGAGCGGTGGTGCGGGTATCAACCTCGCCTGTGCGAATAAAGTCATTATTTTCGACTCGAGTTTCAATCCTCAGGATGATATTCAGGCGGAGAATCGTGCGCATCGTGTTGGTCAGACGAGAGAGGTCGAGGTGGTCAGATTGGTTACCAAGGGCACGGTTGAGGAGCAGATTTATGCGCTCGGTGTGAGTAAGTTGGAGTTGGATAAGATGGTTCAGGGTGAAGATGCAAATGAGGAGACAAAGGGTAAGGGGAAGAAGAAGGGGGATGCGGGGGCTGCGGCAGGCGGGTTGAGTAAAGCAGAGGAAGCGGGTATTGAGGCCGTGGAGAAGATGATGATGGCACAACTCAATGCGCCGCCGCCGGCTGGAGAAGAAGACAAGGGGGATGAAGGTGTAGACGACGGTGAGGGAGACGTCAAAGAGCAGTTTTTGCATGGCTTGAAGAAGGCGGGTTTGGATATTGCGGCCTGATTAAAGTCTGCTAGTATAATGGGGTAAAGAGGACGCAATGTTGTTGTTACGAGCAACAGAGGGCTTGATACCAAAGTCGGCTTTTTTTTTCTTTGTTGGTTAGACGTGGTTCGCTCTGTACTGCATAGCAAGGCATCCAGCGTTGTTGGCGTTGATGAGGCATCATGTTCAAGTCGAAGCATGCAGCATTTCGCAAACTTGATTATATACGTACTCGTACTACAATATTAAACTTGAAATTATATACAGCGCCTATTGCAAAATCTGCTTGCCCAAACCTAGTCCTTTACACTCACACCAGCTTTACTGGCATCCTTTGCACCCTGTTTCTGCGTCTTTGGCGCCTCTTCTTCCTCTCCCTCTGAGCTCTCTTCCTCTTCCTCGCTGTCTTCTTCCTCTGAACTCTCCTCTGCTTCGTCCTTTTTAGCCTGTGTTGCTGGTTTCCCTTTTGCCGCCAACGGTGCCGGTTTCTTCTCATCTTCGCTATCATCATCATCGTCATCATCATCGTCATCATCATCATCATCATCATCATCATCTTCTTCACTCTCTTCCTCTTCTTCACTGCTCTCCTCGGTAGCTGCAGTCGCTTTGCCATCTGCTTTTGCCGGGCCTTTAGCTGCGTTGACTGGTTTGTTCGCATCGTCTTCCTCCTCATCCCTCTCCTCCTCGGATTCTTCCTCTACGCTGTCTTCCTCGTCATCGTCGTCCTCCTCCTCTTCTTCCTTCGTCGAACTTATCGGCCCAGCACTAAGCGCAGGGTTCTTCGCATCGTCGTGCATGGATGGAGGTGCATGTACAGGTTTCTGTAGATCCGAGAGCTTGGGGATACTCGGTTGCGCAGCAGCCTTTGTACCCTTGGTGCTCTTCGACTTGGCATCTTTACTCTTTGTGTCTTTGCTACTTGAGGATTTCGATTTCGACTTGGCTGGGGCCTTTCCTAGGCCGAAGAGACCTCCTGTGGGTTTCCTTGTTGACTTTGACTTTGCATCTTTTGAGGATGTGGTTTTTGCTTTGCTAACTTTTGCCTTGCTGTCTTTTGCTTTGCTATCTTTTGCTTTTGCCTTTGTGTCCTTTGCTTTGGTGTCTCTGCTCGTGCTCGGTGTAGCGGCCTTTGCGTCTTTTGTCGTTGTGCTCGAGGTAGCAGGCTTGGCTTCTGTTTTGGCGGTGGAGGCAGCGGGCTTCGTGTCTTGAGTCGCTGTCGGTGTCGCAGGCGTCGCAAGCTTCGGCGTCTCCGGTAATGGGACAGATTTCGGCGAGAGGATGCTACTAGGGTCTTGTTTTGTAGGGCTCTTCTTCGAAATCGCCGAGGTCGGTGTGTTCGTCTTCTCTGCCAGCAGCGGGTTCGTGGTCTTGATGTTACTGGGCACAGGCTTCAGCGAAGCGGCCTTTTTCGCGGCTTCAGCACCTAGCTCCCGGAGCGCCAGGTTTGTTTCGAGACTAGGTGTGACGACATTCGCCTTGTTTGCAGCTAGGCTTGTGGATGAGAAGGAAGCGGTGGTGGTAGCTGGTGCAGCCATAGGCGGGGGGCCGGGTTTCGCAGGGAAGGGTGTGAAGGCTGATGTGACGCCCAGCGCTTCGCGGATCTCGTCGTATTCGTTCCATTCTTCGATCTCGGTGATGCCCTGCACAATGTAGATTAGCCTTGTGTCCCTAGCCATGCGCCGCGTTCTATACCTACACCCAAGACATAACCCTCTTTGACTATTAGCGGTAGCTTCTTGCCGCTTGCTCTCCGCTGGAACAGCTTCTTTGCGAGCTCATCGGTCGCAGTATCTACTCCTTTGAACGGGATCTTGTTTGCCCTTAGGATTGTTTCAATGCGCGAGGTAGCTGTGACAATGTGGGAGGAGCCGGCGGTCAAGGAGGTGAATAGGTAAATCGTGGGATCGTTGTCGTACCTAGATGATGGTATACGAAGTCAGCGTATGTCTCTCATGCAATTTGCCCAGGGACACTTCTTACACGCTTAGCTCCGTCATTGCGATAGTTGGGGCAACGTCGGTGCGGGGTGAGGAGTAGCTCAGCTGTGTGCTACACTGAGACGATGGGAAACAGAAGAACTAGGACAGCGAACAGGTGTACGTGGACGGAGACTTTATAGAGCTAGACACGACGTGTAGCAATGTAGTTTCGCCAGCACAGGATGCTTCAGATTCAAGGGTGACGCGCACGGGCTGGACCCTGCAGATGCACTTGAGTCAGGTTTGGGCACGTGCTAGTCATGGTAAAGTTCAAATGAAGATATGCTTGTATTGTTGTTCATACCCCCGAGCGAGTGGCATTACATATTATCAGAGAGAGAAAAAGACTTAACTAGCACTTCGTTTCTCTTAACTAGACATTATGCGGGCGTAGGACCATGCGAGAATTTGCCAGCGAGAACAGTCATTAGGGCGTCGCTGACTTCGAATTCCTCGAGGACTGCGCCAAAGCTAGACAACATCAGCAAATACTCCGGTCCAATCGTTTTACTTGTAACGTACCCGTAGCAGCGGACTTTGGCAAGGAGCTCTGTTTTTACGAGCTCAATGTCCTGCTTGGAAAGAACCCGAAAGTTTTGGTCCTGTAGGATCTTCGCCCAGGCCATAATGGGCGTAATCTCCCCATCAAGGGGCAGACGATTGCTCAGATCGAGCAGCTTCATCAAGTCCGGCATCTTGACGTCCGGCATCTGATGTGGATACTTCTCCTCGGGGCAATTCGTGATATGCGCGTCGGGAGGTGCGGTGGCCATGAGCGCATGGCCGCTAATGTTTTCGTCGGCGTCGTGGGCGCGTACCATTAGAAACTGCATATGGTCCATGCAAGGTCGCTCGAGCCTGTCAGACGCAATGGTCAGAACAGAGCTTGTAAAGATAAAGAACAACGTACGGAAGTCGAAGAGAACGAAGAGAAAAGACGTAAGCGCATTACTGCTGGGGTGGAGGAGAAAGGTAGGGCGATCGGTCGTACGTTAAAACGAAGTCTATCCCAATCTGGTCATAGTCGAGCCCATGCTGCTGCTGCTGCTGTTGATGATGGTGCGGCTGTTGGACTTGTTGTTGCAGAGTCGCGGGCTGACCGCTCATGCCATCATGAGAAACTGACCCACGTGTTGGTGGTGATGATGTATAGCCGGTCGACGCTGATCCGGGCCCGTAGCCTGATACGCTGCCGGTAGAACTTCCATAGGCAGAGCTATCAACTCGGCCCATGCCGTTGCTCGCTGGGCTGGAATTGTCAAAGGAAATGCCATGCGCCATAAGCAATTCTCTCAGTCGCCGGTTTTCCTCTGCGAAAGCGTCTCGTTCCCGTGAAGTAGCGGCGAAGGTATCCTTGAGACGTATCACCTCCTGCTCGAGGGCCTTGATGTACAGCTCTTTTCTTTCCCGATGTGTTCTTGTCGACGAGTCAGTGCGTGATATCGCGCATGGCATTCCTGAATTTACCTTTGCGCCTGGCGGTTCAACTCTTGTCGCCGTGTCAAAGCGGGCTTGCTATCCGGTTTGGGTCCCCTTCTCTTCGGCGGTTGGCCATCTTTGCCAGGGTTAGTAACCCGACTGAGCCAAGACGTTGGTCGACGAACCTCTTGTAGTCTTCTTGTCGGTCAGGCTCTTGAAAAATCCAAACTGCGCTAAAGGACTTTTTGATTCGCTGCCTACAGATTGCCACTGCCCTGTACTCTCCATGTCCGATGCAAATCCAGCCAAGCTATCTCTCCTGCTGCTGCTCATACTCATCTCCGAGAAACACTCGGATGGTCGACGAGAAGCGGCAGGAGAAGGATACTCGTTGGTAGCGCCGGGTGGAGGGTAAGTGGGCGCCATGGTCAGCACGTGCGCACCGGGCCAGGACATATAACGAGCATGCGACATGGTGTTTCGGTATTATGCGGAGGATTAAGGAAACAAAAAGAAATTAGGTATGTGTATGTGTGATGTGCTTGGACGGGAAATGAAAGTAGTGCAGCCATGTATATGTAGTGTTTCCAGAGCCTTGCATCGACTGAGGCACACAAGAGTCCGCATACTGGTTTCTCCTTCATGCGCCGTTGTCAACGTCCGGCATGCAGGCGAGCCGTGAGGTACGTGTGCAACGTTCATGCTGTCACGGGCAAAGCTTGCCTTGACGAGACTGGACTTGTCTCTGCAGCACGTTTCTGGGAGTGGGATGAAGACGCAAGAGTGCCTCAACAGGAGCAGGCCAATGGTGGAGGGCGTCTCCGCGTGCCAAGAACAAGGTGTAGGAGTCGCGAAGCGGAGACAAAACAGATCCAACGTCAAAACACCGAGGGATTAAAGCACTGGATAACGCCAAGAGAGAGCCGACATACCACTGCTGTTGTTGCGATAATTCGCGTCCCCAGAGGAGGGATCGGTCTTGATCGTCGTAGCCATGCTATGTGAGCTGCATCGATCAACACGCACACTTATACCAAACGGTTGTCTCTTTCGGCGCCGAGATGGCGGAGAAGCCGTGCAAACGCAGCGAGCGATACACTAGAGATTGGTCAGTCGACAGGTCGACATTGAACCCCTGCGCACATCCGAAACGTACGACAGTCTGTATCGTCGGCGCTCGACTATGACGATTAGACAGGCCGCACTCGGGCGCGTCTTGGTGGTGGATTGACTGAGCAAGAAGAGTTGAGGCTTACATGGGGTTCTCAATGTTGCCGAGGTTCAGTTGAGTTGAGTTGAGTTGAGTTGAGTTCCGTTCCGTTCCTGGTGCTTCCGCGTCGAGCGAGATGGAAAGACGGACGTAATAATGGGCGACAAGACGAGTGGTCGACGCAATTGAGACAAGCGATGGTGCTCTTGGCGTCACAGAGCCGGGTGTAGCACAGCAGAAGGCAAGCTGGTCTGAAGGACGTAACAGGGATAACTCTTAGACTTGCAGTGCAATGTCCAACGCGGTTTAGTAGCAACCCAGGCACGTCAATAATGCACTACGCACTCAAGAACCGTCGGCGGGAACACAGCCCAGGCTAACGATTTGGAATCTGCGTGACTCGGCGTCCGGAGGTAGGTGGGTGGGTGGGTGGATGAGGCGGTCAGTGCCCAAGATCGAGCCGGACAGCTTTTGCGCGTCCACCAGAGCCAGGGCGCGGAAGCAGCTCGAGGTCCGCTGGTGTTTAGCGGCGCGAGTCTGCGGCTCTGCGCCTCGTCCGGTCTAGAGCTTGCTGCCGGCTGACGGTGCAGTGGCACGATGCGACACGTAATATCCCAGCTTCCCTGTGCAAAAAAGAAAGGGTTGGTACGCATACTCGGTTCGATCCGGCCGTAGCCACTCTTGGCCGACCTCGACCTCGACCCCGACCGACCCCAATAAGTTTTCGCGATGCATTTCTGCCTGTGGCGGGTGCATCGTACTCCACACCACACTTTTGCCCCGTCTAGTAGCCACCCACTTGGAGAGGCGTCATCCCCCTCCGTACGGTCACGTTGTGCAGTACGTAGAGTTGCCCGACGCAGCCAATCGCCATACTTCCTCAAACCGACCTCCTACGACATGGCGCGTCTATAGCACTCAGCTCGGCACATGGGATTAGAAAGCAACTAGAAAGCAAATCGGGGTCCCCTCAGCTCATGCGATACACTGGGTGCTGTTGATTCAACTTGCATTATACTACATGGTCTGCTCTAGGTCGGCCGCGTGAGCTGCGGGCTTGGACCAGACCTTACATTCGTATTGGAACGTCTTACGGCTTGTTGTCGAGAATCTTCTCAATCTCCTCCATAAGCTCCGGTGTCAACTTGTCGAGCAACTTGAGAGCGCCACAGTTGTCCTTGACCTGTTCGGGCTTCGTCGCACCGAGAATGACTGTAGACACATTCGGGTTTTTCGCTGCCCAAGCAAGAGCGAGTTGAGTAGTGGTACCTTCTAGCCTTTCCGCAATCTTTGTTAGCTCCTTGACCTTTTTGATCTTGGCCTGTCCCTCTTCGCTCTTCAGCGCCTCGATCGAGTTCTTGAAGAATTCTGGGTTCGTGGCGAAGCGCGAGTCCTCAGGAATACCGTCGTTGTATTTGCCAGTCAGCATGCCTGATGCCTAAAGATGGGTACATCAAGTCAGTAAGTGTCTCACGTGCGGTTCGGGTAGGGTCATTATTTACCAAGGGCGACCAAATGGTCGTGCCGTACTGGTACTTTTTGTACAAAGGAGCGTATTCCTTCTCGAAACGCTCACGGTGGAAAGCGTTGTACTGAGGCTGCTCGACAATAGGGGCGATAAGGTTGTACTTCTCGGCGATATCGCATGCTTCCTGAATCTGCTCCGCAGACCACTCGGACGTTCCCCAGTAGTAAGCTAGATTCATCTGGATAGTCTGGGTGAAGGCTTCGACAATCTCCTTCATTCCGACGCTAAAGATACATCAGCTTGTAATGGGAGAGATGCGTAGACTGTTGCATACTCTGGGTCGTAGCGGTGAGCAAAGACAACGTCGACGTAGGAGTGATCAAGACGCTTCAAAGAGCTCTTCAAGCCCTCGACGATGTGCTTCTTGGATAGGCCCCTACATATTCGTTAGCCAGGTAAAGTATGTAAAACAGTCATCTTACCTGGTGTTTGGCTCCTTCCTCTGAGTTCCGAAAAAGACCTTGCCAGTATCGTCAGCCCCAATTCATGGCGTTAGAACGCTCAGCGTGACCTACCTTTGTAGATAAGACGTACTCGTCACGCGGCCATTGCAGTTCCTTGAAGGCCTTTCCCATTTCAAGTTCGCACTCGCCAGCTGCGTAAACCTCTGCAGTGTCGAAGAAGTTGATGCCGTGATTCCAAGCTTCTTGCATGCAGTCTTTCACAATGGAACCCTTTTGGGTTCCTCCGTAAGTCAACCTGCAGAGGGGGAGGTACGAAGTCAGTCTATGTCTCACATGCAGTTCGTGCAGTCCCCACTTACCAGCCCCCCAGAGACAGGACGGACACCTTCAACCCAGCGGGTCCCAGACGACGGAACTGCATGCTATGGTCACGTTAGCCAATGCCCAGATGGAACAGTTACAAAGGTGCAGAGCTTCAGGCGGCAGATTAATGATAATCCATCCAACCAGCCAAACTCTTCTGCATCCCAATGCTCGACATGCAACTCACTCCTTGGGGTCAAACTTGGTTTCGACGGCAGGCATTTTTGAATATAGATGACGATTAGCTTATTGAAAGGGAAGTGTAGTTGAATAAGACTTCAGTTGCTGGAACAGAGCACAATGAGGGGCACATAGACAGGCAACTCGGTGGGGCAAGCCGGCGGATCAACACCAATGATGTCAATCATTGTAAACGTGGCAGGTGGGACCGGAGTTAGCCTACAAAGTCCGTCGTAGCGGCACTCGCAGCTGTTGGAAGGCTGGAGAGTAGCCGTGGGCCTCGAATGCGCAGCTGAAGGTTTTGGGGGGAGTTTTGCTCCCTATAGACTAAGCGCTGAAGCGGCGCCAATGTCCCTTTTGCTGACCTCTTTCAGAGTGGGGCGGCTGCGGCTGAGAGCTACCTGGCACACATGTAACAACATTCTCCCGCCGGCGGCCAGCCACGACATGTCATTTGGCTCTTCGTTGGATGCCTTATGCCATCAAACGTGCCTTACAATCTTGTTGTAGTGGTACTAGAAGCCGTTTTAACTCCTGTCGGCCAGTATTGGCAAAAGCTTGGCCTCGCTCGTTTCACGTTTCGAAACATTCCCGGTCGGTCATTGACGCACATCCAATCACAGTCGCACAACGCGCATTCACGTGCATTGCCCGTCACCTGGAGAAGTAATGATTGGCAGTGACTTCTCGTTGATATGGGGGTCACGGTAGGACAGGTTCCCGACTATTGTGCTGACGGGCTGTTCGAAGGGAGGCCTTGAGGCGCACCGCCTATATCTTGGCCTTTTCCTTCCTTCACTACACTGCCTCCTCACAGTCTCTCAATCCTTTATTTAGATTACCTGCTTCTCCTGGGCTGAAGCGTATTTAGTTCAACGTCACTCACTTGCAAGACATTGTCTCCACCGTTTTCTTGAATACAATATCAGTATTCAAGAACTCCCGCGTACTACTCAGTACTTAACCACGCTATATTGTACCAGAATCATCGTTCAAAATCTCAACTCCTTAGCCTCAGCCTCGGCCTCATCAGTCAACTTCCACACTAGAGCACTAGACTTCTTCAATCTACCAACTTACCAACAATATGGGTTTCAAGAAGAACATTCTCCTTGCAAGTGCCTTTGCACTATGCGCTTTCGCAGCACCTATCCCTGACTGCCCCGACGATGTCCCAGAGACCGATGCAGCAGCGTTGACCGCAGCCAACTTGATTGCCATCTCGCCCGCTACACAGTCCTGCGCTGGTGCGTCATTTCCCGATGAATGCGCCGATGCAACACAAGCCGCTACCGCTCTCAACAAGGCTTTCGACACCTACAAGGTCACCGCCAAGGGCGAGAAGGCTGCCATAGTCGCCTATGAAATCTTCGAAAGCGGAGACTTCAAGTACAAGAAGAACCATTTCCCAGGCCGTCCTGGTCAAGGCACAAGGAGTAAGTGAAACCCTTGGGTGGATTGCACGTGAGACACGAGCTGACTTTACATCTGCTTAGTGATGGCAATGCCACCGTTCGTCGAAATGTATGCCACCGCTATTGCTGGCGCAGATGCCGTGGCACAAGCAAAGGCTGCAGGAGAAACCGCTGGTCTGGACGCAGTACTTGCTCTGGTCAATAGCGACGATGAAAAGAGCTTTGGAAGTGCGGCCTGGTTCGTTACCACGCAGTGCAGTGCAGAGGTTCGAGCTGGTCTTGTCCAAGGCACCGCAGATGGCTGGCACAAGTTCTTGACTGACTGTGTTGGCACGCAGCTTGATCCTGCGCGCGACATTTCTTGGACTGCTGCAACCGCTACCATCCCGTAAGTGCATCAACCGATGTCAAAGCGCGGGTTTGGTACACACAGTACTTGTTGCATGGCACGTTGGCTTCGAAAAGCCTCTTCTATTCTTCTTGGTATTTTACGAGACTTCTTCAGTATAATGACAGCTTATGACCTGTTTGTACAAACCCATCAATTATTGCTCACTTCTTTGCACTACAAACAACATGTCACAAAAATTGCATTCTCCTACTTCGACTTCCATCCTAAGCACATATTCGTTGATGAGAATAAAAAGACAGTGGGTAGTGATTAGCATTGAAAACGGGTGGAAGGGGGAACACAATACTGGAAACGAAGGGTACTTGTCGGTAAACTATGTTCTAGTATTATGATAATACATACAGGCCAACAGAAAACAAACGCTAGAATATCGCGCTGTTTGAAGAGAAAGAAGAAGTCGCTACGACGGCTAAATATATACAAGCAAATATGACCATCAAGTCCCCCACGAAGATAGAGAACACAACTCCACCAATTCATTCAAAGTGGCGATACCTCTCCCCAAGCACCAATATCCTCTCTGGACATAGCCTCTCCGCACTCTGGACAAGTACATCCATCGAATCCATGCATACTTGCACACTGCCTAACCCACGACTGTAGACATCCGACACAAGTTGCAGGTTCATGCCAGCAATTTGCCGTGATTCTGCGCTCACTGAACTCCCATATAGGTCTCGCCGTCTTGCACAGAATACACGTGCGTTCGATGACTGGTGTGTTGCGTCGGGAACTAGGTGTTCCTGCTCGGGGGCTCACGGAGGCGTCGAAGGTAGGGCGTTTAAATTGTTGTGGAGCTGTGCAGGTAATATTCGGGGAAGGTAGGGCGATTATGCTGCTGCGCTGCGATTGCATTGATACAGGTCGTGATTGCATCGATACAGGTCGTGATTGCATCGAAACAGGACGTACTTGCGGTATGTTTTCGACGGATAGTTGGGAGGGTATCGTGGTTGCCGATAGCGAGTTCCCGCTGCTGCGGCGTCGTTCTGCGGAGACGGCGGGGCTTGGAGGGCCATCGGCCCACGGGGCGAAGGGCGCTGGAAGGGGTGCTTCGAGTTGAGTAGATTTAACGCTCATGTCGAAGGGAGAGTAGGTTGGTGTTGGGATAAGATTGACGGTCGACAGGCGTTTGGATGCTGGTAAATCTTGACTGACTTCGGTTTCATAGACGTGCAGGTTTTCTTGCGTCAGGTTCATTCTCCGGAGGTCTTCGACTACGGTTGTGAACTTTGGTTGCTCGTGTGTAGCTGACGAGTCTCTTCTTCTGGCCCCAAAGTTCTTCAACGCTTGCGGTATCGTCGACCATCTGTGCTTGATCTTCTTTTCTGGCTTGCTTTTCTCTCCGATGGCATCGAAAGCATCCAGCGTAGAGTGTATCGGCGTTGCTGGCGTGGCCGAGAACACTGGTGGCGGGGAAAACGCAAGTTTTGAAGATGTTACAGGCGTGGGCGGGCCAACTTCATCATCTCCGTATTGCTGATAAACCATGTCATTCTCAATATTCTCTCCTGAGACAGCTTTGGGCGCACTCCCTGACACGTGTCGGGTGTAGTTCGTCGGGTAGCTGTTGTTTCGTAGCCCTCGAGAGGAAGCGATCTTAGCGCCCGAGCGATTTCGTTGGTGGTAGGTTGCGAAGGACGTAGGCCGTGGTCGTGACTGCATTGGTGGACTATCGAGTGCAGTGAAGCTTTGAGGATGGTATGAGATGGGACGTTGCGTTTGTGAGGCCTTCGTGTCGTTCATGGGAGGGTACGTCCACTGCGAAGGGTGTACTTGTGGTCTCTCACATTCGCAACTGCCCCGTGAGGAGATGCTACTCCTTGGCTTGTCCGGACTATCAAGAGACGACGATATAGGGCGCTGGCCTGGTGTATTGGGGCTCATCGTGGACGGCGAAGCAATCCACTCGGGCGATAGCAGGTGTTGCGGGTTATATGATACTGGTCGTGTGAGTGGCAATGGCCGTCGCTTGACGAAGGATGTGTCGGGTTCAGCGTTTGGGGTTGTTTCCGGGACCTCCCTCAAAGTATTTTCAGGATTGAAAGATGAAGTCGGACGATCCGGATTCGTCCATTTATCCAATAGATCGGAGTCACTGTCTTCCTTTGGTTTCTCCTCGACGACGTCTGGCTTCTCCTCGATGTCCCGTGGCTTCTCCTCAACAACCGGTAGCCTCTCCTCGGCGGCCTCCCTCTTCCGCTCTTCTGTCACGTCCGGATGCTGGTCCTTTTCTTCTTCGACACTGGAGACTCCCAAACGCTCGTACATCGGTCGTTCTAGCCATCGTGTTGTTACCGACTTCTCCCTTTGTAAATTTCTTAGAGCTTCCTCAGAGTCCGCAATCAAGCCAAGCATGCGTTGCGCTTTTGCAGAATCCCTCTTAATCGGCCGTGGGTGCCTCAAAAGTGGATGCACGTCATCTTGGACACGACTCTGCGCCACAGCCGCCATTTTTTTGAGGCCGTTCAGCCGAAACGAGGGAGGCCTGAAGAAATACCAACGACAACGAACGTGGTTGGGGAAAACGAAACAGAGGGCACGAGCAACACAATAAATCAAGAGGCAGGATCAACCCCTCGTAACGACGTGGGACAGCGTCCCTCCATTATCAGCAACATGCCGCGACCCTACCACTACCACGGACCCCCGGCACGGTACGACTTTACTGTGTGGCTGGCAGCAAGCACAGAACCGATCTGCCCGTTTCAAGCCCTTGCGCAAAAAGCCCGGAGCTGCGTAAATCACCGTTAGCTTGGCTCGCGCAGCACTGCGCCTTCGATTATTCGTTGCTAGGACCCGTATTGCGAGGCCTGCAGTCATGATAGTTCGGCGGTTTTGGGAAGTCTCCGCTGGGTGAGACATATTTTTAGAATCAGTAGTAGGGCTTGGTGGGTTTCTGCGGATAACCCACCAGATGCCGCGAGGCTTGTGGCCACGGAGAAGCTCCTTTGCAACGACTGCAATCACGTCGACGTCCAAATACAAAGTTTAATGTTGAAGAAGCATAATCTGTGCTGGCGGTGTGAGCATTTCGTGATGGCTGGCGCAATCTCAGGTGACGAAGATCAGCGCGCCACATAATCGACTGACGAACAGTGCCCGCTGTTGTGCCAGTGCTTCTATTTAGTTCTTCAAGTGGGTCCGTTGCCTCTGGTGCTCGAGACAACTCGAGACCTGGAGCTCCTCAGCTTCTTGGATTTATTTCGATAAGGAGTAGCCACTCCGTATGTTACTCAACGTAGAAATAACGCGCGTGCAGACGGGGCGCCACCAGGGCAACAGAACTCAAGGCTGAGCAGTCCAGCCTTATCTTGCGCCTTCGAAGATCATGCAGCACATGGCAATGACTTTCGGGGCGATCAGAAGAAGCAACGTGTCGGCTCCGCATTCTTGCAGGCTAAGCTGGCACTTCACTTTGCGTGGAACCCAAGAACAATGCACATACGAACTGGTTTGAGTGGACGGGTAAAGCTAAATAGCCTAGGTTCGCCCGTTGATGGATGGCTGTGCCGCATTTCGATATATCGCGAGGTGGACTAGGATACTGGTCGTAGGCACACTGAGAAGGATGGCTACGCCCGATTAGCTTGGGTGTGGCGGGTATCAATGAAGTCATGTCTGTGAGCTTGCAGTGAAGTGATGTAGCTTTTTCCACGCCTGCATGTTGAGGCGTCCAAGCCATGCGTTTCAGGAGGGAATTGGAAGTGTATGACTAAGCCTGACGCGCTAGAACAAATGCGTTCAACGCCAAGGATGGTATCGCGAAACTTTGGAGAAGCTCACAGGTTGCCAACGCCTCAATCACCCCAACTCCAACTCGACCGTCACAACCTGCTGCAAACATGGCCGGACCCCGCGCAGGAAACTCCAGGGCCAACGGGGACACGTCGAACAACAAGCAGTCGCTCAACGAGCCCCTCGATAAGGAGCTCTATGGCGGAAACAATGGCGACTACGTCAGCTCCATCGCCGTTGTTGATGATGACAACGATATGGACGACGTTCAGCTGAACGGCCGGAGCCTTGTCGGACAGTATACGGCATCCAAGGAGATGATGAACGAATTTGCGCACGGCGATGCGGGAGAGGCGGATATCCTCGACAGTCGCGAGAAGCAGGCTCAGATCGCATCACGCGAGACTGACTACCAACGGCGGCGATTCGACCGCGCACTGTCTCCATCGCGAGCGGACCCATTTGCGAAGGATGGCGAAGACGGCGGCCAATCGTACAAGGACGTGATGAAGCAGCGCGAGTTTGAGCGCGAAGAGGCGCGTGTAAAGAGGTTAATTGAGGAAAAGGAGAGGTCGGGGGGGAACGAGGTACTCGACCACAAGCCTACACTCAAGGACGACGAGTCCTCTCCTGTCGATGGTGACAAGACCCCGCCTATGAAGAAGACTCGCAAGAGGAGACGATGGGATGAAGCTGGCGACACTGAAACCCCTGCAATCAAAGAAGAGGCGGAGGACGTCAAGCTTGAGTCAGAGCCTAAGAAGCGATCGCGGTGGTCACCAGCACCTGAGGACGAGAAGGCTGAGGCCGCTCAACCAACCCGATCACGTTGGGATACCACTGCTGTAGCCCCTGCCAGTGCCGCAACTCCCGCTCCCGCTACGAACGGCGCTCGCCCAGTTGCGCAGACATTCGCATTCGGTACCGACATTTCGAACCGCAATGCTCCTTTGTCCGATGAGCAGCTCGACATGATGCTTCCTGGTGAAGCCGAAGGATACAAGGTCCTTGAGGCACCTCCCGGATACGAGCCAGTGCGGCGGCCGGTGGGCATGCCAGCACTTCCCACAGGATATCAGGGTTTCTTGATCCCAGAAGCAGACAACAGCTTGGCCGCCATGGGCAAGCAGCTGCCCACGGAGATTCCTGGTGTTGGTGATCTGCAGTTCTTCAAGAACGAGGATATGAAATACTTTGGAAAGCTCACCGATGGCGCAGACGAGAACGAAATGACCGTGGAGGAACTGAAAGAGCGCAAGATCATGCGGCTGTTGCTCAAGGTCAAGAACGGAACACCGCCCATGCGGAAGACTGCGCTTCGACAACTTACAGACAATGCCCGACAGTTTGGTGCAGGAGCCCTCTTCAACCAAATCCTGCCACTGCTGATGGAGCGCACGCTGGAGGACCAGGAGCGTCATTTGCTCGTCAAAGTCATCGATCGTGTTCTCTACAAGCTCGACGACCTTGTTCGACCCTATGTTCACAAGATCCTCGTCGTTATTGAGCCTCTCCTGATCGATCAAGACTACTATGCACGTGTCGAGGGTCGAGAGATTATTTCCAACCTTGCAAAGGCCGCTGGTCTCGCTCACATGATCAGTACAATGCGCCCCGATCTAGATCACCAAGACGAATACGTCCGAAACACTACCGCTCGAGCCTTCGCTGTTGTCGCATCAGCCCTCGGTATCCCCGCCCTCCTCCCCTTCCTTCGAGCTGTATGTCGATCCAAGAAGTCGTGGCACGCGCGTCATACTGGTGTGAAGATTGTTCAGCAGATTCCCATTTTGATGGGTTGTGCGATTCTTCCACATCTCAAGGGGCTTGTTGAGTGCATTGGCGAGAACTTGAACGACGAACAGCCAAAGGTTCGCATGGTTACAGCTCTTGCACTTGCGGCCTTGGCTGAAGCTGCGAGCCCGTATGGTATCGAGTCCTTCGACGACATCTTGAACCCTCTCTGGACCGGAGCCCGTCGCCAACGTGGTAAGGCTCTTGCATCTTTCTTAAAGGCTGTCGGTTATGTTATCCCGCTTATGGACGAGGAGTACTCCAACTACTACACAAGCCAAATCATGGAGATTGTCATTCGCGAGTTTCAATCGCCCGATGAAGAGATGAAGAAGGTTGTGCTCAAGGTCGTTTCCCAGTGTTCAAACACTGCAGGAGTAACTCCAGTCTACCTCAAGGACAACGTTCTGCCTGAGTTCTTTAAGCATTTCTGGGTACGCCGTATGGCTCTCGACAAGCGCAACTACCGACAAGTAGTCGACACCACTGTGGACTTGGCGCAGAAAGCCGGTGTTGCTGAGATAGTCGGCCGCATTGTCAACAACATGAAGGATGAGAACGAAGCATACCGCAAGATGACGGTCGAAACTGTTGACAAGGTCATTAGCACTCTAGGAGCTCATGACGTCGACCAGCGTTTGGAAGAACAGCTCATCGACGGTGTGCTTGTTGCTTTCCAGGACCAGACTATCGAGGACCCTATTGTCATTGACGGCTTTGCTACGGTTGTCAACGCGCTGGGTGAGCGTACAAAGACTTACCTACCTCAGATCGTTGCAACGGTTCTCGCTAGGCTTAACAACAAGTCTGCCACGGTTCGCCAGCAAGCAGCAGACCTTATCTCTCGAATCACCTTCGTGATGCAGAAGTGCGACGAGGATCCTCAGCTCATCAAGCTTGCGCAGGCGTTGTACGAATACCTTGGTGAGGAGTACCCTGAGGTTCTTGGTTCCATCCTTGGTGCTCTTCGCGCTATTGTCACAGTCGTTGGTCTCCACGCAATGCAACCGCCCATTAAGGATCTTTTGCCCCGCCTTACACCCATTCTTCGCAATCGACACGAGAAGGTACAAGAGAACACTATCGATCTTGTAGGACGTATCGCTGATCGAGGCGCAAACTATGTCAACCCTCGCGAATGGATGCGAATCTGCTTCGAACTCCTAGACATGCTCAAGGCTCACAAGAAAGGTATTCGTCGTGCTGCCAACAACACCTTCGGTTACATCGCCAAAGCTATCGGTCCTCAGGATGTGTTGGCTACCCTTCTTGGTAATCTGAGAGTTCAGGAGCGTCAGTCTCGTGTCTGTACCGCCGTCGCTATCGGTATCGTTGCGGAGACTTGTGCGCCCTTTACTGTCCTTCCGGCTCTTATGAACGAATACCGCGTGCCGGAGCTCAACGTACAGAATGGTGTACTCAAATCGCTATCCTTCATGTTTGAGTACATCGGCGAAATGGCGAAGGACTACGTCTACGCCATCACACCACTTCTGGAGGATGCCCTCATTGATCGAGACCAAGTGCATCGACAGACTGCCGCTTCGGTAGTCAAGCATGTTGCTCTTGGTTGTGTCGGTCTCGACTGCGAAGACGCGATGATTCACTTGCTCAATCTTCTTTGGCCAAACTTGTTCGAGACCAGTCCTCACGTCATTGACCGCATCATTGAGGCTATTGAGGGTGTCCGCAACGCCATTGGTACCCCGCTTGTCATGAACTACGTCTGGGCCGGTCTCTTCCATCCAGCTCGCAAGGTGCGACAACCCTACTGGCGCATTTACAACGATGCCTACGTTCAAAATGCCGATGCCATGGTTCCAGCTTATCCGACTTTCGAGGAGGACGAGGTCAGGAGACATGAGCTGGACATATTCATCTAAACGTAAGACCCCCAGTATCTTCCTTTGCTTTCTTCCCGGGGCCACCATCCAGGGGATTTGTTGCACTTTCTTGTCTTCAGCGAACTGGGAATTGGTTATAGTTTGAGTAGTGGTAGGCCAACCTCTTCGGAGTCTGGGCTTATCTAGCTTATCAAGTACATCACAGTATGGTGGGATCGGCGTATGCGGCGTTACAGTACGCTGATATAAGGAAGCGTGAGTCGCCGCCAACAGGCCACTTCAGTTTAGGACCTCTTATGGTAACAAAAAGATAATCTGTACCCACTTTACACGCTGATCACCTTTAGGATTCCGTGAAGTTGTCTTATCTTTCCCAGCCCTTGATCGTTGCATCAAGGTAAGTCGGTGCTTGTCGTTGTCCTGTATGCTGAACTATCGAAGAAAACCGAGTGCGCTTCCCCTTACTAGACTGGACATGCCATTTTGTCATTCGCTCACGAGGATAAGTACACGTGCTTCACTTCTTCTCGTCCGCATTCATCATAATTCGCGCCAAGTCGTTCTCTTGTCGTCCAGTAGGCCCGCATTATGATGATCGTATTGGCCGGACTGTGCTTGGACGTTGCTGAACTTGAGCTTCAACCTTTCGCCACGTTCACTAGCCTTCGATTGAGTTGAACGAAGAGTTGATCTCCGGTGTGTTGTGTACTCAGCACAAGCCGGAGCCTCTTGGAGCTACAGCTTGTAGCCATCCACGAGTGTGAGTATGCGGAACCAATGCCATTGATTAAAGATACCTGAATATCGATTGCTTGATTCAAGTTTACACAACGAAGCATATCTTAAACTTGACACCATGGCACCTTGTGAAATCCTCGAGCCCCTTCATTTGATCCTCACATCAACGTCCGTCATCCACGTCCCAGCATCATGTTGGGTATCTTCAATATCCAGAAAATTGTCCAAAAAATGCCTGGAGCGCTACATCATCCTCCAGTCCTTGTAATCCACGCGTCACTGGTCACTACTAGTAACATTGTGAAGGAAGTAATGCGAAAGTGAAGAAGCGGGTGTTCGGCAAGAATAAACGAGAAAAGACGTGGATCCAATAACCCCAGGTGCTGGAGCCTTCACCGTACAGCTGATTACACGGGCATCTAATCCTATAAACTTGATCGTTCATGGCGTCAAAGCCATATCACTCCAGGGGGTATCGTGGACTTGGAAAGAAATCAAAGGGAAACATAATTGGAAGTGTTACAGCTTGTCAAATCCACGCAATCGCTCGTTGTCCTTGAGTAGAAGGTGCGCGTCGACGGTCTCGACGATTTGTTTCGCGGTACTGGTTGACGGCCCCATGATGGCCTCCTTTGCTATGTCCGGTATGTCGGCGCTCAAGATGGCATCTCTGGTAGCGGGATCGAGAGTACTCTGCTGTTCGTGTACATTGTTGATTGGTTGAGACGGGCGGAAGAGAACGAGAGCTATTATAAGGGCGGCTATGAAGCCGACTACACCGCAGAACATGCGCACACGATCTGCGTCATGTCAGTTCCGATTCAATCAGAATGAGTGTATGAGAACAGCCATACGGGTATTCTTTGCCTGCCACTGCGCTTCCGACTTGGCTCTCGCGTCGACACGCTCTTTCGCTCGTTCGAGTCTCGCTGTCAAAGCATCTGCTTTCTCTTTCCCCGCTTTGATCCGCTCTTCTAGTCCGCTGACCTGCTCTTGCTGTGCCTTGAAGCCATCGAAAGCTTCCACCTGGCCAGTCACATCTTCTACTAGCTGTGTAGTGTCCGACTCGAAGTTGTCATGGAGCTCTCTGGTCAAAACAGATAGCTCTTGCAGCGTTCCGATGGTCTGGCGCAGTATGGAAACCTTCTCGAGGATTGAATAGTATGTATCGTCTAGGCGGCGCGAGGTCTTGAGGGACTGGTCGGAGAGGCTTTGAAGCATAGCGCGGAGATCTCTGCATGCCATGTTAGAGAAGGCATGTTGTAGGAAGTGCTACGGAATGCATAGTGAATGACGCAAACGTACCGTTCTCTAGCTTCGACCCTCTTTGCCTCTAGCTCCACATCCGCTTGCCGGAGTGGTCTCCGCGGCGGGATGGTGATGCCTGGGGTGCTTTCCTCCTTTGCATTCACACTGCCATCGGCTTGTCCCGGCGCAATGCTCTCTCTGCGACTGTGACTAGGGCTGGTGTCTCTACTACCTCGTGCCTGCCTCAGCAAGTCTCCAAAGCTAGTAGGCGGCTGGATCTGGATAGCCGACTGCATGGCCTCTTTTGCAGCATGCCGTCTGCTGGAGCTATGGCGGTGATGGCCATCGTGACGGTCGTGGTGGTGTCGCGAAGACTTGTGCTTGTGTAGATGCGAATGCGACTTCTTTTCGGGGTCAGACGTCACACGTGTCGCCGATCGGGAGCTGTAGAGATTTGGGCGCAATGATCTGGGATCAGCCAGGCCCGACTGGAAATGAAGCCCGTCCATGCCTGGGTATCATTTTGTGTGGTTTGGTCGGCGCGGTGAGGTAGTGATCAGTGCTGAGTTCCAAGATCGACGAGTTCCAAGCTTTCATGTGTCATGGCAGGGGTCTGTGATGGCGGAGACACGAATCATGCCCCAACAGTGGTTGTAATTGCAAATTCGGCATATGCTCAGTCGTAAATTGCTTGAAGAAGTAGTCTCACGTCTGTGAGTATAGCGCGCTTAGTACAAAATAGTAATGTAGGATCCTAAACCATGAGGAGGGTTGTGTAACGATTGTTTTTTGCTCCTCCTTCCACTGTCAAAAGTTTGCGTAGGGTATCGTTGCTCGCATCTACATCTCCAGGGCGTTCAGCATTATCCCGCCCTGTACACGGACTGCTCTGGTCCCAGTCGCTCCTGCCCCTTTGGCGGTATACGGATACTGTGTCGCCCTTGCCTCTACGTTTATATGGCAAGCTCTCTGAAAGCTCTCCAAAACGACATTTCTTTCATCGTGTCTTTCACTTTGGCTATAGTCTTGCCATCATCGAGCTCATGACTTCAGCATCTTGTTGCGCTTCTCCCTCCTCTTCAGGCGCTCGACGCGCTTCTTGTGCATCTTCTCTTCCATCTTGGCGAATCGCTCTCGTTCTTCTTTGGCGGCGCGCTTGGTTTTGATAGCCTCGACTCGTCGCTATTGAGCAGTCAGCTGTCGTCTGTTCTTAACCAAGGGCATAGCTTCCTACCTGTCGCTCAGACTCCTTCTCTTCTTTCAGCTCCTTCTCCTTCGCCTTGACAGCAGCGAGCGCTTTCCTCTCCTCACTGCGCTTTTCCCATGAGGTTTGACCCGCCTTTGGTCGGAATGGGCCCTTGTTGTCGTGCCACTGCTTGCCTGCGGAAAGTTAGAATGTTATAGCGCAACTTCCGCACATAGCTATCGCATACCGTTTTTCTTCATGCCCTTGACAGGGGCAGTTTCTATCGTGGGGGGCACCTCGGTTATTACAGACTCGGACATGTTTGCGGTATTGCGCGACCAGTGGATCTCGCAGAAGTTCGATGCAGGAAAAGTTGTTATCGATAGTGCTTCCGGTCGCATACACCCAAAGCAGTTAGGACGGTTTTGTACAGCGGCAACACATCCAGGTAATCTGATCATCAGATAAGAGGAAAGTAGAGAAATGGCTGTAAGGGCGTAATGCGCGGTTTAGTCGTTTAGTCCTTCACATCCAGAATCCATTCACAGCATGCAGATGGTCTGGATCAGTAGGCATTGGACGCTTTCCACGTCTCTGCTACAGTCTTCCCACACTACAGAATTTTCCTGAGCTAGAGAAAAGTGTGCCCTGTTTTGCACCACGTTGGGCTGTTGTTGCATTCACCCAAGTCGCACACGACCCGCGGCCCGCTGCGTACCTCCTTAGCAACGCTCTTCGCCGTGTTACACACTTCCGACCTTCGCTCCACTCGTGATACCGTATACGTAGTCGTCGTACCTCATCATTGACATGGGCTCCGCTTCATAACAGTAGCCACGCGCCCTCTCACCGCCCACGACTCTTCGCACACAACATGCGCACCGCTTCATAACACACATTCAACACACCTGCACATAATCCTTGACGAGCCATATATATCCCTGATCCATGGAAGCACAAGAAAGTTCGGTGTCGGGGGTGGGAGGAAGAGGCAGGCTGCCGAGCCCAGTCATAATGGAAGAGGTCCAAAGTACTGCGGCGGCACAAGCTATTGGCAAAGGAGAGGAAGCCTTGAAGGATGTTCTATGTGGATCGGTAGCTGGAGTTGTCGGAAAGTACATCGAGTACCCCTTCGATACCGTCAAGGTTCGGCTGCAGTCACAGCCCGACCAGGTACCACTCCGCTACACCGGGCCACTGGACTGCTTCAAGAAGTCCCTGCAACAGGATGGCTTTACAGGCATATACAGAGGAATCAGTGCACCTCTAGTAGGAGCTGCTGTGGAGACCAGCACTTTGTTCTTCAGTGTGAGTCGTGTGCGCATAGAGAAGTAAATCATGCTGACATGCTCTGCAGTATCGTCTGGCTGGCGATGCGCTCAAGTCTTCAGGATTCTATCCAGAATTGAAGAGACATCCGGACCGAGACCTACCCTACTCTGGCATGATCTTTTGCGGAATGATCGCTGGTGCCATCACATCACTTTTCCTTACACCAATTGAACTTGTCAAATGCAAAATGCAAGTTCCTCTAGAAGCGCACGGCAACGTTGTGGCCGCACCAACTATCCGTGGTGTCATTGCTTCTATTTATCGTCATCAGGGCCTTACCGGCTACTGGCACGGACAGTTCGGGACCTTGATCCGCGAGACAGGAGGCGGTGCAGCATGGTTTGGTGGTTATGAGGGCATGAAGATCATTTTCAAGGGCTCTAGCACTTCGGCCAAGGAGGAGCATCTTCCAGTCTGGCAGCGCATGGCCTCTGGTTCCGTTGCAGGTGGAGCCTACAACTTCATGTTCTATCCTGCCGATACCATCAAGTCGAGAATGCAGACGGAAGATGTCAAGCACTTGACGGGCGGAAAGTCGACATTTAGCGGTGTGGGAAAAGCGCTTTGGCAGCAACATGGTATCAAAGGCATGTACCGTGGCTGCGGCATCACAGTCGCAAGATCTATACCCAGTTCTGCATTCATTTTTACTGTCTATGAGGAGCTGAAGAAGCAATGGCCTACCCGACGGGCAGAGTAGTAACATGTTGCGGTTTCGCGACGAAAACGCGGGGCCTGATGGGGGGGAGCAGCATACCACACGCGGTGTTTGGAGGGCGTTCGTACAGCATCAGGCGAGAGCGTTGAGATACCATATATTGTAACGTTGAGCACATAGAAACAGTCTTAGATTTTAGAGCACGCAAGAGTAGCAACAGCATATGCAAAGCCAACCTCATTCACGGATCCGTCATTCTGTCTTCACATGTCAATGCGCAAACACCCTTGTCACTTTCGTCCCCCTAGCGCGAAGCTGCTCCAATGTGGGGAAGCAGCGACCGGCAACGTGACGCGAGCCGAGGATCAAATGCCAGCAGCCATGCCGCGACTGCGACTCTAGTTGCCCTGCGCTATACACACCTCGCTCGCCCTCCCCATGTCGGCCTCATGATACGTGCATTCTACTTTGGGACTTCTTTTCACTCCTTCGCTCCTCTTGTTCAAGGAGTCCGCGCCTGTACAAGGTAGTAACAAACGTCATCGCAACGCGCGCACTGGACCGAGGCTCGTCTTCGCCGAACGCGAGCAAGCAACCACAGCACACAGCCTACAGCGCATACACACAAACACCATGGACAGACTGCATGCCCTCGAAGTACGTTGGAAGGGACTCGGACCGTCAATTCTCTAGTAAGCTGACTGACCGGTTCCAACAGGCTACGCTCGAGAAGATCGTGTTGGATCCAAAGTACCACGATATCCTCACACTGGTAAAAGGTGTGAGGAATGGCATCGTATATGGAAGTAAAGTTCGATTTCCACATGCGCTTGTGTAGGTTGGCTTGAAGCTACATCTTAGAGAAGTGTGCATCGCTAATGTGCGGTTGTAGAATGATCTTTCTCTTCAGATCCGGAAGGTACGTCGAGCTCCCTTCTACTTGAAACCTCGCGCACGCTACAAGTGTCTAGGAGAGCATTGGCTGACAAACGGCCAATCAGTTTCCGATCAAAATGCTTGCTCGTTTACAAAGCGACTCGCCAACACGCCCGTAACCTTGGCCTTTTCGCCCTCGCCTACAAATCCACCATGCTCTTTCTCCGCCGTACTTCCCCGACCGGCAAAGAAAGACACTACGATTCCTTCCTTGCCGGTTTACTAGGCGGCTACACAGTCTTTGGTCGCACAATCCATAACTCTGTGTCGCAGCAGATCGTCATATATGTAGCCGCGCGTGTATGCTTAGCATTAGCAAAGCTAGCAGTACAACCACGACATGTTGGGGGCGGAGCTGGTGGACAAGGAGTAAAGGGAGGTGGCGGTGGGTGGGAGCTATTTGGTAACGGGGAGATGAGGAAAAAAATGGCAAAGAATGGATGGCCGGTTTTTGCCAGTCTGAGTTGGGCCATGGTCATGTATATTTTCAGGTGGCATCCTGAGAGTGTGCAAAGCAGTCTGAGGAGTAGTATGAGTTATATGTGGGTAACCCAAGGAAGCTGGGGTAACATGGGGCTGCGCTAACATGTGGACAGTTATGTACAATCGGACGATTGGGATTCGTTACGGACGTTGCTTTGGCATAACAAATGAGCAGGGTGGCCAAGAGAAGACATGTATCCATGTATGAAGACGTCATGGTTAGATCTAGAACCCGGCATCTGGAGGCAAATGTACGGAGAGTTTCATGCATTTCCGTCGGCGCGCTGTGTTGTGACAGAAGCAGAAAGAGAATAGAAGAGAACATCCAAAGTAACGCATCATGTAGACATCTCTGTTTCCCATCCATCCACCAATATCAAAATCTTCCGGTTGAACAGGCTAGAGACGGGAGTATAACTTGACATGACCTCGAACATCCGTCAACAAGAGCGATATACTACACTACGTATTGAAGTGAGGCGACCAATGTTACTTGAGGCAGGCCTAGGTCCTTAGGTTATAGTCGCTCACGGTGTTCACCGGTGGCTTTTACCCCACTCTCGGGTACTTTGTAGGCGGCCTCCGGTGTGTCCTTCAGGACATATACGCGACACGATCGCGACAAGATAATCAAAATGCCGTCACCAGACTAAACAAAGTACGTCCCGGCTACCTTCGGGTCACCAGCAGACCGCGATTGTACCCTATGCTATCCTTCGGTCGCGTGGTTACTCAAGGGTACTCTCGATTCTCTGGCTATGGAGTCGCTGGCCGGTGTCGGAATCCAGTAATAGGTGAACGGAGAGTGCTAGCCCTATTTATATAACGTTGGCTGCAGAGGGAGCGGGGAAGAGGTCCAGTCATTGCCTGTTGGATCCATGTAGGTGACCAACTTAGGCCTAAGGTAAAGCAACGTGTCTCTGGCAGATACGGCTACAAGGTTCCGTATGCTCAATCATCTTGTATCTGGACGCCGATCGTAGCTCCTGTGGTTTGAATATAAAGCCTGCGTAGGTTTTATACTTTTCTTGCTTTTCGATCCCCCTTCCAGTGTTTGTTTGTTTGGAGCCCTGGAGGTAGTTTGATCTGTATTATTAGTCTGTATACGATCATCTTTGCAAACGCCATCGTCCATCTGTAACAAGCCTTGGGCCATCTTCACTCTGTTTCTTCTGCTCATCTCCACAATGTACGACCACGATGATCCGAGCAGTCCTTTCTCTCAGCCGTCTCTAGATAACCCTTCTTCAGACAGGCCGCCCCAGTTCAATTGGAGAAACTGCGGATATGATTGTGGAGAAGGATGCGAAAAGGCCAGCGAGGACGAAGGCAATGGTGGAGTTAGCGATGAGGAGACAGCGGTTGATGCGGATGAGGATCAAAATTCGATGACTGGACCGCAAGATGGAAGTCTCAGGATGGGTCAAGATACAGACGACGCCATAACAGATTCCTCGGACCTAGATCTGACGGACTGTGTTGATACTGCTGTTTATGGACAACCGCCTGGAGGATATACCACCATGTCGGCAAGTCTGATAGTCGAACCGTGTGTCACGGCGGAAAACAGTCCAACAGCCTCCACCGGCGGAAGCGCTCGCAGCCGATCGCCTGATCCAGGAGTTCTTTATTGGATTACCAGCATGCCAATCGCAACGCCATTGCCATTGGAATACCATTTCTTACAAACACCCCTACGTCTTAGTCCCCAGTACGAGCACTGCCGAGGAGACCCAGCGTCTCACCTGGTCGTCCCAGATCACTCACCTCTTTGGTATCTGATGGAGCAGTCGTGGAATGGATATGTCTCTCCCCCGTAGTCTGGGACATAGCACGACTTGATGGATTGGCTTTTAGTTTTGGCACATCGAGTATGGTATCGTGGCGCACCCTTTTTGGATGTTAGGCTTCACGTTGTGTCTCAGGATTAAGTTAGCAGTCTGAACTCTTTGGTGTTCCCTATGGCGTTTTGGTAAAGTTTTGTCAGTCAATATGTAGACAAAGAGACGGTCGAATTTCTCAAGCGAAGAAGAGAATGCTCATACGGCCGTGACCAGATTTGCGCCCAGAGCCGAGTGGGAGGCGGTATGATTGTGGGTGGGAATATTCGCAGCAAGTGGAGTAGGTATGAAATAGTAGAACTGTCCATTTGTGGTTATTGTAACCGTCCATGTGTCAACCCTGGAAAGTCACCCGGGAATGCCCGAACCTAACCATTTGCTTTTCGTGACAACATTGCATAGTCATCGCGATGTCGCAACTTGAGTATGCTGTCTGAGCATGCCGCCGGTGACCCACGGCTGCACGTATTGATGAAATTATGTCGCTGAATCTCCTATAAATCATGCCATCATGGCGACGCACGTGGGCAGAGAAATGTTGCCCGCGGGCATCTGCCGCCAGCGTGGGTATACGATGCGCAGACCCTCTGATGGCTCCTGGACGGAGACACTTGCGCGGCCAGGGTCCCTATCATTAGAACATTAGTTAGTAGCACCCAAGTGCCGCGTCGCGTGCGCTGTAATGCAAAGACTCGATCAGCTCCTGTTATGCCAGAAAGCTGTAGTCATTATCCGACAAACGGGCGTGGAGTCGTGGAGAAGCGTATGACATCTGTCGATCCCCCGAGTAGCTGTCGATGAATCGCCGTGTTCATTGACATCGAATTGTCTGGTCTTTATCGCAGACCCACACGGGCTCTCTCCACCTCCGCGCCGCGCATTGTCTAACGAATTAACGTGCCGAAGATGTGGTCGGGGGCTGACTGTTGAGCTGACTCGACTGACCGCTGCTCATGTTGTGGCTTGTCATCGGGCAGCTACTTGACATCCATAGAGCCCTAGAACTTTCTACTATAGCCCCTTTAGTTCAAGTACCCTGGATATCTTTGGTGTCGATAGCGGTGCATGCATTGACAGGACAGTTTAATTGCCTCGATCTTGCTGGTTCGAGAGCTGGTCGGAGCGCTATCCTTCTCTCAACAATGAAACACCAATATTGATCACCCGACGAGCTTCTCCCACGATTGATCGTCTAGCCACGCCATAGCACAGTCGCCCAGGATATAGCTGACGGCGCCCGCCATCAGTGCATCCTTTTACCCAAACCCGCAAACTCCGCTGTAGCTCTCGGGCTGTTCATGCGACTCTCTACACCATACGTCATCCTGCACCACAAGCTCTAGATCCTCCTCGACGTCGTGCCATTTCACATGTTTCCCGACAAACTCTCCTTCAGACGCTTTCCGCAGTTCGACAAACCTCTGGCCGTGTGGGAACTGCGATACGGGTTACGGTGGGCTGAAGCTTCCAACGTCCAAAAGCAAATGTGCACGCGACTGACATCGTCAAAGTTTACACGAACACCCTTGAGCCTGCGAACCTACGAATCGACCGCCGCATACGAAACCTCACTCCAAAGCAAGCCAGTATTCGTTGCATCCTCTCGCCCTCCGACCCCACCAGAGTTTACAGCCCCCGGGGCTTGCATGGGCTTAGTTCTGCACCGAGCATCGTCCGCAGAGTAGCTGGCACGCGCAGAAACGCTCCTTCACGTTTTATATGCCTCCGAAATATTCCGAATAGATTCCCCGCTTTGGTGCGCTTCCGCATAACCCCAGATACTAGGTGTCTGCCACTAGTGTACCCGGGCAACCGAATAGTCTTGCTATTGGCGACACCATACCGTTGGTGACATATAGCATTACCAATATAAGTATAGCACAAGGGAACACCCGTGAAGTGCTAGATATACTTAAGATGGCATCAGCAGCTCCTCCCAGGCGGTTCAAAGTCGAGCCTATTGAGACGACCGTCTCGTCCTCCAAGGACAAGGCTCAAGCAGACCAGCCAGAGAGGCCGAAACCACGGAGATTCGCACCACAGCCAATAGAAACAACAACATCGAGCTCTAAATCTAGCCGTAAATCTGCGCCCGAGCCTGTTGAGACTACCAGACGATCCAACCGTCGCTTTGCTCCCGAGCCAATAGAGACAACAACACAAAGCAGTCGTCAGAAGTTTGCCAAGGACTGGGAAGAACAGACATCGCCCACAGAAAAGTTCAAACCCAATCCTATGGAAGCTGTTTCAACCTGTAATGGGCGGTTCAAGGGTGCGCTAAAGCTGCCTACAAAGAAATTCAGGCCACAATTGATTGAAACTGCCCAGAGGCATCGCAAAGCGGGAGACGATATGCCCACACTACAGCCGTCGGACAAGACTGAGGCGACCCCAGACTCAGCAATAAGTGCGCGGAGAGCAAGGATACTGGGAATACCTCCCACACCACCAACAAACACACCGACTTTTGATATTTCCCAGAACCCTTTGTTTTTGGAGATACAACGCAACGCCTCACCGTGTAGACGCCGCTCGTACTTTAGCTCCTCACAACACTCGTTTCGTGTTCCAGACTTAGACCCGATTGAGTCTTCAGAATCTGAAGCGTCTGTTCCGTCATCACCTACCGAGTCTCCACCTTATGCTTCAGATCATTCATTCATGTATAAAGAAGCTACTCGGCGACGGGAGAGTGTCGACGACAGCTCTGCCGGCTACCTGCTTGAGTTGGCTGCTAAGGCTGCAGAGAAGCAGCTTCGAGAACAGGCGTTGGCTGCATTCCCGAATAGCGATTTCCACGAGCCCGTGGCTCATTATGTGGATCATGATACCGAAGGCTCAGAGCCATCGGTCACCGAGGCGAAGCAACAGCCAGAGTCGTCTTTCACGCAGGTCAATTGGGATTTAGTTGCTATGCGTGAGTATCGAGAGAAGCAAATAGCCGACAAAGAGAAGCAGAAGCCGAAAGAACATGTAAAGCCTACCTTCAGTCCGTTCGGAAAGCCAGCTGGCTTTCTCGATGCTGCTACGGCCAGGAAGTTTGCGAACGAGCGGAAAGACCCTGAATTGGAGCGCCAACGCAAAGAAGCCCGGCCTCCAATGCTCGGACAAGATATCAAATTTCCACGATGCGAATCACCAGAACCATCTCGCTTTGACCCCACTCAAGGGTGCGATGCGGTTAGAACAGCCATGTGCTACCTCTCTGAACAGTCCAAGGCTGCATCTGAAAAAGGAGAGAGTCTATGGTGTGGCAAAGGCAATGGCAGGCAAACAAGTACAACACCTTCACTATGGTCCAACGCCAACAGCCGAGCTTCAAGCACCCAAGGCTTGTGGGGTGGGTTTTGCGTCAACGGTGGAGATAAGTCCCCACGCGGGCCGACGGGTTTACTTACACCCCACAACGAGAAGCCGAACCCCATGTCACCCTGCCCAACGCCTTCTACAAGCCTGTTGCCACCTACACCTCCGGCATCCAGCTCTGGCGTCACTTTTGGGCAAACAGACTTCTCAGGTATCGATGAGAAGCTCGCTGTCGAGCAGTCCATTGAAGAAGAATTCGGTGACAACTTTGTCACTCAAGTTTACAACTACCTGTCGCTTGGATACCCGTCAATGGCTCGTCCATTCGATGAAGAACTTTCAAAGATTTCACACATCCCCATTTCTGAGCTGAGACAGGACGACCACCTTGCATCGTCCCGCGGCTACATTCGTCTAGGCAAAGACGGTAACCTGAAGGACACCGAGATTACCGAGGAGACATGCATGCGATGGCGCGCCCTACGCATCTATATCCAGGAGTGGGCGAGGCAGCATCCCAACATGGCTGAAGACGAGTTCATGGTTGGTGGGCGTGGGACTGCCGTCAGGAAAGGCAGTTGGGCGCTTTAGATGAGTGTTATTGTCATGTATCCCATCTTTCTTATGCATGTAGCTTTCTGAGCGGTTTAGCATTTACATTCATCGTTTTTTCTGGCGTTGCTTTTGACAGAAATGGTCGATCCTTCTCTGCATTTTGTGGCTTGGTACCTAGACGCACATCTTCTACAAAGCTGTTTCAGGTTTCCCGCTGTAAATCTAGTAGAAAAGGGTGAGTTAGACCTGCATATTCTCTCATCTTCAGAATGTACAAACGTTTGTTTCGAGATAGGTCCATTGTAATTCAGTCTTGGTTCATTTCGAACAACCTACGAAGTGTTGGAGTCGACAGTGTCAAGGTCCGCTTGGCGAATGGCATTCGCGTTTCGGCACAACTGAGATGGGTTGTAATGGCTTTTTTTTCGTTATCTTTGACAGTGGCTTCTGTTACAGCCCCTCGCCTCCACCAAATAACGCCTTGAGGTATGAAAATTGCCGCGCTCGCGCGCTTACACGGTAGCAAGCCCTTATCTTATTGCTGAAATCTCGCTACGCCCATATGCAGCCAGCGTCACTCGCGTGATTTTGGAGAGTGAGTATGAGTATGGCAAATAGGACTAGACATAAGCATCGCTTATACGTAGACCCTTCCGATAATCGAGGTACGGAAACCCTGGGCTACAGTATATCTCTGCCATATGATCGCAAGATATCTGCCGTGCGGTTGGAGGCGCCCGTCTCAGACAGCACGTGCTTGTACACGTTCCTTCGATGCTGGCTCGTCGTCATGTCCCAAGCTTCTTCTCCTACAAGATGGCCCCCCGATGGCAGACCTCTTTTGAGTATCTTGCCAGAGGTCAATCGCTTGGCACGCACGTTAAACTAACCCCGTAAGTCGATTGCGATATGGATCACCACGACAGTGCCGTTTACGACGCTGACCCCTAAAGGATCTGGCGTAGGGATTATTGCTGCGCAGAACTGCTCATGTAGCCACAATATACGGCACTGGAGCACTTCGTGATCGTACAAGCAACTTTCAATCTAAGCGGCGATGTCCTTATCATTGCTGTGCCGAAATCGATGATCGTGTCGCTTTCTCTTTCTCTGAAACAGAAGGTTGTGATGGGCATCCTGTTTAGCATGGGCACTTTTGTTGTAAGCTTCCTTCCTTTTCCTTGCTTCTGACTTTCCTCTTACTAATACACTTGGTTAGATCGTTTCAGCAGTTCCGATAAGGATCTACAACCTTCCAGATGGGTATGCCCCAATATACATGTTGTGGTGCACCCGTGAAGCCTCCATTGCCGTCTACGTCACCAATATTCCTGGAATTTGGCCTCTTCTCCGCAAACACAGACGCTTCCTTTGTGAGCACAGGTTTTTACGCTACCAGGCCTTCATGACTGCCTAAGTACGGATCACATGGATATGGTTGCCCGTCTGGAAACACGTACCGAAGCCGTGTGTGCACATTCACCAGCTCCTGCCAGATGATGTCGAACTCGCATGTGGTATGAAGTCAGACGCGAGGTCGATACAAGCCTCCGAGAAGCAGATGTTGAAAAGCGAGAATCCGTTCATGGAAGGAGAGTATATTCGGAGGAGCGATGAGAGAGGATCGGGTAAGAGAGTAGGGTCTAAATGGAAGGGACTGAATGTTGTGGCCAGTATGGGTGTACAATATACGGAGGTGGTAATTCAAAGTGATTGGTGGATGAGGAGTCGGCTGGAGTTGGCGCAGTCGAGGATGGCCCGATGCGAAGGGCTAGAAGCACAGGCATGAAAATGATAGAGCAAAATTGCGTACAACGTGACGCTCTTCCTCAGACCAATGGAAACATCGAACTTCGTATCATCTCGAGCCAGACGTTACCCGATGAAGCAAAATTAGAAACCGTTGATCGCAGTAGGAGTGCCTTTACCAACACTACCTTTGATAGCGTTACCTGTATCCTTCTCTATCAACACTACCATTCAGAGCTTTCTGCGTGGTAGGTGAATCGTACCAGCTTCACGATTTATATGTACATTCCGTCTCAACTTGTTATAGATGATACTGTTTCAGGAAGGTATCAACAAACATCGATGGCCGTTCAATTGTCTTTACCTATACTACCTTCCAGATTGTGCTGTTGGAGATCGAGGCTATGCGTAACTCTTCACTTTATCTCCTCAATAGTTCTTACCAAAGGAGGTTTCGCATTGCCATTGATTCTGGTCGAAGTCAGTTCATTCGACAAGCAGTTGTAAGAGATCTGGTGATGGTGCTGAGAGGGGTAAGCTCAGGTACTGTCGATTCTAGCTGGAGTCTTTTCACTCAACAGAGGCTTCAAAGGCACATTGCAGGTACCAACAATGCTGGGGGAGGCAAGTCAATACCCGTCGATTGTAGAAGACACGTTTCAGTGCATACTCACTATGCAATACCGTACTTCGTGGTATTTCCTGATCCGGCAACTTCCGAATCCATTGATTTCGGTAAAGGCTGTTCATTCGGATATCACGCGTATGTCGATGACGTCATAGTCAGCATCATACTAATCCCCACTTGGTCCTAGTCTCCTCGTGACAGCGCGATCTGGCGTGTCACTTCGCGTGTGGCAAGGCAGGCAGTGCCTTAGATCGAGGCGCCGTTTCGCAGCTTGCTGCGACCACGAAATGGCGCTCAATCCTCGAAGTTCTTCCGTACATAACCAGATGATTACCCGATTCATCAAGCATCCGAAATCCACCAACTTCGATGGCGAGCAAGATCGACCGGCCAAGCGCCAGAAGACAGGCAACGGTCCCAAAAAACCGCCGCCAACACCACAGGGAACTATCAAGTGCGAAGTGCTCGACACTGAGTACGAGGATGAGAGTATTGTGATTAAAGAGGAGGAGAAGCAACACAAGACAGATCTAGAGTGTGCGTTACCTCAAGTCGACACGGGTGATGACGCCATCAAGGCATACGAGGCGTACAAGGCGGAGGAGGATAGGAAGACTGAAGGGGCTGATGAGCGTTTGGAGAAACGTACATGGGTCCGAGGCAAAAGTTCGCTCTATGTCGATGCATTCAACCTGGCATTAGATACTGTGTTGGAAGAGGAAGGCCACCTCTTTGATGAGGCCGAAACAGAAGTCTTTCGGATATGGAGAGATATAGGTTATGAAGCGCAATATTTGTAAGTCCGAATCTGGAGTGAAAGAAGGTATAGGCTCCTGCTGATTGCATTCTCCGTCACAGATATGTACGCCTGTTTCTTCGTAAGACGTCCGCATGGCATCGCATAAAGAACCTAGGCTACCACAGTGATGTCTCAGACCTTGACGCAGCCGCAGAAGCACTGCAACGCACACATGATCTTCCTCCCTCCTCCGAAATCGAGTCACATCCGGGCGAGTTGGAGGCACCAACAGGGACTACATTGGGCACTTCGTTCACGTTCGCGGACCGATCTGAAGAGGAGATAAGCACACTAGAAGAGGCATCGTCGCTATTGAAACTCGATGAACTCAAGGCTCTTGCGAAAGATGCCAAGATCAAAGGGAAGAACAAGGGTGAGCTTTTGAAGGCCTTGCGACGCACAAGCCAGAAACAAGCCGGTCTGGGCTACGTTGGGTTGAAGCGGTCGGATTCGGAGATGTCACGAGGGTCTTCCGCGTCCAGGTCTCGACCTGAGACGCCAGAAGTCGAGCTGGAACCCGAAGGCGATCTCTCCGACGATGCCAACCGAGATGCGCACTTCACCCGTAAGATCATGCAAGAGACGGGGCCCTGTATACGACTATCATTGGATACTTTGAAGCTTTTCGAACGCGTCCATCTTGTCTTTTACCGCTCCACAGAGTGGACTGAGAAGTCATTAACGACTATAATCTTGGCGAAGATAGCACGCTGGAACTTTCCAGAGTACATCGTCTCTCGATCTGCGAACATATTCGCGTCACGTTCACTGCTGTTAGAGTATGAAGCTTCCATACGAACACAACACCGGATAGATAGTATTTTGGAATTCAATGGAAGACCGACGGAGAAGGGATATCAGGAGATCATCGATACTTTTGAAGAGGTATATATGCGCTGGCAAGTTCTGGTCCAAGAGGAGCAACAGAAGGAAGATAGTGTTTATCACAGTGGCGAAGGCTCGTACCTACGTCGTCTCTCGCCAGCCTGGGTCTACACGCGCATCATCCACAAAGCGCTTGACGTGCTCAAGCGCCGGAAAGAGCATACCCGTGAACACGAACTCCTGACTAAACTACTACAACAACGGTTGTTCCATCATTCCCGCAGAGGCGCATGGTATCAGCGCAAAGCATTGCTCGAAGAACACTATATGGCTGCGCTAACCGACTCTGAGAATAGAAGCGTGGACAAACAGAAGAGACACTGGAAGCTCGTTGCTTTGCAGACCTGTGAAGATGGACTGCAGGATAACCTTGTGCATATTATATATCACTATGATCTGCAGAAGCGCATCACCAAACTTGAACTGTCGTTGAACTTTGCTAAACGAATGCAACATGACTTCTCACACGTCCGCTTGACGAAGCCGGTTGAAGTTGCTATGGAAGGAACTCGCATCGAACGCGAACGGCCTTTATTGTCAAGGCGAACTAGCTCGCCACACCCGAAACCTGGTCGACGGGGTGGAAAGACGATATGGGTCGATCCGCGCGAGGACGGCGAGTGCTCAGTAGAAGCAATGTGTCTCTCGCACTATCGCAATCAAGGCTGGAAAGGTTACCATAGCGAAGGTGGAATTGTGCGCACGCTGTTCGGATACCTGTTCTTCGACGTCCTATTCACGTACGTACCCAACGTCTTCCAGACACCATACCAGACCTGTCCGCTGGACCTACATACCGACGCGTTCTATCCCTCCCGTATATCGGAAATCAACGCACGATTGAACGAGATATCGAACGGTGACGCACCAGCCATCATTCAAAGAATCTATGACGATCACCACGAGCGTCGAACTTGCGTTATAGGTCTAGACTGGACGTATGATGTTTTGGATCTACTTGAAATCGCTCGTTGCTTTGATGGTGAAGCGTTAGCCACAGTATGTAAGGTCATGGCGCAAGAGTATTGGCAGAGAGGTGGCGGTGTACCAGATCTGTTTCTCTGGCGAGTACCAAAAGAAGAGGGGATGAAGGGTGAAGTGAAGTTCGCAGAGGTGAAAAGTGAGAATGACCGTCTGAGCGACACGCAGAGGCTTTGGATACATGTGCTCTCTGGTGCGGGAGTGAGGGTCGAACTTTGCGCTGCAGTGGCGAAGGAGGTCAAGGTTATTTAAATTAAGAGGAGAGGTGCGTACGGAGGTAGCTTTTAAAAGTTCTTGCTAATTAGGATGTTTTAAATACTACTAAAATACTACTAAAATATAGATAGCTTAGTCCTAACGCTCTCTTAGTAGGCCTCTACCTTCTTTATACTTATTACTACCTTTAAGCTTAATAATCTTTTAAATATATATAGGAATCCTCTTTATTTAAGCTTAAATTTATAGTTATAAAAGATTTCTCGCTGCTGCTTCTCACCTTCAAGAGCTTCTTCCCATACCGCATACCAACGAATCCAAACGAACGAAGCCATACCATGTCCGGAAAGCGCGATAACAAAGGCCGGTTGCCGATCGGACTGCACGAGACCTGGTACACATGGATGTTCGAGACACCTCGCTTCGCTGTCGTCAGGCAGCCCCCCACAGCGATCTGTGAGGAGCTCCAGGTGAAGTGGCCTCTATCTCCTCCAGTACGGTCAGCTCAGCGAAGAGACCTGCAAGTGGCTTCGCGAAGAGATGATACTTGTACAAGAAGCGCTAGAGGCAGAGAAGCCCACCAAGGAGCAATTGGCATTCGGAAGGAATCTGTGGGCAACGCCTGGCCGGGCATGGATGAGGGTGCTGTTGTCGTCTGTCTTCCTGGGCGCGGCGGCGTAGGTGAAGGGACAGGTGGCGGTCGGGAAGGGCAGGAATGGTCGGATGGGAATGGTGGCAGATGGTATGGAAGGCGCGGTTTGAGTTGGGAGGCAACACACGTGATCTTCCGTCCGGTCATGCGACACACCAACTTAGTTAACAATCTTCCAAATTAGTCTTCAAACGGTGTCACAGCAAAAGGGTGTCTCAAAGGCCGAAGCACGATGGATTATTACAATGAGTAGACATAGTTAATACTCTTCAATGTAATTCTTGTTCTCCCACAAACTCCAGCAAATGTAGTCAACCTCTTGTACCATGCATTGCCAAATGCTTGTGTACGCCTATTCCTGCGCCATATGTATGCTAATCGAAATCGTTGGAATTTTGTTCGTAACGTGTATGTGCCGCGCTCAGCCGAGAACTAGTAGGTAGACTATCATGAGAGTGTTGATCAACATCAACGGTACTATGACCGTGTCAGTATGTCTGTGTTGGCCCAATATTCCACCCCTCCAAGGTATGTGGAGGATGGAGACAACGGTGGGGTACACGTACACCTCATGAGTGTCCGTACGGAAGAGACAAGATTTATCAATCGCGCCTTTATGCCGGCATCATCGCCAGGGCGGCCAAAGCCAGGGTCTGCAGATGCTGTCCAGCCAACTACAAGCTGGGTCAGTCGGATGCTCTGTTGTAGATTGGCGTCTCTTGGTGTATGTATAGATGCGTGAGGATCGTGGGAGGGTCACGGATACCGGGCAAACGTACTGCGTGCGAGGAAACGATCTTCGGAAAGGATTGCTATGGCGTTGACGAGGAGTACCGCGACTGCGCGTGTTAGCAAGTGAGTCTATCGGATGCGACTCCACACGTCATACCGGTGAACAGCCCGCCGAGCCCGAAGAAGAACATTTGGAAGATTTTAGCAGGGTCGTATTGTTGTGTCGTGTACTACTATATGCAACGAGAGTATGGGTGAGGGTTGCAGATGTTGATGTGGCTGCCTATCAGAAAGACAGCTGTTGTCGACTTCAACTTCACGGATTATGTAAGCCCCCTGCCAAAGCGAATTTCGAAGTAGCTCATATCCATGGGTATCCCGAAAAAACGTTACTCCAAAGAAACGGCATTAGAAGGCCGAACTTGCTATGGCTGTACCAGTGCGACTCGTACATGTGACGATGCACCATGATTTCGCGGAAGCTTTGTGAGCATGGTAAACCTGGAGATTTCTCGATGGCTGTGGATGGATCGCTTGTCAATCGCATGTGCAAGGCGGCAATTTGCACCGCCTGTGGATCATACCCCATATATGCCAGTGCACCGGTGTAACACATAAATATTAGTGGGGGTCATTATCAGAACACCTAGTTGACATCTCCACCATACACTGCTTGATGTCCAAAATGTCCCTGGGTAGCACAAGACAGGGAAGCCCTTGACTGAACAATGTTCAAGGCTTCCACAATGATCACCATATGCTCAACGGGTCGGTCGGCCAAAGGAACGGAGCCCCAAGATCTCACGCCAAACCTACATCAAGCCCTGTTGCGTCGAATGGCAGGGCTCGGGCAAGTACCCACGGCTAGCTATGGACGCGCGCTGTCTCAATCGTCCGTCCTTTGAGCTGCCAAATTTGCGTCATTGCCATCGCACCACCCACCGAACCGGAAGCGCGGTTCTAGAACCTGTGCGGAGAGAGAGCGAGTCGTCTAGCCTTCACTCTCATATTTTTCTTGCTGTGCTTTCGTTGTGTGCATCGCCGTTGCTCCCAATTCACGATTTTCACAGCATCGGTATTTACTTCCCCGGCCGATGAAAGGGTCTAGAGCCGATCTGCCCGCTTACACGACTCGTACATGCGATGCCCACACCACTCCAGCGCGCATCCACAGACATCGCCCAACGTCCCGACTTCCTGAACTCGCACTTCTCCCTCTCGAATACGGTTGCGCGCGACTTTCCTCATGGTCTAGCTACGGTGTTTGCTTCAAGTTGTGGTCTGGTCTGATTGAGGCGTTCTGAATCGGTTCTTCCTTCCCGTTCACGGGTGCGGCCACTATTTCCGAACACGAGTCGCATCACGATCCTAGACGGCCAGACACGCGCACCACCACAACACCCGTAATCGTAATGACAGAGACCGACAGCGGCGACAGCGGCGATGGCGGATACTTCGCTATGGGGGAGCGCGCCAGATCCGAGTCTCCAAACTCGTTGCGCAGCGACTCCATGTCCATGCATCTCGCCGAGCCGTCAGCCACCATGGCGTCTTTGACGGCGCTACAGTACTTGCCAGTACCAGTCCTTGTCTTGTCTGCGCAAAAAACTGTAGTATTGGCGAACGAGGCTATGGGTCGCCTTTTTGGTATTGGCTTTGAAAGTGTTCATCATCTTTCCATATCAGAGGTGTTGCAGGACAAGACCATGGGTGATCTTGGTGTAGACATCTTACAGAACGGCTCTCCGATCCTGATTACATGGGAGGTTCGTCTTCACTCGCAAATCTGCAAACAGAGTACCCAGGCTTACAAACAACTAACTTTGATAGAGCTTTCTAGATTGCGTAGTAGACGATTCAATAGCAAGGAGCTTGGATGAAGACGGAGATTCTCACATGGGAAGTGGCCATACCACACCGACTGCAGCGAACATGCCATATCAAATGAACAACCAACCAGCAGAATCTCTACCGCCCTTGAGCAGTACCAACCTCGCTCGGACTATGGTACGCGATGTATCAGTCGATGTGGTTATTGCGCCGCTTGCTTTGGGTCCCAAGGGCACCTTGCAAAAGTCGGAAAAGAAGACCGCGTACGAAAACGCAATGCAGGCATCTTGCATCATCTCTATCTGGAGTATTGAGGAGACCCAATATTACACGTTGACTTTCACGAGCGCCACAGCTGCTGATAGTGCGCGGAGTGCACAGCCCTCCAGTCGTATAGTTACCCGAACAAACACAGGAGCTCGTCTCGACAAGTCACGCAGCTCAGCCTCAAGCTCTTCTTCAGGTCGCCGCTCGGGAAGCAATTCAAACTCGGCTTCCAAAGCCGTTACGCCTACGCTACAACAGCCAGAATTTCCTCCTCGGGGCCCTCCAACCAGAAGCAAGGGCGACATTGGAAATTCTGCCTCTGTATTCCAAAAGGCGACACAGCTAAAAGATGCTATCCTGAACTCTATTGCCATGCCCGCTTACGGTACGTTTGGCTTCAACCTCCCCTTCTCAACTTTCGACTTACCCTTGAACAGCAATGTGGAAAGACGAAACCTTTGGTATTCCGAATAAAGCCCTCCTGCGGCTCCTTTCCAAAGACGCGTCCTATGTACCCGGCGACCAAAGAGATTTTCTCGCTCAATTCTCCTGTTGGACCGAGGACTTCCAGCGCCTCTTGGTTCTTGACGAACTCCCCATCATCGAGGTGTGCCGCACACGGGAGAGGGTCGAGAAGCGACGCATTGGTATGCGACACCCACAAACAGGCACTTGCATTACGTATGAGATCAATGGAGAGCCTGTTTTCCACGAGGAGACTGGGGATTTCCTTGGCGGTATAGTAATCTTCAAGGATATCACCGAATACACCAAGCAGATTGCTGCTCAGATCGAAGAGAACGAGAAGCAGTTTGAGTATATTACGAACTTCATGCCGGTCATGGTGTGGACAACTACACCTGATGGGCTTCATGACTGGTTTTCACAGCGGTGGTACGACTACACAGGGTTGACCGTTGATCAGTCACTAGGGGAAGGCTGGCGTCTACCATTCCACCCAAATGACATGGCTGCAACTGCCGAACGCTGGCTTCATTCCCTTAAGACAGGCGATGAATACAATACAGAGTACAGATGCCAGCGCTATGATGGAGAGTGGCGCTGGATGCTGGGACGAGCTGTACCCTTCTACGATGACTCTGGGCGTATAGTTAAGTGGTTTGGCACATGCACCGATATCCACGATCTGGTCCTAGCACGCCAAGAGGCTCGTCAAACGAGAGAGCAATTGCAGCAGGTCATTCAGCACGCGAAAATTGTCCTCTGGGTGATCGATCGCAACAACGAAGTCAAGGTACTGGAAGGAGACATTGAGCCTAGCGAACGATGGAGAAAGGACCAGCTGATCGGAAAAGACATTTTCGATGTCTTCAATCTGCACGGTAACGATCGTAATCGTTGGCATGGACCTATCCAGGAGATATTACAAGGCAAACAATCAGCTGAAGTCGTGAACGGAAGATATAGGTCGGAGACTCGCTATTACCGAACTCGTCTAGTACCGCTCATGAGCGCTTCTCGGATTGCAGGTATTGAAGGCAATGCCTTCGTGGACGGCGTGATCGGCGTGTCCATGGATATCACAGAGCTACGAGAAAGAGAGGAACAACTGAAAGAACAAGAGAAAGAGAATTCGAGGCTCTTGGCCAATGAAGCGGCGGCGAAAGAGGCAAGCCGCATGAAGTCGCAGTTTTTGGCCAACATGTCACACGAGATCCGAACGCCTATAGCAGGGGTTATTGGCATGAGCGAACTACTATTCGACATGAATTTGGACGAGGAGCAGAAAGAGTGTGCGGAGAACATTCATCGAAGCGCCAACAGCCTGCTGACGGTGATTAATGATATCCTGGACTTTTCGAAGGTTGAGTCAGGTCGACTCGACGTGGAAGAGGTACAGTTCAGTCTCAGCGTAGTTCTTAGAGATGTGAACAAGGTAAGTCACCGACCATAGTATCTGGTCCTACAGTTTTACTAACTAGCTTAGATGATGTCTTTTGCTGCCCAAAGGAAAGGTCTGGATTACCAGAGTTCGATACAAGATGAGGTGCAGGCGGATCTCCGGGTGATGGGAGACCCAGGCAGGCTACGACAAATCCTGACCAACGTACTCACAAACAGCATCAAGTTCACCTCAGTGGGCACCGTGAAGCTTGCCGTGTCGATCAGTCAGGAGTCAAAAGACATGGTCACGGTAAATTTCAGGGTGGATGACAGCGGAATTGGAATAGAAGAGGAGGTCCGCAAGCGATTGTTTCAACCCTTTAGTCAAGCAGACTCATCCACAGCTCGACGTTTCGGCGGAACTGGCTTGGGATTGACCATCAGCAAAAACCTAGTTGAGCTCATGAAGGGTCAGATATGGCTGGACTCGAAGCTGGGACAGGGCACTACTGCTACTTTCTGGATACCTTTCACCCGCGCACCATCGCAAGACGGAGAATCACCGTTGGTTCACCTAGAGTCTATCCCGGATCGACTCCAGAGTGATATGTCTGTTTCGTGTGGAAGCTCGGAAGGTCACACACCGCCGCTGACACCGCAACTCCCTAACGGAAGCTCACCGTACCCGCTGCTGAAATCGGCTATTCCGGATCATTTGATGAATCTCTCCGAAAGCGAAAGACAACAGATTCACGTCCTGGTCGTCGAAGACAAGTAAGTTCCGTTTGAGCACAATCTCATGTACCTCGGCATCTGACAAGTAACCAGCCATATCAACCAACAAATCGCGCTCAAGACCATCAAAAAGCTTCACTTCTCGGTCAGTGCGGTGTGGAACGGCCAGGAAGCATTGGAGTATTTGATGCAGGAGTTCGGCCCTTCGCACCCACGGCCGGATATTATCTTGATGGATGTGCAGGTAGGGTGGCTGTGAATTTTTGCACATATTATTTGCTAACGGTAAATGCAGATGCCTATCCGAGATGGTTATTCTGCTACCCATGCTATCCGGACAGAAGCGCCATGGCGCAACATGCCTGAGATTCGAGGCGTTCCAATCGTTGCCATGACGGCCAGTGCTATTCAAGGCGATAAGGAGAAGTGTGTTTCGTGTGGGATGGATGTAAGTCTTTACCCGCAGCAACTTCGAGACCGCGTGATGTATGAGATGCTAAGAAGCTGTAGGACTATCTCGCCAAGCCAGTCAAAGGCAAGCTGCTGGAGAAGGCAAGTTACCCCAAGCTAACTGGTGGGTCTGCTAACGATCATAAGATGCTTGTCAAGTGGGCACTCGAAGGCCGGCGAAAGACGGCCAAAGACAAGCCATCCATAAGCGATAATGATCGACATGGCGTCGCAACCCCAAGCTCCAAGGTGGGCTCCAGGGCAAAAGATCACCCGCGAACGACAGGCGTCTCGGTTGAATCTGAAACAACGGCGCAGGCACTGACCGCAGAACTTGACCGCCTTCATTACCAGAGCGATGCAGCCTTCGCCAGGTCCAACGAGAATGAGGGTGAGCGGGCTATGCGGCGTATTCACGCCGAGGAAAGAGATACGAAATTGCGCGACGAGAAGCTGCTTTCCTTGGTTGGGCCACAGCTCATCCGTCACAACAGTTCTCAGGGGCTACAGAACGAACCATCGATGCCTTTGACCGAGGCAAACATCGAGAAGCTAGTTCACGAGCAAGATACGGATTCACTCATCGCAAGGAAGTCGGTTTCACCGGACGGGTTGGACTCGAATAGGGCGAACAATGCTGACAGTATGAGTAACACGAGACAGCCTACTTTGGCGCGACCCGGCCTTCGACAATCGCGCCATCATGACAGCGAACGGACAGTGGTTGAGCACGTCGCTCGATGAACTCTATGCGAATGAAAGTCCCAACACAACAACAGCCACTATCATTTCGACATCGGTAGAGCCTCGATATGGCGGCAAGGCACCCACGCCTTCCTTTTACAGAGCACGCATTGACAGCGCATTACTGCGCTGTCAGCTCGAAAGGTCAAAGTCGGTCTGCAAGAAAGAAGTCATGCAGGCGCGCTTCGACATGTTGACCGCAGTACTGGGAACTTCTTTGAAGATGGGAATGTATCACAGGGTAGCGACTGAGAGTTGGAGTGTGGTGTTGCTCGGCGACCACTCAGCCTCACTTGATTGGCAGGGCTTTCAATCCCAGAGCACGGCCTTGCCTATCAAGGTCCCGAGATGTGAACATCCGTGCGATAGGTTGTCAGAAAGGGGAACGCAGCTTTCCTCATGCAGTATGCACGTGCTTGTGGACATCACGTACCTCTGAGCACATCCTGGTCTTCCGATGATTCTCCTGGGAGCCGGTCAAAGAATGGAAACGCGGGTTGCAACTCGAGTCAACTGTCGAGAGAACTCCACCAGCATGCTACAAGCATTGGCATTGCGCGTCCCTTCGGGCGCATAAAGGAGATGCCGTAGTAGTAACGCGTGTAATGCCGGGTCATCAAATTAGGAAAGAAGAAGATTTTGATCTGCGAACCACAGCGCAATCTCGTGGCCACGCCTCTCAGTACGGAAGCTGTTTGCTTTTCCAAGCCAATTCCTTGGCTTGACAGTGATGATCATGTACCTTGTCCGTTAGAAAACGGGAACCCTCTGAAGATCATGCGATAGGATTCGAACATGCAGAATCTCCAGCTCAAAGTTTAAGACAGCACAGACGAGCCTTACGCAGCCACCCCCAAGATTGACAGCCTGACAGCCCGCGTTACTCCCGCAGTTTCGACGAACGTTACATCGGGCGGCTTGAGCGCTCGCAAGTGCAGTCTGCCGAGTCATAGCGCTGTCTTGGCTGGCTGGCCTATCCATTGGCTGAGGCCTGCAATTGCACCGCTGCCCGTGACTAGTGTTTTTGCCTAGTAAATGGACCTGCTGGCTAATGTCCCAGAGTATCGGGCTCACTTGATTCGCTGCCTCGCCGACTACTTTCTTTTGCGGTTTTACTGCTGGCCTTTTGTCGCTGGTTTAGGCGCTGTTCGGTTCACCTACTGGCCGGCTCTAGCAAGAGTTTGTTTGGGAGCTATGGGGTTGTGAGGCGGTTGTTGAGCACTAGTTGGACATACGGCTCGGCGGAACGCGTTTGCGCGACCAGTGCTGGCGCAGCGCAGTGCAGCCTTCAGCGTGAAAGTGTTCAACACGTGTCCCTGACAATCACACACTGCTGATCGATCTCGCAGAGCCGCACATCTGGCTCACCTGAAGATCGCGGGGAAGGCTTGTTGAAGATCTCCAGGACTGTGGGATGCTGTCGCACGTAGAGTGTCTACATTTGCACATGCATCTCAAAAGCCGACTTTGCTTCTCCACACGCCTGGTGCTATCGCTCGCATTGCAGCGCTAGCCTGTCATGTCGGAGATAAAAAACAATCCGCCCTAGAGCTTATCGAGCACCGGGAGGACTTGGCGAAGTGGGCAGAGCCATGTACACAGACAACGGCTAATAAACTCTGGTGATCTGGCATGGCTTGCGAATGCAGGGTCCGATATATGCAAATGCCGAGCCAGTTCTGAGCGGCTGCCGACAGCCCACCATCTCTGCGACGGTCATGACTATCGCGCTTTGGCAGATGACGCTGAGAATGGGTCACGCCCACTTCTTTTTCGGCTTGCTGTGATGATGCTGATGCGATGCATAGCAACCCGCCAGGCGCCGCTTTCATTTCACAATCCACTCTGGTAGGGTACCACTCCCGCCGACACATGCACACGCAAAGTAGCGCCAAAGCGCAGATGCAGCCAAGTGGAGGCCTGGCGCTCAAGTGACTTTTGATAGTCGACTCCAACAGATCTTGCCCTGCATGACGAGGCCCCGCGGAGGCACGAACAGTGAGGGGGATGTTTTGGAAGGTTGCCCCATGCGCCTGCAATGCAAGGCAGTCCATCTGTCCCAACACCTAACCATTCATGTCGACGACGTATGCAGCGGTGAGATGGTAGTTTCCGAGCGCAGGCTTTTGGCCGGTTCGCCACTCGCAGTCAGACAACCTAGCTTCCACGCCACGATCAAAGGTGGACGCCCAGCACAGCGTTCTGCCCGCTGGTACAAGGCCTGCATGCCTTGACCGCCCCTACATCATCCTGCATGGTATTCACTGTCGCCAGGTACGGCTTGCGAGTCGCGCCAATGACAGCTCGCTTGTGCAGTTGGCGTCTGCGCTAGGGTGGGCACGGTATGACGACATTGCCAGCAAGTGATGCGCCTACAACCTTTCCACACCATTCACCAGCGCTCGTGTCAGCGGGGTGTACCGATGGGTCTTGGCTCTCATCATCCCTCCCAGCAAACCACCCAGTCCGCGTCAATAAGAGGCCGAGGATACGGAGCACGAAACGAGCACTCCCCATCGTCGACACCGTGGCATCGGTGCACGATATCGTCATTTGGTGGGATATAGTGGCCGCCCACACAGCCCTGCTACACATGACGCCTCCATGCCCAAGGCAAGCCCATATTGGGGATTGCGGTTGCTTGGAGCTAACGTGCCACTTGTTCACTGTACTCTCGCTGCAGCGTCGAGGACAGAATGCAGTGCGGAGCAGGTACACCGACACATGGCTGTCCTGCCCCTATTGGGCAGGGCAGTTCCCGCGATGGAGGTGCATGCCGCAACTCGTGACCCGCCATCTGGCTAAGCTACAGTCGTTGCAGCCAAAGCAACATGGACGGCGATCAAACGCTTGCCCATTGCTTAGGTATGCGCACAGGCGCTACTTCAGGGGACTACTAGGTAATTTCACTTCGGGCGCTGGTTGAGTTTTTTTCTTTCTGAATGCGCCGTGCACGACACAGAGTCAGGAGAGGGGCAGAACTAGCGCTAGGACAGAGGAAGAGATGGTCACAGAGTTCGAGTTTACGCAACAACGTGGAGATGGTTGTACGGTCCGACTCCGCGACGCGAAAGCAGACTCTCCGGCCAGTGTCCGGCGCGATGCACCTCCAAACCGCGAGCGTGCGAAGCCGCCTTTTCGGTCCCTTTTCTTGGTTGGAGTGGAGCGTGCTCCTAGGCGACCGTTGTTCTGCAGCGTCGAATGTCGACAGTGTCAGAAACAAAGCTTAGGGGGTCATCAGATATCGCTAGGATGAGGACACAGGGCAACTTGACGGCCTGGCGCACTCGCCAGCATCACTGCGGAGCTTTTTCACTCGGACAGCTTATCAGGCTAGCGTGCATCGACCAAAACGGCAGTATGCAATTGTGAGTGAATAGAACTAGTCCTCTTCCATATCCCTCATCGACCCTGGCCTGGTGGATGCACGCCAAAACAAAGACCAGAAAGCCCTCCCGCGCCTACCGCCCGCTGATTCGCGGTGGGCTTGCGAAGACGAGAGAGGCGTGCCTAGCGGCGAGGGCTTGTTTGGCGCACCACTGGCCTCTTACGGGTGAGAGAGGTGCCGATGATAGCGCAATGGAACAGCGGTAGACGCTGGCCTGAGCGAACGGGAGCTGAAGGCTGTTGAGCCCACAGTGCTCAATGGCGCGGATACCACATTGGCCGTGGGCAGGCCATTGAATAACGCTCCCCACACACTTAAAAGCAGCGTGCAGAGAGATGCTTTAGCGCATCCCATCCCTGTCTTCACCGACGTAGGTGCGTCCGGGGTCTTCAGCCAGCTTACCTGCTCGCTGTGCTTGGCTGCCCAGCCTATGATGGAGGTGCTGTGAACCCAGAAGACGTAAACCCTCCCGAGCAGCGGAATTTATCAATCAGTGTTCCCCGATTCAATGCCAACTGATCAACAGTCAACCAACCTCTAAGCTTTGCTCAATCCCAAATCGTCTCTTGCCATAACTCGCACCAGAAGACAATCAATACTGCTTTCATCATCGTTACCCTCACATCCTTACTTCTTTGTCGCTGGTTTGCTTTTGTAGCGAATAACGTTACCGAACCTTCCACCGCGACACGCAACACGCAACCCAGCCCACACGGTCCGCCCCTGCACCCGCTGGGCATTCTGCTCCTTGCAAGCACAGTGCTTCACTTGAAACGCTCGAGCGCCTGCCTCCCAGTCACTGGTGTCCGCTTTCGCCCTACGCCTAATCTCGCTGGTTCATCGCCACGGCTCCTGCTTAGTACAGGTCAACCGATCGACATACCAAAGCGATTATCTTTACTCGACTTGGACTACCACGGCACGGGAGTCCCCAGTGTCAGACTGAATTCAAAAGGTCGCAGATCCCACCGCTGAGCACCTGTGATCGGCTGTCTCCACGTTTTCTACCCTCGAACCATCACGTTTCACACCTGGATCTACGAGTCGGGTGTCTATTGCAACACTCATATTCGTCTTATTGTATCACCTTCCCCTCCGGACCTGTACACCTTGCCGACCTTTTCACCTCGAACACGCAATGGCAATGGCAGTCGACAACCGTCAACAACCCCAGCTTAGCAGCATGGGTTACGAGCACATGCGCTACGCCCAACAACAGCCACACTTTACCAACCCGTGGGTGTCTACCGGTGCCTCGCAGCAGCAACTGTACCAAACCACCGTCGGACCCAATGTCGACGCGCAGCGGCCCACGAGCATTGCTATCCCGTACCACGGTCTGCCAGTCACAGCTCCCTCCATGGGACAAGGTATTACTCTCCCGGATGGCACTTTCGGAACAGAAAACTTACTCGATGCTTCTGAAGATATCATGTCGCGGTACCCAACTGGTTATGCGACATCTGGGTCACCACCAAACCAAACCTATGCTCCCACTTCGGCGCCCTACTCTCAGGTGGAATATGGCAACACAGAACGCAGTGCATATGCCTACCAGCAGGATGCTTCCCGCCGCTCTTCACACCCGTCAGTCCCCTCAACAGCGTTCTACGAGTCCGTAGAAAGCGCGGCCCAACGACAACGCCAAAGTTCACTTGTTGACTTTAGCAGAATGAATACACAGCAACCGCGCAACAGCTTTAGCGATGCGCTTGATGCAAGTCGTGGCATGGTCTCGTTGAGCCAGTCAGACATCACCCCAAGGAATATCTATGGTTCGCAAGGAACCAGCCGCAGCTCGACCGACTCGTACGGTTTCCCTTCGGCGCATTCGACACACTCGTCCATCTCGTCAGGCAGCTATGGCCCGAGTGGATACTATGGCGGTGAGGGCTCTGTAACAGACTACAGTTCGGCCTCGGAATCTGTCGACCTGAGCCACTCGCGCACGCTGCCCCGCCCCAATGCGCTTTTGGGAGCAAACATGCCCCCAGCGCCCGCCTCGATGATGAGCCAGTTCAGCTCAAAGGTGTCCTCGAGCTCGCAAAAGAAGCACAAGTGCAAGATCTGCGACAAGCGCTTCACACGACCAAGTTCGCTACAAACGCACATGTACAGCCACACAGGCGAGAAACGTATGTTCCTCTGAGCACATGACCACCCTCCACAGCGCTAACAGTCCAGTAGCTTTCGCGTGTGAAGTTGATGGCTGCGGTCGCCACTTTTCAGTCGTCTCCAACCTGAGGAGACATCGAAAGGTTCACAAGAACGACGGCAGCATCGATCATGCCTCACCGGAGAGCGTCGATCACTAGAAGATCAACACGTCGGCTGTTGCTTGTTCAGACCACATCCCTACCGCCTTGTTGCATGTCTCCAGTGCATCTGATGTTTTGAGATACCACCGTTGCGCGTTTCTTAGTGCCGACCATAGATCCAACGACGACAAGCTCGGGGGACCGCCTCTTCCCCTCCTCCTACCCATCGCTGCACACCACGGTTTTTTTTTTCCCCACTGAGATACCACCTTGCTCTGTTATCGAAATGATGGACCACCACGGCGTTTTCTGGTGTTCCGAATTACGAGTATTCCGGTTCCGAGCGATTTCCCACCCTGTAACATTACGCGTTTGTCTCACCTGGGCCTGGGGGTTCTTCCCACCCGCACCTACCTAATCATTCGACACTGCTCGACAGGGCCTTGACCCACTTGTCGACATGGAGCATGTTGTCATCACCATTCGCTTATACCCTTTAATATTTTAGACTCTCTTTTAGCAATCACCTTTCCGACATTGGAGTCGTGGGACGGGTGGTTAGCACAACGACGTTTTGTACAGTAGTTAGCTTGGAGCGCGCACATGTGCCACCCAGAGATGGGGCACAAGCCAGGATAGGATGGCTTCGGATATACGACATTGAGTCGTCGAGTACAGGCAGCGGGAGAAAATGACGCACCCCTCCATATTGTGGATAGGCGTGTGCGGAAGAATCAAAGACCCTTGTTCTACTTGATGCGCACCAGCTTCCGTTGGTTTCTCCCTTTGACGTTGCTCCCACCAGCTGACATGGTGACGGCAGCAGTTTCTCTGATTCGGTACCATGGCGCGGTCTCCGTTGGTCGATTCAAGTGCCTCGGTCGTTGGGTTTGACCAAAGCGACACAGTCATGACCTGGTCTCCGCAATGCCATCATCTGGCGTCCTGTGAGCGGCCGGCCTAGGACAAGGGCTGCGTCTTGGCATCCGTCATGAAGCGTCAGTTGCTGGTTTAGCCGCCGCCGGACCCTGGAAATTCAACTTGACTCGGCGAGTGGGATGTGTGCCGCTGCACCTGGGGGGAGGGGGGCTTCTCTGCTATGATTTGCTCGACACCCACTCGCTCCGTCCTCTGGGTTGCCTCTGTTGCAGAATCAGAGCTGAGCGTACGAGGCTGAGCGGGGCGCATCGATGTCATTCTGTTTCACTCGAAAACGCAAAGTGCCCCATGTGTGTGTGTGTGTGTGTGTGTGTGTGTGTGCTGACGTCGGGCTCTCTTTTCTGCATCCCGTCGCTTGCGGGACTTGTTATTTCTCTTCTGCTCGCCGGCCACCAATCACGGACGTTGCTTGCAACAGCGGGCCACGCACTGGAGAAGGACCGAAAGCAGCCTGAGATGAGATCGTAGCGTGCCTGACGGCTGTGTACTCGTGCTACTATCTCTTTATTTTTTTTCTTTCGAGAAAAGATCGTCATGGGGGACGCGACGACTCACAGCAACGCGAAACGCATGCCAACATGTTGCGTTACGAAAACGTGACGAGCCAACTGCGTGACTCTCTGTTGCGCTTGCTGTTGGGTTCCGCCGCGGGCTGTTGGTGACGGGAGAATGCTGCAATTTAGCTTGCAATATCGCCGAAGCACACCACTCAGCATGAAGCATGTCCGCCAGGCCCCTTGGAACCGCCGTCTTTTTGCCACCCGCTCCGGCTCCTCTATTTCGGACTTTGAAACTTTGTCGCCACCACACGGAATTGCAAGCCATCATGCAAGCCAGTGTTGCATCTGTGGCCATTGTCTCGCAAGGGAGCTAGCTGCCCTTTTCCTTCTACCCTACTAAGCCCCGACATTTCGCATCTTCCAGCAGTCCCATGGACCGACAAAGCCCACGAACCAAGGGCGAAATGTCTTCGCACAAGCCGACTTGTGTCGTTGGGTTATAGTTCTGCATACCATGATATCCCAGGATGCAGTACAATCTCCATCCTGGCCATCCATCCTTGCCCCTTCTCGAGTACAACCAGACAGGCCTTGGGCTTATATACATTGATATCCTTGTTATACTTACATAAGGAACTATGCAACGGATTATCACAAACGCCGCAAGGGTGTACTGTGACCGTATACTTCATTTTCCCTGTACATTGCCGCTGCTGCGCCATGAGGCAATGCGGGAGCAAGTTGTTCGCTTCATTCATGTTTCCAAATCATCACAAATCCTTCGCAATCTTTGGATGCCACGAGCGCGACTTGCATTTTGCATTGTACTTCTTGATCCACTATACTAACCCTCCTCGAGCGTGCATTCCGCTTCGCTGAGACTGAGGTCATGGTTTGCGCGTGATAGAACGCCAAGCAACACTCCACCACGACTCCTCCGACCACTCGAAGCAAGCAACAAGTCAAGCATCGAGCAATCTCCACCACAAACGCCAGCTAGTCAGTATAGATGCGTTGTCGCCCGCCGGTGGCAGTGGTGGCAGTGGTGGTAGTGGTGTAGTACATTATCCTCTATTAAGTGGGTCTCATATCGAGACTGAGTCAACCCCGCGTTCGCAAGTCTGATCTACCACGGTAGTTTCACCTCTCCCGCGCCTGCTGTAGGGGTATCCACAAGCTGAACACGCGCAGGCTCGGGCAGCGCGTGTCTAACCGAATCCTCTGTGCCTTCCTATTTTGTTGGTAGGTCTGTTAGATTTTGTGCCTCAGGACCCATAGGACGCGCAATCCTACCCTGAGCGAATTACTCGCTTCACGATACCTTGGTCATCTTCTGTAATTTCAGGATCTTTGTCTTCCGCCGCTCTTGGAGCAAGCGGTGTGGGAGTCTTGGATCAGATGCTCACTCGCGGCCGTAGGAAATCTTTTGTCGTTTCGTTTTGTTGCCGTCATCGTCATCATCGTCGTCGTCCGCTGCCTTCTTCTTCTTACTGCCTCCCGGCCTCGTCCCGTTTGTAGGTTGGCTCGACTCGCGCGTGGGGAAGGACGAAGTCGGTGTAGGAGCGTGCGATGGCGTCGCAGAGCCTGGTGTTGACGATTCCTTGAGAGCAGTCAGCATCGCTTCTCCAGCTGTCCGCAGCAGAGCGCAGTATTCCTCGACATACCCTCAAGAAGCTTGTAGAGCTCCGACTGAATATCCGATCTGCATCATTGATGGGAGCTTTCCGCCTGGTCGCAGTACCGGCTCCTCCTGCTGTCGTCGTGGTTGCCGCGCCCTTGATGTAATTGTCAAAGCCCTTGATGATATTTCCGGCGCTCGTCTCTTCGAGGTACTGTGTCTCGACTCGCAGGATGTTGTCTTCGAGTTGTAGCTGCCATGAAAGTCAACACAGAGGCTCTCAAACGCGTCATATGCTCTACTGACGAGATTGTTATCGATCAAGCGTTTCTTGTTCAGCGATTCGCGCAAGTCGCGTCGTAGTCTCTCGTAGTAGGGCATGCCGCGCGAGCTGTCTGCGCCCGTGCTGTTTGCGCTTCCTGGGACCGCGTTTTCGGCCATCGTGATGCTTCGGGGCAGGGGGGGGGGAGTGTTTGTTGGTAGTACCAGAGGCAGGAGTTCTGCAATAGCAGCAGTTGTCGTCGGTCTTTAGTCCGGCAGTTCCCAGCTTAACGGTTGCGGTTTCCCTTGGGTGAACGCGGAGGCTAGCGTCTGTGAGCTCGGGCCTCTCTGAGCAAACGCAACTTCTAGACCGCAATCAAAGAAGCCATCGCACCACGCTTCCTTCTCTCTTGCCGACTAGCTCTCTCCACGTCGCCTGTGCAGTCGCCGACGACTTCCGTACACAAACGTCGCGTATACCTGCTTCTGACGCGCCTAAGGACCCCGCGCCGACCTCCCGACCTTCTCAGTCGCAACATCAACATAGGAAGAACTTGCCTGTGCGACAGCGACAGAAATTGCACTGACCGCATTAAACACTCGGCTCGTTCTTCGGTTTCTGCGACTCAACACAGAACATCGGTACCTTTTTGGAGGCACCAGCGACTCCGCGCCCAGTCTATACCGCACCTCGAGAAGCACTGCCTGAACCATGGCAATGGACGCCAAGGAGATTGAACTCCGTGGCAAGGCCATCGGAAAGGCTGTATCCGAGGGCGAGCCCAGCGCTTCTGTGCTGAAGCTGCTCAATGACCTGAAGACGGGCGTGCACGCGACCGAGGACCTCTTGCGCTCAACACGAATCGGTGTCACTATCAACCGCCTGCGAACTCACAAGGACCCCGCTGTACAAAAGGTCGCAACAGAACTGGTAGCAAAGTGGAGGGACGAGGTTAAAAAGAAGCAGCCACCCAAGAAGGATGGCCCTGCAAAGGCAGCCGCAAATGGAGGTGCAGCATCGTCGCCCGCTCCTCCACCGTCTGGAACCGCGTCTCCGGCACCAAGTGTGGCCAAGAAGAAGCACGATGTACCCGCCGACAAGCGCAGCCACAAGACCGACAAGGTCAAATACCAAGTCACTGGGAATGAGGCACGCGACAACTGCGTGAGGCTCATGTACGATGGCCTGGCCTTCATGAGTGAAGCAAGTAAGTATGAACCGGTCAACTGTCTCGTACATGCCTGACATGCCCAGTGCCCGACGAGATTCTCAGCGTTGCAAAGCAAATCGAAGCTGCCGCCTACAGCAACGCCGGCGGTGTAAACGACGCCTACAAGGGCAAGATGCGCTCGCTCTTCCAGAACCTCAAGAGCAAATCGAATCCGCAGCTCCGCAAGCGTGTACTCAGTGGCGAGGTGCCTGCGAACAAGTTTGTCGTCATGACACACGACGAGATGAAGTCGGATGCGCGACGAGCCGAGGACGAGAAGCTGGAACAGATCAACATGAACCAGGCCATGGTTGCACAGGTGGAAAAGGCCATTTCCAAGGAGTTCCAGTGCGGAAAGTGCAAGCAGAAGATGGTGAGCTACAGTCAAGCGCAGACCAGGTCCGCTGATGAACCGATGACGACGTTTTGCGAGTGCATGAACTGCGGTAATCGGTGGAAGTTTTCATAGAAGGGACGTTTGATGGTGTAAGAGTATAGTGGCTTGCGGCGAAAGATGCTGGTAGCGGGCGTTTTGCAAAAAGGGGTATGGACGGCGTCAGTCTACCGCGGAAGGGTGTCTGCGTTTCAACCTTCCAGTCGAGTCTGCCGGAAGGCAGGTGTAGACTTGTCCTGCTTTGGACACTGATCGGTATGGTCATCCATTCAAATGTAATCCTAAACACACTTCTTCATCAACCTTGCCAATCATATTACAATCGCTGTACTTGGAGGCGGGCTCTCATGTATATAGTCTTGCATGGGTTTGCTTGCACAAACTATGAGTAACACATCTGTCGTCCATGGTAATTGAACATTCTCACTTGCTGTTGATGGGACTTTTTTTCACCTTTTTTTTTTCTCTCTCTTTCCTCAAATTGGAACTAACAGTGGTAAGATGGGTAGTCTGGGGACTACAAAATGGACGAGTGGAGTGTTCTCCAAAGAGAACTGAACATGGTTGCAAGAAGCAGAAACATCGTCGCAATCCATTGAGAAGCTGTACAATTCGCTTTTCTGTCAATCTCGCAGTTTTGCCAAGATGGGCGAGTACGCTACAACAACGGATATGCAAAGTCGATATGCACAACACACACACCGGTGGGAATTACATCGTCATCATCAAGCGGGAAAAGAGGAGGAAAAAAAAAAAAAAAAACCATGCAACATTCATGCGTGTCCAACGCTTCGATAGAAAGACTGTTTCTCCAGCCTTGGCTCGCTCAGAAGAACAAGCTTCAAAAGCGCCTCTGTTGGCAAACCCGAGACTGATACTCAGATGCAAACCTTGCAATATACAACAACACTCGTCTCCTACGGCTGGACATTCTTCTAGAATTTGAACGTACTCTTCTTCCTTCCTAGACTGAAACGATTCTTGCCGTCCTTGTCCTTGTCCGTGTCCGTGGTCGGTGTATCCGGCGGGTTGGGCTCGTCGTCTTGCTTGTCCTTGGCCCAAAACTTGGGTTTGCCTTTGAGACTCATCGAGGTATGCCTAAAACGACTCAATCCGCTCATACCCTTGACACTGCCAAAGCCATTTGCTGGCTTTTCCTTTTCGCCACCGACACCAGCAGTTGTGGGTGGTGGCACCTCGCCACTCGCGACACGCTTCTTCTCCTCTTGGACTGCTGATGCTTTGCTAGCTTCGAGCGCTGCACGGAGGTCGTCTTCTTGTTTGCGATAGTTTTCGCGCCGTTGGATTTCCATTTCTTTGCGCTTTTGCTTCGCTTGCTTCTCCAGCTCCTTTTCTTGGGCCTTGCGCTCCTTCTCTTCTTTGCCCTTGCCGAAGAGCCCAAGATTGCTCTTCCGCGTGCCGAGGACGGGGACTTGTGTTGTGGCGTGTTCGACTGGGTGATGGTCGGTGTTTGTTTCAACGTGTGCGAGTGGCGGGGCGGTAGCTGCGTGATCGAGGCTTGCAAACTTGTCGGCCTCTTCGACTGTGGGTGTCGTTGCGTTGTGGAAGGCGTGGTATGGCTGGCCATTGGCACCATTCACTTTCGGCGTTGTGACTTCTTCCTGTGTCATCTTGGCGGCTTGCTCTGCTGCGGCCAGGGCGTCGGCTTCTTGTTCCTTGATCATGGCTTCTTCTGTTGTCTCTTGGTAGAACAAGACGTAGGCGCAAGCCAGGACATTCTCTCCACCAAAAAAGTTCCTGACGTAGGCCTTGTCTACCGGCTCGACCATCTCGTCATCGAACAACAACCAGCCTCGATCTTGTGTCTTGATGATGGATACGTAGTGACCGTGATAGGGCCCGCCTCCTATGTGCACTACCACTGCATATAGCTCGTAGAGCCTGTCTGGGTCTTCTGCGTCGTCGGTGGTGTTGAACAGCCGGAGGTAGAAGGGGTATACGACGCGGTGGAAGAGCTTCTGCAGTCGCTGAAGATCCTCGGTGTACTTGAATCGCTTGAGATGCAAGGCAAGAATCTTGGGTAAGCGCTTGATCTTCATCCTCTTTTCCGCCTCTTGCAGACCTCCGCAGTTGTCGCAATGGAACTTGTTCCGCTCACACAGCATCTCCTCCTCTGAGAACTTGCGCAGACAGCTCGTCACGGACGAATGCTGTTCTAGATCGACGGAAAGGTCGAGGAATGCCTCGTCTCGCTGCGAGGTGTTTTCGCATGTGAGACATCGTGTTTCGGATGTCAAGGTGCCTTCGAACAGCTCGTGTACCCATCCGGAATTCGAAGTTGCAGAGGCCACTGAGTTTGGCGCGGTTACTACTTGGCCGTCGGTCATTGTCTCTCCCTCCTCGTTGATCTCTTCCACTTGGGCAGGGCGGGTCTTGGAGTAATGCTCGACGTTCTCGACAACTTCGTTGAGCAATAGATTCAGGAACTCGTGTGCGTCCTGGTGCATGGGTGTCCGGAACATCTCGTTGTCGCGCCGCAGAATCTCGAGTAGCTTGTGTGGGCTCACTACGCCTATGCGCGACCTGTGTGCTATTACAGCTTCGAATATGTCTTTTAGCGACGAGAATAGCGATTCGTTCATGCCGTATGTGTTTGCGTTCTCGTAGTCCATCTGCAGCACAGGACCCGCGGCCAGGGCCTGCTTCTTCTTGTACTCGGGCGAGTCCTTGTTGTCCTCGGGCTTGGTGCCTGGGGGCTGGTTGGTGGCGCCCGGAGTGGTTGCGGATTTTGCTGGGCTTTTCGCATTTGGGCTGGAGAGTGATGTGCGCGCCGTTGGGGAGAGGGCCGAGCTCTGGCCATTGGGGAGGTTTGTGTTGAGTTTGGGTAGGCCTGACGAGGGCCTCTCGAGGGCTTCTGGGGGCGAGCGGGCGGGGAAGTTGATGACCTGTTCGCGGAAGGGCACCGAGTAGTAGAGACACTGTACGATGGAGTTGCAGTAGCTGGTGGCCAGTCAGCATGGGTGGAAAGATGGGTGTCGGTTGGCAAGTGTTGCATACCATGTGCTTCCAAACTAGAGCGCACGGCGTTGGTCAGCAGGCCGGCTTGCGAAGGGCGATTACGCCGGCGGACTTACATTCTCGAAGCCGAAGAACTTGTCGCTGCCGTCGCCGCGCAGAGGGCCGGCGTTGAGGAGCAGCTTCTCGAGCGGCGTCACCTCGGGCGCGTTGGGGTCTTTCTTGACGGGTATGCTGCCCGTCGCTGGGCTCAAGGGTGGCTGTAGACAGGTCAGTCAGTACCAGCCCATTGCCCATGGGCACGCGACTCTGGGTTGCAGTGTGGACTTACAGCACCAGACTTGATGCGACTGAAAAAGGAACTCATGGCTGGGAGGGGGGGGGGATGTCGTGCGCAGCAGGGAAAGGGTGGGGAGGGGTGCAGACGAGGGAGGATACTAATGCGACAGGACTTGAGGCGACGGGGGCACGGTGGTGGGAATGCGTGTAGGTGCTGGGTGCGGGCCCAGAGATACGGAAGGAGCGAAGGGCAACATGGAGTCCTTTGCGAGCTGGGAGGAGTCGAGGATGCAACAGTTGACGCAAACAGCAGACAGCAGACAGCAGACAGCGGCTTGGAAGGCTGGCACGTTGGGGAAGCAGAGCCGGAGCGGACCAAGGCGCGGCGAGGCGAGGCGAGGTGAGGCGAGGCTTTGCTCTTTGGGTTGGGTTGGGGATAGCGAACGCGACTAGAGGCTCCCTCTCCCTGGTACACGCGACCCCGCCACCGAGGAACCGCTCGGGACTAACGCGCTGAAGCCACAAGTTCCCTCGCATGCTGACCCGGCCAGCGAATTGTGTCGCCGACGTGGTGGGGCTTGACAGCGAAGAACATGCATAGAACGACACTCGTCATTCCATGAGCCGACGGTGATGGGCAGACAGACGGATCCCTCCCATGCCCAGCCAACCGTGTGTGTGCCTGACAAACCGGACGCCGCTCAACAACCGCCATGCATCCATGCTGCCTCGTCGAGATCGTCCCGTGGAGACGCGAGGAACGTCTTCTAGCGCCTTCCCGCACTGTGGTTGTGACATGCACTGTGCGAGTCCAGAGCCTCATGACAGCAGCCTAACAGAGCCACTGTCTGCTGCACGGCACGTCCGTGTCCCATGTACAATCACTCAACTCTGATGTCCATCTTGACATCGTGTCGCTCGGGACATGCACACATGATTCAACAGCAAGCGGGCGCGCCTTCCCCGTCTTATGCTTGCTGCACGCACGCCCGGCACCCTCCCCTGCCCCGCACAGCACTACAGCTTGGACGACAGGACATCAGCAGGGTGGGTGCAGACGAGACTCTCGCGTTACATTCTTGTCACACTCGACTTGCATTACTGTCGACGACATGGTTACAGAAAGCAGACCTGTGCTAGAACGCCGTCGTCGCTCCGCAGAAAAGCCTCGAGGGGCGGGTATGCATTGTTGTGCGCCTGCCGCTGCAAATAGCCACCCAAACTCCATCGCAGCTTCCATGCGAGCCATAGAACCCACACAAACACCGGGGAATGCTAATGGCGCCCCCCCCCACTATACAAACATGGCCCATGAATGGTACAGAAAGAAATAATGCCGCCGCCGCCTCATAATCTCCGCAGTCGCTTGCCCGCCCCCAGCTCAATGGCCGTGCGACTGTTGAGGATGACCTCTTCGTTACCCCCCTCGGGCGGGTTGGCCTGGATGTACTCGCGCCGTATGCGTGCAGCTTCCCGGTCCCACCTGTCTACGCGTTCTCTAAAGTCTGCTGTGCTCGCCGCCGCATCGCCTCGTGCCGTGCTGGCTTGGTCGAGGTAGGGCTGCTTGACTTCTTGCGCTGCTGTGCGCCATCTCAAGCCGACAGCATTCCGAATCTCCTGTTTCAGTGCCTTGGCCTCGGGGTTGCCCGTCCTCGCTTTGTGGGCGTCGTCGCACTCCTGCTTGCAGGTGTACCAGAAATCTTTGGTGAACAGCAGGAACGGGTTGACCCCGGTACGTCCTGGCTTGATCGGACGTTCCCCGATTTGCTCCAGAATAGCCCCTATGATAGCAGCTTCGTAGTCTTCATCCCGTTGTATCCGCCCAGATTTCTTGTCTCTTGATGTTGACGCTGGCACGGCGGGCTCGAACCGGCGTTTTGTCTCTACGCTGGGTGTCGCGGGAGATGGTTCCACCTTGATCACCTTCTTCTCAACGAGCGGACTGGGTATCTTGATGGGCCCCAAGATGGTCTCAGCAACCTCCGCAGCGACCCGAAGGCCTGACAGGTACGCGCCGTGCACCGTTGCGGGATGTGTGCCGCAAGTCGCTTCACCCGCAAAGTGCAGTGGCCCATGTGGCCGCGCCATGACATCGTAGTCGCCTGTCTGTGTCTTTGGCCCAACGTATGAGTAGCTGCCTCGAGCGAACGGGTCCTTCTTCCACCGCGTTACAATCGCTTCCGACGGAAGCGGAACGTGGTTCGGGGCGAACATGGCATCGAGTCGGTTCGTGACCTCTTTGACGAGCTCATCGTTCGATGTCGCTTCGGCATAGTGAGCAGCATCGCCTGCCATCAGCGCTATCAGCACTGGCTTTCCGCTCGTCTTGATACAGTTCCAGAAGAGATAGAATCGTCCGCGTTTTGCAGAGTAGTCCTCGGGTCGCATGCTGGCTTCGTCTTCGGCCTTGTTGAGCAGGCCGAACATGTCGCGGTCTGGTTCCCAGAAGGCTTTCTCGTACACAAGAATAATCTACATGTATTGTCAGCAAGCATACCAGTAACCACCTGATTCGACTGACCTTGTTGAGGAGACCGAAGCCCATTCGCTCGATAACATCTTGCTTCCAGTCAGGAAGACGAGGCTCGAACCGGATCGAACCGGATTTTAGCACTCCCAGAGGGGTTGTCAAAACGACCTGGTCCGCCTCATGCACCTCGCCGTTTGCGCACTCGATCCTGACAGCTTTGCCTTCGTGCTGCTCATCGGTATGGTAATGAACAGCTTTGATAGGAGTGCTGAAGCGGATGTCCAGTTGACTGGGACACTGCCACAGACCGCGCGGGACCTGTTGGTAGCCTCCTATCACCTCACTGTGTTCGCCCTCGAACTCGTTGCCAATGTCCTGATCCCAGCCGCTCAGACTGAGCTGGTTGACACTTACAGCGTTCGCGTATTCAAGGTTAGCATGATGCCAGCTCAATAAACGCATGTCTCTAGGCTTGAGATCGACCAGCGATTGGTATTGAAGAAGACCTTCGTCCATTGTCTGTCCCAGTGTGGGATACTCAGATGCCTTGGCGATCGTGTCGAGATCTAAAGACTGCGTCTTCGATGCGCCTGCCTTGAGCTCCCAACCCATACTTTGGACCGTTTCGGCTGCTGTGATATCCGGGTTGAAGCCCGCGCTGAGTTGATACGCTCTACCTGCCAGCTTCTCTACCCCTGTTGTTGGTTTCTCTTGCTTCGTTGACGCTGTGCACATAGCATTCGCGGACAAAGGAGCATCGGAATGTTCTAGCTCGGCGACGGTAGGCCCATCGGCATCGGCTGGCTCGCGGCCAAAGGCCATCAAGTTACGGTCACCTTCCACCGTCCGGTGAGCTGCTGGCTTATTCCGAAATACTGCTGCCCGTTCCAAGACATCGTTATACAGCTTCTCCACCAGAATATCCTGACCCCTCTCCACCACCGTCCCGTCGTAGTCGTAGAGTATGGTGTTATCGCGAAGACCATGGTAGGGTATGCCGAGTTGACCTCGTATGATCGCATTCAACGGATTGCCATGCTCGAATCCGGTAACAATCTGGGCGCCCATCTCAGCCGTACAACGCTGTCCATGTGGGAGCGTAGAGCTAGACTGATTAAGAAAAGGGTGCGAGTAAACCCGGCCACCAACACGCGGACGGGCTTCGAGTATAGTGATCTTTGGTGGGAGTTCTCCCGCTTCTGTCAACTGATCACCAAGTTGGGCGAACAAGCCTTGCAGATGGCGAGCGCATCCCAATCCTGACATACCCGCACCAACCACAATGATTGATCGTCTCCGTGCGATTTTGGCTTTCGATTTTGGGAGCGTACCAGTGGTGTCGGGCACTTCAGCGCATCCGAAGTTGATGTACCCGTTCCGCATAAGCCATAGATATGCCACCCTCGCTAGACCAAAGTAACGCTTGTCGCGAGCGCATCCTGCAGCTTCGTGAAGAGAAACGTACACTAAAGGGTTACGATGCCATAACCGAAGTATCGCGTTTCTGATGTTTAGGTAAATGGTGACCTGGGCATGAGTTACGTGGTCACGCAACAACTCGTACTCAGCAGGATGTAAGATGAATGGATTCAGCCGGCTGTTCTCCGCTGCTAGAATGCACTGCCGGCCAAATTCTGGCCACGAGAGCTCTGCAGGTATGCTTGAATTCGCCTTCATCTCATTGACCTTTCCTTTGGCCAGAAGCGAGTTTGTTCTCCGATGCTTCTTCTGTTGCTCGTGCGACTGTGGAAGCTCAGGAGTTGAAGAGGATTGTGATGCGCGACTCAGGCTCTGTGGTGTTCTTGCCATGAATGCAGTATCCCCTCGGTGATCGTTTAATGATAGATGGGGTTTCGCGTCGTTTCCGCTGACAATCGTATGCGAACTGCCGCCGTTTAGATGCGAAATTTGTTTGTCCTGGATATTAGTCATGCCATTGATAGCTGAGTTTGGCGTGAATGGTTTTTGCAGTGGCGAAGGAGTATAGTTGGACCCATATCCATTAACGAAAGCGCCTGGAGTAGACCCTTCCCCCTCGTGACTCGTACCCCGTTCCGATATATCGTGAGAACCGCCGTAGTGCACGGACGATGTACTGGATTCTCGACCGTAACCCAAGTTACTAAACCCGGGTATAGGGGCGATGCCGCCTTTCAGATGTATGCTATCATTGGACATTGGCATCGATAGGATATCATCGTGAGTTTGGTCGAAGAGGTACGTGCCGTCATCGAGTGCGGTGGGATCGGCTGTGGGTGCGATGGAGAACATGTTGATGGAGATCCGGCAAGGGAAAATGGGAGGCACCTGATAAGGAAGCGGCTACGGGCCGCAGTCTGTAGTTGACCACAATTTCACTGAGATTTTTAGTATGTGTAACGAGTGGAATTTATTGCGAAAGCACGAGAGGTTCGGTTGAAGTTGTAGCGATGGTGGTGGCAGGGTGCAGGTAGACGATAGACTGATGCCCAGACTTGTGGAGGTCGAGACACGAAAAGAAACGCACCATGCCCACCTAGGCAAATTCCGTCCAAGCCAACCCCGTCGTTCCTGACCTCATCCCTCTCCCGCCCACGTCTGAGCATCCATCTATCATCCATCATGGCGATGGCCGAGGCGTACAAATCTCATTGTTAATGGGTAGCTTGACATCCAGGAAGCGCCGATATCTGCAAGCCGACCCACCCCGCTCTTACGGAAGCGAGCAGTACTATAACCCGTTGCGATACCCAGCTCGAGACATGCTCATCTCCATCTCAAAGCCCTTCATCTGGATCTGTGCGTCGTACGATACATGCACATACTCTCCTCTTACTGCGTCAGCAGTCGTGGTAGATGGCTTCGAGACTCTTGATTGTTCAGCACATATCTCCCTTCATCCTATTGCGCGTCACGCGGCAGGGTTCATGCGGGCGCAGCTAACTGTGACGACTGATACAAAAGCACCCGAAGACAGTCGAGAATGATGGTATGACATACAGTAGGTTTGCCTTTGATATGCATATATCACTTTGATCGGATCAGAACTGATAAAAGACAAACAGGATCCTAGAAGCCACCCATCTTCATAGACTCCTGCGCAAGCCTTTCCCAATCTGAAGTCGCAACTGCGACTGTATCACGCGCACCAACCGAAACTCATCATCTACATCGTCTATACGAGTCGCTATCCCCCGATTTTTTTTCCAATGTCACATTTCAACGCTCTTCAGCGCGTTGTAAGCCACAAAGATACCAAGATACCAACCAAAATACCATCTGCTTTCTTGTGGGCTTACGTGTCGGGCCAGTGCACATCCTCCTGGGTGTCATGTGAATCATGATGGCTTCCAACGCGGACGGCATACTTTGAGACCGATGTTAGGCGCTCCACCATGAGTCAGGGCTGTTGAACTCTGCTAGCGCAACTCCTGGCTGCCTCTCTAATGACTCTGGAACATACAAGATCCGAGCAAGTATATGCGCTTAGAAGAGAATATGCTTCTACCGTAGTGCACCGCAGTTTCGCGGCTCTGGGCCGAGTGTTAGCTGGGCAGTTCAGACCTTATGTATTTGTCATTCTCCCCAGTTACCGGAAACGGTAGAAGTCCTTACAAGCATACCGGGTGCATTTTTGTTCCCCAAGTTGCTCAGAATCGTGAGGCCTGATCATGGGGCCCTTGATAACTTGTGATAATCACGTGGTGCCTTTCTGTCGACGCTAACTTGCAACGTTCCGTATGCCGAGGCGATAGTGGATTGTGTCGCGCCGATTGCCAACAATAGAGCACACCGTCTTTTATCTTCACTCTCCAAACTCACGACCTCGCATAGTAAACCATGCGATGGCCTTGGTCACGCAACGACGATGACCAAAAGAAAAGCGGACTGCCTCAATGGGCCGCTTCAGCAAAATCGGACAACTGGTCAAGCACGCTGTATGAGCCACGGACCCTGATTCCGGCTGTCGCTCTTACAGTCTCAACAGTTGCTGCTGTCCGGCTCTACAAGACTTATCTGCGTCGCATACCAACCGTCAATCACATCAAACCAAACTACTACCGCCGCAAGAGCGTATTTGGCCAGGTCACAAGTGTTGGAGATGCAGACAATTTCAGGCTGTTCCACACGCCAGGTGGGAGAATAGGTGGGTGGGGTATCCTGCCATGGAAGAAGGTACCAGTGAGAAGAGAGGACTTGATCAGGCAGACAGTAAGTACTCTGGAATAAGGCGGCACTAGGCGTTACGGTGGGTGCCACTACATCTGATCCATGGCTAACTCTATGCCCAGCTTCACATTCGGATTGCTGGAGTCGACGCACCAGAACTTGCGCACTGGGGCCGAGAGGCTCAGCCATTTGCGAAGGAAGCGCATGAATGGCTCATCAATTTGATCCACAACCGCCGGGTACGCGCATACATATACAGACGTGATCAGTACGATCGCATAGTGGCCCAGGTCTTTGTGCGCAAATGGTTCTTCGGGAAAGATGTAGGACTGGAGATGTTGAAGGCTGGATTGGCCACGGTATACGAGGCGAAAACAGGTGCCGAGTTTGGTACTGCTGAAGACAAGTATCGCGCTGCGGAGAAGAAGGCTCGCGAGAGCAGAGTCGGGATGTGGGCGAAGCCGAGCTTCACACAAAGATTGGTAGGCGCAAGCAGTAAGACACTGGAGAGCCCGCGCGAGTACAAGAATCGACACAACGCAGCGGACAAGGCAAAGAAGGCAGGCTGAAGAAGTTGGGCGAGAGGATCTGTCATACCGCCGCTGCGATCGAGGCAGACATGCGCCAGCCTTGTTCATCGTGTCAGCCCAAGCCACGAGGAGTCACCAACGGGCCGAAGACCCCACCAAGGGAATTAGCGTATTGGAATCTAGAGTAATTGGCATCTTGGTGATACTTGAGTTTGTGACAACTGCAAAGCAAGTGTCGTCGGCTTGCTCTACGACCACGATGTGTAGGTTTGAGAGAGTGGCGACTCATGTTGCAAGGCAGGTCCTGAAACGGATGCATGACTACCGAAAGGGTGCACATGGTACTGGAAGTAGTAATGCAATGGATACCCGCAACGCACAGATACAGGGCTAGTTAGCTCCCGTGTGACTGCACCCATTGAGAAAGCTCTGCGCGACCATGTCAAAATTTCTTCTCATCCATGCTGTGTGCCAGATGCTGGGGATCCAAGTTTCGGCGCCGTAATCGGTCCTGCGCATCGATGTTCTGTCCATGATGAGATGGAAGCAACTGTAAATGTTGCAACCATATCGGACCTACTCAATGACTGGATCGCGTATCTTGCGTAGGTCGAGCTTGAAAACTCCCTCTATAAGAGAGACAAAGAGAGAGCGAGAGACGGTGAATGCGCAAATGACTTGATACTACCCTTCTTCTCTCGCATCTTGGACGACCGCCGACGGTCTTATCTGTGCGTTATCGGAGATGGCTTGATTGGCCCGTCGCGCATCCTTGGAATTTTTTGGCTGCCGCATCACGTCTTCCCCACAGATTACACTTAAACCTTGAGGGAGTCATTTCGTGCTCTGCTCCACCGGGTCGAGCTATAGCCCTTCAATTGCACCTGTCGGCCACCGAGCGACCTTCTTCCCGCGCGTTCGACGCCTTAACCTCCCTCTCCATCCTTTTGTCGAGCTCGAAGCTCTCCAGCTGCTCGACTGCCTGCAAATGGCTCTCTGCGGACGTCTAGCACGTCGCGTACCGTCCCTCACAGGTCGTACCCGCTCCATTGCACCTTCCACATACTCTCGAAGTTTCACAACCCGAAGTGCTCGGCCGTTGACTTCGCTCCGCTCCAGCACCGAGTCACCTGCTGCTCTCCGACAGCTGCGGGCATTCACAAAGGTCGCGTCGGCATTTAACAAGACTCAGACCGCGCCCAATGCAGAGGCATACCTAAAGAGCGGCGTCATTTCTGGCGCGCAGGATCTGGTTGATGTTAAGAAAGTCCTAGTCATTGGCAGTGGTGGTCTCAGCATTGGTCAAGCCGGAGAGTTTGATTACTCGGGTGCGCGCATACAACTCATCCATATGCAACTTCACACCATACTAACCAGCTCCTAGGTTCACAAGCACTCAAGGCCCTGAAGGAAGCTGGCGTCAAGTCCGTCCTTCTCAACCCCAATATTGCTACCATCCAAACGTCCCACGTGCTCGCCGACGAAATCTATTACCTGCCTGTAACACCCGAATACGCCGAATATGTCATCCAGAAAGAGAGGCCTGATGGCATCTTCCTCAGCTTCGGTGGACAGACGGCACTGAACCTGGGTGTACAGATGGATGCCAAGGGCATTTTCGAAAAGTACGGTGTCAAGGTGCTCGGAACTAGCGTCCAGACTTTGAAGACTAGTGAGGACCGTGACCTCTTCGCACGCGCCCTCGACGAGATCAACATTCCCATCGCCAAGTCGATTGCCGTTTCCACTGTCGACGAGGCACTGGACGCGGCCGAGAAGGTCGGATACCCCATTATCGTCCGCGCCGCCTATGCGCTCGGTGGTCTCGGTTCAGGTTTCGCAAACAACCCAGAGGAGCTGAAGAACTTGTCAGCTCGTTCGCTCACGTTGTCACCTCAAATATTGGTTGAGAAGTCTCTCAAGGGCTGGAAGGAGGCCGAGTATGAGGTCGTCCGTGATGCCAGTGACAACTGCATTACAGTCTGCAACATGGAAAACTTTGATCCGCTTGGTGTACACACTGGTGACAGTATCGTCGTGTCGCCAAGTCAGACATTCAGCGACGAGGAGTACCACATGCTCCGGTCTGCGTCCATCAAGATCGTCCGTCATTTGGGAGTCGTTGGCGAGTGCAACGTGCAATACTGCCTGCAGCCTGATGGTCTCGATTACAGGGTCATCGAAGTCAACGCTCGTCTTTCTCGTTCCTCTGCCTTGGCTTCCAAGGCTACTGGATACCCTCTAGCGTACACTGCGGCAAAGATTGGTCTCGGGCACACCCTCCCGGAACTGCCCAATGCTGTCACTAAGACTACCACCGCAAACTTCGAACCCAGCTTGGATTACGTCGTCACTAAGATGCCTCGATGGGATCTCAGCAAGTTCCAGAATGTCAAGCGCGATATTGGCAGTTCCATGAAGTCGGTCGGTGAGGTCATGGCTATCGGTCGCACATTCGAGGAGTCCTTCCAGAAGGCTTGTCGTCAAGTCGACCCCAAGTACCTTGGGTTCCAGGGCGAGAAGTACGGCGAGAACCTTGATGAGGAGCTCAAGAACCCCACCGATCGCCGATGGCTTGCTGTTGGCCAGGCGCTGTTCCACGAAGGCTACACTGTCGACAGGGTTCACGACCTCACCAAGATCGACAAGTGGTTCTTGCACAAGCTTCAGAACATTGTCGACTGCACACAAGAGCTCGAAGAGATTGGCAGTCTCTTCGGTCTGAAGAAGGAGATTATGCTCAAGGCTAAGAAGCTCGGTTTCTCTGACAAGCAGATCGCCAAGGCCGTCAACAGCACTGAAGACGAGGTTCGCGCTCGCAGGAAGAGCTTCGGTATCAAGCCATGGGTCAAAAGAATCGACACTCTAGCTGCAGAGTAAGTATATTAAATTGCACCTAAGAGATGAGACATGTACTGACTTTGTACTATAGATTCCCGGCTAACACGAATTATCTATATGTAAGCACACTATTTTCTATCGTGGTTCTCGGTGGCCCGTAGGCTCTCACCGAATCGGGTTATAGATTCTGAGACTTGCGACAACCTCCAGGACCTTTCATCACCATTGTAGCAGTGTCCCCTTGTTCGTTTGTAATCGCTGACATATAGTCCTAGACCACCTACAACGCCTCGTCTCACGACGTGACTTTTGATGACCATGGTATCCTGGTTCTGGGATCGGGTGTCTACCGGATCGGAAGCTCAGTCGAGTTCGATTGGTGTGCCGTCAATGCTACCCGCTCCCTTAACGCGCTCGGAAAAAAGACTGTCATGATTAACTACAACCCCGAGACATACTCTGTAGGTAGCACCAATATCTCAATCGGACTACAGCTAACCGTCAACTTAGACTGACTTCGACGTTGCTGATAAGCTATACTTCGAGGAGCTCAGCTATGAACGTGTCATGGACATCTACGAACTGGAGACCGCCAGCGGTGTGGTCGTCTCTGTCGGTGGCCAGCTTCCTCAGAACATTGCTCTCAAGCTTCAAGAATCTGGAAAAGCCAAGGTTCTCGGAACTGACCCCCATGACATCGACAAGGCCGAGGATCGCCACAAGTTCTCTTCCATCCTAGACTCCATTGGTGTCGACCAACCCGCCTGGAAGGAGCTTACTTCATACGAGGATGCGAAGAAATTCGCAAACTCGGTCGGTTACCCAGTCCTCGTTCGCCCATCTTACGTGTTGTCAGGCGCTGCCATGACGGTCATCCGTGGCGAGGACGAGCTAAAGGAGAAACTCCTTGCTGCTTCTAACGTTTCCCCCGATCACCCTGTCGTTATCACTCAATTCATTGATGGCGCTCAAGAAATCGATTGTGACGCTGTTGCTTCTAACGGAAATGTCCTCGTCCACGCTGTCAGCGAGCACATTGAGAACGCCGGTGTTCATTCCGGAGATGCGACTCTTGTGCTGCCACCTGTCAACCTCGACAAACGTATCCAAGAGCGCGTCAAAGAGATCGCTGACAAGGTCGCCAAGGCCTGGAACATCACCGGACCCTTCAACATGCAGATCATCAAGGAGGAGGTTGAGGGTTCTGAGCCAAACCTCAAGGTTATCGAATGCAACCTTCGCGCTTCTCGTTCCTTCCCCTTTGTCAGCAAGGTCCTGGGTACAAACTTCATTGAGGTTGCCACCAAGGCTCTCGTTGGCCGCGACGTGCCCGAACCAACTGACCTTATGAGCGTTGAGCGGAACTACCTTGCCACCAAGGTCCCTCAATTCTCTTGGACTAGGTTGGCAGGCGCTGACCCCTACCTTGGCGTTGAGATGTCATCTACCGGTGAAATGGCATGCTTCGGTAAGGACCTGGTCGAGGCCTACTGGGCTTCTGTACAGTCGCAGATGAACTTCCGCCTTCCCCAGCCCGGTGAGGGCCTCCTTTTCGGTGGCGATGTCACACCCGGTTCGCTTCACTCCAACTCCCTCATCCAAGTCGCCAAGTACGTGCATGCACTAGGCTACAGCTTCCTCGCTGCCAACAAGGATGTAAAGGAGCTCCTGGAAAAGAACACCGAAGGCATCAGCGTTGACGTTATCGAGTTCCCCAAAGATGATAAAAGGAAGCTCCGTGAGGTCTTCGAGAAGAACGACATCCGTGGTTGCTTCAATTTAGCTAAGTACAGGGCGAGTGGCCTGTTTGATGAGGATTACGTAATGAGGAGGAATGCGGTCGACTTTGGTGTGCCGCTGTTCATGGAGCCCAAGGTGAGTTTATGAACAGTCCACTTCATGACATGAGAAACTAACTCCAATGTAGACTGCCGTTCTTTTTGCTCAATGTATGAGTGAGAAGCTGCCCAAGAAGGAGGGTATCCCTAGTGAAGTCAGGTCATGGAGCGACTTTGTTGGTGGTCGACCGTAAACAGTTTAATCGTTATTGGGGCAACATCAGTGTCTTGTCATGAAAAGAAGGATTCATTGCAGGAGATATACCCAGACGTGGGGTCAGTTTAGGTCAAGATCTAGGGAAGAGATGATCAGTATGAGGTTCATGTTCTCGTGTGTATAGCGTTTCCAGCTGATGACCGACTGTATCGGTAGGTCAGCGGAGTTGGGTCACTTCTTTTTACTTTCAATTTACTTTAAGAATCTACCGCTTATGTGTCCAGGTACTTGGGGAGACGTTTTTCTACTCTAGTCCGCTGGTGTTTGCAGGTGGCGTGTCCAGGATGTCGTTTATGGTCCTGTGTGCTTGTCGACCGTACTATTCGCAGTAGCAGGTTGATCTAGCAGCTTGAGTAATCCAAATCAATCTCCAACGCTACGTTTCGTTCGTCCTCGCTCATTCCCGACCCATAAACGCCTAGGCTCCAGTAGGCAATTTCAAACGCTGCCTAAGGGGAAGGCGAAAAATAGTCTTGGCACTACTGTTTACATTAGTCTTTTCCTCCACACCTCTACGTGCTCTCCGACACTCCACAATCGTATGACGCAGATGCCAATCTAACATTATAGTGACATACTACAACAGTATCCTTGATCCGTCATACAAGAAGCTTTCTAGCGAATCCGCCGAAGCTATGCAAGTTTGAGGTAGTATATCAATTGACACATGCTTACGTGACTATCAGCTCCTGGATCAACAGATAGCAGTCGCGTCTTTTTTTTTTGCCTGCTCGCTGAGCTGCATAACAAACATTTACGAGTATGTCCTTGGTGGTCTGGAACTCTTCATCTCGGATGCTGGCGAAGAGGCTGGATACCTGACCGCGTGGTATGGCGATTTTGAGTATGGTGGGTTTTGCCTTACATCGACTCGTCGGTCTGATGCTGGTATTGCGACAGGTCTACGTAGAAACCCAAGATCCTACTGTTCGAGGTAAGCTCAATATACGTCCCACTGGCCACGCTCGACCACCTGGTAAATGGGCTGATTGTCACTCGGAGAAACACCATCTCCAGTATATGAGCATTCTCAAAGTTTCTCAGTGAGGCTGTGTATTGGAGATCATATTCAGCGGTCCGCGAGCTGACTGGATTGGAGCGCGTGGTGATTTCCTACTTTCCGTATGTAAGCCTATTGGCGAAGAACGATGCAATCAAGACCATCCAGAACGACATTGGCCAGAATGATGTAGACATCAAGTTCGTGCCAAGGTGAAGTAGACTCTAACTTGCTACCTATGCTGCTCAGGACTGTGGGAGGCATGATCAACACGCCCCCTCCCAAGTCGCGGACAACACCAGCACTTTTGCACAAGGAAGAAGTGAACCAAGGTAAATAATCATGAGCTTCAAGAAAAAAAAAGGCGTGGCCTTGGACACAGGACTCACGTCACTTTGTGGGACGTGAGGAGGTTGACAATGTGTTGGATTCCGAGCATGGGGATCCGGCAACGTTTGGGAAATGGCGCAACAAACTTTGGAATGTAGTGGCGTAGAACATTGGTAGACATGTGCAAGTTGCGTGTAAGTAATCAGGGCCTAAAAGTCGAGAGGTGATCCGAGGGGCTTGCTTTGGAAGTAGAGGACTATTATACGGGGAACTTTTCTCTGGCATTGTCTTCCGGGGTCCGGACGGAGTACTCGACTTAACATCAACGACAACATTTGTGTTATAAGAAGAAGTGTGTGTATTGAGTCTATAGAGGCGTCCTTGGGTAGCAGACCAACAACGCTGCTACAGTATACGTGCATTAAACAACACCAACTAATTTGTCACTTCCATCATGGAGTTGTAGCCACGACCCCAAGACGTAGTAAATTTCAGACCAAGCCCAACGCCAAACCAGCGCCATGCCGAGTGATGTCAATATGCAAGGAGATAAAACGCCCCCGCCCTCTCCCCCCCAATACTTGCAAATTCGTGTTCACCAAATCCTATGCATATCATGTCGTGACTGTTGTCGTCGTCGTGAAGTCTTTAGACACGGATGCCTGCACCAGAACCCCATCGTAGCTTCCGCAGACCCAGGCCAGTGCCCTTCATACCTGCGACTGCTTCTTTACCACAGTGTCCGGCCTCGGAACCTGCAGAGCCAATCTGACCCATGGCCTCAGCATGGCCGGCCTCCTTGCCAACGACATAGCCAGCCGAGAAGCCGATGGCACTGACAAGGACTACGACACCAGCGCTAACAACCCAGGTAAGCAGCGTCGGGCTGATCTCCTCAATCATCATCGGGCTTGTCCTGTGTGCCTTCTTGGTAATACGGCGGTCTTTGCTGCTGCTACGTACACCAGCTACCGGCGGACTCGCTTTGCGCTTGGACTTGTCCGAGGGGCTACTGCTAGTGCTGCACGGAGATGATGCGGTCTCCTCGGATATGTTACCCAGTGCTACAGACTCTGGGACCATGCGGAGGGAAGTTGGGTCGACCCGAGCGGATGAGGGAGGGTTCACACGTGTTTGACCTGGCTTAGGGAGACCTCGCACAGCAGCGGCAGCGGAGAGTAGCGTGGAAAGGCTGGCGCGGAGGGCCTCGTCGTGATCGGGCTGGTAGTTGGGTGCAACGGCATTGTAAGGGTTATGCTGAGGGCATGAGTGCTGTCGTTGTCCTGCCGGCCTCACATTTCTGCGGGGCGTGTATAACGTGCCAGACTGCGACCGGATAGCTTGTGGATTGTTTGGGTGCGAGAAGGCATTTGGTCGCGGCTGAAACTCTCGCCTTGGGGAACGTGGATAGTTGACGGCCGTCGCGTTCTCGTCGTCGTTGTCGTCATCATCCTCCCTCTCTGACATGATCTCTGAAGACGCGACAGACTGTCGATGTCTCAAGGGTGATGGACCGATGGCCTCGTTGGAAGACGTCATGACCCTGTCCGACTCGCTTTCACTCTCCTCGTACTCCTCCTGGCTGCTGTTCCCGCCTGCTGTAACCCTATGTCCAGTCCCTATTGAGAAGTGACCGCCGCCTCGTGAGCGTCTGTTCTGGCGCCTGTGCGCGTTCGAGTCGTGCTGTACGGTGAGTCCTGTTGTGATGATCTCGTCGGTCGCAGATGATAGGGAGGTTGAGGAAGGCGCAGATGCGAGATCGATCCACGACTCTAGAAGATACGTAAGCTGGCATTCGATAAACAGATATAGAGAATTGCTAGCAGGGAGGTGGATTTATACATACCCTCTGAACGCTGCCTCGAGGACGAAGCGATATGGCGCGAAGGGGGCATGGCTTGGTCCTGGTGGTGCGTATCTTCAGCGCCTATAGTTTGTCTGCCTGCTCGTGGTAGGCGATGATCATGCATGGCACCTTAAGCTCCAGGAATCCGAGCTTCAATAAGAGCGCTGCAATGCTGGACCTTTGGCAATAGTCCTTGTATCCCTTTGGCGATAGTCCCTGTATCCCTTGGACCCTAGGTTGACCGGACGCGGGGAGTATAGGCTCAAGTGGACCCCAAGGGCCGTTCCGGGTGCGGTTCTTTGTTCGGGCTGGCGACGCGGCAGAAACCTGATAGAAGCACGAAAGACCAGCGCAGCTCTGAAACAGTCTATGGGCGCCCAGAAATAATGGGTGGGACCAAACGCCGACCCGATCCTGTCGCTGGGTTGCTGCAAGTGGCCGTTGGAGATAAGACCAAGGCCGCGAGCGAGCTGGCGCTATGTAGACGGGCTCCCCAACTTGCGCACCGCCAGGCAGGGTCTGGGCGTGATGATGTTTCGTGGGGAAGGGCGGGAGGCGCAGATCGGGGTCGTCGCGTTGGGCGGGGTACGAAGGAACACGGCCGAAAGCGAGAATAGCAAGAGGAACGACAAGCCGGTGTAAGAAGGGATATCTCGAGGTAGACGTTGGGCAAAGTAGACGGATGCTCGTTCCTGGTCCCGTGTCCCATGTGCTCGCCGGCGTATGACCATTGGCAGTAGGTGTGGAAGATGGACGAATCAGGCCTCACTCACTCCCTTTCCTGTTTGGGGCTGGCCGAGTCTAGATGTGCTCACCTGCCCTTGTACAAGACATGCGCATCTATCTTCTGAGCTCATCTGCCTTGTGGCCTATCGTTTGCAAGACATGATCGCGTAGCCTCGTCGATCAGTACAACGCAGGACCATGCTCATGCTCATACACATACAGCGTCACTTCACCTACCTCGAGGCTTCCAAGGTCGTTTACAACACGCCATCTATCACGTCATTATCCAGCATATCAAGCGAGTTGCGTTGCGCCACGTATGTTTTCTTCTTCTTCTTCGATGTGGAGGTGACAAGGGAAGATGGGCCTTTTACCAGAGATACCGCATCCCCAGATGCCATACATCCCGGCTCACCACTGTCGGCTTGATCTGCTTCTTTCTCATCTCGCAGACTGCCCCCCATGGGTTGAAGTATCTCACAGGTTTTGGTGTAAACAACTGGGAAGACCTTGCAATAACAATAGCAACCCGACGAATCAGAATCCAATCACACCATCCGTCTCGGTGCCAGCTCGCCGAAAGTCAATTTCGCATGGTACGTACAGGTACAGGACATCGACTCCGATCCATGCAGAAATCATGCCACCGCACATTGTCGTACATCCATCCCTCTCTATGCGTGCGGGTATTATAACAAAACCATAAGCCGAACCGTAGGCTTATAGGATATCCAAAATAGGCTAGAAATGCGTGCCAGTTCATCTAGACCATACCCTCCCCTCCCCTCCTTATATTGTGACTGCCCTAGTTCTTCTTCTTTTCGTCCTTCTTATCTTCCTTGTTAGTTCTACTCTTGAAAAAGCCCGAAATACCGTCCTTGAATTTCTCCCAAGGTGTACGATTCAGGTGGTTGCTGAGTTGGCGGTACTTGTACATCTCGGCCCAGCAGTCGCGACCCCACTCGCAGCCAGCCATGTTGACCAAGAAGTCGCGATCCTGTTCTTGGTAGTGAATGTCGGGGTTGTCGCCATTCTCACCACATGCGCCTGGTGGGAAACTCATAATCTGGCGCTGCTGAATAAAGGCAACGTGAGGCCTGATCCAGGGCTGATTCTGGTACATGTACTCAAAGGCATCCTGCTCTTTGTGCTCCCACTCCATGTGCTTTTGTTCGTAGCCGACGGGGTCCCACCATATGTCAAGCAGTCTGTCGGTCCACACGCTTCGTTTAACCATGAACGAGCCCAGGTTAAAGCCACCGCAGTCCTGGGGCAGCAGCATGTTGACAGAGTCGACCTTGCCATCTCCCACCGGCGAGCGTGTTTCAGGATCGAGATACTCGTCGGTCAGAGGATGCGTGATGTTGAGGGGATTGTATACGTTGATGTCGCGATACGTCACGTCTTGTAGTTGTTTGAAGACATGCTTCTGGAGAGAGTAGGTCGGCTCCATGATGAACGTGTTCGTGTCAAGCCACCAGAACCTGGCACGTGTTAGCTTTGGTAACAAGATATCCACATAGGGCGTACCATTCAGCATGCGGGTACTTTCGCATGGTGTTGCGAATAGTGTCGACCTTTTCCCAGCTTTCTCTCCACTCGTGCGCATAACGCTTCTTGGTGCTCATGTCAACAATCTCCAATTCATAGCCCCAGTTCCTCGTGTACTTCTTCTTGTTCTTGACGCTGTCTCGTTCGATGGCCCACTCGCGGGGACCCTTCCATTCCATGACACCTCCTCCTTGGTTCGCTGCGAGTATGACGACGTATTTGCTGCCACGGCCGAACCATGCGGACCGTCTGTACATGCGACGGAGGGCTACAGCTGTCAATGCCAGTCACCAGAGAGGGATTAGAGGGCGTGGTAACGTACGTGTGTTTGAATTGTAGAAAATGAAGAAGAATACAACAAACAAGACCAATGCGACGCGCTTCCGCAGACGCCACATGGTCCAGGCTATGCCGTTCAAAAATCGCATGACTTTGTTCTGGGGCCGCCCACGACCTAGTTTCTCCTTGTCGCCGTGGTTGAAGGGCAGGCTTGTAGATATCCTGCGAAAGTGCTTGCCAAAGAAACCTTGGTTTCTCGGAGTGAAACCAGGGTATCCTTTCACCTCAGCGCTCCGCGCTTGAGCCGATGCCCAAGTAACATTGTGTGAAGAAGAGCCATTCGCATAGGGACTAGTCCGCCCGCCATTGTGGTCTGGCGTGTTCAAGCCCGGACTCGACCATCCCCCAGGCTGAGGCGAAGGCGATCTTGACATCTCGAAGGCGCCTGGCGTGCCAGGAATGGAGGGCAAGGCTTCGCCCAGCGAGCGGCCGTGAAGACCGCTGGTTGTGCCTAGCCTGCTTCGCGACTCTGCACTATCCGGGAGATTGATATTCTGCGGCGGCAGTTGCCTTGCAGCAGAGGAGCGCCTCCTGCGTTGGCCAGCAGAAGCGGAGAAGGAGGATTGGGAAGCCAGCGTGACTTTGTCGGCGGTGCGGTGCTGCAGAGACGGAGTCTCTGGATATTACTGAGGACAACTGGGCGATGGTACCCAAGCCCTCGAACGGCAGGAGCGAGGCGGTCGCACTGGGGGCGGGAAGGAGCGTCGGAGAGTGTGCGGTGGAACGTCGAAACCTCGTCTCTTCAATGGCAACTGGCAAAACGAGAGACTGGAAAGGATATAATACTACCGCTTGTCAGAGGGTTCGTCGTTGAAAAGGAGCTGGCGATAAACCAATTTGCGTCTTCGAGTTCGCTGCTTGGCATGGATCCAAAAGGAGTGGAACTAGTAGTGCTGGTTAGATCTCCACACCTCGCCGTGCCCGCACTTCAAGGCTGGCCTGCTCTCGACCCAAACAACTACTCTGCCGCAGTACCCAGGAGTTGATTTACGAACTTGTGAGGCTCAAGGGTGCTCGAGGACGGCAGAAGATGCTGATGGACAGCAGCTGTGGCATCGTGTAGCGGTGGTATTAATAGGTCGTATTCGGATCGCTGCACCGACATTGCCAGCAGACATACGGGCGACTGACAGCAGCTGTCATGAGTTGCTGTGCGTCCGCCAACCCCGGATGCAGTTTCCGACGTTTCCCTAATGATATTGGCACGTTGCAGTGTGGTTGCATGTCCACGGGTACTTTAACAGGATACATGGCGAACGCGTGGCCGCAGCTTCGGCTGACCAGACTGTGCACCGCTGAGCAACGGCCGTGGCAGAAACATACGCATGAGCATGTCACTACGTGCTATAGCAGCTGAGAGTCCGTACCCCAGAGCATCTTTGAGCGACGGCGGCATGGCTTCTCCAAAGTGGTGGGACAGGGGCTCAGAGCCACCAGCAGCTGTCCGTGCTGAACACCACTGCCTCAATCTCCACGAGTTCGCCATTGCTACCAACTGACTACCTTCACCTGGAATTCAGAAGAGCGTTCCAACGACACTTATATAAACGCTTTCACCAAAGAGTAGACAGGGAACTGGCCGGCGCATACAGACCGCACGGACGGCTAGCTAGCGCCATCTTGGCGGCGCCTTTGTCGTCCAACGGTTGGTCGCCGCCCTGATTGATCTGGCGCTTGAGTTACGTCGTCCTCTCCTCTGACTGGCTCACGTTAACACTCACTAGACACGACATCCAGCTATGCCTCTGGAGCGTCTCAGATGTTGCATAGTGTTGTACATTTCCAGCCCAGCGAATCCAGCGCGGTTACGATGCCTCAAGCCTGGAATCATGGCGCTCGATATGATGCAGATCCACCTAGTGGCTCCAATCACCTTCACTCAAGACCCGTTAACAACGCCTGTTGCGACCAGCACGCTTTGACTCATTCATTCGTGGTCGGCGGTTCTGGCAGCTTAGAGGCTAGAGCAAAAGTCTAGGTGAAGGAGCTATGCACTATGCGGTATGGCAGCAGTTTGCCTGGCAGGCGGCAGGCCCATCGATGGCCATGTAAAGATCTGGGGTCGCGTGTCCAACCCAGAGCCTCACCATTCTCCTTTTGATCCGCCTTTACCATCTTCCGTACCTCTTCATCTCTCCCTTTGTGCCCTTCTCGCTGTTGCTTTATGCCGTTTGCTTCGTTTTGTTTTTTTGTGGTCACGTAATAGATTTCGGGCCCCGCAACACACCTACACAATAGCAGGAACAATAGCACGGCCACACAACTGTCTCGGTTTCATCACCGGATCGATATCGAGACAACTCGCTGTTGCGACGACCTTCTTTGGAGACATAGCTTTGTTGTTCCCACACCCTCCTTCAGTTTTGGTTGCCCACGAACGGAAGACACGGACGGACAACGCCAACCATGAGCTCGACGAGAAGAGACATTTACGGCCAGCAGCCACCACTTACATCATTTTCGAGATCGACATTTAATACCGCGTACCAAACGGATAGCGAGGCATATGCACATGACCCACATGCCGATTCAAAAGAACAAATATCGGTGCACCTCAATCATGGCCTTGAGGGAAGCCGAAACCTTGACAGGTCAACCTTCGACACCGAGACCCATGCTGACTCACAAAGAGCTGCTTCAAGACAGAACTCGCGGTCCTTTACAGGACGCGTTTCAAGGCAGAAAAGTCGGAGGCGAGAGCTTCTGGGAAGACCGGCAAAACCAGGCATCACCGTCGATACGAGCTTCACAAGGCATAGAGGCACCGAACCCCATCAAGTCTTCCCTCATGGAACGGAGAGAACCTCTGCATCTGTCCGGAGGTCACCATGGTTCGGGTTGGGACGGTCTTCGACCAGAAACAAGGGCTTGGGCATCACCAAGGGTACACCCCAACCAGACATTACACATCGAAAGAAGCCCAGCGTGGACCGAAGCGAAGCTGACACGGCTATCTCCATGACACCTGGGAGCAAATCGTGGCAGGAAATCTCGCCTTGGGATCGACGCATACCAATTGGAATATCGGTCCCGACTGACAGCATTTCCGACTTTAGTACGCTTCAAGCTGGCCGGCATCGCGCTGGCAGTGATTCTACTCTTGTGACCCCAAGTATCATCATCACCCCTGCAGCAGTGAAGTCTGTGTGGTCTCCAGATACACCGTTTACCGAATCCGATTACACGCCCAGCATATACTCTCGCTACCAATCGACCTTTGCGAACTCCCACGTCCCCCCAGTCCCGGCTTTGCCTGCTGGTATGTCACAGGCACCAGGAACAGATGCGACCAGAGATACACAAGGAGCGACTAGTCACGCCAGGAACGACACCTTAGATTCAGCGGGGACTGCCTTTGAGGAGGACGATGACTCTAAAAGGAAGGATCGTATCATGTCTACCGGTACTGTTTTCGAAGAGGATGAGACGCCCCTAAGAGAAAGAACTGTAGAGAATTCGTTGGCTATTGATACTTCCATGGTGCCCACTCCACGGCGATCACAAGGATGGTGGAATGTCATTACCACACCATTCGTCATGACACCGAAATCGTCAACGTGGACTGAACCCGGGCGCGACGGCGATCAGACACCGGATGTGCCGGTAGTGCCTCTTCAATATGGTACACGCAAGAGAGAAGAGGCAATCTCTCTTACAAAAGGGCCCGATAATACGGCGGTTGCAGTGTCCAGTATTCCAGCACAAAGAGACTCGGAGAAGGTGGTATTCCACCCGACCCCGGAACCATCTTCGGACGCACATGGTGACGTTACGTCTCCTCTTTCCGTCATGTCGGCTTCGCCAGTCGTGGGCACAGCAGCAATTGGAACCATCTTGATGCCTCGCCAGGTCGAGGAGTCACGGCAGATTAACGTCAACATCGAGTTGCAAGATAGGCGACCGATGGCGGACAGCTATTCCGTTCGGGCTAATTATCCACCACCTGTACAGCATTTGCACACGTCAGCGCCAGCACCGCAAATGAATAGTGGAGTGTCTACATGCACAAATGCCAACAGCTCGCAGCAGAGCTTGCCAGTATTTGCTCCGCCACCCAAGTTCGCCCAAAAGAGCTCGCACTGGAGCTACGACAACGTCAGTCGGTCCAGCTCGCGAGCATCTTCTGCTGACCTCAAAGGAGGAAAGAAGCACCGCAAAGTCTGTAATATAATGAGCATCTGGCCGTTGGGAAAGAAGAGAAGCCAGAAAAAACAAGGCGCGGAGAAGGAGAAGAAAAAGAAGAGAGGCATTTGCTTCTGGAGCTGCTGTTGTTGTCTGATATTTCTCCTACTACTGGCAATCATCATCCCGGTGGTTGTTGTGCTTACAAGGAAGGGCAACGACAACGACAGCAAACCCACGCCGACTCAACCAAGTGCAGACATTGGTGGCCAGTGGCTCAACCTAACAGACTACCCTCCCGTACCTACCGGTATCTTGACCGTCGCTCAGCCTGAAGCAGTAGAGGAAGAGAGTGGTTGTGTTGCGCCAACTACGCTGTGGAGCTGTGCGCTGCCGAAAGAGCTTCAGCAGTCGGTCGCGCCCAACAAAGCCGATCAGCCGAACTTCAAAATCGAAATCACGTTTGAAAATGGAAGCGCAGCTGAGTTGCCGAAGGCTCAAGGTGTGAAAAGAGCCGTGAATCCAGTCTCAGCTGGTGCCTTTATTCGGTCATTGTTGCATGCACGTGCCGCACCTTTGTCCTCTCCCGCTCCTCCATCGACTGCCGATATGAGTTTTCTGGGACAGACTACGGACGGCAATTCAGCGCCCTTTGAAGGTGAAGATACGGGCTTGTTCATCAGCATGCAGGATCCCACCGTTAGCGCGTCACGAAGAATGAAGCGTGCGGATGCAAGCGACCCAACGAACATTACTGGAGTGATCCCACCACCGATGTTGGCTTCTGATGGAACTGCTGCGCCTGCAAACCTGTTACCTTTCCCGTCTGCACAGCCTCTACGGCTGTACAATCGCGGAAAAGACAATGAGCACTATGGCTTCTACAACTACTTTGATCGCTCCATCTTCTTGAAGCAGATCAACGGCACCAACCGTGGCGGCAGCCCTGCAGATGTCGACGGAGGAAGTACAAAGGATGCTGCCAAACTAAGGTGCACGTATTCGCAGACACGTTTCCTGGTGCAAATCTGGACTCGCAGCAAAGAAAGCAAGACACTGTTGCAGCGTTCGGCTTCGGACGGGTTGAATGTATTCAAGCGACCAGGCACCTTCCCGTACCCTGTCACTGTCACTATCGACCGTCATGGTGGCGATCCAGCGAAGAAGAATCTCTATTGCTACGAGATGGAGGACGATGGCTCGATCCAAGATGACGAATCGAAGAAGTCGTTCCAGTTTGAAGACCGTGGCTTCGGAGGCAACCTCGTCAAAGGCACGCAGGGGCAAGGAAGTGTTAGCGGACCCATTGACGGTGGGACTGGCGGCTGTCGATGCCAGTGGCAGAATTGGTTGAACTGAGGCTCCACTCGTTCTGGGCGGTAGCAACGAAATTTCCTTGTGTTGCATGAACATTTCCAGACTGCTGGAATTTGGCATAGCGTTTGGTCTTTTTGCGCATCAACGGTACAGCGCCTTTTTATATCTCTCACCCTTGTTGTCAACAATGTGGCGTGTCTTGTCGGCGACATGATGGGGCTCACATCTAATACCTGCCCACTGGATGGCATTCTTGTATAAAATACATATATATATATATATATATATCTACCTTGACTGCATAGCTGTAGCTAATAACCCCTAATGGCAATGACTCAGCACTGACTCCTCCGCACGAAGTCTATGAGTTGTGAGCGTTCCAAACTGCCGCTAAGCTCAAGTGCAGTCATGGTATGTGTGTGGTCCACATGCGGCTCGGCGAAGCCTTTTGAGGGACTGTGGATATTGTGCAGTGCCGTCGGATGTTACCGTGGCACCTCCGCTGACATGCCCGGGCCCATTTGGTTAATCAGCGCAAACGGCAGTCACCCACCATAGACTTGGGGCACACTCGGAGACAATGAGCGCCATGTCACGGTGCCGGCATTATTAGAGGTGTTGAGGTGGGGGGGAACATGGGACGATGGCAGCGGACAAGGCGTGGTGGTGGATGCGAGGACATGGATGAGGCTAAGCACCCTAGGCGCCCTGCACGTCCCGCCTTGGTGTCCGGAGCCTCGGACCCCGCCATGTCCACTGATCTCGCCCACGTTTGCGGTCCGTCGCTCTGATTGGCTCCTTTGGACGTCCTCATCGGCAGACCTTTCGTCGCCCTCGTACGTGCCAAAGGGCCATGGCAGTGGCGACGCGGCAGGAATGCGTCAATGGCGCAGCAGGGCTGGGCAACTCATCGGTCGCCATGCCTTTTGACCGCAGGCTTGGTATGCTTGTGCAAGCCCCCAAAAGGCTTGTCAAAAACGTCATGGTTCCATCAGCTACCGCGAACAGCACCTGGCAAGCACAGAAAACCTGGGGACAGGCCCATGCCGCCCACGAAGCGTCTTCCAACAGCCCTCGGGGTTGGCGACTAATGGGACTTACACCAAGGGACACCGATGCACTCGCCGTCGGCCCAATGAGAGAGAGGGTGCTGCTTGTGCCGAAAAGGCTGGGATTTGCTGTCGCGTGAGCTCCTTCCAGACTGGGTGGGGCTCCAAAACCTCTAGCATCCTCGCGTCCACAGTAACGTTATGCCCCCGCCGGAAGCCACCGTCTCTACACTAGAATTTTCTTCCCATCCTTGGACCCTTATATAACCTGTAGCTCGTCGCCTTGTGCAAAATGCTCAGCTTTGTTCACTCGAGTTCGCGCTCCCTTTGCGCCTCTGCCTCATCCTGCTACCCCGGCTAAACCCTGTGCCTGGCCATCTCTCTGACGCTCGATTCTTACCTGCCGGCCTTCTTTGCGCCAAACCCTCGAGAACAGAGCAAACGCAGCACGAGCAGTTGGAGGCGTGCATCCATCATCAATCCGCGCATACCCTGTCCTCGGAAACTTCGTCATCGGACCGCCCCGGCTATTGCCAGGGTCTGGCATTGCGTCGATTCGCAGATCCCACCGACCACTCAGAAGCCACCGCATCGAACGTGCTACTTTTCTGCATGCTACGTGGATCTAGCTGCGCAACAGACATCGTCGGAGAATCGTAATTTCTGTGGGACAACCCGTCGTCTTGAATTACTATCAAAGCGCATATAAGCTTTGACTGGGACCCGTGCTTCTGGGTAACGCTTCTTCCAGCCATCCCACCATCGGCGTATAACCCCGAGTTTGGCCCAGCCCTCGTTGTCCATTTGCTACCATGGCGGATTCCTACGAACCCACGCCACCATCCCTACGGGATTATAGTGTTGCTGCACCCCATGGACCCAACATGACCGGCGAGCACCAAGCTACCCAGGAAATCGACATCCGGAATGATATGAGCGAGAACGAGTCTAGTGTATTCCATGCTCTGCTCCACCCTGACGACCTTTACAATGCCAGCGGCACCTACTGGGCAGACATGCCCCTGGGCCAACGGGTCAAGTTCATTGGACAAGTCGACAAAGCTGAAGCAAAGGCCGAAGCCACCTACTTCTGGGATATGTTCAAGAAAGATCCGCTTGCGCCTTTGGGCCACTACTTCCGAACTTGCGTCATTCCTGGTATGGGTCTTGGTCTCGAGGGGTAAGCTTGTACGATCTTGTTGCTCAAGTCGCTACTAACGTCAATCCAGCTACGTCCTCTTCTCCATTGGTAACGTCCGACCTCTTCTGCAGGCTGCTTTCCCGGCGTGCTGGGGCAAGGCCGAGATTTGCAACGAGACTTGGCTGCAGGCTATTGACTACCTTGAAATCTGTGGTATCATTGTCGGTCAAATCCTTGTCGGTGTCGTTGGTGACTGGCTCGGCCGTCGCTTTGGTCTTATCCAAGACGCTGTCATCATGTTTGTCGGTCTTCTCATGCTCACGGCCGCCTGGGGTGTCACCCAAAACGGATGGGTCATCTGCTACGTCTGGGCTCTCTTCTTCTACGGTATCGGTGTCGGAGGCGAGTACCCCATGACTGCGACTGCTGGTATGGAAAACGCCGTCGGCTCCGGAAAGGTCTCGACCAAGGACGACCGTCTTCACCGTGGCAGGAAAGTTACCAGTGCTTTCCTGATGCAAGGTTGGGGACAGTTCTTCAACCAGGTCATTCTGATCATCTTGCTCCTCATCTTCCACGGCGGATCATCGCCCCCCTACTCAAAGACCTTGGCTCAGTGGACTTACCGTGTCTCCTTCGCCATTCCCGCCGTCGGTACCCTCTGGCTCGTCTACTTCCGCTACTACAAGATGAAATCGGCTTCGAGGCAGCTCGCGCTGTCCAAGAAGAAGTCCAACGTCACCGGCTACGATGTTCAGTCCTTGAAGCTCACCTTCACATACTTTGGACCCCGTCTTCTGGCGACTGCCGGTGCTTGGTTTGCCAACGACGTCTTCTTCTACGGCAACAAGCTCTTCCAGAACGAATTCATCAGCATCATCACGCCTGGCAACAAATCTGTCATGACCGGCTGGCTATACAACCTGATCAACGTCGGTGTATCGCTTTGTGGCTACTATCTTGCTTCCTTGCTCATCGACAACAAGCTTTACGGTCGTAAATGGATGATGATTGTCGGTTTCCTGGCTGACTTTGTCCTCTTCATCATCCCCGGTTTCGCTTTGGACTACTTCACATCGCCCGAGAACATCCACGGCTTCCAGGCCATGTACTTTCTGTCTTCATTCTTCAACCAGTTCGGTCCCAACAGTGTCACTTTCCTCGTCGCTGCCGAGGTCTTCCCCACGCCAGTTCGCGCCACGGCCCATGGTTTCAGTGCTGCCTGCGGCAAGGCCGGTGCGCTGCTCGCCGCCGTTCTGTACAATTACATTGACACCCAAACCAAGTTCTACTTTGTCCCCTGGTTCGGTCTTGCTGGCGCTCTTCTCACCCTGCTCTTCCTCCCAGACACGACTGGTCTGGATCTCAAGGAGCAAGAGCGTCGCTGGGCATACATTCGCGCCGGCAAGGAGCACGACTACCACGGTATTGCCATTCACTGGAAGCATCTGTCGTGGTGGGAGCGCTTCCGTGGCCAGCACAAGGGCTACGACGCCAAGCTCGACTATGAGCAGAAGATTACCGAGATGCGCGCAGAGTGGCTCGAACGCCAGCAACACAAGTTCTCCGAGAAGAACGGCTGGGAAGGTGTTGACCCTGATGAGGACGACCACCTCGATGTACACAACTACTTCAAGCGTACCACACCTGGATCGCCAAAGGGCCCTGAGCCCATGATGGCGCCCAAGTCGGTGTCGGAAAGCGACTCGGCGGATGAGATTTCGAGGGAGAAGGGCGGACAGCTCTAGCGGAGCTATGGACTAGAAGTTTGCTGTAGATTCCATGAACCAAAATGTTGATAGTTGGCGTTGCCATTCTTTTCTTTTATATCTAACTAGCATTATCGCAGGCATTCTCGTCGTCTCACGCTCGACGCAGAGGCTGTACTATGATACAGATGATGAAGATTGTTATACCAAGTCACGTGACCCGGTCAGACATTTTCTCCTTTTGCCGTGAGATGCTGAATTTGCTGAGAGACGGACGGAGCGGCAGAAGCAAGCATCGGACTTGGAATGTATTGTTGAACTGGATCAGAGGCAAAATATGGATCGCGCCTAGCTGAGCTTTTCAGACTACACACAGTAAGGTGCAGCTGCGTCCGGTGCTAAACATGTGTAGATTACATTATGCATGCGAGTTTGATGCACAAAAGGCATCTGCAGTTGGTTGAGCCGGCTAAGAGAAAAGCTCCCCCCTCCCAGCGCTTAGCCCCGGGCAAAACCTAGTAACCGATCAGAGGCTTCGCAATGGACGGACACAACGTCCAGGCAGCCGCGTACCTGCAACTGGTGGCGCACTCGAAAGAAGTTTACCGGTAACTTTCCTACGTTTCGGTACACAGGACGTTTCAGCAATCAGCTGTGGTGGTAGGAGCAGCGGGGAGAGGTTGGTAGCCGGGGCAACAATCAACCACCCGCTTTTTCTCCACGATGCGCGGGCGGTCTGGCGGTGACGAAGATGCTTGACTCTGGCTGCAGCTTGGGAACTGCAGAGAGAAGTCTGGGTGTCGTGTGCGTGGTACCTATCGGACCTGCGCAAGTGCAGCACGCCAGATGCAAGTCGTAGAGCCGGACAGGACAGGGTGGAAGGAACGTTCCTGAAGCTTTCGGCTTTTTCTTTCTTCTTTCTTTTTTTCCCTCCCGCCCAAACATGTACAGTACAAGCTTCGCACTGCAGTGTCTTTTATCGTGATCGTGCCGTAATCACGCCGGCCGCAAGTTCACACCACATCACCTTGTAGCGACGTGAACGCAACACGTCAAATACGAGTCGGGGAGGAAGACAACGACGTCATGATCTCCTTTGCACTTGAGTCGTTATCGCAGCAGCGGCAAGAAATCATGCGAAACGAGATTACGAGCATGGGCCTTGCAGCAAAGTCCGGAGAATGGACTGGGGTTGGGCGTGCATTTTAACCTTTTCCCGCATGCGCCGCTGTGTGAGTGTACCGTCTAGGTAGCTATAGATGGGACTTTGTTTGTTTCAATATATTGCGTTTGCATGGGCTTCATTCAGCATTCTTGGGGTCTCGGGGATACAGCGATGATTTGGTGTTAGTGGCATGTGTGGAAGCAAGGGATCATCAGGAGAGGAGCATTTTGCAGAGAGGGGACACGCGTCGCCCATGACCACCCACGGGTAGGAAGGAAAAATAGTAATGCAGCGGCCGAAGATCGGTATGGGTCCCGGGGGCCTGTTGCTAAGGATAGTAAAAAGGAAGAAACGAGAGGCAAACCGACGAAACACGGTCAGACAGCGATGCGCAGGCAAACTGTTGCCAACAATATCCTGAGGGTTGCATTGGGGCCGCCAGCTGTGCCGGGCAAGGATCTACATTCGTTATGGGGCAGGCTTGAGCCGATGCAATGGCGGCGGACCTGCCCCTGGCACTATGGTTGCTAGTCCCATGGCCGCTGGGCGGGAGGCGTTTGCTGGCGTCGCGATAAGGTGCGTACAAGCGGGCTGCGGTGGAGAGACGTTGCGTGGCACCGCGAAAGGCAAAAAAAAAAAAAAAGAAGAGGGCGTCCTCAAGCAGTCAAACTCTTCCCTTGCTGCTTGCGTGTCCGAGGGGTATGCTGCCTGTGGCTAGAAGTGTAACCCTCAGATGGCGGGTTACACGTCGACATTCGCTGTGGTCCAATGCCGAGAAAGACGCACGCAATCAGACCGAAGCAATTCGGCGGCATTTCCCCAGCGTGACAGCCTCTGCCACAGGGGGACTAGCCTCGCCCAACGGTTCGAGTGGGTTAACTTGCAAGAAAGCGGCTGGCATTCTTGGAACGATGCTTGTCCATCTGCCAATCGAGGATTGGCCTCGTGTCTGTGCGTTGGGGCTGGATTGTTTTCTACTCTTGTCGAAACACACGGGCGCACAGCCTCTCCAATTACTTACTCCCTTTCCACGTACACAATGCACAGGGCACCATTGGGTAAGAGTGGGTCTCTCCACCGCATTGCGACACAACAGCCGCAAGTCTTGCGTGTGTGCGTGTGTTGCCCTGCTGTCCCCAGCCAGATAAATACATCTGCTTGCGACCTCCTTTCTGATTCTTCATCCACTCCCACGCTCAAACAGATTCACCCGCTCAACTCTACCAATCTACGAGTCGATCATCCAGTCGCTATCTTCCAGCCAAGTACTCTTTAGCATCTTGTAATACCCATCCTAAACTACCACCACCACCACCAATACATCATCAACATGCGTTTCACCATCGCCTCCGTTGCCATCATGGCTGGTGCCGTCGCCGCTGTTCCTCAGTACAGCGTCCAGCCCATCTCCCAGATCTCCGACGGTCAGATTCAGGCTCCTCCTGCCACCAGCGCTGTCGGCTCAGCCGTCCCTCTGCCATCGCCGTCTGACGTCTCCGTCCCCGCTGGTGTCACCTCTGCACTCTCCTCCGCTGTTGGCGACATGACCTCCACTCGTAAGTTACCATGCAACTCTACTACACCAGCACGACACTGACAGCACCATAGTCGCCATCACTGAGACTGCCTCCGTCACCTCTGTCGTTGTTGTCCCCACTGCCACTCCCGTTGCTCCCAGCGGCTCCATGGTCACCCCCATCGTTGGCGGAAACTCCACTGCCTCTGCCACTGGCTCCGCTGCCGTTTCCGCCTCCACGTCTTCATCTGAGGAGTCCGCTACCTCAGGTGCCGCTGGCAGCTCCACCGGGAGCGCTTCCACCCCCGAGTCCACTGGTGCCGCCGCCGGCAACATGGTCTCCTTTGGCGGACTCGTTTTCGCCATCGGTGCCGCTGTCTTCGCCTAAGCGCGCTTCAGCTTCGCCATCAAAACATGACCTCTTTTTTTCTTCCCCTTCTTCACGATATACCAACAACTCAGTTACGATTGGGTTGCATGTTTTGTTCAAAAGCAACACGGAGTAACACAGCATTAATGGTGGAGTCTTTAATTTTGGAACTTGAAAGGCGCGAATTGGATGGGGGGGGTGTGGGGTTTATGAATGAGAATGGATTCATGCATCCTGCTAATGCGACAATGTTCCACGGGGATGCATACACATGGTTTGGCATGTATAGATAGTTAATTCAAATGAGGCATTGGCTGCCGAGAGGTGCCTGGAAACAATTTCCCCGTTGCCTGTGCTGTGAGCTATTCCGGTCGTTGAGCTGCCTGACTTGCAGCGGCCCTGTCCTCCATGCCAACTAGCCTTGGCCATGCATTTGCATGCAAGACCCATCATCCATCTCTTCGCGCAGCTCCATCATCCGCCCCGCCCCCTTCCTTCTCTTCCCCCCTCCACAGCGACAGTACGTCTCTTATCGTGCGCGCAACACGAGAAAGACAGCGGGCGGCCCCGAGCCAACGAGCTTGCGACGCTGCACTAGCCCGTCGACACACCAAGGAATACGCTACTCCGAGCAAGCCACAAGCTTTGAAACTAGAAAACTATATTTTGGCACTTGGCGGATAACGGAGCTAACCGGTGAACCACGGTGTGCGTCTCAACCATTTGGAGGGGGGGTTTTTTTTTTCCACAATCCTGGAGCAGGGCTAGTAGAGCACGAGAAGAAGGGGAGGAGGAGATTGAGATCCTCTCGACTGGTCAAAGACTTTCGAGTCTGGTGACTGGGAGCAACATGTCGGAAAATACACTAGTGTTTGCCACGCAATCTTATTAGGCCACCAACGTGTACAAGGAGAAAACGGACAGCTGATCAAACAATACAAATCTTCGGGTATCATTCTTTAGCTACACACATCTCGTCTATTTTGCTTCCATAACCTGCGTGAGCAGCTGCCCAAACGTATTCAGTCCTTCGTCCGCGGTGAAGATGCGCTTCGGTATCTCAAACTCGACTTCTGGCTCTTTCTTAAGGTCGCGGTCTAGTTCGACATCAAGCAGCGCCGTGTATGAGTGGTCCAAAAAGTCTTCCAGGTTGTACGCTCGCTTGGTAAACTGCTCCGAGATGATCTTTGCCAGCGTCGCTACGTTGGGGTGGTAATGCGACTGTAGTGCCTCTAGCTCCCAGACACTGCTTTCAATGGCGTTTGTGAGGAGAGGGTCTTGCTCTTCCATGTCAAAGGGATCGTCCATGCCTTCCTCTTCTAGCTCCTCCTGCAGAGCCGGGTCCCGTATCTCGCGGTGCATCATGAAGGTGCAGGCTGGATGTTTCTTGAACATGTTGTAAGCCCAGGGCACTACGACGACGACACCGGCTGGCGGTCCATGAAGTGCTAGTCGCGAGAGACGCTTGATAAAACTGGCAACGAGGTTGGCGGGCAGATGGGACGAGGACATGAAAGTGTCTAGCAGGCGGAAGAAACGCGATCGGTGTTTTGAGTGCATGAGGTCCTCGTCTAGGAGGGAGTACAGCTTGAGGTAGAAGGATGGGTAGTCGAGGTTCTTTTCTGAAATCAGGTAGTAGATTCCAGACAAAGCCAGCAGAGAAGTTGCGCCGCCCACATTATAGGAGTCTGTCAAGAAGTCGGACAGAATCTCAGGCTGCTGGAACCACGGTGCAATCTGGTGGGAGAAATTGTGCAGAATAGTCTTCCGTTGCTCCTTGGAGAGGCCTGTGCGCATGGTTGCTAACCATGCTGCTTGCGCCTTCTCCTTGTATGCTTGAAGAGATGGTATCGGGCTCTTCCCTTGTACCTGTACGTAGAAGTTTTGGATGTCGGTCTTGGATTTGGGAACTTCGGTAAGTGTATAGAGGAGGGACAGGCTGTTCGCAGCTACGAGTTGGCGCGTCGTGATGTCGAGATCGCTGTCAAGTACATCCCTAGATACATTAGAATCAGGTCTGAATTTTGATGGGTATATGCACTCACTTGATGGTCTGGAATGTCTGGTATCGGATATCATCAAACTGCTTGAGATACTTCTCGCCAAACTCCTCGCGGTTCAGATCATCCAGGGGAAGACATAGCAATACTCGTATGAGTCTCGGCAGCGGTCCATTCTTGATCTTGTAATCCTTTGATGACTTTGCCTCCTCCTTGACTAACCGCATAACCAGTGTCAGGGCCACAGACTGCTTCGGGGGGTGTTCGCTGCGGAGGAAGTCGTCTACGAGAACGTCGCAGAGCTCTCGGTAACGCTCCTTCAGCCACGAAACGATGACGCCCTCTGCCTCGCTCATGCCCTTGCTCTTCACCATGTCACCTGTCACCAGTAGTCGTGAGAAGACTCGGCAAAGGGCGACGGCGGCGAGTATTGGTCCTTCATTCTCCGCGTCTGCTTGTTTTGCTCGCTGCAGAAGAGTGGCAATGTTGTTGTAATGTTTCCGCGATTCGAGAATCTGTTTCTCGAGCTGGACAATTTCGGCTTGAATATCCTCGCCGTCGTCGCTGGGTGATTTGCGCCTGCTCTTCGATTTGGATTCGCCGCGCTCTGGCTTGCTTGGATCCCTCTTCCTCTTGACACCAGACATACTGGCGGCCTTTGTACCCGACATGCTTTTCTCAGAACCTTCCCTTGGTGTGGTGTGGGAATGCTCACGAGCGCAAAAAAGTTGGCGATGTCGAAAAGTGAAGGACCGGGCGAAGTTCGGCTAGCGCATCGGCGTCGGCGCTTGGCTCTTTGAGTGGACGCAGCATCACGAAAAGCTAGCTTTCGACGACGACAAAGCACCCCAACTCCCCACTCTCATCAGACAGCCATGGCCTCACGTCTTGCAAGGAGCGCGGTCGGTGAGTAGCAGCACCCCAATGAATATGCCGTGCCATTGACCCCCGTGCTCACCCACAATAGGCGCCGCCCGTCTCCGCCCATCGCTCCCTCTCCGCGCTCTGCCCTCCATCGCCGTCCAGGCCCGCTACCAGTCCAACCTGCCCCAGGAGGACCCCAAGAAGAAGGCCCAGTCAGTCCTCGACGCGATACCCGTCCCCGGCAACAGCCCCCTCACCAAGGCCGCCATCCTCTCCGCCGGTGCCGGTCTCAGTGTCGCCGCTATCAGCAACGAGCTCTACGTCGTCAACGAGGAGTCCATTGTCGCCCTCTCGCTCCTGACCATCTTCTGGGCTGTCGCCAAGTACGCTGGACCTGCCTGGGGAGACTATGCGCAACAGCAGGTCGACAAGATCTCGGGTATCTTGAACGCTGCCCGCCAGGACCACACCACCGCTGTCAAGCAGCGCATCGAGAGCGTCCAGGACCTCGGCGGTGTCATTGACATCACCAAGACCCTGTTCGAGGTTTCCAAGGTGCGACACTACGATTGGGGACATGCAAGGGCAGAAGACTGATGACTGTATAGGAGACCGCCAAGCTTGAGGCTCAGGCTTTCGAGCTCGAGCAAAAGACTGCCATCGCCGCCGAGGCCAAGTCTGTCCTCGACTCGTGGGTCCGCTACGAGGGCCAGGTCAAGCAGAGGCAGCAGAAGGAGCTTGCCGAGTCCATCATCGCCAAGATTGAGAAGGAGCTCGACAACCCCAAGACCCTCAAGCAGATCCTTGACCAGAGCGTCACTGACATTGAGAGTATGTGGAATCCCAGACTCAACGCGTGACACAAGCTAACAGACATTAGGGATCGTTTCCCAGAAGGCATAAGCGTCCCATAACATCCACCAGTCAAGTCATTCAATGTTATATAAATCTGTGCAATAGTCAAGCTCGTTCAATATAGAGAGAGTGCCCCAGGCTTGGGAAAAGGCCGAAATTGATTTCGTTCTGTCTTCGGAAACCTTGTGTCTCGCCCGTTATCCCTCCCTAATCTACACTCCAGCAAGGTGAAGATGGTAGATACTTGGTAAAATCACGTTTTAGCCTGTGTACTGTATGTTCCAAGGCGGGTTGTGGGGGCGTAATTTGGCCTCCTCACATGGCTAACATCCCCAATCACTTCTAGTATCCTCTTGTACGCCTAAGAGGGCTAGCCTTACTGAAGCCTAGAGTAAGGGCTCCAATTGCAAAACCTCGAAATGATTAGGCCTCTGCTCGCATTCTCAATTGAATAGTCTCAACTGTAAAAGAGGAAGCTCAACTAGGTTCCGCCTCAATCACTGTTCTGTCCAAAGGAGTAATCGATTGAACCGACAAACCATCCCTTCGCTACGAGGTACAATATCTCGAGAATGGAATGGTCTCGGTCAAAGAGACGCCACTATCCCTAAAGAGCTAGTAAGTCTTACATTGGCATGTAGTCTGCTTAACACTAGCCATTAATACTCTGACCATCAGCACAACACACAACAGCGCTACGCGTCTCCTCCATCTTCCAGCCGAAATTCGCAATACGATCAAACGCATCATGTCAGACGGCAATGAGATGGCCTACCACACTGATGCGTACTTGACATGCTTTCCCAACTTTGTATACATTAGCCGGTGATTAATGGGAAGTACTTAATCAAGAATGACACACCTCTTACAGTACTCCAGTCAGTAACTCCCTCAAAGACCATGCGACAATACTTCAAGGTCTTATGGAGACCCAGGCCCTTTCTGGCTTCTCATCCGAGCCATGGACAACTTTCGCCATCTTTTCCATCATAATACTTGCTAGCCTATCCTTCCTTTCTTGTAGGATTGTGACATGCTGATGGATTTCACCCATTAGGTTCGAGACGAGTTGGAAGTCGTCAGTCTTGCCGACAATCTGCTCGACACCGCTCTCCATTCAGTATGGTATCCTCAATCCGCTTTCTTACAACTTCCAACACTCATGGAGCATGGCCTTGTTCTTCGTCCGACCTTGCGCCAAAAGTCGATGTTCTCCTTCACTGCGGCGACCTAACACAAGTTGGCGGTCTTCCTAGCTTCAAACGCGCAATGGAAGATATCAAATCAGTCGATGCAGAGCTGAAGCTTGTCATTGCTGGGAACCACGACCTCGAGCTTGATGAGGCCTGGGTACGCGACAACATGCCAGAAGATATGGCTAATCACCGGGCATGCGTCACATTTATGGAAAGAGCAGAAAATACATGGGATCCACTACCTCGACGAAGGCACACGTACATTCACTCTCCATGACGGACGAGAATTTAGCGTGCATGCAAGCCCTTACACGCCCGAATTCAACGGTTACGCTTTCGCATATCAGAAAGAGGAGGATCGGTTCAAGGTTGGCGAAGATTCGGCAGCTGCTGGGGTCGATATCGTCATGACGCATGGGCCTCCGGAATACCATCGATGAATAGGGTGCAGGATAACGGAGCGATGACCACGGTGGAAAATGACACGGCGGGACGTGAGTCGCTTCTCGTGAATGCAGCTATACATGGGCTAGGAAGAGATTGGGAGGTGGATCTCGTGATCTAGAAGTCTGCAATACACAGTGTGTCGAGCAGCCTATTGTGTTATTTGCTGTCCTAGGAGAAGGTGAAAGCAGAAAATTACATAAAGCGGTCTGGTCACGTTGCACTCCTGGTTTCTAGGTGAGGATGATTATACACGGAGCGGTAGGGCTACAGAGTTACATGAAGGTGCCCACAGGCTACCTACTCTGAGCTATCCAAGACCCACCAGTACTTTATTATGGACTTACATCATGTTCTAGATCTCAAACGTTAGTCCAAACAACAAACATGCTCCTTATGTATCACATATCCCTGACATGCCCAATTACAGTTGGACAATATTTCAGCATACTGAGTCATCCCACGACAAGTGGCGGTGTGGTATGTGAACAAATGCTAGATTGAGGGGTATGTAACACCATGATTCGCATGCTCCAACAACAACAAAGCCAACACCGTATAGTAACATGCACATACCAGATACATCTCCCAAAACATACAAGAGAAAAACTGTGATACACGAGAGAAAAGCAACCGCCGTATACGGATGCCTAGAAGACAAAAGAGGACCACAGGCTGTGAAGATGTCGAATTGTGTTGAAGATGGCCGTTTTGAAAAGCTCCAGGTGATGCATACTTGCGCTACTATGCTGAACGGAATGGGTGATTGTCGTTTCGAATGATGTAAAGGTGATGGTTTTGGCGGGTTTGGGTATACGAGAAAATGGGGGAGGGGGTCCGTCGTGAGGAAGGTCGTGAGAAGAGGGAGGGTATCAATGAAAAGAAGTGGTGGAGTCAAGCGGAAGACGGCTATGGCCACCAGTTCATCCTCTTGTAGCTCTCAATGACCTCTTCGACCTTTTCTCTTGTGATCTTCTCCACATTGTATCTGTCGTTGTATTAGCATCTCGTCATCTCTAGTACATTCTGCGTTGAAGAGAATGAACTTACTTGAATCCCGTCTCCTTCTCGAACAAACTCCCATCCATACTTAGATCTGCATCTTTCAGCAGCTCTTTCTCCATGTATGGTGTTAACGGTGTCGATGAGCTGATGCCGGCTTTTTGCTGCAGTTCCGCCCATGGGTCTAGCGTCTCGTCGTTTACTTCGTCGACGACGTGGTCGAGGTTCAGCCGTGCAAAGGCTGAGATGAGTGTGCCGTGGAAGCCGGTTTGGATGTTGAAGATTTCGCCCATGAGCTCGGCTGTTTGTTTTTGTGCTAAGGGCAATGTCAGTACTACAGTAAGACGAAGGCTGGAAAGCGGAGAGCCATACAGTGATTTGCATGATCCACAATGTTGAACGTGGGTGGCGGTCTGCGTCCTGGAGGACCCTTCATATACCATTCCACACCATGCCACAACGCCCTTGTGGAGTCTTCAATGTGGACCAAGTTCGCTCTCAGGTCTTCCTTCCACAGGAAACGCATCTCTTTCCCCTTGCTCTGGTACACCCTCGCCATGCAAAGCGCTGTGCTCAAGAACTTGCTCGTATACGGCCCGTAGACGTGTGCCATCCTCATGACCATCAGATTTAGTCCGTCGATCTTGGCCAAGTCCTCCTCCGCCTTGAGTTTCCATTTTGCCAGATTGGACCATGGTTTTGGCTTATCTGACTCTTTGCTGGGTGTGCTGTCGGATTTGTAGACCATGCCGGTGCTGATCTCGACGAAGCACTTGACTTTGCGTTTCGCGGCTTCGCGGCCGATAGCCATGGACAGGCCGTAGGAGCGGAGTTCGTAGACCTTTTCATCTTGGGCGAAGCGTGTCTCGCCGCCGCAGTTGAAGACGTAGTCGAAGTCCGCGCCGCCTTCACGGTCGAATATTCGTGGGAGGGATTCTGTGGGGTTCGGATTAGCCTCGAATGTCTTGTTGTAGACACTCCTTGCACCCGGAGATGTGGTCAGGGGTACGCACTTTCCTGCGCCGCATCCGCCTGTATGAACCGCTCTCTTGAGCACGCTTCCTTGAATTCGGGTGCGAGCCATGCTAGTTCGGGGAGGTGTTTGTCGACGATGCGTATCTGCGATGCGAGATTGTTGTCGTGGATGTACTTGGTGAGGTGTCGACCAGTGTAACCTAGTCCACAGCGTCAGCCCTCCTGGCACACTTGGATGGTGCTCAGCGTAAGCCTTACCCAACCCTCCTATTATCAGCACCGAAGGCTTGGTCGCCTGTTCTGAAGCCATTTCTGGAGTCGCTGTGTTCCTGATCTACGTTTGCTATGTGCGCAAGAACAAGTCGCTAGGAGATTTTGGATGGCGCAGTGGGCGGATGGTGTCTTGTAATGTCAAAGTCGGGGGTGGAGATTTGAGCGTTGCGGATCGCGCTCAGACCCTCGTTGCGACAATCCAACAGCGAAGGACAATATCACGGCTGGTATAGGCGAAGCAAATCTCTGCAAATGGTCTGCTCTGCTCACGTTGGAAAGAAGATGATAACACGCGGCCCTTGCGATCCCGGGTGCTGGGCTGGAACAAGAGGGCCTAAACCGCGAAGAGGGATGCTCAAAGTAGGAAACCGCGGCACAACGACGATGTCATATAGCTCAGGCCCAATATGTACGACTCATTGACCTGCAGAGGAGGGCATAGGTCAGGCCGATATCCCAATGTGCACACCCAAGCCCGGTGATAATTCTCTTTAGAGGAGAGCCACCTGCATCACTGAGGCTATTCGCATTGGAGAAAAAAGCAAAACTAAACACGGGCGCCGATAGCAGCCAGCCAGCCTTGGTCGGGCACTTGTGGCTGACCCTATGCACACCATAATGGTCCGCTCCGCAAGCAAGTCGACCGAGATTAGTGTGGGTGGGCATCGTTCTTCATGTAGCGAGACCCCGATGTATTGTATTGAAGGCGCCTTACGCCACCACCACCACCACCACCACCCACGGATGCAGGTGTTATGCAGACGCCATGTTTATACAGTAGTGGCATCTGCTTTGCCACATCACGCCAGCTTCACAGCATGACATTTGCCGTTCCTTTCTCCTGGACACACAGCGGTTGTCGCGGGAGATGTACAAGAAGCGGGCGGTGAACGACGGCGCGCTCCTCCCGCAGTGCTGGACCTTGTTTGAAGCATCAAAACTTGGGTCGCATGACAGCCCAAGGTGGGGGTTAATTCAGGGGCGAGTGCAATCCGTCGTTGCAACGAACACGTTGATCAGGCAATCCCTTGCTGACGTAGCGACGACGATCCATCTTGGGCATCCTCGCACGTCGTTGTATAATGTGTAAGCCCCGTTCGCGATCTATCGACGAGTTGACGAGCGATTGCCGACTAAAAAAGCAAACAAATGCGGAGCCGCGACGTCTGGTGCTCCTTCACCTTTCCCTTGCCGGAGTTGCTCTTCTAGCGCAACGTCTAGCCTGCATAAAATCCTCGCTTCATGACGAGTTCAGATGTTTTATGGGGACAGGCATTGCGAGGGGACGTTCGCTTCACAGCCTTCTTCATATGGGCTCGATATGGTGGGTTCTGAGTCAAGTAAGAGCTCGTAGCCGGCCGAGTGCTGGTGGTGGCTGCCATGATCCTGCCCTGCCGCGTCTACTCTTCAGCCCAGTGCCATCGGCGATTTACAATTACTCGCCAAGCTTCAGGACGGCGACGCAAACATCTCGAATGCGTACCTGCGTCATGTGACACGGCTTGCGGGTGCCGAGACAATTGGCACCTCGTTGCACAGCATGAGAATCTAGAGACCTCCCCCAATCTGTACGTCCCCATCAACAAAGCAAGGCAGGTACACAAACCCTTAAGTTCGGCTGTCAAGGGCTCTCTCCACCGCTGTATATTACATGTCGTTCGTCCATGGTGATTGTGCGACGCAGCCCACGTGCAGGTTCTGCATCCAGGCCAGACCGGGTCATGATGCATAGGAAGGCATGCATGCACAACCTTTGTGTCGAACAGCAGTTCATGCATAGAACGCATACTAACTATGGTGATCGTCCCGCACTTGCATATGCATCAGTAATCAGAATCGTCCGAGTATCTCTATTTGATATATTGTTATAGACCAAGGACTAGATCAGGAAGCTACTATGAATATATCTTGACGCTATGCAGAGACTCTTGAAGTATGATAAGATCGCAAAGTCATGTCGCATGCTCGCCGAACCGTACCACCCACCGAGTAGTACAAATTGTCATCATGCTTTTTTCGCCGAATACTGCCCATTCAGTCTCACCCTGAGATGCTGCACGCACACCATGCAAATCCACAAACATGTCCGAAGACGAAAGAAAACCGGCCCTGCAGGCATGCATTGCTCTAGAACTCCCAGGTCTCATCGACCGACTTGATGGCCCAGTCGAACTTCTCCCGAAGTGTCTTGGAGAAGAACTTCTCAATCGGGACGTCGAACTTCTTGGAGAAGACTACAGTGAGACGAGGATCGATGTAGTTCTGATTGTCGTTAGTCGAACATTATGCCAGATGGATGTGAGATGACTTACGATCTTGGATGTGCCCAGGGCAACCTCCTTGTTGCCCTCCTTGTCCTCCATCTGGACCTTCATGTTCTCGATGCGCTGGTTGAGCTTGTCAACGTTGGCCTCGAGCTTCTCTACTGTTGGGCCCTTGCCCTCAGCTTCGACTTTGCCAGTCTTGTTCTCCTTCTTGTATTTGGCGGCCAGCTCGTTGACCTTGTCCATGCGCTCCTCAAGCTCCTTGGGCTTCATCTCCTTCTCGCCGTCGGCCTTGAGCTTCTCGTTGTCCTTTTCGAACTTCTTAGTGATCTTCTGGCGCATTTCTTCAACCTCTGCCTCCTGGTGCTGCTTGACCCATTCGTCGTCGAGATCTTCAGGTCGCTCAAAGTACTCAGCGCCCTTCTTCTTCTTGATCTTGGGATCCACGTCGATCATCATCATCTTAGTCCTCCAAACTTGATAACGAAGACCATTAATCTGACAAAAGTTAGCATGCACAAGTACCGGATCGGATTGTGGCAACGTACCTTCTCGCTCATCTTCTCAATGGAGGTGGCATGACTCGCAGCCACAGTACGCTTGTGGTTACACAGAATGGCCACTTCGCGATTGGCGTCGTTGTAAGCCTTCACCTTTTCCTGAATCGTACCAGTAGCCTTCATCTCCTTGAGTAACCGAGCCATCGTGTACGAGGCGTTGTAGGTACGGAAAACCTTTGCGGTAAGACCAGGCATGTAGCTTGTAAGATGCTTGTTGAGACCCGACGTAGTCAGTCGATCGAAAATGTCATCGCCTGTAGTCTTGGGTTCCTTCTTGAAGAGTTTCAGGTTCTTGAAGACTTGTGGGTCAACCTTGACTTCGTCGTAGAATCGAATACTGTCTTTACCCAGGAAATCGAAGATTACCGTCTCCGGAGGCTTCAAAGTGATATGCTGAAACTTCAGCGAGCAGCAACCGACTGTGTCGGCCTCATCTTCTCCCTTCTCGTTGCCAGCACGGAGGGCGAATTGATCAATGAGGTAGATGGCGGTAGCACGCTGGCGGTCAGCCATCATCTTCGAATTAAGATCCTTTCGGTAATCCTTCCGGATACGGTCAATATGCTTCTTGAGCTCTCGCGCCTTCTCGAACTTCTTGAAGTCGCTCTGGCCCTTGATGTCGGAATTGGCAGCAAGCATGACGTACTTGTAGGCACCGTTGATGTTTTCTTGCCACATAGCTAGCCATGTGCCTTCGTGATCGTGCTTGATCTCCTTCCAGCGATGGCCCGCAGGCGGCTCAGGAACCTTGGCCTTCTCACCAATGTTGATAGTGATCTGCTCGGGCATGACGCGCTTCTTCACACGTCCCGTCTTGGGGTGCTCACCACGACCACGGAAAAGACCAGGAGGTTCGACACGGAAGTTGCCAACCTTCTGCTTGCGACCGTCCCACATGCAGTACATGTACTGAGCCTCAGCAGCCTCCTTTTCGGCCTTGAGCGCCTTCTTCTCTGCTACTGGGAGAGCCTTCTTCTTCGCACGCTCCGCATCGAACCACTCAAAGATGGGCTTGAAGTCGCACTTCTCGAACTTCTTGATCTTGACCGTGTTGCCGTTCTTGTCCTTGCCATGCCCAGTCTTGTCCAGGTAGGCAGTAAAGTCCTCAAAGAAGTTCTTGTTGAAGGTCGGGTTCTCGACGTTGTGGGTAGAGTTCAGCATACTTCCGTAGAAAGTAGCCACTTCCTCAGCCTCCGGGTGTAGAGTGACAGGCACGCCGTCGTACACCAGTTTGACGTGCTTGGGCAGCGGCTCGTACTCGGGAGGAAAGACAACACCGGCGTGTTCCAGTGTGTCCCACTTCTTGGTACCGTCACTCTTGCCTGGGTCTTCCCACCAGCGGTACTCGTCCTCCTCTTCTTCAGCCTCCTCGTCTTGCTCTGTCTCCTCTTTCTTGACTTTGCCCTTGCCCTTCTTTGCAGGTACAGCGGCGACAGGCTTTGCTTTGGTGGCCTTCTTCGGGGCCGCCTTTTTCGCAAGTGGTGCATCAGAGTCGGACTCTTCCTTCTTCACACCATTCGCCTTCTTTGCTGGCGCCTTCTTCTTCGCAAGAGGAACGTCATCGTCGCTGTCGCTCTCTACTTTCTGCTTGCGTTTCGGGGCGGCCTTTTCCTTGTTGCGCATAGCCTGGGCCTCCTTTGCGGCGGCCTTCTCAATGGACTCCTTCTTCTTTGTGAGCTTCTTGGCAAGAGGTACGTCAGAGTCGGCCGACTCTCCAATCTGTTCGGCGCTTGCTTTCGGGAGAACCCTAGCCTTCAAGGGCACGTCGCTGAGTTCGGAGTCGGAGTCATCCTTGGGAGGTTTCGCTTGCTGTGAGGTCCGTCGCCGCTTACTCTGCCCAAAGGTTAGCTCGTTGCAACGCGCATAAGACGCGTCCAGGGCAACCTACCAGAGGCTTATCGTCGTTCTCTGAACTACTGGCATCCTTGTACGATTTGCCGTTGGTAACGCTGCTGCGCGATTTGCGTTTTCCGTTGGTCTCAGGCGCATCCACATCCATCTTGTCTTCGTCGTTGTCAACTGGACCCATGCGGATTGAGATGCCAGGCTCGACGTGACCGTTGGAAGGGACTTCAGCGTCCATTTTCCTGTCTTCTTCTTTGGTGATCTGTTCGTTTGACTTTGCTATCGGGGGATTATTATTAGCCATCCTGAGTCTTCAACACGGTTGCAAAGGATGCGTCCGGAGGAGCGAAAATTGGGTGGAGATGAGGGTTGGTGGAAGTTGGGTGGTGAGATTGTTGAATTTGACAAGGGCGATCAGCGCGTGAGAGGGAGATAGTCGTGGCGCGCGCAATAGTGCAGATTGGCGGGCGCACTCACCTTGGTCCTTTCCTCTCAGTAGGGGAGTATCGTCGTCTGAAGAAGACATGATGCGAAAGGCAGGCGCGCGCTGAGATTGCGGACAGTCAAAGACAGGACGGGTGTGCTCAGCGAAGTTTGGCGCCGATCGAGCAAACGTAGCGGATGCGAAAGAGCGGACCCTATGGAAGGCTAGAAGTCGTGGAGAGATGCGTGCCGAGCGAGGGCAAACACGTCGTGCAATTGAGGCAATGTTGAAGGATGGAGGAGGAAAGACGCAGGTGACGGGCGAGGGACAAGAGGAATGCTGAGTTTAAGTGAAGCGCAGCCCCAGGGAGCCACCACTTGCCCAGCTGTGCTTCACTAAGTCCATCGGCGCACGGGCGTTCGGCCTTCATCAAATCTGGACCAGCGACTTGCGCACCAGATGCGTAACCTCACCACACCACCGATCCATGTACTAGGGCACTACAAGTAAGCTGCCAGTGAGAGCAGACCTGATGGGAACTGCTTGCTTTTCCTCAAGATACGGAACGATGCGTCAAGGCTCTGGCATGTAGTGCTTGCCACCTGTTCATTCAGTCGTTCCTGCCTATGTCCACCTAATGTTGTCATGACGATGTCGTGTTTGGAGGCATATTCAGGCACTAGAAGCGTCTTTGTCCGTAAAGGATGCACTTCAGACTGCACTCGAGCTGCCCATGAGCGTGACGGCGCTGGTAAAAGGCACCGCATCCGGCGTCGTGGATGGGAGAGGCTCACGTGACACTTGGCATGTTAGCGCGCAAAGCAATTCAGCATCCCGATTGCCCGACACAGCTCCCGCTCAGCAAAGACAGCAGTGAAGCACCACCACACGGCTGTCGCCATCTCCACTCATCTCAATTCGTAGCCATGATGATCTCACGAGCTGCGCGCCCGGCCTTCAAGGCGGGCATGGCCGCCACCGCCGCCGCCCGGTACGCTCCCACCTGAGCCCGCAGCTTTTCTTGTGCCCTGCAACCCCCCATTGCCGGATCCATTGCATCGCCAACTGCGTCAAGTGCTGACTGGAAACCGTGTATATAGTCCTGCCACTCTTACCGCCTCCAACGCCGCCGGCTATGCCACCCTCCGTGAAATTGAGGGCCGTCTCAAGTCGATTCGCAACATCGAGAAGATCACCAAGACCATGAAGGTCGTCGCCTCCACCAAGCTCACCCGCGCCCAGAGGGCCATGACTGAGTCCCGCAAGTATGGCCAGACCTCCAACACCGTCTTCGAGAGCGCCGAGACCAAGCCAATTGAGGGTGATGGCAAGAAGAACCTGGTTATCGTCTGCAGTTCCGACAAGGGTCTCTGCGGTGGTATCCACTCCGGAATGTCGAGGAAGGTCAGGGCTATGCTTCTTCAGGCTCCCGAGACTGACCTGGCTGTCATTGGCGAGAAGTGCAAGGCGCAACTTGGCCGTTCCAACGGAAAGAACATGGTCCTGTCCTTCGCTGGTGCCGGCAAGGACGTTCCTACCTTTGCCGACTCCCTGCACATCGCCGACCAGATCTCCATGCTGCCCACCGACTACGCTTCCGTCAAGATTGTCTACAACAAGTTCATCAACGCCTCGAGTTACGAGGCCACCATCCAGGAGGCTTTCTCTGAGGAGGCTATTGCCCAGTCTGGTACGTCGCCGTTCACACTATCATGAACCAAACCTAACTATATATAGCCAACTTTGCTGCTTTTGAGATCGAGGATGAGGTGCTCCCCAACCTCCGCGAGTACGCTCTCGCCAACTCGCTCTTCTGGGCGCTGGCTGAGGGTCACGCTTGCGAGCAGTCTGCGCGTCAAAACGCCATGGACAACGCTTCCAAGAACGCTGGAGATATGATCAACAAGTTCCAGATTCTCTACAACCGAACGCGTCAAGCCGTCATTACTGGCGAACTTGTCGAGATTATTACTGGTGCGGCTGCTTCCGAGGGTTAAGCGCTCTAGGAGCTTTAGACTTGATATCCCGAGAATCTGGTTCCATCTCCCTCGTGGGCTGTGTAGAATAAACATCTGTTCATAGCTCTTTTGTACCAGCCAGTTTGTGGACATTGTTCATGGTCGAGATTTTGTGTCTGCGTGCGCCATGTGTGCTTCTTGACCGCATCTGCGCCATGGGATCTACGTGACATCTGGGCAGCACCGTGCATATCTAGATCTGATCACGTCTATCACGTGCGCCACCCCCCCTCCCGGCTTCGTGGTTGTCGCAGACATGGAAGGCTAAATGCGCCCGCGCCCGCGCCCATTTCGAGAGCACATTGTTTTCTTGTCATCTGGCTAGTGCGCCCTGGGCATGTCCTACGGCGCATCGTCATGTGGCCCTTGAACCAGCCACCTGAAGGTATTTGTGAGCTGTCGCATTTTTTCTATCGAATATATGCCAGACTAATTGATGTACGGTGCCGATTACGGGCAAACTCGGTGCGCCCAAGCTATCTATGCAATGATGTCGTTGAGTGCAGATAGCAGCAACCAAAGAATCTTGTTGCCAGGTGACTATACCACTACTCAGCAATGGGGCCACTACTTACAAGCAACAGTTCTGACACTGCAAATCAAGCCGTACATACAGGGCGTGTCAAACCTTCTGCGTGCTTTAGCCCAAGTGATGCGGTGCCAAACCCTCTTAGGTGAGTTTAGCTCTCCATAAGGGTAGGGATAGCTTGTCCTTGAAACGTAACGTGCGTCGTTGAAACAACCGCCCCTCTGACGACAACCTCAGGGCAGAAATAGTACGTCGGGTCTCGGACACCATATAATCTGGCCTGCTATGGGCGTTCGCATTGCTTTTATTATAGTTCGCATTGCGATTGTTATAGTTTGCTTTGATTCTCCACACAGTGCTCCGGCTGGTAGCCACATCATATTCCACCATTTGTGAAGGGCTGGCACCTACCCTGAAACTTCCCAAGGACTCGACAGCAACAGCAACCGCGAGGGGAAAGAGCACCTGCATTGTTGCATCTAGACTGCTTACGTCGCTCGCGGCTCAGCGCATATCGACAACCTCAACCCTGAAGCTGGCTTCACTACCTTCATTTGACGAGGCTGCGCTTCCCTCTTTCCGTCCTGTCTCTATCCTAACCACTTCTCGCCCACGCGCACGTTTGCAGCAACACTGCTCGCACTGCGGTTTCTCGGATTTTCATCTGCATCAGCTCTCTGCGACCGACACGTCCAGACGCTTGAGCAACATGCTGGCGCAGGCTAGAATTAATACATTGGAGGAGAAGATGCAAGTCCTCAAGCATCTATACACGAGCCGACGCTACACGCAGTGCGCCAGTCTTGGGGTGCATCTGCTGGGCCAAGTCGACGACAAGGTACGTGCCTATACACACGACGCTGCCTACCGCCCCGATATTGTGAGTTGGCTGGGGCAGGCGCAAAACGCGAGAGGCAAGAGCTGACCATCAACAGGTTCATCCTGTGCACAAAGCTTACCTAAATTTCTACATTGCACTCTCTCACGACACGTTGGCAAGAGAAGCGACTCTCAAAAACCGCTATAGAGAACTCACAGCGGCGGAGAAGTACTACAAGGAGACCATCGTCGCTCTTACATCGCCCTCGCCATCCTCTACTGCGCCGACCGTGGATGACGAGCAGCCTGTGACACCAGACTCAGCGACCATTCCAGACGAGAAGTATTGGTACTGGCGATCATCTAGGACGAGATCCTTCGACTCAACTAGCAGCTATCGCAGCTCGACCTCAAGCACAGATTCCTACGCCTTTGACTTGGAGCAGGACCCAGATCTTGCGCTTAGGAACTTCCGCTTTCCATCGCCACCTGGAAAAGATGCAGACTGGAGTATGTCTGCCGACTCCAAGACTCAGTCTCGTTACGTCAAGAGCGGCAGTATGCTGTCACCACTGTCAACCGAGCAGGTGCGATCAAAACCAAGAGTCCGGCTCCCGAATGGCACCCCCGCCTTCGTCCGTATGGTCGAGGGCCATCTCGCCAGTGTGCTGACCCTGAAAGCGAGCACTGGTGTACGGGGTGTAAGGTTTGCCTTTCCAACTCCCTCGCCGTCGCCCACCAAGTCGTGGTTCAGGGATTCGAAGAACAGACCCCTGTCAGAGGAGGAGGAAGAGAGGGAGAACCTACGGCAGAAGAGGAAGAAAGTAACGTTCCGGCCACGCTTTGACCCTGAGAGCGTGCGGGAGCTGTGCAATGATGCACTGGCAGAGCTCTAATAAACGTCAGACCTAAATTTGGGTGGGACGCTCTACAAAACTCACGTGCACGACAGTCGGGCCGCTGATGATGAACGTATATGGAAACGCACCCCATCATGGTCGACAATGATTCGCATGCTTTATACGACTCTCTTTTGTGTTCATTTAGCAAGACCTCCCACGAGGACCAAGTCTCATATACCCCGGTTTGGAATGTTTTGGTTGAGATTCTTTGTAAGGTTACTATTTCTGTATATCCTCGCCCTTGGCTGCGAACCTCTAATTGTATAAGTACAGATAAGGTCCTTTTTTTTGAGAATTTATGCAGAATGTAGCGGACCCCATTCCGATACAATTTATCTGGATACAACTCTGCAAATCCGAGATGCGCAAGTTTCAGCCAAGAAGACTGGTGCATAGGGCAGGTTCATTTGAATGCGAGGGGAAATGTATAATATGATCGTTTGTCATCCCTATTGATGCATACTCGTGCGCAGATGCCAGATGGTCTGTCTACCCATTGAAGGAAAAAAGCTCGCTCCGTGATATCGTGGACTTTTGAAACCCGCCACCGTAATGCCCTAGAACGCCGTTGCAATGCATGCTTCCCCTCCAGCTCTTCCTATCAAAATCGACCCCTTACTTCTGCATCTCATCCAACCCCCGCTTAATCCTCTGGCACTTGATCTTAAGCAGCTTAACGCTCTCCAAAAACAACTCGTCACTCTCCCACTGTCCTGTGCTCTCCACCTTGAAGATGAAGTGATCCCGTATCCTGCCCAGCTTCACCTTGTCCTTGAACTCGGGATGCCTTAAGCACTCTCTGCTGACAGTGTCATTCATAGCATTCTCCACTACAGCTTTTGGCTCGCCTTCTTTGCCCTCTAGCTCAGCATGTTTCTGGGCGTCTTCAGAAGTGACCTTGTCCAGTCTAATAACGCCGCGGGGGAAACAGCGGGCGAATTTCTTTGCGTCGGCGCCAATGATGGGCTTGGTAATGTCAATGGTAGGCATGAGGCGGTACGAAGCCGTTGCGACGGGCGAAAACTTGGCGTGATCTTGTCCGATGCCCTTGATAGCGTGCATACTCAGAGCTATGCTCTGTCCAGGTCTCATCTTAGCAATCAAAATATCCGGGTTCGTGGGTCGAATCTCCTTTGCTTCGCTATGCGCAAACACGTCGTTTTGGCGACCATGAGGCTCAAAGACGATATCTCTAGCGTAGACGTTGTGGCCAACGTAGAGCTTATCGGGATCGGTTTCCCCGGCTACTGCTCGTTGTAGACCGCCGTCTTGCCATTTGCACTCTACGTCCAGCCGTAGGACTACGGTGTTGTAGTCTGCCGGTGTTCCTGAGCCTGCGTCGTCGTCTGTGGGCTTCTTGTACCACTTCATCCAGCGCAGACCCTCGCGGTCGCCGCACAAGGGGATTAGACCGAGGCGGTGGGCGAGCACTTCGTCTTGGATAATGGATGTGTTTTGATAGATGAAGACGTCTTCTATGGCAAGCGTAGGGATTTCAGAGAGGAGAATGCGGCGAAAGGCGTTGGCGACCGAGGTGTCGATACCAGTGAGGGAGAATTCGGTGTTATTGGGGGAGTGCTTGTGGAAGGTAATGTTGAAGTTCTGTACTTGTACTTAGTATGCAGCCCAGTATATGGGCGAGTTCCGATCTGGTTGCGCATACCTCGGTGAAGTACTCCAGGTCCCATTCATGGTTCTCGCCCGGCCAGTGTCCTGGAAAGTCGGTAGATTGCTGGTTTGTGACTGTCTCTGGGCCAACTCCCAGCGTCTAGTCGTTGCATTAGCGGGAAACGAGCTGTATAATCCAAGTCGCGTGAGTACCTTGCGTTTCATCAGCTCCTGTGCACTTGGTGTCGACATGGTTGCGGCGTCGAGGTCAAGTTTGGTGTTTTCAGTGGGGAGCACTTTGCATGTTCACAAAAAGTTCGAGGAAGGCGCCGGCACGCCAAGACCCACCCAGCCAATGGCGGTAGACTCAATCTGGTAGCATCATCGATATGAGGAAAGCTCCCCTCCAACGCCACGACCTCCCTCTCCACTCTACACGCCCATCGAGGCCCATAACTCGACGTAGGGAGAGATACAATCACCATGTCCGCCTCGTTTGCGCGTCTGGCCGGCCCTGCGGCGAAGCGAGTGTGCCTCAACGCCTCCCGACCCCAGCTGCGAACCGCAATCCCTTCACGGCCCATTGCGCGATGCCTGTCCACCACAATTCCCCGCCGATACGCCCAAGTCGAAGAGAGCCAGCGGACACGATTGGTCCCGACAGACTCCAACTTTGGTGGCGTTGCACCGGCGGAGACGGCCCAGGAAACCAAGGCGGAGGAGGATGACCATGTAGACACCAGGAAGATCCGGCATTACACTGTCAACTTTGGTCCCCAGCATCCCGCCGCTCACGGTGTGTTGCGTTTGATTCTCGAGTTGAACGGTGAAGAGATTGTGCGCGCCGACCCGCACGTTGGACTGCTGCACAGAGGCACAGAGAAGCTCATCGAGTACCGGACGTACCTCCAGGCGCTGCCCTACTTTGACCGACTCGACTATGTCTCTATGATGACCAACGAGCAGTGCTTCTCGCTGGCTGTCGAGAAGCTGCTGAACATTGACATCCCAATTCGCGCCAAGTACATCCGTACCTTGTTCGGTGAAATTACCCGCATTCTGAACCATCTCATGTCGGTTTTGTCCCACGCTATGGATGTTGGTGCTTTGACGCCTTTCTTGTGGGGGTTCGAAGAGCGTGAGAAGCTCATGGTGAGTTATGTGTCGCAGAATCGTAGATATGACTTGCTGACTTGATCTAGGAATTCTACGAGCGTGTTTCTGGTGCCCGTCTTCACGCGGCCTACGTCCGTCCCGGTGGTGTATCGCAGGATCTTCCTCTCGGCCTGCTTGACGACATCTACCAATGGGCTACCCAATTCGGCGACCGCATCGACGAGACTGAAGAGATGTTGACAGACAACCGTATCTGGATTGGCCGTACCAAGGGCGTTGGTGTCGTCTCGGCTGCTGATGCCATCAACTACTCCTTCTCTGGTGTCATGCTTCGAGGATCCGGCGTTCCCTGGGACGTCCGCAAGTCGCAGCCATACGACGCCTACGATAAGGTCGACTTTGATGTTCCCGTTGGTGTCAACGGTGACTGCTACGACCGTTACCTCTGCCGTATGGAGGAGTTCCGTCAGTCTCTTCGTATCATCCACCAGTGCTTGAACGACATGCCAGCTGGCCCCGTCAAGGTCGAGGACTACAAGATCGCGCCCCCGCCACGTGCTGCTATGAAGGAGAACATGGAGGCGCTTATCCACCATTTCTTGCTCTTTAGCAAGGGTTACACTGTCCCACCTGGTGAGACATACAGCGCTATTGAGGCGCCCAAGGGAGAGATGGGTGTCTTCTTGGTCTCGGATGGTAGTGAGAGGCCGTACAGGTGTAAGATCAGGGCACCTGGATTCGCACACTTGGCCTGCATGGACCAAATCTCAAGAGGTCACTTGCTCGCAGATGCAGTAGCAATAATTGGTACGATGGACCTAGTATTCGGTGAAATCGACAGATAAGGTAGTAGAAGAAAGAAATAAAGAGACGGTTGCGTCCTGCTTCAAAATCGAGTTGGAGTGGTGGGTGTTGGGTGACCCGTTGTACATATTGTACCTTGACAATTTCTTGAGATTCAATGGCATTTGCATGTTCATTTCACCTACGCTTGTGCATCCGCGATAGGAAGCAATCTAGAAACCCCTTTTTGTAAAAGATGCGCGCTGGAGGGCTGGTTGTTGGTCGCTGCAAGTGACTTGATTGCAACGCTCAGTTGAATGACGCATCTTGGTGTTTACTACAACGCTAGATACGTTAGAACGTTACAGCGTCAGCGTTAGGCAAATGTTAATGAGCGTCGATTGCGATTTGTTTTCTTCCACCTACACTACTGTCAGACATCTAATCTAGTAATTCGCACTCTAGGCTACACGACCGTCCAAGATACAACATAGCAGGAACCAACTTTTTCGTACGTGCAGTTTGCCTAGCACGAAGAAGTCTCGGCACCGAGGAACAAGAGACGTATTTCCCGTTCTGGTATGGTTCTGAATGCCATGGATCCAAGAGGAGGGCACATACGCAAGCCAAGTCACAGCAAGGAGAGTAAACTGCAAAGAGACAAGGCTAGAGGGGTCAAGACTAGCTTGAGCTTTTATTCGTTGCTTTACCCAGCGTCTTCTTATTCCTGAAAAAGATAGATTGAGCTTACATTAAGATACTGTAAAGTGACATGGAGGTAGACCGACTCAGACGTGATATACATTACTCCTTTGCTTTCCTTTCTTACAAGAACATGCCAACAACAGAGCTAATTGTCACGATGCCAAATAGCACAAGCGCAGCCTTTGAAGCCGCGCCATGCGTAGCACCCACTGCACTGGCGGCGCCCGTTGAGTCTGCAGCTGTAGTACTGGCACTTGCGCTCGCATCGCTAGTGGCACTCGCAGTTCTACTCTCGCTCATCGTCCTAGTCGAAGTCGACTGTGCAGCCGTGCCACTGCTGCTGCTGCTAGCTGCGTCTGGGTCCGTCAAATTCCTGCTAATTTCGTCAAAAGGCGGGCTGCAGATGACGACGTCAACCCTCTTGCTCAAGCATTCTCCCAGGTCCAAGAAGCTCTGATCGTCGGTGGTTGAGCACGATGCTGTGCAGGGAAACGGGCTGCCCAATGCGGTGGAGTCGTTGCTCGAACAGCATGCGTACATGTCCCAGAAAGCATGGTCGTTGACGTCGGCATCGTTGCTGATGACACATCCGCCATTGAGGCCCTCGGGCCGACCGATAGGGTAGTTGGATGGCTGCGCGGATTGCTCAGGGCTGACGGAATTCGAGGCGCATCCCACCGCAGGGCCGTAGCTGAATACGGACGGAAACTCTGTGGGCTTGGTGAAGGGACTGGGCGAAGCATTTGTGTAGGTCGTGTAGATGTAGTCGTAGGTTGTCGTCGGTGTCGTGGCAGTTGTAGTCGTCATCCTGAGCAATTGTGCTGAGTGTGCTGCGAGTGGAGAGGACGAAAGGGCTCAGTGTTGAGCAAAGAGGCTGAAGATGTCAGGGACCAAAAGCAAAGAAACAAACTTGAGCTGTGCAGCAACGAATGAGCTGGCGCGTCTGAAAAATCGAGCTATATCGTATCACAGAGGAAAGAAGCGGTGACTCGAAACCTAGGCGGAAGCATACGAGGTGTGACAGGGCATTGATACGAGCTTAGGAAGTCCCCGATCTAGAAGGTGAGCGTACCTAGGTAGGCTGCTTTCCTAGTTTCTTAAAATAGCAAGCGAGATGGCCCAAGTTCGCAAAGCAACCGAGAGTTTTGATGCCGGGGTGGATGCAAGGCTTTTGCGAATACCTCGCATGACGTTCGTAGCACAGCAAACGAACAAGTGAAGTGAATGAGAGTGCATGGGGGAAACATCTTGGCCAGTAAGCTTTGCGATGAATGCGGGGCTCACTGGCTTAGCGTGGCAACCCAACTTCGCCGCCAGCTCCTATTGGTGGTGTCGTCTTCAGCACAAAACTTACCCTTTTCAACTTGTACGAGACTTGTAGCCACCACAGCCTCAATATCATGCTTGGAGCCAACCACTCATGCAACCCCTCAAGACAGACAACCCATTCAGTCACCAAGCACAGGTTCAATGAAGAGAGCTGGAGCCTAGGCAGTCGTCTGAGCTAATTGCGCATACTCCTTTTTTTTTGTTTCATTGTTCATATGAAAAGGAAATAGGTTACACATCACATGATCAAGGAACGAATAGCTATTTAGAACGATTTAATTCTCATCTTGGTATCATGGCTGCTATGCAAAATATAGCATATTAACATCATATTAACATCACACTCGTATTCTTCCTGTACACACCATCTATGCCTTCTCATCAATAGAATGGTGGACACCAACAGTTCTGTCCCCATGCACACTGCTCCTCCTCATAGTGGGATCCTTGTCGACATCCTGGTCAAGCTGGTTCATCTCATCTTCAGTCTCGTTGAGGTGGTGGAACAGGATCCAGATGATGCAACCAGCAAGGAAAGACGCAACAGCAAGACCAGCAAACATCCACTGGATCTTGGGGTCAACAAGGAGTGGGTTGAGCGCCTCGGAGATGGCAGATCCGAAAGCGTTGGTGAGGAGGTACATGGACTGAACGAAGGATTTCATGCTGGGAGGCGCCTTTGTGTACGCGTACTCGAGGCCAGTGACGGAGGCGAAGATCTCGGAGAGACCAATAAGCATGTAGGCACCGGTTTGGGCGGCAATGTGAATGTTGTTACCCTGATGAACGCCATCGACAAGATCAGCGTCGCACTGGCCGGGATGCCCGTAGCAAGGACCAGATTGGTAAATGTAGTATTGAATGACGCATGCGTAAATCATGGCGCAAGACGCAATCCAGAATCCGGCTACGATGCGGTTGATCGGCGGGAATGCAATCTTGTGCTTGCGGAGCGTGGGCATAAGCCACTGGTCAACAATGGGCAGGAAAACGATAATGGCGATGGGATCAAAGTTCTGCATCAGGTCGTTGGGAATGCCGTGGCCACGCATTTGACCGGCCTGCGTGACGAAGTTGTTGGAGAAGTTGCCGTAGACCACCCAGTAGATGGGGTAGAAAGCGAAGACCTGGCAAGCGATGAGAGCACGCTTGACCTCGTCGACGAAATGGTCGTCCCAGTTGAGAACCTTGGTCTTGCCCATACCGGCCTGGTAGGAAGGCTTAGCAGCGTCCATCTTGCGGTTCTTGATCATCAACCAGATAACACGGAAGGCATCGGTAATAATGGATCCCTGCGGAGGCCGGACAACGTAGACCTTGCGGCCGAGGACGAGGACGAGCAGTCCGACGAAGAAGACGCAAAGACAAAGCAGATAGGCGGTCCAGAAGTCGATGTCGCGCTCCATATAGGGGGTAGCGAGCAGAGACAGAGATCCGGCGTTGATGCACCAGTAGAAGATCTGTTTTCGTTAGCAAAGTGCCATGGCAGCAGCGGTTTGATTGGGAAAAGAAAACGTACCATGTAAATCCTCTGGATAGTAATGGCAGGATCAATGATGACCTTCTCGCCAGTCTTGTCATCATGACCAATAACCATCTGCCTCCTCTTGTATTGATCGGCGATCAAAGGTGCAACGTTGGACTTGATACCACCAGTTCCAAGACCAATGACAATGATGGAAACGATGAAACCACCGAGTCCAGCACCGTGGTCGAGAGCAGCGGGGATAGATGTGCAGGTGAGGATGATAAGGCCAACAATGTAGACGCAGCAGAAGATGACGATGGTGTTGTACTTTCCGAGATATTGGTCGGCAATAATGGCACCGAGAATGGGAGTGACGTAGCACCAGAACTGGAAGAAGGTGGAGAGGCCAGTGGCTCCCTGGTGGCCCATACCGAGCGCACCACGACCTTGCTCGCCGCTGCGAGAACGCGCAATGTAGTTTTGGAAGATGCCGGAAGCACCATAGTAGGTGAAACGCTCACAGAGCTCGACGACGGCGACCAGGAAAGCGCTCTTGGGGAGAGGCTCTCCGACCTTGCGGAGTGTCTTCAACTCCTCGGCGGTAGGCCTGATACCACCGATGCCATCGTCCTCTTGGACATAGGAAACAGCATCGGACGCAGAGCGGGTAGTGAGCGCATCGGGCTTCTCGAGGGAAACGTGGGCGCCCGCGACGTTGGAGTCGTTGACGGCGGCACCGTAGAGGTGAGGGTGGTGGTCAGCGACCTCCTGGCCGTGCTGGAGTGCCTCGGCGCTGTCAAGAAAGTTAGTCAAACCAAGCGGCCCCAGGAGCAGGTATACAACATACGCAGTAGTCTCGTGGGCGGTAGCCATGGCTTCAAAAGCTCAATTGCAACCAAAGACGGGGTCAATGGAGAGGCAGCCCAGAGCGAGTGTAACTAGAGGCACAGAAGAAGTTCCGGTAACACCTGGAGTCTTGACACAAGAACGCAGACACCTCCATATTTAACCCGCCCCCTCGTTGAGCACACGCGGAATCCACCTGCCCGTCACCTATCCAAGGGCTCCGGCGTTCGCCTTGGGCGGTGGGACCAAGCACGCACAAGCACTCTCGCCAGAGCCGATGTAACGTCTTGATAGACCTGGTACTAACGAGATGAGGGTAGTCGTCCGGCACGAAGCCTGTCAAAGCCTTTCCTTGGCAGCTTGGTCGCGCCACTGCCCGCTCGGCGTGCAGTTAGCCGATTCGCCCCCAAGCCGAAACACCTGCAAGCACCTGCCAAACGTGGCGATTGCATGCCGTGATCTTACATTGGTATTTTCGACAAAGTAGTTTGGTTACCGCACTCTATCTCGTCGTGCCGACCTGCCGGCATCAAACCTCGTATCACAAACCGCATACGTAACTTTAGCTGCAGCCACACCAACTGTGCCGCCACAGAGATAGGAAAGCATCGGCAATCCCATGACCAAACATCCAACATGTTTGATTTCCAATCCACGACTTACCGACCCATAGTCTCTCAATTCTCCAGCCTTCCAGACACTCGTCTGATGGCAGAAAATTTGCCAGGCCGACCCACTCCGATTGCGGAAGGCAGAAATGGGGTTCGACTTTCTCTCCGGCTTCAGGGACCAAGTCCGCCGAATCTAGCGGCCTCGGTTTGTTTCCGAACAAACCCGAGTCTAGCTCGAGCGACGCCGAGGGTAGACAGAGCACTGGAGAGAGAGAGAGAGAGAGAGAGAGAGAAAGACAGATAAGCTTCCGACCCGCAGGACCCCTGCCACGGCATGACCAATGGATCTGGGAGCATCTCCACATGATGCGCTTATGAGCAGCTTACTATAGTAGTGGGGGATATCGGACCTTTGTTTGATAGCGGTAACCGAGGATCAGGCGAGCGATAGGCGTAAGACGACTTCTTGCCACTTGACCTTCTGTCTTGCATGTCTCTTGCCGTTGCAAGACCAATGATAGGATATACAAGCAATGGCATTCATCAAGACCAAGCCCATGTCCGCTGCAAATGTCATCCTGCCTCCGTCACGACCTGCAATTTCCACTACAAGCACGGCTAAGCCGCAGTGCCCAGACACGGAAGGTGCGGACAAGCTTTCCCTTGCCAACACAAATCTACCTGTCAGCGGCGCAGTGGGTCGCCCAAATCTCGGGTCGTCTACATGTTCCTGGTATAAGCGCACAATCCCCGCGTTAACCCCCGGCCTCGCCCTTGGTTCTGCGTGGTGTTGGTCGCCGTGTGCCTGTCCCCAAAGTTCCAGATGGTCAGGCCTGCAGATGCATGGCGGCAGTGGAAGAAGATAGCGGCCCACGGCCTAACCCACAGATCTGGAAGCTGGTTGTCCTAGTATCGGCAGAAGCTCCATAATATAAACTTGGTCTATGCTTCAAGTCCAAGCCCTTCGTGTCGCAGGGCATGTGCGCGTGTGTGTGTATGGAGACGTTGCCCACTTGGGCACTACCCACACGAGCGTCCCACCGCGTCAGCACGGGGCAACTGAGACACGCGACTATACCGCCCCAGTGGCAGCTAGTGGTTTGCTGGAGAGGTTGGAGTAAACGGTCAAGAGATAAGGATACGAAATATGAGTCACGTTTCGCAATCACTTCTTCGTCATATTCGACTACCATCTACTCCTCCCATGCATAACGATGCCGCCCGTCTCCGTCCGGCCCTCTACCCGCAATGAATAATTAGCGACCAACAAGTCGTACCAGCCTTTTCATATAAGAAACCTGCCAAATAGAAGAAGCATTGACACATGCATGCGTCGGGGTACTCTGAAGACAAACATATAATACAGGCAGTGCCAAACAAGAGGAAAAGAACTAATGCTTATGATGAGGGAGCATTGGGACCGGTGGTGTTGGGGTCACAACATTGCTTTCCTCCACCACAGCTGTCAGGGCATTCCAGAAGACAAGCATCAGGGCCGCCCTTTACGCTGGGGTTCTTGCTAACGCGTCCGCCATCTTCGGCGCCGCTCTCGTCTGAGCCATGTGCTGAGTGGTCGTGGCTGGCATCAAGGCAGAACTCGGGTTGAATGGTAGAAGAGTGAATGCCGTATTGGTGGAGGCATTCGCGGATTTGACGTGCAAGGCCCATGTAGCGTGCTGAGCCCTCACCCTTGAAGTCAAAGTCGACCTGGACATGGAGCGATGCAATAAGCTTCGTGTCTGATAGCTGCCAAACGTGGAGGTGGTGGCAGGAGACGATGCCTGCGAGATCGGTAATGTCCTCGGTGATATCGTCAATGGACAGGTTCTCCGGAACGGCTTGTAGAAGGATGCGAGATGCAGCCTTGCACAGGGGTAGAGCAGACAAAAGGATGATGACGGTGATGAGCAGAGATACAGCGGGATCAGCGTACATCCTCCAGGAGAAGTCGGTGAGCCAGATGAACAGAGCAGTGCCAATCACACCAATGTTGCCCAGAGCATCTCCCATGACGTGTAGGAAGACACCACGCATGTTGAGATCGGCGTGAGAGTGACCGTGTCCACCTCCAGATGCCTCGCCCTTGGGCTGGCTGTGGTTGTGGCCCTTGTGTTGGTCCTTCTTGCTGGTCTTGCCATTTCCGTGAGAGTGGTCGTGCGAGCCGTGGCTCTTGGACTTGGATAGAAGTGAAGACTGCTCAGTAGGCTCCTCATCGTCTTCGATGTCGTTGTCTTCTTCATCGGCCTCGTCGTCGTGGGCGCGCGAAGACTCGATGATGCTGTTTCTGAAGGACGAAGGGTGTACGTAGATCTCGTCGATTGTGGCGTAGTTGCGCGAGTGCGATCGGCTGTGACGCTTGTTCTTCTTTCCAGGAGTAGATGAGCGGCGTGTGTCTGCGTCAGGGGTGAATGCAACACCGTTGGACTTGGTGGGGGTTTGTGTGAGATTTGACGGGAAGCCGACACGGTTCTGGGGCAGCACATCCGCGATATTGCCGCTCTCATCGGCAACCGCATGGTCATGCACATCTACGCCATGAGAGTGTCCCTGCTCAGCGTGCGAGTGAGCATCGTGCCCGTGGGAATGACCGCCATGGCCGTGGTCGTGGAAGAGGAAAAGACCGATGATGTTGGATGCGAGACCGCAAGAGCCGACGATGAGGATGACGACCGGGTGTGAAACGTCCTGTGGCTCGACAAATCGCTGGATGGCTTCGAGGAAGATGGAGAGACACAGCGCGACCAGGAAGACTCCGTTGATCAGGGCACCTAGAGTCTCGGCACGTTGCCACTACTCCAAGTCAGCATAGTCGCTGCATGCCAGCAACGGAGCTACTCACTCCGTATGTGTATGTCTTTGAGTTGGTCTTTTGGCTCGCAACCTTGACTGCCCACAGTCCGACAAGCAGTGAGATGACATCGTTCAACTGCGCCAAGGGGTCAGCATCCGCATCCGCATCCGCACTTCACGTGAAGCCCAATGTACGCACCATGTGGAACGAGTCTGCAACCAGCGCCAGGGAATGCACCGTATATCCCGCAATCAACTCGACGAAAAAGAATGCCGTGTCAATGGCGAGCAAGATCATGATGCGCGTGGATTTGGAGAGCCCCATGTTGGCGGTATCGGAGCGCCGTCGATGCTGTGCTGGCCGTGTGTTTTGGCGGCCCGAGAGATGCGATCGAGGCTGCGGAGCCTTATATACAATCGCAAAAGTGGATAAGGGGCCTTGTGGGGTTGGAGAAGACGACAAAAAGAATTGGGCTCACGGTTCGCAAGCTTGTCGCGTAGGACAAGTAAGAAGAAGCGGAGTGGCGGAGTGGCGCTATTGCGTCAGGGCTCACCCAGCGCAGATGGGACAGCCGATCCATGTTCCAGACGTATCGCACCACAAACTAGCCATGAAGCATCCTTAACGGCCCGCATCTTCATGGCGTAAGACGAACTCGGCCCAACTTCAACCGCCTCACATTGGCAAACTCTCCTCTGTTTCCGCATGTCTGTAGCATGTATACTGCTCGCCGCGTTCAGTAGTTTCGACGCGTACCGAGGTAAATGACCAGACGAGTCCTTTGCCGTTGCCAATATATCCACAAATACTGGCAAACCTTTCCAACGCTTTGCCCCACACAGCTACTATGGTTTGCTACCGCTGCGCGTGCCGCCATGCCGCCGTTCCAGTGCCACAGTCTGAACAGTGAACACGGCTACTCGCGAAGGGTCTGAATATGATCCACCACAAACAGTGACACACCGCTAGTGGCGTGCCTACTTGAGACATGTATGAAGCTTGGTGATAGTCGTAGAACTTTTACATGACTAGTCTTGCACTTGTGCTCGTGGCTGGTGCGCTGACTAACCACACCTGCGTTACAGTGCTGGATATGAATCATCATTCGTCTCCGACAAGACCACCATGCACACTACTCATGTTCAAAATACGTCTTCTCGATATCAACCCCAACAATCACTGCAAACGTCCCCAACAGCAAACAGCCTACCAGCACCATGACCAGTCCCATCTCCCACCCTCCCGCCATTGCCTTCCCTCTCACAAGGGCCCTCTGTAGCCTCCAAAACCTAATCGCTCCCAACAAAACCACCACAATAGCCATGCAGATGAAGGTTGCTGCAAGTGGTCTCCCGATCTTGAAGAAGCCAAAGTGCGGGTCGGGCCTAGACGAATGTTGCAAGTGGAAGAGCTGGGCAGTCAGGATGCCCGTCATGACGAGAACGAGCGAGGTGCGGAGGTAGCCTAAGAACGTGCGTTCAAGTGCTGAGCGCTTGGTTAGCTACCAGACTGTGCGAGGGAGGACATGGACGGAGACGTACCCAAATGATCTCTGTGCGAACCTTCGTCGATGTCCAGACTAACATGTGCAGTCCAGAACTTGACAACGGACTCATACCACCACCGCTCCGTCCTGTTCACTCGCTCTCTGCCATCTCTTCCCTCATACACATCGCTTTGTGTACCTACTCCACTGACACCAGAGGTACGGCGCCTCAAATCTTCTCTGGAGCCATCTGTCGAGCTGTGCAGAAACGCATTGCGCGATCGTTGACTGGTGGAACGACGTGTCGCACGCAGCTCATCCAGTGTAGTAACTCTCTCGCGCCGTACAGATCCCAACTCCTGCGAAAAGCGCTGTCGCTCGTAGCGCACTGCAGTCTCGGAGTCGGGGTGTGGCTCGGCATGGGTGTGATCATGCAGAGCAGCCGAAGGTAGGCCAAGCGGTAATAGTGCGCGAGGCGGTGTTGGGTCGCTCATCGATCACATGTGCAAGCGTGACACAACAGCGAAGGTGCAAGGCTCAGGAACATGTTGTCAGTCACGACAGCAATTGCGTAGAAACCATGTGACAATACCCGAAGGCAGCTCCTTCGGGAAGAGCGGCAGTGGGATGATTGCTACTCACGGGCGTGAAACAAGCGGTCGGGAGGCTTGGGGTTGTGGGGATGCATCGGCACGTCGGCCGGGTGGTCGCGCATGCTCTTGGACTCATCAAAACAGCGTGTCTTATATGCTGAACTCCAGAGATGCTGATAGATGATCGGTATTAGAATTATGGCCCTATCTACGGCAATACCTTTTTTTATACCTCTTCTTCGTGCCAACAACTTCCTCATGCAAGCACCAGCCCACCTACCACCACAACAGCAGCGACGTACGCATGCTCCATAGCCCTGTGTGTTGTTCTTGCCGCGGCACCACTCGAAGTACTCGAAGGAGCAGCTTCTGTGCCCGACGGTGCTGAGCTACTCGTAGAAGAAGTAGTAGTAGAAGAAGAAGAAGCCGTCGCCGATCCAGTCTCTTCAACATCGTCTGGCGCATCGTACAACTCATTCCCACTACTCGCCATCGTCCATCCCAGCGCAGCACCATCACTGTTCACAGCTTTCCCCCGCACAAAGCCCTCGAGTTGCACATCCGAAAGGTCAATCGTCGTTTCAAATCCCGTCCTCCTTGCCACAGTGACATTGGTCCACGTACGTGAATCGCTCGCATTGGCCGTGCATACAACCCAACTCTCGACCTCGGTAGCTCCGTTCCAAGAGAAGAATGCCTTGTTTCCGCTTTGGTCCCAGTGCACATCCGGCTTGGTCGATGGTTTGCCTTCCCATTGCTGGCGGTACGCGCGGTATGCGTTTACGACGTTGCTCTTGCCGAATTGCACGTCGAGAAGGATGTTGCCTTGGTGATCCAACTCGGCGAAGAAGGGCTGACTGCCGAAGCCAAGCATGAAATTTGTGGTTTCGTTGGAAGGGTCGATGGCTTGCAAGCTGCCCTCGAACGTTGCAAAGGTCTTACCTTGGTTGGTGAATTCAGTGATGAGTGTGGCCGTCTTCTCATCTTGGTTGATATCAAGCAAAAGGCCTCGGGAGTAGCCAATCGTCTCGGTGGGTCCATTGTCGAAGAGCGTCATGCGAGTTTGATCGTCGTTGAGCCAGCGAGCATCGTGTTGGAAAGCGAAGTTGGCAGCTGGGTCGACGTCAAAGTCCGACTGTTTACCTTGAAGGCGCCAGATGATGCTTCCGTCCTGTCCAGAGATCTTGTATATGGCGTCCATGACTCGCGCCGAAACTAGATAGTCGCCATTGTTGTCCTTCTTGACAGAGTTGATATGAAAGTAGTCCCACGGCGCTTCTTCGGACTGACCAACCTCAGATGGTAAAGAGTTGTACGACTCGTTGATTCCAACATGAGTACTGGCATTCCACTCAAAGATGAGTTCCCCAGTATCGATGTTGATCTCCTGGAAAGTATTCTCAAACAGCCAACCATTCTCGACACCTCCAGCTGCGGTCAAATCCCATGGGATGCCATGGTAGATCAAGACGAGCGCGGTATCGTCGGCGGTGATGTCAAACTCGTGGACATCGCCCATTTCGTCTCCGAAGCGGTTGACCTGAAAGTGGGCAATCTCGTCATAGCTTTGGTTGAGGATATGATACGAACCTCGTCCGTAGCCATCCAGTAGCTCTCCAGACCATAGTGTGAGTACAGGTTCGCCCTTGTACGTTTGCGTCTTGAAATCGAAGGGCTCGCTGTAATTACTTGTCCATACCAGCGACCCCATGCGGTCGTCTGAGAATTCTGGTGACACGAGTTAGGACATGGATGCAATATTACACGGTAGGGCTGACCTAACCAACTTGGTAGAAGATAAAGAAACATACCAAATATCGCTGGCCAATTCTGCCCGCTCGTAGGCAGACCGTTGATGCCTAGAAACACAAACCCGCTCTGCAACGCCGTCCCATTCCGATTGATCTGCATCTGCGGTGGCTTCACATTCGCATTCGACATGTAAGTTTGGTACGGCGTGCCGCTTGGGTCTGAAGCTCCATAGCTGTCGAAGTCGTAGCTGACAGAATCCTGTGCGGCAACAAAAGGCAGTAGCAGAGATGAGAGCTTCAACAGCGACAAGCTAGCTTGAATAGCGACTGAGTGAAGTCCGTGTGTCATGACGGCACACACGTAACGACCGACCGACCAGAGTACAACTAGACCAAAGCGACAGAAACCAATGATTAATATATTTGAGAGCACAAGGAAAAAGTACAAGCAGGCTGAGAGCAGAAGGGAGACACAAGTACCGAAAGGCGGCAGCCCATAATGTACCCCAACCAGGGTACGGCTTGCTGGCTTTCCAGCTCATCCTCTCGATTGGATTTGTCGATTACTTACACTTGGCTCGGATAGGCAGAGCAAGCCACGCTTGTTGGGCCTAACATGCCCTTTTGGGCGCTCGGACAGGTCATGGGGGATGCGATCCTCTTGATGCAGCCCTTAGCTTGCTCTAGTAAGACAGCCAAAGTTGGAAATAAGCAAAAGGTGAGATGCCCTTTCTAACCTACCTCACACCATAACAACTCATTAAATAAAAATCCCAAATAAACAGTTTTACTCGCAGTACTACATAGTATATGCTGTCTACTTCTTAGGATTTTTTTGCAACGTTCTAGTGTGTAATAAGATCGGCAAGTTTTGTTGGGGTTCCGACTTTTGCTGTCTTGCTAGAGAATAAACTAGTTTTGTAAACAAAAGTCTAGTCGGACTGTAGTATCCTTTCAACCAAACTTGCTTGTAGTCGGACAGCTGCAGGATGTGGAGCCGCAAAATGACATAGTACCAGACTTTTCCATCCTACAGACCTCGGTTACACGCACAATGTTACTAGCAGTGCGCTGGCTACGGCTCTCCAGCTGAGATGCAACAAACACATCCGTAAGCTGGACAGCTTCGTAATGATGCGAAATAAACAGCGATCAGGAATTAGGTGTGCTAGCGGCTCGCATCGATGGTACGGCTGACTGTGCCGTACGCCACATATCGATTGTGGCCAGTCTTTTATTCTCGCTCATCGGTTTCCCTGTTTGACGGATAATTAGAGATGGCCAGAACGGCACTATAGGTCCATGCACGTGGGACGGTGTCTTGATAGGCAAGGCGTATCGTGATGCCAAGTTATAATAAATATCTTCGGTTCAAAGTACCGTCTTGACCTCTTGGTCTGTTATGCAGACTGACTCTATTTGCTCATGAACTTGCTCGCAATGTTGAGCGCGCTGCCGAGTGCGCCCCCAGAACTACCACCACCGCTTCCACCGCTTCCACCACTGCCTCCACCCATCTGCGACTTCAAATAGAACTTGAGCGCCATCTGTGCAGCCTGCGCAATGGCTTCTTGCTTAGTAGCAGCCGGGTCCTGCGTATGTCAGTAAAATCATCTCAGACGTATAAGCTTTTGACCTACAGTCTTGCCCTCGCTTTGTTGCTTGTCAAATAGTTGAGCTGCTTGGCCCATGGCCATGCCAATGAACTTGTTCTGTCCGCCCTTGGCATCCTCGTTGCTGCTGTTGTTGAACATCTTCATGGCTTGCATAGCGGCAGCAGCGCCGACATTGTTCGAGCTGGCTTGCTCGTTACCGCCGTGGCCACCGCCACCGTAAAACTTCTCGTGCTGGTTGACCGCATCGTCTTCATCTACGTCCTCATCCTTGAGCTTGTCCTTCTTGCCGGACAGCATACCGAGGACATTGCTGAAAAGGTCATTGTCGCCGCTGTTCCCAGACTCGCTCGAAGCGTGCTGAGCCGCACCCGAGAAATCGTCCGAGGCACCACCATAACCACCGCCGCCGCCGTAGGGCGTGCCAGAGGAGTGTTGGCCTCCATGGCTGCCTGATCCGCTGTACCCTCCGGCGTTGCCTCCGTAGCTGCTTCCTCCTGATGGGCGGTCGTTGTAGTTATCACCGCCTGAGTAGCCACCGCCTGGACGGGACTCCTGGCGCCTGTCATCACCATATCCACCGCTCGGGCGGTCGTTGTAGTTATCACCGCCGCCTGAGTAGCCTCCGCTTGGGCGAGACTCTTGACGTCCGTCATCACCGTAGCCAGCGCCTCCAGAATAGCCTCCACTAGGACGGTCGTTGTCATATCCTCCACCCTCATATCGTCGGCCACCATGGTCTTCTCGCCTGTCATCTCCGAGCGCCGGACCACCATAGCCACCTTCTTGTGGTCTTCCATGTTCTTCCCTGCGCTCACCACCACCGCCGTACCCGCCAGAAGACCCATAGCCGCCTCCTCCACCCCTCCTCTCTTCGTCACCTAGAGCAGGTCCGCCAAAGCCACCTTCTTGGGGCCGGCCGTATTCTTCACGGCGGTCACCGCCACCACCATATCCGCCCTGCTCGTGTTCGCGACGGTCGTCCCCACGGCCACCATAGCCAGACTGCTGGCCATACTCGCGGCGATCGTCGTTGTATGACATATTGTAAGTTTGGAAGTCTATTTTCTTGTTAGTCATGTCCAAGTGAAGAATGAAAGCCTGCTGGCGCAAAGCGCGACACGATCGCGAGCTCAAAGGTGGCCCAGCTTCGTTCGAGCGATGCGAACACCCAAGCGATCAAGCTCGTAGGTGATTAATGACTACAAAAGAGCAACAAACTTACAAGATGTCGTGGACTAAAGTGTGTGTCGAGTGAGATTTGGCAAAGTTTGAATGTGTAGATGTGTGTTGAGGGGGATGTCAGGCACCTTAGTGGCAGCTACAGCTCAAGTCGGCCTTGGAAGGTGCTTGCCCCTCCAAGCCTCCAAGGGGTTGTTGCCCCTCACTAGTGACGTATACCTGCACCCGCCATGCGGCAAGCTTTCTTGTCATGATTCATCTTCATGTTTATAGCAACAAGCATATCACGTCACCAGGGTACGATTGATGTTCACTGCTACAAGTATAGTTCCAATGCCAACACTCGCTGTATTATGATGATCGGAAGAGACATCTTGAACCCATGGCGTGTCAATCACAACCAATACCATACCTATCATATCGACCTTTAGTAGCCATCGCTCCTCTTGTTTGAATCCCCAAATCCTGACCTCTCGCCGTCGTTCGACCCATAGCTATGCTCATTCCTGCGTCCAGAGCTTCCATACGAATCGTCATCGTCACGACCCGAAGAGCCACCGTACCCAGAAGAAGTGTTTCCTAGGCTATAAGACTCCTTAGAAGCTCCAACGCCGCCAGGGACCTTGTTGCTGGAGCCAAAGTCGTCATTGTCGATCTTGCGGTTAGAGGAGCTGTACGAGTCGTCGTCGTTACGGTTTGATGAGCCGTAGCTCGACTGTCCCTTGCTTCCATACGAGTCATCATCATCCCTGCGGTTTGATGAGCCATAGCTTGACTGATTCTTGCTACCGTACGAGTCGTCGTTGTCGTTGCGGTTCGAGGAGCCGTAACTGGACTGCTTGTTGCTGCCGTATGAGTCGTCATCATTGTCATTACGGTTTGATGAACCATAGCCTGAAGACTTGTTCTCTGAACCATACGTGTCCTCGCTATCATTACGGCCCGAGGAGCCACGGCTCGACTGTTTGTTGTTACTGTACGAGTCGTCATCGTCATTGCGCTTTGACGAGCCGAACCCGGAGGTCTGATTGCCAGACCCATATGAGTTGTCATTGCGGTCAGAGGAGCCGTATCCTGATGACTTCTTCTCAGACCCATAGGTATCCTTATCGTAATCCCGACCCGATGACCCAAGAATGGAAGATTGCTTGTTCGAGTCGTACGTATCTTCGTCATCATTCCTGCGTGTAGAAGATCTGTAGGAAGTGTTGTCGTTGTCATTCGATTCATAGCTGGACTTTTTGTTGCCGTAGGATGAGTCCTCCTGATCGTTTCCATATCCAGAGGATTTAGACCCGTACTCGTTGTCCTCACGGTTGCTGCTACCGTAGCCTGAGGTACGGTCCTCGCGGTCGTTGTCGTTGTAAGACATAATGACGAAGAAGATCGGTGTTTAGTCGGAAGACTTGAAGACTAAGATTGAACTGTGCGGGAGGAAGTTGGTGCTTGTTAAACGCTGACAATGATGCCAGGCCTACCTCTTTATATGCACTCTTTTGGAGGGCAACGTATGCCTGCCCCTCCATCACCCCGCAATGCCAAAAGCAGGCTTGGTGTTGTCCCTCCCACCTGTGCTGTATGGGTATCGCTGCGACCCCTGTGAAGCTGAACCGTGAGCTACGGACCGCTCTAGATCTCGGCAAAGTCCGAATACGCGATGGTACATCGGCAACTCATCACCAGAAATGTCATGGCGAACTCCGGAGTCTCCATCATGTCACCGTGAAGCCACCGCACAGATCTGGCCGAGCAAGGTACTGGGACTTTCAATGTGACCTGTCATAGTGCAGAGCAATCTCTCTAGCTACCTTAATACGACCGCGAGCGCACCGAAGTTGGAATAGCGGGATTAAGGTAGTGGCTGATCATGATATACTGTGTTCGGATGTATTTGGGATGTTGGAGGGGTAGATGGTGGTTAGGCGAATAGAGCAAGGGCGATCGGACACGGGATGACCGACGAGTGGGACATCGAGCACGCAAGCGCCATGGGCTGCGAACTTCATGTATGAGGGCTGAGTATTCCAGCGTTTCCGAAAATGGTCAAACGAAGAAAAAGCTAGTGCCGATGCAGGATGATACCTAGGTACTTCTTGCTAGCCTCTGCACGTGAGACAGACCGGTACATCGGCTCAGACTTGGACGAATACAGGCGTGGGTAGCCAAAGCCGGTTTCTATACGACCAATACTGTGAACATGTTCGCAAATACACGTTACCCACGTATACCCCAATCTGTTTCCTCCCATGATTTCAGCATTGCTATTCGCTCTTGGGCCCACCCTCTTCATCATCTTGACCAACGCATCTGTTTTACCGCACTCCCACTGCATCTCTGGCGCTCCCAGGCCCAATTCACTTTGCGTAGATTGCTGGAATCGGACTCCTTCATCAAGATACTACAGTTAGTTTTGTTACACGTTAATCGCATCGTTGTTTCCTACCTCCAAATCAATGCAAACACATACTCAGCACTTTGCTGGCATTTCGCCATCTCTTCTAGACCTTGGCCCTGTATATCTGCGCGCGTACGCTTTACAAGATGTTTGACAGCATACGTGGGTCTGCTGTTCGATTCATCTTGTGACTTCAGTCGTCCCAGAGCCTGAAGCTTCTGCAAGCCCCTCCAGGCTCCACTTTGACCTATCTTTCGGTATCCCTTTGATTATGGGTCGGCGAACGTAACCGATCAAGCGAATCGGCTCGTCATAGGGACTCTGATACGGCAACCTGCAATTTTGCCAGACTCGTCACGAGACACAAAGATGAAGCTTCCATCGTTTGTCTCGCGATGCTTGTGCCGAAATTTTCATGTGTTGTTTTCGCGCGATCGCGATGGTCGCAGAAGAAGAGTACGATTGGCGTGGTATTTGTACACAGTTGCTGAATGTCTCGGATGATAGAAGTGCAGAGAAGCATTTTGTCTGATCCAGGAAGACCTGTTACCCACATAGTGCCTGCCTCTGAGTTCCTTCAATCCTAAAACTGTTTGCAATGCAAGAACTATGTTCCAGTGCCGGGGATGTGTCGGCCCAAAGCACTCGCAAGACTAACATGAGCACCATCGGATAGCGTTGGAGAGACCCACTATGTCACGTTGCGTGCTTCGTCATGACTCGTCCGCGTACGGGATCTGTTCAGACACATACTTCATCTCATGTGACAGTAGGTCTTGTCCCATCTCGATGCACTGTACCGCGGATCTGTGCAACGCTTAGGCCAGATACCCTACATGGAGCATGTACACATACGCGGAGCTGGCCTCAACGGCATTTGCAAGTAAACCTCGCATGTGACGAAGTCTCTCCAAAGCATCTTTCGTCTCCTTCTCTTTAAATGGCCACCTCAACTTCCCTCCGAAATTCTGCGCATCTTGATTATTTACCTGCTCGCATTTTGCCAGCGCCCGTTCGATCGATTAGAGTGTTGATCGACACTCGCAAAGGACGCCAATGCGTTCGAGGGCCTGCATCGTATCATCTGAAGCGTTCTTTGGTTTTGAGTCTACGATTCGCTGGAGTTGGACCAGAATTCTGTTGACAGCAGCGGTTTCCGTCAGCAGACTCCGGATCTCGCTAGGCACTCGCGCGACTTTGGATAGGAAACTGTAGCCACTGGCGAGCAGGACACCACTCAGCTGCACAAGCTGAGCGACAGAGGCTACTGTGTCAAAGGTCTCAGCCATGGCATTTATTTGCCGAAATCGCATGAAATCGACTGCTATAAGGGTGCGGAGTGTAGGAGTCTGCGAGGACAGGCGCGTCAGAGCTGAAGTTTAGCGCGCAGGTGGGGAGACGTACAGCCATTTCTCTTATGATCACTCAATACGGCATCCAAGGACCAATATTGTATCTGCGATCCTAGCTTCACACAGACTCCAGACACTGAGGCCCGAAAACGATTAGAAGCGTATTCCAAACAGAAAAAAGCACTATTTAATGCATGCCCATCCTATCAATCTGCATAGATTATCAAACATCCCTCCAGGACCCTTCCATGGGCAGCACCTCTACCTCATCGCTCTCTTGAAACGCTTTCACCAAACCCGTCACCTCTTCCAGATCCTCGATAAGTATGCTGACATTCTGTTCCACCATCAGCAGAAGAGTGTCGAGTTCCTTCTTCTTAAGAGGGCCCTGTCCTGCTCTTCCGAACGGCTTAAGCTGAGGCTGGGTCACATAGCCTTCTGGTCTATGAGAGTCCAATAACTCATTGTTTTGAACAGTAGCATTTGAGGCACGTGAGAAAATGCGAGCCAACGGACCACGGTATGCTTCGCGCCTCCTCTGAATATCGGAGAGCGTGCGCCAAACTTCCCATTCGCGCTCACAGCACCCAGCCAGAGCTTTGTTGCTGAAATCTAGTATGCGCTTGAGGTCAGTAATCTCGTCCTGCAGACTGAGATTCTCTAGATTGAGTTGCCTGACCTGGAGGTGCTTGTTTTCCAGATTTGTGCTAAGTTTTGGAATGAGATCTTCTTCTACGCCAATGACGCGATCCTGGAGACCGTAAACAGCAGTGTGCAACTTTTGGACAAGACGCACATCTACTGGAGTAGCCGACGTGGCATTGCTGGGTGGTATAATGACAGGAAATAGTGGGGGATGCGGAGGAGCCGAATCCTGGATGACGTCGTAGTGGAGGGCGAGCTCGGAGGGTGTTAGTAGAGAACGGAGGAAGACAAAGACATGCTCTGGCACACGATCATAGGGTGACGGTGGATGGTGGTGGGCATCACTCCTGAAGTCGTTGCTAGAGCTTGATGATGGAGTGTAGTAACCTGGTGGTATACCATTAGTTAGCTGAGTTGGACTCTCTTCATTGCCTCCTCGAAGTGGCAGATGTGTAGGCGTGGGAGAATGGTAGAGTGTGTGACTTGAGCTCAAGCTGCTGTAATAACCCTGACTAACGCTATTGGATAGCAGCTGCTCCTGTTGTTGCTCTTCGTTTTCGCCGACATTCTCTAGTGGCCGTGAACGAGTTGGATGTCTAGGATGAAGACGATTATGAAACTCATTTCCAGCAATTGGGTAACTAAAGTTTGGAACAAGGCCAGCGTCTGTCATAGCAAGAGAGTGAATGTCTTCGTTCTCTAAACCAATTGTAGTAGAGCTAGGCTGCACTCTTTCTCTGATTCTTGCTCTTATGGCGGCATCGATTGTCTCATTATGTAAAATATGGTTGAACGCCGAGTTCCATGCTAGAGTTTCAGATTGCTCAACCGATGTTGGAGACGGATCAGTCTGCAGTACTCTGTTAATACTAGTTTCAGGCGCAGCTGTCGAATTCTGTAGTGTATCGGGCGTTAGTGTCGTCGGTAAGATGGGCACCGGATAAGATGCATCCACAACAACTTCCCCACTGGGGTCGGCGAAAACAAAATTATCCAAAGGGAAGTCCATAAAGCTGTCCCATTCTCTAGTGCCAGGCGTGATCGGGCCCCGTGGTGGAGATGGCGGCCTAGGAAGAGACGGCATCCGCACTCGAACCTGTGCCCGCGGGGTTGTAGGAGCTCTGCCGTTGCGTTCTTCCCACCGCTGCATATTTTCAGCGTTTTGTTTGGCAGTCAAATACTCACTTGGCACAGGCCTCGCGCGCTGTGTCCGCCCTACCACATCAGTCTTGTTCCGCTCTTCCCACCGCCTTAGATTTTCTGAGTTTTGTGACGCAGTCAAGTATTCATTTGGCACGGGCCTTGGAGGCAGCTTCGGTTCTCGTTGAGTGTATGGACGCCTAACTGGGGTCCTATGCACCTCCTGTCTAAGCTCTCTGCCCAGCGGGCCGGCGTATATCGGCTCTGCGTCGGATGCCAGCATGATGCTGTTGAAAAAGAGCTGGTCTCGCGGATATACGTGGCCCCTGTATGGACCTCTGTCAATAATTACTGGAAGTCCGTCCGGCAAATCACTACTTCTGGGCCCAACACGCCCATCGTCGAGGTCATCCTCAATCTTGTCATGTGCCCTTTGCCTTTCCTTCTCTTGTTGTGTCTCTAGCTGTTTCGGTGTAGGAGATGGCTCATGGATCGTGTAGTAATGAGTAGGACGCTGAAAGGGGTATTTGAGCCGCTGAAATGACGGCATATTCGTGAGTTCGGGCACTGGAAATAGGATGCCGTAGATGCTGGATGATCCAAAAAGGCGATGATGTGAGACCTTAGTGCATGACCATGAGGACGCATGTGTTGTTTGGCCATTCCATGTGTTTGATTGTGACAAAGAGGCGTTTGTCCTGGCTGGTGGTTCGCTTCAGTGACAATCGCAGAGCTGTGCGTGATCATGGTGATGTCCGAACACGTTGACCTACCGTAGGGTTGTGTTAGCAATCCGGAAGTGATAGCACGGAAAATAAAAAGAGCACGATTGATGTGAGAAAGGCAGTGTTGAGTAGAAAGGGTACCGTGATGTATTCAAGCCTGAGGGGTATTATTGCCGACAGCGTTATAAATATACACTACTTGTATTGTAGTCTCTTCCAGTGAAACACTTACTATGAAGCCATGATCGTTGTTCGGGGTATGCAACAATCGTAAATGCGCCAGTATAAAAGAAGAAACCGCTCCATGGCTATGCAACCGCGAGAATGCAGGTGAAACGCCCCCATGCCGTGTAATCGTAAACCGTAACGCCGAAGAAACTCAGAACCTTTTCTTAGCCTTAGCAGCCATAGCTGCTAACTTCTTCTTTCTTTCCTCCTTCTCACGCTTCAGCCGGTTCTCCTCAGCCAGTGCCTCGGCATCCTCCTTCTTAGCGACCTTGAGGGCTATCTGTTCCTCTTCTTCGACGTCCCAGATACCACCTTCCATGTCAGACGAAGCGTCAGAGGCATAATCTTCTTCTTCATCCTCCATGTCACTAAGTTCGTCCCAGTCTGCATAACCATCGTAGCGTCCCTTGGCTGGATTCGCTTTCGCTTTGACAGCTGGTGTTCCGTTACGGTTTGATGTTGCAGGTGCACTTGCTGGACGGGCAGTTCCTTTGTATCCAACTTCGACGGGCTTCTTGGCCGGCCGTGCTGTACCTTGATAACCAACCTCGACTGACTTCTTCTTGTCTTTTGAGGGATCGGCTTTCGGATCTAGGGTTCTTGAGGGCAATCCTGTAATAGGCTTCTTGCCTTTTGCCCCGGCGCTTGCTTCTGCTTTAAGTGCCAAGCGCTCTTTTCTTGACAAGATCTTTGTTGGCTCATGCTTGATTGGCGGAGCGATGGGCTTTGTCGCGTCCTTCTCTTTGGCTTTCTGAAGCATAGCGAGATATCCCTTCTTGGGTGCGGCAGACGAGGCTGATGTTGACGTGGTGACAGCGGGTGCAGGCTTGGGAGCAGGCACAGGCGCAGCGACCTTGGGTCTGGCAGCGGGTGCATTTGACGACTGTAGAGGCTTCCGGACAGGTGGGTTTGCTGGTTTTGATGATGCTGGTGCGGCAGTTCCACGGTATGGGACAGCTGTGGTAGACGCGGGTGGAGTAGGTTTTGACGTGGCAGGCGACGAGGTGGCACGCGCCACACCGTTTGTCTGCGCTGATCCCCCGACAGCCTCCTTTCTCTGTATCTTAACTTGTCCACTCTCAACCGGTCCTGATGCCTTGCGCTTCAGCTGAGGTGTCTGTGATGCGCCATTTGCGCCTCCACCTGGTCGAGACACTGGCCTAGGGGCTCCGGCAGGCGGGGCTTGCTTGGATACTGTCGCCTGTGTCTTCGCGCTCGGGTCGATTATAGACATGATGTCTTTGAGAGACTAGATGATGCAGTCAGCATGCGGGAGCCGGCGTGGAGGAAGTCGCCCAACTCACACTCATGGTGGGCAACTGATAAGCGTTCGACTCAGGGCTACCGGTCGTCGAATCGATTGGAGGACAAGTTGTACATGCTTTCCGGGTAAGAATCTCCGGTGTGATTAGTCGTCGGTGACTGATCGCGCGCGCGGGGACGAGGCGAGGCGCACGGGACCGGTCGAAGGTTGAAGGGGCGAACGGCCAGAGAATGAGTAGTCGGCGGCGGCGCAGACAGGTCGCTTTTATACTTCGGCTTTGCCCAGCCCAGCCACACGTGACAAAGTGGGCGTTTTGCGCTAGGCGCATCGCGGTATAGCGCTAGTAGCGAGATCCCACCAGAAGTCAATATTCGGACCTCGAACTTTTTCTTCTGAACGACAACCTACAGCAAGAACTTGTAGCTTCAGTCTCCGGCCCCGACGGTACGCACCACTTTAAATTTCTCTCCAGCAGCGCAATACTGACAAGCGCAGGTTAAATCGATTGAACTCCTGTTCCTACACAATCACCAAACTACAATCACGATGAAGCACCTCGCGGCATACCTCCTCCTCGGCCTTGGTGGCAACACCTCGCCCTCTGCTGCTGATGTCAAGGTAAGATTGCGCATCGTAAATGCCTACACCTGTGGCTCATCTAACAATTCGATAGGCCGTCCTTGAGTCTGTTGGCATTGAGGCTGACTCCGACCGTCTCGACAAGCTGATCTCCGAGCTCGAGGGCAAGGACATCAACGAGCTTATCCAGTCCGGTTCCGAGAAGCTCGCTTCCGTCCCCTCTGGTGGCTCCGGTGGTGGTGCCGCTGCTGGTGGTGCCGCTGCCGCTGGTGGCGCCGCCGAGGCTGAGGCCGCCCCTGAGGCTGCTAAGGAGGAGGAGAAGGAGGAGTCTGACGAGGACATGGGTTTCGGTCTCTTCGACTAAGCGCGTCGCCATCGCCAAACAACCACCTACCTTTACGAAGTATGATCTGGCCAATCTCTCGACTATCACGAGAATCATGCGCAATGAGTACGATTTGGGGAGTGTCGAGCGTGCACTGGAAGGGATATGGAGAAGATACCGCAGCATTTTTATCATAGCTGCTTGCTGAGATACCCGGAATGAAGCCATGCACCTCCAAACATGATAAGGAGTCTACCTGTCTTTCGTGACCGTGCCAAGCTCACATTATGATAATGCTTCCCTTGAATGTGTAGTCCTAGACGAAAGTGAGATGTTGCCGACGTGCTGTACTGCCTTTCTCGTGACTGTTATGCCGAGTTTCGTGGAAGGCATGTCAGTCATAGAGTCCACGAGCGGATTCGATGACTACGACGCAACATATCAAAGGCTGTAATAATTCCCATCAACTACGGGAGCGACTTTCGGACTACCCAACAGGCTCGAAATGGACAGACTTCATGTGAACTTGTCGCGAAGATCACTGCAGTCGCTCCAGGCCTCTTCTGTGGAGCGCGATTGAGATACAGATCCATTATGCAGTTTAGATGAAGTAAATTTGCAGCAGAATATTGAGACGATGACCTAGTATTGAGATAATGCCTATCATGCCCAGATGTGCCCTGTGTTGGTGTTGATGTCAGGCATGATAGCTGGACCCGCGCTAAGGAATCTCGCTTAGCGCACGGAGCAGCCACACGTCTTATTGCACGACCCATCGAGTGTTGACGACCGACAACTCCTCGCGATCCCAACGAAGTTCTCCGACCAGCTACTTCGACAATCGCAAACATGGCTGACGCTGACTACGACCCCGAGGCCGCAGCTGGTACGCTCCTGCCCTCCCAACGAGCCCTTCTCACACCTGCACCACTTTCCCTCAGGGCGTACACGCACAATGTGACAGGACATAGCTAACGAAACCAACAGCCCTTAAGGCGAAGAGGGCGTTCCGCAAGTTCTCTTACCGTGGCGTTGACCTCGACCAGTACGTCTCCCGATCTCCACGACTCTCCGAATGCGATGGAAAATGTATACAAATGGTGGCGGTATTCTGATCGATATGCAGGCTCCTCGACCTTGGCTCTGAGGAACTCCGCGACCTCGTCCACGCCCGTGCCCGCCGCAGGTTCAACCGTGGTCTTAAGCGCAAGCCCATGGGTCTCATCAAGAAGCTCAGGAAGTCCAAGCGTATGCAACACTGCTCGCACAGTCGACGGGAGATTGCTAATCCAAGACAGAGGAGGCCAAGCCCAATGAGAAGCCCGACCTCGTCAAGACCCACCTCCGTGACATGATTGTCGTCCCCGAGATGATTGGTAGCGTCATCGGTGTCTACTCCGGAAAGGAGTTCAACCAGGTCGAAATCAAGCCCGAGATGGTCGGCCACTACCTCGCAGAGTTCTCCATCTCATACAGGCCTGTCAAGCACGGAAGGCCGGGTATTGGTGCCACTCACTCTTCCCGTTTCATTCCTCTCAAGTAAACGAACTGGGTTTTGGTTGCATGGGTTCTTTCGTGGGGCGGATATGTACTTGACGACCTACAACGAATACAGGTGTTAGGTGCATTTACTCTCGATGGCTATGACGTACACAGCGATCATGGCGGGCATGAGGATATGGTGTAGATAGCACCACCATCACATTCGAGATACCTCCACACTGTTCCCTTTGCCAAGTGTCAGGAACTTGTCGTGAGTGAGACTTGTTGTGTGCGGATCGATCAAATTAGCATGCTGTACGCACCTGAATGCATGTCAGCATACACTTCCCTACGCCCCACTCCACGCGATGGTGCAGGGTGGGGTGTTTTTTCCCCTTGGAAGATGCAGAAGCGGACATGCTAATACAAGCAGGTAGTACAACATTAAAAAATTCTATAAACTAAGGCTGTAGAGTTGTAGCCTACGTCTAGCAAGGTACACGTTATATATTAAGTACAACATACAAAAGTATAAGCAACTTTAAGGTAGAACTAGCGTAGTGTTTATGTCTTATTATAAGTTAATCTTTTAATAAACACTTAAAAGATAATAGTTTTCTTGTTTACTTAGATTAAGTAAGATAATATATACTAGCTACCTTTTTTCTCTCTTTACTATCTTCTATTATTTTAATACTAGGATCTTAGAGGATTAGACGCTTTCTTACGTTAAATAGTATACTACTTGTGTAATTATTTATTGCCTTTTCTACAGTACTATCTTTTTGTATCCATTTTACAGCCCGTACGCCAACGTCTTCGGCAAACCTTTTTCCTTTACTTGTTTGGACTGCACTTCATATAGGATGTTCGACAATAGACCAAAAGACATAGTAAGCCAAGGAATCCAAGGACAACAACAATAATAACAATAATCAAATTGGGTATTGTTACACTAAGAAACGAGCAGCATGCGAGTCCGCTACCTTCCAAGGCGCATCTCAACCTTTGCAAAGTTGTACAGGGCTCGGAGGAAGACCTGGTAGTTGACGCCCTTGTTGTCTGGCAGATGACTGGATTGTGTGTCAGTAAGGACTTTGACATCCAAGTAAAGGCGACGTACAAGATCTCAGTCAATCTCAGCTGCCACGGTGGATACCCCTTGAGTTGCACTGTAGGGCTGAACAAAATTAGAAGATCGGGTTCGCTCGAAACATGGTCATTCAACTGAGCATCAATCAAGTCCGTGTTGATCTGCTCTTGTCGTACATCGCCCTTTTGTGCCATCTCAGCCAGTGTGCGCGTAAGGTCAACGATGGTGTCCCGGCCGTCGTGTTCGGAGAGTAGGAGAACGGTGAGGTGCTGGCGTTCATCCTCTTTGAGATCGTCATCGGCGCTCTGAAAAGGCGTGTTGGGAGGGGAGTATGATGATAGGTGGGGCGCGCGGAGGGAGAGAGTAGGCTTTCTACGGGGGCCGAAGTAGGCTTCCAGAGTTGACCAAATGGAAGCGTGAGTTTGAGGGAGGTAGTTCTTAAGCACGCCTATTTGTTCTGGTCAGCCTCTGTCTTCCCTTCCCTATCCTACTTTCCAAGAAGAGTGTACGGGACTTACCCGTGCGTTCATAGACACTCAGAAAGGGTATGCCGGCACTCGCTGCCCAGGCTGCTATCTCACAGACATCGTTCACCAATCCCTCTAATCCAGCTGTACCCTGGCTTCCGTCGTCGTCTTGATATTCGACAATGACACTGAGGTGCTTCGGCAGTTTCTCCAGGTTCTTGACATCGTGGGCTATGAACTCCGGCGTGCGGTGATGGTACTTGAGCAGAGAGACAACCTTGCCCCGAACGAGTCGGTAGGCGCGGCGGAAACGGAAGAAGATGCTGAATAGGAGCGCGACAACATGGTAGACAGCGAGATGGAGGAAGGTCCTGATGGGGCCCACGAGAGGCTTGCGGTTCTGTGATGCGCGTTGGCGGCGGTCGCGGAGCGCCTTCTTCTTTTGCGCCTCCTTCTCGCTATCAGATGGTTCAGAGGGAAGGAAAGGCTTAAGGAGTTCTTCGCGTTGTTGAACCGAGAGTTGCTTGCTTCGTCTAAAAGCGGCTTCTTGCTTGGGGGTCAGGCCTGTAGCAGCCATTGCGAGCGGTGTGGAGCGTGTTGAGCGACAAAACGAGCTGGACCGTCAACGTCTATACAAGGGAGATCGGGCAGTTGGAGTTTAGCAGAAGAAGAGGAACAATGCGCGCGTTAGTTGGCCATGTCTGGCAGACGTAAGATGATGAAATATCCCAGTGAGGCTGGTGCATACGAGGGACATGTGGCGGCCGTTCCTGCCGAGCGTAAGCCAAGTATAGACGCGCATCCTGTCTGCTCCGCCATGCGCCGAGGCGTCATTACGTGGAAGCTGTCGCAAGTGTCTCGAGGCTGTAAACATTCAAGCTGGTTGTTTTGCATCTCTGCATACATTCTACCCAGGCAGGACTGGTGGCATCATAGTGCATAAGGTTGGTCACCCGTTGTTCGTTCGGCTGGAGCTGCTGCGATTGCGGACCAGGGACCGAGGCGTGGGGGGCGCGACAAGCCACAGTTGCGACTGGGATATGTTGCTAGCCAGATCAAATACACCTACAATCAGAAAGACTTGCTCTCTGTGCCATGCGGGGGGTAAAGGCATAACGTCCGCTAGCAACACCTGGCAACTTCATGCTTTGCGACAACTCAAAACACCAGCTCCAGGGCGATCGGGGCGGCATTGGCCTGCTGGGTGACTGCGATAGACGCCCGTAATACAACCCCCAAGCAGTACTCGACATCCAAGACGCATTCACTTTGACTTCCCTGTAACAATGCAGCGCATCAGCTCCGATGGCTCATCGGTACTTACTCACCAGACGTCGAGGACATCGATACGCGCACCCCAGTTCACCCTAGAGAAGTTCACCGTAAGCAGCTATACAGGTTCGGGGTGGTTTCCATGTTGACTCCCGCAGAGCAAAGATTTCCTCGTTAAAGACTTCATCGAGGACCTCTCCCAGATCGCCGTACCTGCGACACGCAGATCTGGAGGCGCCGCTGGCCAGCAGACATTCGACCCGAAGCCGCTCATCCGCACCTTCGAACATGCCCTCACACGACTCAATAGTCTGTCCGAAGATTTGGAAGAGAAGGAGACTGAGCTCTCAACAGCTGTGCGCCGTGCAGAGCTGCAACATAACCAGAATGTCGAATCGCTAGGAAGGAGGCTAGAGGCGGCTATGGACAGGTTCCAACGGCTAGACAGTTCGCTGAATGGTAATGACGAGGGTGGGTCAGACGCTGGAGGTAACGTTGCCATGCGCATCGGAGAGCGACTCGAAGAGCTCGATCGCCAACGCAAGAGAGCCCTCGATGCAAAGTTCTTAATCGAATGCTGGCAAGAGGTGAGCGAACGGGGCGAACTCATGATCCTCGAGGACCAACGAAAGAACGGCGACATAGTACGATGTGCCGAGATTGCACGGCAGCTGCTGCGCATCAGCACGCGTCTCGACCCAGAGGGCAGCCAGCGCGTCAACGGAGAGGTACCGAACGGCGTAAAGAGGAGGACGGTACACCAGTCGAGACACAACACGAAAGAAGTTATTGAAAAGTTCTTGGAGAACCTGGAGCAGGATCTCCTCAGCAAGTTCCAGGAATGCTATGCGCGTCCAAACTACCCTGGCATGCGCGATTGTGCCATCGCGCTGAAGGGCTTCAACGACGGAGCTAGTGTCATCGGAACCTACGTCAACCAGCATTCTTTCTTCATCGACCGCATGCAGTTGAATGGAGAAGAGCTGGCGACAGATGTGGAAACTTGGGACCGCCTTCAGGATCCTGATGCGGAACCACCGGGTGTTGAGCCCACGCTCCAGTCTCTCATTGATGAAGTCAAGATTGTCGTGCAAGATGAATCTGCCATTATAAAACGAGCATTCCCGTACTACGAGGAGGTGCTCATCAAGTTCCTGGAGCGCATCTTCCAGCAGTCAATACAGAGTCGGTTGGAGATGGTGCTCGACAAGGCAGGAGAGCTATCATCACTCGCCTTTCTGCGCTCATTGCAAGCTTCCAGAAGTTACATCACACAACTGGTAGATGATTTGAAATCACATGGGTTGACAGAGCATCCAGAGCCTGCTACATCGGCAGTCGCTGCTACGCTTGACCAGCAGTTGGAAGAGCTCTTCTCATCCTACTTCATTGGAGAAAAGTATATCGAGCGAGAAAAGAAGAACTTGGAGGAGTTGTACTCTTCGCTACTCCTCAAGTTCACCATCTACCACTCGCGGCGCAGCAAGATGCCTACTTCCTACTTTGGGTCGCTGGCTCAGCGAGGCAAAGAGTTGGCGGCGTCCGCTCGCGACAAGTATATGGAACGACTGGAAAGTACTGAATTGCCTGCTAGTCAAAAGGCGACGCTTCTTCGCATTGCTGGCTTGAAGGAAGATCAGCAGGAGAAGAAGGATATCGAAGTGACGGACGAGGATGGCAAGCTATCTCTACCAGTCGCTAAGCGTATGCTCAAATGGTTAGCAGAAGGTGTCGGGCGTGGACTTGAATTGTCGCCTGGTAACGAGACGCCGAAGGATGTGCAAATATTACTCAACCTACTGCTGCGGCAGATGGGTGAGATTTACCTGGAGACGGCATTAGACGCGTAAGTCACACAGCCGCAAGCTTGATAACACTACTAACATCAAAACAGTGCACAAGACCATGCCGTTTCGCAAGAGAACTCCAAGACCCCTCCCGATCTCACGCACCTCCCATCACTACACGCCATAACCACCATTCTACATCTTCTTCAACAAACCACTACAACCATCCTTCTCCCCCTCTGTACACCCAACCTCACCATTCGTCGCGAAATCGAGAAGTCCACCAACAACACAACGTCGACCCTCGAATCGAAATTGTCCAACATCCTCAATCTCACATTGACAGCATCGCTGAACTGGGTGAGCAGATGTTTGTCCCAACAAAAGAAGACCGACTTCCGACCCAAGGAGGAAGATCTCATGGTAACAAGCGAAACGCAAGCCTGCCGCGACGTCTCCGCGTTTCTGACCCGTGTCGCCTCTCAAGCCTCAGCCGCCCTCTCCGGTCGCAACCTCTCTCTATTCCTCGCCGAGCTCGCCCGCGGTCTGCGGTCCCTCGTTTTAGCCCACTTACTCAAATTCTCCATTTCACAAGTCGGTGGTCTTAGTGTATCTAAAGACATGAACCGTTATGTGGAGCTCGTGAGAGCATGGCCTACAGGCGATGAGCTGGAGCCTGGTGCGATGGACGTTTTGACAGATGTCAGTACCTTGTTCATCATTGGACCTGAGGCGCTGAGGGATAGACTCAGGGCTGCGGGTGGACAGGACGCACAAGAGCTAAAGGGGTTCATTGCTAGAAGGGACGATGTTGGAACTGTTGGGGTACAAAGTGTGCTTAGTGGCTTGTAGAGTCTTCACGTTCTTATGAGGTTTGCGTAGCAATCTGGAGCTATATGGGCTGCAGCTATATCCATACAAGGATCGTGCCATATGTTTTCCTTTCGGCGTTACGACCGTGTTGCATACATGTCATAATGCCTACTTATAAAAGAAGACCATACCTTACCTCGTCCATGTGCCCTGAACCTCCAAAACCACTACGCTCTACACGAATTCATGGCGTGTTCCAAGACCAAGAAGCACGGTCGGAAAACTCCTGCGTCCAAGATGATCAAGTGCGTCGCGAGGTCTTCACTTTCACGCATCACCAGGAGTGAGACTTTACACCGGACAGCCATGTGGAGACTCAAATGGGCGTGGTATTCGCTGGTCGCTAACCAAAGTATATAGTGCTCAACACAACAGCAACTATCCACTCCTGCGCCTACCAGGACAGATCCATAACCAGATATACGACTACGTTATCGGTGCCAGACCTACGCTGCACGAAACCGATAGGATGATGATGTTTGGGTGAAGGTTAGATACTATCTAATCCGAACACTTGTTTTCTTCGGTTCTTGTTGGTATGAGCAGACAGACCTATCGCCAGTTTCGCAATGATATGGGCTTGTCCTCCAGCATAACATCTTCGGGACTCAATGGCTGGAGAAGTTTGATAGAATTGGATGAGTGGATGGGTTTTGTTGCAGTTGTATCAGGCATGCCCCATACATGCCGCGTTTGTGTAGTTGGCTTCAATAAACCTTCCCATCTCTTCGAAGCAACCTCACAACGAAAGATTTGCCTCCATATTAGGCCAGCCCCACGCTTTTGCTCAACTCGCCCCTTTATCCATTGTTAGCCTGGTTGAGAGCATTGTGTAATCAGGCGGCAAGCACTCCACCACGCTGACCCCCAGTTCCATATGGGCAAGCCCAGTGAATTTTGCTGGAACGCTCGACGCGAGCCACAACGTTGACTGGCCCATCACACAGTCTGTCCTGCCGAACTGACCAATGCTATACAATAGAAGAGCGAGACTCTGGATTAGTGACAGATCGTGCGCACCGATTTGTTGTCAAAAGCTCGTGATGAGAGGTAGGTGGCCTCGTTTGCGATTGTCGATACCGGGCAGAAGCGATAAGAAGTGAAGAAGTAAGCTCGTGCTTTGTTTAAGATTGGGTGACTCGTCAAGGGGAGGTTGTGGATGGCGGGGAATATGGATGACTGGAGGGTTTGGGTCCCGCGACGAGAGTACAAGCGGACTGCGACAGAGAGCAGTGGCATCGTGCTTGTTGGAGAGATATCAGTAGGTTTGCCGACGGCGCTCGAGAGGAAGTTGTTCGAGACGTGATTGAACTTGTTAGGTCTGATTGCGTTGGGGCAGTAGGCTTCAACATCAGCGAAGATATGGAACTACTGATGCTATCTAGCGTTGCAGATGAGGAAAGGCGCCAATTCACCAATACCAGCAGCCGGTTGTTCACGCATTGCATTCTGATATCTTTTCGACTCGAGTATTGGCACGTTGTTACAGCTTTGCTGGCTTTTCGAACGCAAAGAGCGACCTTCCCTTCTTATCCAAGTCTTGCCAAACCCACCCACTCTTGCCAACAATTTCTCCCTCACCACTAGCCATTTGTCGCATCGTAATGTCATCGCCATGATTTGCAAGAAATCGTTTGTTACCGTTCTTCAAGCGACCGACAATGTGACCTCGAAGCGGACTGCCGTCGCGGTTAAACTCCACGGTGTAAGTCTCGACGACAGCTTCACCATTTGGATCGAGGACAAGTTCCGGCGCTGGCACGTCGGTGATCTGCGGCGGAAGTGGGTTCTCTGTGGGATATGTCCCTTCTCTTCTTGGCTCTTTCGATAAAACTACGACGTACTGATAGCTCAGAACACCGCCGTTGCAGAGTACCAGTCCATTCCGGCCTTTACCGTTTCTTAGCTGTCTCGTCATCTCAGTGAGTGCGTGCATCGAGTAGTTATTGCCAGCCCCGCCGAATGATGTCAGCCCCCCAAGTATCGTCAGTGGTTTGTCACCACCAACAACAGGTAGCCCTAGATGCTCCGCTGCAATCTTAGGCACGATTGGAAAACAAGAGTAGATGTCAATGATATCCAGCTCTTCCTTTCTTACGCCAGAAACCTTCAAGCTTGCATCAATAGAGCGCGAGATACTGGGCGAAGAGTAAAAGTTCGGTCGTTTCCAGAACTCGTCCGCATCCTTGGTACCTGCGCCACCAAGCGGATATATCCATTTTGACTCTGGTACACCCAAAGTTTTGGCGAAAGAAGTCGATGTAAGGATGATAGCAGAGGCAAGATTAACCGTGTTGAAGGCATTCATGAGCAGAGGATCTGCGCGTAGCTGATGTCAGCGTCCGTTCCCAATGCGGAAACAGGGAGGTCGTACAAGGATGACATATCATTCTGTTTTTCTTCCCAATGGTCCCGACCTCTTCTTCACTAGTTGAACTTCCGTAACTCCATGCGTACTCGTTCTTTTTCGCAACCTCGGAAAATTCGGCATACAGCTTTGCGCTCTCTTCGTGGTTTGCCTTCGGTGTCTGTCCGCGATGCGCACGGAACGCGTTCTCGTAAAGTGGGTAAACGTGTATCGGTGCACCGATATTATGGATAGCGCCGAGATCTTTGCAAGAATCAGTAGAGGAGAGTGCTTGCCAAAGAGAGGAAACTGCACTATTTCCAAGGTCGCGGCCTGTTGGGGTGAAGACCGAATCTACGGCTTCGGATGGTGCTGTCCAGCCTGGTGGTGGAAGCTTCTTTGCAGCTGCGCATGCCGATACTGGGTGCAATTAGTGATGGTGGTGGAGACGACAAGGAAAGGTAAGTGGCACTCACGTGAGGCCAACGCCTCACCTCCAGTCACAACCGCGACTTTACATTCGCCTTTCGCAATCCTTTTGGCGGCCTCGTCAAAGAGCTTCCCCGGCTTGTCACCCCCATGCTCAGAGTATCTCTTCCATTTGAGGTGCTGTTCAACCCCCAGCTTCTCTGCCAGAAGCCCTGGCAGATCCGGGTATGGCCAGGTCCACGTCTTGACGACATCGACGCTGTCGATGGCTGACAGGAGATCGGTATTGGAAGAAGACGCAGCGTCGCCGATGGCTTTCTGGATGGCTTCCAGCATCAATGTCGCGGGCTCCTTCGCGTTCACGATTGCGGTTGAGCAGTTTTTGATGTCGCCAACGCCGATGACCACGGGGATGTTGGGGGACATCATACTGATCTATAAGATGGACTGCAAGACGAACGCGTTCTGAAACTTTGTTCGCACAAAGCACCGTCTAGCTATGATCACGTCCTACGCGATTGAGGCGTAGCATACATTGTATTCCGGAGAGTCATGACTGGCGTGAGGAGTCGGATTTGCCGAGGTACAACACGCGGCGCGAATGACAGCGGGACTCTCGGACGCTGCTCATGTTCTGCTCAGGCTCTCTTGCCAGCTAGAATCCGAACTGGGAAGAAACACGTGTATGTAAGAATGTGAGTTGCATATGGGTAGGATGAGAGTGGGTGTGCTCTAGCTGGAGAGACGTTGGCCCATGTATCTAGGTAGTCAAGGGAGCTAATCGAGTGGGGTCATACGATGCAGGTACAAATACCCGAGCAAGATTCATAGTGATACAGGAGTTTTTTGAACTGCCGGCGTCTTGAGTCCGAAGCTATTGTTCTAGAGTCGGTTCCTTCACAGACATGCCGAGCGATTGGCATTGCATCTCATAGTAAGGTTCTCCAAGACTGTAGCAGCATGATGCTGATCACAGGGACCACCTTTGATATCATCGGGCGAGTCAGTCTTCACGCTGACAGGTGGCTTTCGTCCGCCATTTTTGGTGCGGTACCTGTCGCGATGTTCCAATCTCTGCACGCAGCGTACAGCAACACAATGAAAGCCTGCCCCTCGGGGTTGATACCCTCCAACGGTGTCCTCTGGCCCTCATTTAGGGAGTTGACAACTGGCGCTGCAATGCCAGTCTCTTCATCTATGTGCCGACCAACAGCTTCCAGCTTCACTGTCGCCCAATACGTATACCGCTCTCCGAAAATGCCAGGCTCTAGGACTGCCATTCTAAAGGCTGTAGCGGCCATCAACGCTGTTCCAGCGACCTCTGCAAACCAGGTTTCGTCATCAAGATAATTGCGCAGCAAGCCCGATGCATCGGTATCAGCCTGCATGGCGCCGTGAAGAATGCCTTCAGTCATGTCCAGTAATGCTTTCTGCTCGTCCTCGGTCTCCGATGCGTATTGGGACTTCCGCAAAGTAGCTAGGACCCTCGCCATTCCGGCTGCGGCCCAAGCATTGCTCGTACACCATGCGCCGTCATCGCTCTTCACATTGTCTACACCCGCAGCGTTGGCTATGTGGCGCCAGTACCCTTTTTGCGTACCCAGCACTTTGAAATATAGCTCGCACTGCCGGACACTCTCCTTCACCATGCCTATGTCTGCGGTGAAGATACCGTGGTAGGCGAGGGCAGGCGGCACCATGTAGATGAAATCAGCCCACAAGGAAGGGTAGGCGTCACGGTGCGATATCGCGTCATTAGGATATCTTGGTGTAGTAGAAAGCAGATCGTGCAGTTGGCGGCTTACGGCGGAGACATAGGGGTTGTCAGGCGCGGGGAAGACTGTTGACTTGGAAAGCAAGAGAGCAGGAATGCAGAGGGATGTTGGGTCGGATGATGAACCTGGTTACTGCTGTCAATGTCCGATGCCTCCTCATCATGCTCCCAGTCAGTACTGAAGCCGTAGAACTTACCATTTCCTTCACACAATCTCTTGCTGTCAATCTGTATGAATGGCGTCACATACTGCAGTGCTTCTACATCCTCAAACCTCAGTTCTGGTATTTTGCCTTCTGGAAATGGGTCATGGAAGACACTAAGTTGAGGAGTTCGGTATTCGAGTAGCGCTTCAAACACGGTCCCGTACTCCCAGCTATGCGATGCAGTTTCTCGCGCTTTATGTAGCACTTTGTTGACCAGAGTCAGCGGAATCATGTCGTCGCGTACGCTTGGAATAATCTCTCAATATGAGTGCTCCGAGTCGATGGGTGCGTGGGGCTTTGGAGCGTGTGAAGACAGGTCTGGGATCAGTGACGCTTGCGACGCCCGCGTCTGGTGTCATGCAGCGCGCCCTCGCTTCCTGCCGCGGACAGAAGCGTGGTGAGGGGTTGGTTGTTCCTTTTACCAAGCGCTTTTGCCGAAACTTGACAACTTGACCCAACGAGCTTGACTTGAGGAATGCTAGCTTCAGAGATGTGTGTAGCATCTCGGTGCTTTCCTTCCAAAGCGCGTACAGAAGAGGAACCGATGTAAAAAGAGATCCAAGGGCGTGGGCAGAACTGCAGGACCGACTCTCTTGACCACGGACGAATGGCATTGCAGTGTTATCAGACTGACGTGGTTCCATGTTGATACCCCAGCTCTTCTTGAGTATTGGTAGGAGATTGCAACACCAACCATGTTGCAGGGCAGAATGCTGACTAACGCTGCTAGATTGATGTCTAGTAGCACAGTGGACCGCGCCGTGGCTGCATAGCCCTAAGGTTGGTGTCCCCACCCAGAGACCCGTAGCGAATGTGCTCCAAGCGACGTACAAGCTCATGGGATTCTCTCGGGAAGAAAGTGTTACGTTTTGGAATGTGGGCAGTACGAAAGCTGACGATAAGAGTGTCAGATGCAGTGGGAGATTGCGATAACGAAGTAGGCCTAGCTGCAATGCAGCTTCAAGGTGAAAATCCTCTAAGCCACTTGGTTTCCATTCCTTGTGCCACTGCGCGCGTTTGCACGCGGCAGATACAGCCTTGGTTGATGCCATTCGGGCGCTTGTCCGGTGGAAATACAGAATGCCACCAGTGCCGCTGTCCAATCAAGCACAAACCGCGATCCCCGCGATCCCCAGGCTCTGCTGTAAACTGCCATCACGACCGGCGCATCCTTTCCCCGTACTCGACACAGCTTTCTATAAAACCGTCTGATATCCCCGTGTTGAGGATTGGTGCCGGCGAACCAAGCCTTCCTTTGTCTCGCAACACAACATGCCAAATCACCACATAGTTGACGAGAAGCCTCAGGCTGCGCCGTATGGCTACGAGGAGAGCCGTGTTGGATTCGAGGAGCCTTTTGTTCATGGCGCTGCTACTGTTGGCGGCGAGACTGGACGAGGAGGAGACACACATCGTGGTTTAAAGAGTCGACATATCCAGTTCCTGTCAGTTTCGCATTCTCTGGGCTCGCTAACGCGACTGCTGACACTCAGTGCGCTTGGTGGGGCTATCGGAACTGGTCTGTTTATCGGATCTGGATCTATTCTTGCCCTGGTCGGCCCTGCTCCGTTATTCATGGCCTACCTCAGCATGATGCTTGTCGTCTACAACGTGATGAACAACCTGGCCGAAATCGTTACTTACCTTCCCATGCGCGGAATCACCATACCTTACTTCATCAAGCGATTTGTAGACCCCAGCTTAGCCTTCGCTGCCGGGTGGAACTATTGGTATGCGTACGCCATTCTCGTTGCTGCTGAGGCGACGGCTGGAGCCATTCTTCTGGACTACTGGGAGACGCCCGTTCACAGTGCCGTCTGGATCACCATCTTCCTCGTGGTTGTTTTGTTCCTTAACATTGTCGCAGTCGAAGTTTTCGGAGAAGCAGAGTTCTGGTTTGCCTCCATCAAGTTCATCACTATCATCGGCCTCATCATTCTGGGGCTTGTCATCATGCTTGGTGGAAGCCCAAACGATCAAGGCCGACTCGGGTTCCGGTACTGGAACAACCCGGGAGCTTTCAAACCGTACATAGTGGAGGGCAACTCCGGGCGTTTCTTAGCCTACTGGACTGCTTTCGTCCGTGCTGGTTTCGCCTTCATCACCTCACCTGAACTAATCGCACTTTCCGCTGGTGAGACCATCGCTCCCCGCCGTAACATCCCCAAGGCTGCGGGCCGCTTCATTTACCGTCTGGCCATCTTCTACGGCCTGGGCAGCTTCATCATTGGAGTCATCGTTCCATCTGACGATGATCGTCTCCTCAGCGGTAGCTCCAACGCTTCCTCCTCTCCCTTCGTTATTGGTATCCAACGTGCCGGTATCCGGGGACTGAACCACGTCGTCAATGCAGCCGTCCTGACATCTGCCTGGTCTGCCGGAAACGCTTTCTTATTCTCCGGGTCCCGTGTCCTATACGGTATGGCCCTGAACGGAGAAGCGCCCAAGATCTTTGGCAGGACAAGCAAGAAAGGCGTGCCATACATGGCTGTCCTCGCTACCTGGGCCATCGGACTTCTTGCTTTCCTCAACGTGTCCAACACCGGCGCCCAGGTCTTCTTGTGGTTCTCAAACATCTCTACCATCTCCGGGTTCATTGCTTGGGTTGTTGTCATGATCACCTACATCCGCTTCCGCAAGGCTATGATTTTCAACAACTTGCTTGAGTCGCTCCCTTACCGTACACCATTCCAGCCATACCTCACATACTTTATCCTTGGCACAGTCTCGCTCCTGACGCTCACCAACGGTTTCCAAGTCTTCGTGCCAGCTAACTGGTCCGCATCTGACTTCTTGGCCGCTTACATCACCATCCCAATTTTCTTCGTTCTTTACGCCAGCCACAAGATCTACTTCAGGACCGCGTTTGCGATCAAGATTGAGAACATTGACGTTATGACTGGTGTGCGGGAAATGAATGAGCTGTGCAAGGACGACATCTCTGGTGCGCCTGTACCCAAGAATGTCATGCAGAAGATCTGGTACTGGATTGCGTAGAGTGACACCAGAGGAGCATGTAAAGCGTTTCTAGCGTGCATGTTTTTTTTGAGCCTTCTTCAGTAGATATCTGCAATCATTGAGGTTGCTACGAACATCCAATCAGGCTATCCTTTTCCATCCAAACGTGATGTGTCTATGGCTGGAATATCAGATCATGGCCGGGAAATAGAGGACCCAGCATACGAGAAGCCTAACGAAGTCGTTGCTAGTCTTCCTTTATGCTACTACTTCGATTGATGACACTAATGCACCAGAATACACGCTGGCGTGGAATGTTGTCTATGCCACAAAAGACTCGGGTCGCAGAACAAGATGACAAAAAAACACAGCAAGATGTCAGTTCGCAATCAGGAAGCTTGACATAATTCCTGGACGAAGCGAAGAAACCTTTGGGAGGCCTCTACATGTCATCAGAGTAACGGCAGTACTATACACTATGGGAGGCAATTTGAGCTTTTTTATTATTACTTGGACATGATTTAAATAGCCACAATGACAACGCAAGTAACTAGACTGATGAGCGAGGTGGTGTTCCATCATCACTTCGCGAGCGGACCGACAACAACAAGGCTGAGAGCTTCAGCGTAGAGGCGGTGTAGACTGCCAAAATGACCAATCCTATCGGAACAACGATGAAGACTCAAGGCGCATGGGTACTCAGCTGAGGAGGGTTGTCGAAAGGCATCATTCGGCTCCTGGTGGTGTAGTGGTGTAGTGGTGTAGTGGTTGTCTTCGCTGTCTATCAAAGTCGAAGGATCTGTCTGAGCTGCAGGCATGGCGCATATTGTCAAGGCCGGCGAAGCGTTTGTCAAAACATCATCTCAAATAGCTGGCGACAGGGCTTACAGTGCAGTTTTCATCAAGATTGTCTTGGGAGAAGGCATCGTCAAGAGCGCACTGCTTCGATGGACGTAGTCGATCTTGGCCCATCTAACGCCATGGTCGTACAGCATGTGCTGCTGCGAGGCAAAGCCATTTGATAGCGCGAAAGCGTGTCAGTGGTACGCAGGGACTTCGAATGAACAGGGGCCGTCCTGTCGCTGTCGGAAGACCGCTGCGCAGCAAAGAAAAGAAGAAACTGTGATTGCTACCTGAATAGGATCTGCGCACTCGCGGTGAGCCGAGTCCAATGCAGTATCGGCCCGGGCATGCAGTGAGCAAGCACACGGCTCGAGAACATACATGTTAGGACGAGTTGTTACGACGGGGTTGACGAAGTTTGGCGGCCTTCGGTTCCAAAGTTCGCTTGTTAGTTAGCAGGAGCACTAAGCCTAAGAGTTCCAGCGCTGCTTCCGTACATCCGTAAACTTCGATTGTCTGACCATCTCTTGAGAGTGCAATGAATTGGCGCGGATTAATGGGCATGGGTCGAGCCAGCGATCGTAGCGTGTGACGATCCGCTTCCAGAAAATGTTCTCACAGCATGCATGCCCGCACACCATCCCACAATCCCGGTCTGCTCTTTTGACGCACCGGCATACCCTCCCAAAGCCACGAAAATCCGCGCTTGCTGTGGTGTTTGACTGCTCGTGGGTGTCGAACGTGGCTGTCTCTCCCTATGTGCGACCTTGTCTTTCCCCGGGTTTGCAATCAAGCCTATCACGGTGTTCGGAGTCTCATTTCCGGTGAGCACTTGTATGCGTCTGACTGATGTGGTCCCAGAGAGGGCCTCAAGCGGTGTAATGGACGGCGAGGAACAGTAGCTTTGATTCGACCCGTCAAGACATACTCATGCATACCCAAGGTTGCGCTTCGGCGGCGATGTGGTGTTGCATGTTTATCTGACAACTCAGCATGAGGCTCTTGAGGAAGAAGTGGTGGCAAAAGATCCGAGGGAATCGTTGCGGTGCCATCTGTCACCCGGCACATGACACGACTGTCAGCGCATCCTACTTATAGCACTCGAGGTTGCTGAGCAGCAGCAATCATTCTTCAAATCTGTTCCAGTCTTCACATACCTTTCCCAATAACCCAGTCGATCGCAATGGCAACCAAAGTCAGCTCTGATCGGAATGATGGTGCACCTTCGGTCAAGGAGCGCATCGAAGCTCTATACCGCCACAGTACACTCTTCGAGATGATCGCTGAATTTCCAAACTGGAATCCACGAGACTTTCATTAGGGAATGGGCGCTATGCTTAGCACACGCGGAAGGCGAAATTCACCAATGTAGAAGAGTAGTCGAATACTTCCTGCAAAAAAACGCACAAGGTGGGGAACCCGCACCATCTGAGGTTGAGTATAGGAAGGTAATGAACAACTTGGTTAACTCAATGCTGCTCCATGGTATGTCGATCAATGTCACAATCTCTCGCCAGCGGCTAATGGTGTTGACAGAACGTGTCGTCGAAGCTTTTCAGAAGATGAACTCGTCTTCGCCGCCCTCGATGCTATCCATGGACAAATACCGCATCAACAGTCTTGTCGATAAATCTGGTATGCGCGCTGCAAACGGGGAGTTGGCTTCAATGTATGGCCAGCAGGGTGCACCTATACCGCCTAATCTGGCCGCTGTGGATGACGAAGGTCTTTCGCCGATGGCTCTCTTTATCCGCGGATGGATCCTGAATCCTCTGGTCGATTTTATTGCTGTGCCTTCCCAGGACCTTTTGATGAGGCTGCCGATGTACAGGCGCATATATCAGGAGAAGGGAAAGAGCAGCCGCGGCCGGATCATCAACAGCAAGACAATATCGGCCGTTGCGAATGCGTTCGTAGACGTGTTGGCGATACTGATTCTCATTGCCCCGATCGCTACCTTCAATGTTGTGAAGGAGCAGTCACTAAGAATCGTCATTATGCCGCTGTTCTGTCTGCTCCTGACTGCGTCAGCACGGCTGATGGGATCAGGCGCAATGTCTTCGTACACAATTGTGATCGGGTAAGGACGCACCATCATCGTTCACCCTTAGTACCGCACACTGACAGACTGAAAGGTACTTCCAGGCAATGGTCTTCTTCGTGGGTACTTCGAACGACGGATAATGAGTTGTGGTATTCTGGTTGTTCGTCGACGACGCCAAATGTCCGTTTTTCTTCACCGCTAATTGAAACTAAGACCGAAACAGTAACCTGTCCGTGCGCGTTTTGCGCATGTTCGACTTTTGCGCACCCCACCAACTCAACCACCAATACTAAACGCGTCACAACTCCACCAATATGGACCCGATCGAGAAAGCGATTGAAGAAATCGAATCGCGAGAACCAGGAGCACCATTCTCGTACCTAGCAATTGCTAAAAAGTATGGTGTAGTCCGCTCTACCCTCACGCGAAGACACCAAGGCCAAAGCCGGCCGCACGCGATCGCTCACCAAAAACTCTACCTACAACGCGAGATAGAGCTCGTACAGTACATTAAAACGCTCACCAAGAGGCATACTCTAGCGTCCCGTCGAATAATTCGAAATTTTGCTTTAACTTTAGCTAGTAGAGAAGTTTTAGAAAGCTAGGTTACTCGCTTTATAAGCCGGAACTCTAATAAGCTTACCTCACGCTAGCAGAAAGCTATGGATTAGGATCGCCACAAGGCTAATTCTAAAGCTAAGTATAGCTTATATTTCGAGCTTTTGCATTAAAAAATAGCGGAGTACAAGGTACAACCGTCTTATATCTTTAATATAGATAAGAAGGGCTTCTTACTTAGAGTACTTAGCCGCTTAAAGAGAGTCTTCGACAAGAAGCTATACAAGCAAGGAGTAGTAACTACAGCTGTACAAGATAGCTTACAAGAGTAGATAATAGTTCTAGCTTGCATTTTATTAGATAGAACAGCTTTAAGCCTAGCAATTATCTTTTAATCAAATTCTAGTAACCTATAATTAAGCTAGGTAGACTTAATTAACCTAGAAAAACACTCCGTCTTTGTTAGCTTATCTCCTACTAGCTAGAGCAACAACAATATTAGGTTAGCTTAGCTTAAGGAGGTGTTTAAGAGAGAAACCAGACAATATGCTCTTACTAGGTACTAATTACTACTCCTAGATAGCTATTCATCCTATGTTACTATAGATTTTATTAAATATTGTAACAACTACAAGATCCTATTAGCTGTATTTCCGCCTTATACTACCTATACGCTTTAGCCGCTTAATGTTAGGATGTTTAGCCCGCTCAGATTAGCTTACTCTACCTAGCTCAAAAAATATCTTTTTAAGAACCAAAACACTAGCCCTATAAGAAAAGGAGACTTCTTCTCCTTTTTTTAGGAGGCCTAGCGTACTACATTTAAGCAGGAGACGATTAAAAAGTCGTTTAAAACTACTAGTATTTACCTACCAAACGCTAAGGTTATACTACGAAGATTTCGGCGTACTAACAATAGTTTAGACAATAGCTCTAGCTCTTACCTTAGCGGTAACAATTAGCTTAAAATCAAGACTCTTATTAACTAGGCTACTAATAAATCAAGCAGCAAGATAGTAAGAAAGATCTAGCGGAGTCTCTACTATATCTTAGCTCAAAATAGTATACTTAGAGCTAAAGTTCGGGGCTTACGGAGCTCGCTTTTAGTAAAAAAGAGACACTAGAAGAAGAAATATAAGCTTAGGCTTAGTAATCCTAACAAGTACTATAGTAGAGCGATTTTTTAGTCGCCTAAGAAAGTACGACAGGCTAAGCTCGACAAGATAGAACAACAACACTAAGCCAAGCAGCTACAACTCTAAAAAATCAAGAGCAAACAGCAAAGGGAGTAAGCTTAGCTATATAAGCTTTAGTAGAAAGATAAGAAGCAGGTAGAGCGTAAGAGACTTAAGATAGAGCGGGAGGCGGAGCGGGCTAAAAAGCTAGTAGAGAAGGAGTAACAGAAAGCTATTAACACCGCAAAAAAAGCTATACAATTATCCCAAAAGGGTAAGCGCAAGGCCTCACAAGGCTCTACTTAGAAGCAGAAGCGTTAGAAACGTAGTATTGTTAATATATCGCATGTACAAGCTAAAGTAGCTGCACCTGTCGTCTCATCTCGAACGACAAAAGCCAGCCGCTCCACTAAGATACTAGCTAAATATAAGTAGCACAAATTGATCGCAATACTATATAGAGCCCAACTCTAAGAAATCTCGTGATAATAGCTTTTGTTGGTGGCTGTACAGCCTCATCTTTTTGAGATTTTTGGTGTTGCTGGGTGCGCAAAAGTCGAACATGCGCAAAACGCGCACGGACAGGTTACACCATGTACCTAAACCACCACTGCGAGTCATGTCCCTTGTAACAGATTCAAAACACCAGTAGCTACCGTGAGAGCATCGAGATGTCGCGCCAGATTATTCATAACGTCCTTACGTGTTTCACCATAGATCATATTACGGCGGATCAGCCCGAATGCTAACGCAACTGTAGCAGCCTCAATGCTAATTCAGTGCGACTTCTCTAATGACAACTCTCATGAGATCGGTTTTCCGTACCGCACGGAGGCGACTCGTCATCGTGGCTCTCATAACGAACGGCTTCGATGCAGTGAAGCGTCGCTCACAGCCTTGCCATATCGACAATGCTTGCTAACAACTATAGATGTCGGGTAGGCACTGTTCTGGGTGGATGCAAGTATGAGCTTGCCTGATCAGCCATCAGATCAAAGCGCAAGGCTGGCTTCTCTCGGTTCCCTTGATCATCGATCCGTACTTGTCACCCCTCAGCCACACTGTCGCTTAGGAGCCGGTCCCACTGTCCGATTTCACATATCATACAGCATCTAGGACGCTAGCTTTCTCAAGAGAACACCCTAACGGTTTTCTTTAACTTATATTTCCCCTCCCACAAGCTCATACATTACAGAAGAACAGTAGACTCGTCCTTCTTACGCTCCTCAAGCACTATGCCAGGTAACAAGCGTACCAGACCTGTAATCTTGAACCGCGATTTGGAAAATGACAGTATGGATATCATTCATCGAGACAAGGCCGGGAGCGAGCTGACTGCATCATAGAGATACGGATTGCTTCTCCGTTCCCACCCAAAAGCGAGAGCCCCAGAGCCCCAGAGCCCCAGAACCTGGGAGCGAACACGACAAAGAAGAACAAACCCACCGGCAGTAACACGAAGCCCAAACAATAAGCTACTTTCTCAAGTAACAGAGCGCGTCGAGTGACCCGAATACCTCGTCAATCTTCTCAGTCAGCGGCATCGCCATCGGTACAGCTACTCGACGCGCCGCCTCCTTGATCTTCGTCAAAAGTCATGGTCACATACAAGCGCACGCAAACTACCCTACTTGGAAGTCATGGCCATCAGCAAGGAGGGCAAGACATACTGAGGCGTGCTGCAGGTCTTATCTTATGTATTCAAAGTATGGTGGGAATTTTGCTCCTCAATCATGTAGCTATCTGCTTACATCAATCTACATCATGCGGAACATGTTCTGCCTTTTGCCGCTTGTGTGACCAAAATCTCCTTGACGTATCTACAACATGTTCAGGACTGTATGCGCAAAGCAAGTCTCGATCAGTCCCGTGAGAAGTACTGAGCTGCGATCAACGCTTCGCCACCCCATTCGCAAGTCCTACTGCGACCTGGCAGTGGTCTCATGCACAGATCCCTAGCAGGATTATGTAGCGGTTCTCTCGCTCATATGCCTATAGCGTCTGGTCTGCCAACTCCCTAGCGTCGTAACACCCAGTCTCAACGGTGCGCAGCCTATCCCCCGAAACACTTGGGAAACATGCCCAGAAGCTTTTTGGGACTACTGAGTAGATCGTGTTCGCATGGTAAGACAACATCTCCGTCAGGGATGCCACTATGTTGATTGCCAGCATGCCCCTATTGCTCATCTACCCAAACTTCGAGCTAGAGATAGCGCCGCATCCACGCTATGTCATGGTTCGCTTATTGTGTGTATATGAGGTCTCCACAGCTCGACTCGGGCCGACCGGAAAAGGCATGTGGGTGTCTTCGCGTTGTAGCAGGTCGCTTAACATTAGGTAGAGTACGCGTCGCTAGTTTTCAGGGATCTAGACGCATGGTTGCGGGATGTGTCAGTTCTTGTAGAGGAGAGAAGAAGAATACGGGAATGGGGGTGGTATAGAAAAAGCAGTCACCCGGCTCGACAGTGGGCAGCTGGAAGAATGCCAGTGTCTCGATCTGGAGGCACTTGCCTGCATAATGCAGAAATCATCTTCCCCAATGCTTGGAAGCTGTGTCGACTAGCGTAAGAGTATCTTGGGTCACTGTAGGCGCTGTAGTGTTGGTGTTGGTGCACGAAAGCGAGCACAAGGAGTGGTCAGAATCAGGACAGCAAGGGGGCAAGAGAAGATAGCAAAGAAGATCAAGTTTCTAGATGAGTCTGGGTGTTTGGGGCGCATGGTTAGGGGACGGGTGAGCACTGACCTCATGCTTGCCCAAGGCACCAAGCGATGAAGGACGATGGACCGGCGAGAAACATCGACGCGCGACGGTGAGCCTATCATTATTCAACCCCTGTAGATTCGATCAGTCGGACTTTCCAAGTGCTGTTGACTTCGACGAATGATTGTTACTTGGCGGGACAATGACGGTGCCCAGGTAGGCGGTCTCAGTGCAAGTGGGGTGCGCAGGTTTGCAACATGCCGCATGATGCAATCCCGTTGATCGATATAAAGACGCGTGTGATACTATACATACCGACAAGGCTTACCGTCGATTGTTCAATGTTTTGCTGATGATCATCTAGTTGTGAACAACTCACAGTCACCGAAGAGCAGTTGCAACTCATCCGCCACCTGCAGCTACTCGAAATCGAGGACCATGTCAATCCCCGCAATAAGCTAACTTTTCCAACGTTACAGTAGATGAGAGTTTGATTGTAGCACAAGTGTCTCTGTGATAGATGACACGTCTCCAGGAAGGACTATCGGAAGTACCCAAGGCTACGAATTGCATGCTGGCTGTGAACCAACACAGGAAACTATCGAAGGAAAATCGTAAAAGGCGGCAACTAAATGCATTCAATCCAATCGTTACACCCTTCCCTGCTATCTACAGTTGCAAGCAACATTCATGCTACCCCAAATATGGCACGACACCATCGATTCGCCCATATGCTCGCTTCCATCTCGACGTCGCAACAGATGCAGTAGAATCCAACTCGTATGCGGTTGGAATAAACATTTTCCGCCGGCTGCAGTAGGCGGGCGGTCAGCGAGTGGGTGCTGAAAAGCGAGATGCGGGCAAAGTGGACGGGTGGGCGGCATGCTGCTGCAATTGGTACGTTTGTAGTCAGTAGTGGCAATTACCGAGCATAGGATATGCGGGAGGCGCGCGGTCGCTCCAATGGCCTAGAAAGACACAACTCTTTACAGATGCTCTTCCTGGATAGAAGCCATATTGGTAACCAGAGGGTATCAGTTTAGTTTCCCTCATAATCTCACCCTATATGCCTCCAGGTTGTTAGGGTTGGCAACCTTCCCGCCCTACCTAGGTAGTGTCAAGCGACGTGGGACCAAAAATCTGCCGCGACGGCTTCCAAAGAGCACGTTGACTACTTTGTTGTAATGCACGTGTCCTTGGAGTCTATGATGAACGGGCTCGCATATTCATCTCCACTCCTTCGCAAGCAACAGTTGATCTTTGTATGATCCCACCGACGACAGTGACGGTACAGGAAGGTAGGCTGGCAAGTCTGAGACGAGTGCTAGTCGACATGGGTGTAATTGGTGGAAAGCTCGCTCGTTTGTATATCGAGTGCAAGCAGTTCCCTCCCAGCAGGAAGAGGCGTGGTTAGACGGGCTGAAGCGAGCCAGGTATTCGGGCTTTTCGACGAGAGGATTGGCGAAGGAGAGGATTGGTTCATCTGTGGATGTATAAGTTTCTTTTTACGAGTGAGAAATTGATGGATGGTATTATTAGGCCGCGAAATACTGACCATATGACCTGAACGCAGACTCACGTGATGGTTTTCGTGCATGGGCCTTTAGAGTAAGAAGGCTCTAGTAATCTTCATCGAACATACACGAGTTGAAGCTTGCGATTCTAGAGTATGGAGAAGGGAGACTGTAACGCGTCGCGAATGAGTCATTGGAAGTTGAGCCAAGGTCTCGTTCGCGTTGACTCGGGAGGCCACCCCCTACGGGGCAGCTCCAGCCACATCACGCCGGCAGGCGGCACGTTGGTTCTGCCTTGGTGCCTGGAGGCAACCAAACAGCGAACCAGGCGCACGTTGGCGCTGACATACCTCTAGCCAATGCGGTAGTACTCTTCCAAAGGGTAGGTACGATCGAGCGATGGCAACGCCGCTTATCATATGGACCAAGAAGCCGTGAGCTATTCTGGAAAGATCTGCGCACTGCATGCCGAAGTATTGGCCAGAAACAGTTTTGAAGCAGCTGCTAGCCGTTTCGTCTCGTGAATATGTTTGGCAGATGGCTGGTGCACCTACTCACGGTACTCTCTGGGGAGCGTCCCAACGCCACCAGGCCAATGCTCACAATCTTCCGTCTGTGGGGGCCAGAACATCTTATCACACGTTCACATTTGCTTAAATTGCAGGACGATTTGCTGCATTGGCTAGCTTCAAGCATGGAATAACCGAGATAATCAGGAACAAGAGAATTGATTCTCGACGAAAAGCTCAGCTGTCTGGTCGAAGGCTCGAGCTGCCATCACCGCCTACGACTTCGTATGTGAAAGAGCACGCGGTATGCAAGAGGAAATGAAACTCAAAACGATCCTCTCTGTTCTGAGTATTGCTCAAAGCTGGAACAAACGACAGGCGATGCATCGGAGACCAGAGTCTGCTTCCAATCCTTCTCTTTTATAATATCGGGTCGCTGAGGTTCCGCGTTGTCGATGTTAGCAATGATAGCAGAGCGCAAGGAAAGTCGCGATGTTTAGGAGATGACGAAAAGGAGACACGATACATGAGGCTTGGTAGCAGTACCAGAAGGTATTGAGAGTAGAATCCAACAAACTATGGCGCAGGAGAAGAGCAGAAGAACTCGCTTCGGTCAGGGAGCAACTGGCGTTGTCGGAATGTGGAGACAAGATGTGGGGCTAGATCTCCCCCAGCCCCGTTGCTGTGCGCCCTGTAAAGATGAACGGCGCTATCTAGAGCTCTCGGAAGTTGCAGGTAGTTTGCGCAATCCAGCCCTCAGACAAGCGCATAAGGTCAGGTGGTATAGTATGTCAAGAGTGGATCGTGGCAGATGAAGTTGAGTATCGAGGAGCCTTGGTATCATCTGTCATTGCATCGCATCAGCGCTACGTCGAAAGAAGCTCGGCGACTAAACTTCGGTCGCCACACATATGCGAACATGCAAACCAGAAGCTAACTATACCTCGGATAATTCGCGCTTGTAGGACTTTCGTATCCATTACGATGATGTCCACAATGCATCGTTGATTGACATTTGTGGCTGCTTGCTATAGCTGCACAACTCCTCGATCATACCATCAATGCATTGGTATACATTCGTTAGCAGAGTCAAGCTCTGAGGGTATCTTGCTGCATTCTTGTCTCCTGACTTTCCTCCTTCAGCTTGAATCCAGGCTAGCAAATGCTGATTTGGGGGTTACGTGTACCAGACTGCAATGCCATCCTGGATCATGTATGATGCCTTGGTGACGACTCGACGGCCGATCAATAGTCTCCTCGTCCCCTGCCGCCTCTGCCCCTTCCCCTTCCGCGTTTCTTGCGATCCCAGTTGCCCCTAAAACCGCGACCGCCTTGATGACCATTTCTATCGTCACGCTCGCGGTCCTCTTCCTCTCTTCTCATCATCTCGCGTTCGCGTTCTATCCGCTCGGCTTCGAGCTCCTCGGGGCTCTTCTCCACGCGCACCTCCGGCTTCTTGAGATCGGTGGGGAACCGGGGATGTGCACCGTACTTGCAGCCCTTTCCCCCGGGACAGAAACCGCAGAGGTAGAAGGGACATAGTTTCTCCTTCTTATTGTGTTTGAGTGCGCAGTACGGACCTAGCGGACAGAAGCCCCTGTCATAATGCGGACATGAGGGACGCTTGGCTTCGGGGTCGATGTGTAGGTAGAGGCAGTCGTCTCCGTTAGAGCATGTTTGCGTTCGGGCGTAGTACGAGCACTCGGGCATTCGTCGTAGGTTGTACTCGTGGAGGAACTCGCATGTTTCGCCCTTTTTGCACAGGCCGCGCAACCAATGTTTACATACGAGACTGGGATGTGTTAGCTTACGACCGTCATGTATGCTTTACCACCAGATTCACGTACTTGTTGTAGGATGACGAGATGTTGTGTTTGTTCGGGCACCTATTGCCATCAGGGCAGTGGCCCTGGAGATACGCCTTGCATACCGGGCGGTCGGGACTGAGGCCAAAGCGATATTCGCGCCGAAGGAACTCGCTGAACTTGAACGTGTACTGTGGTTGCTGGCTTTCTACGGGGTTCACAACCTCGGTCATCGCGGTGTACTGTAGACTGACGCGCTCCAGCTGTCTTGCAGAAGTGAGCGCTACACGACGGGTAAAGGAAATAGAGCTGTGGTTGTGCGTTGTTGATGTGACGTCGCAAATGCTACAAGATGCGCAGCATCACTGCCAAGATCAAAGGACGCGAGCTCACGTGGACGCTAAGAGAAGGTGTGCGCGGACTGTTTAGAGCGACGGCCATGACCGTATGTATTCATTCCCGTATCCACAGCTGCAGCTTACCAAAAACGTCTTACATGGCGGCTACATCCCGCTCTGCCTTGACATACCCTGATCTACCCACTGCATCTGCGTTTTTAACGTGCCGCCGAACCGACATCTACAGCTGATGCAGCCCTGGGACCCCACGCATACGACGCTCCTCGGTGCTCACTTGATGCATTCTCCACGGCCCGTCGATATGCTTTGCATCATGTGTGCGTCTTCACCAACATTTTCGTAGTCAGCCATGATCGTTTCCAGACTTTTGTCCCATGCGGGGTCGCCCTTGCGCTCGGTGGCTCTTCATGCAACACGGCGTCTGATGCTCCTTGGCCATTGTCCTTCTAGCCGCTTTCGCGGTGCCTTCTCCCCACAGTGTCCGGAAGACCGTTCCTGGCCGTGTACTCAGCAGTCGGTGTTCTATACATCATGATGTACCCTACTGGGAAGCCACCTCGACTGGGCACTAATATTGCTTCGACAATCAACTTTGCGGTACCATAACTTTGCGCTGCTGTCTTCATGGCGTAGAGTCGAACCACTTCGGGTGGATTCGATCAGTCTGTTCTTGAAGCACTAGGGTCCACATTTACGACGTCGGAATATTGAGAAAATCGTGGCCTCGTTCGCAATGCAGACCTGCTTCCCGCGACCAACGAACGATGCTTGGTGGCACATTCCTAGTGTTAATTTCTAGCTCACCAGTTGCCAGGCTGGGCTCCACCGTCTAATCTGTAGTAGAGCCGCTACAACAAGTCCTGCATAGGAGCCTTCGCTTGTTCAAGGATGATTGTGCTGTCTGTTAACTTTCAAGGCGATCATCCAAGACATTGCATCACCAATGGCTTCTGGCGCCACTATAGATCGCGTTGCCTTGCACTTGTATTTATATACAAACAAGGGGCTTTCCAGAATTATCTTCAACAACCTGAAGTCATTCATTCGTCTTCCTTTCTCAGCCAGCTTCCAAGTCACACAGATAATCGACCCACACAGCTCCTGCCATTGTATTACATACACACTTGTCCTAATCCTCATTACCAGGGCCATATATCGAACCCTAACACGAGAAAGAGCTTCCGATATCCGTCCAGCTTCCATTCTTTGCGATCTGCCTACTGGGCCTTTACCTGCAGGGCGTCCTGACGTGCAGGAAGCTAGCCACAGCTAAGCCATAGCTGACGACGACCGAAAATGAGCCGACACTACTTCAACCCGCCTGGTCACGACACCACCTTTTCCACACCGCTGCAAGCTATGTATTGGAACGGAGTCTACTATCCCAACTGGCGTATCTATCGCGATCAGCCACCTGTATCACTAAACTACGATGTCATTTCGCATGTCTTCTACGCATTTGCCTGGTACGCTAAGCACTGGAGAAAGTTGTTGAATACATGGGCTAACATGGTGATAGGGTGAAAGATGATGGGACTGTATATGTAGGTCTATCGGATGCATAGAAGCTTCTCTGACTGACTCCCTCTATAGCTAAGCGATGAGTGGGCGGATGCTCAAATTGATGTCCCAGGCACTGACGACATTCCTGCAACGAAAGGATGTCTCAACTCTTTTGCCCTCTTGAAGCGAAAGTACACCCGACTACGGGTCGTACTGTCTGTTGGTGGCGGGGGGAAAGGCAGTGAGCCTTTCGCTGGTGTTGCTAAAGACCCTGCCTGCCGTGAACGTTTTGCTCAGTCGTCATTGGCATTGGTACAGCAATTCAATATCGATGGAATTGACAGTCAGTTACCCATGCCGATGGTGATGCATACGCTAACCAGGCCACAGTCGACTGGGAGCACCCATCAGATGCCAGCCAAGGTCGTGATTACATCGCCCTGCTGGCTACACTCCGTCAGTACTTGCCAGCCCCTCAATACACGCTCTCCTCGGCACTTCCAGCGGGCGAATGGGCCCTTCAGCATATCAATCTGGCACACGCCTCGCATTATCTGGATATGATCAACCTCATGGCGTACGACTACAGCGGACCTTGGGTAAAGAAATGCGGTCATCAAGCTCAACTATTCACGCCACACATTCCACACAGCCCCGAAGCTGCAATATCTTGTCACTCAGCCGTCTCGTACATGATGCAGCAAGGTGTCCCGAGACACAAGATCGTCATGGGGGTACCAGCATACGGCCGAAGTTTCACCGGGACTCGTGGTATAGGTCACTCGTTCTCCGGGCAAGCAGGAGAGGAGGGCACCTTCGAGTACCGAGACTTGCCACGTCCGGGTGCGGAAGAGCACGTAGACGAGCAGCTCGGCGCAGCCTACTGCATTGGGGGTGATGGAGGTCTAGTCACGTACGACACCCCGCAAACTGTCAGAATGAAGGCCAACTACGTGCGACAAAACGGACTAGGTGGACTCTTCTATTGGACCGGTACAGGCGATGCAAGCTCGCTCACTCAGAAAGATCGCAGTCTGGTGTACAACGGCTTCCTAGGTCTATTCCCACAGTAGAGACTACGTGGCTGTATCCTAAAATTAGGTAGCGTTCAAACGTACGAATAAATCTTACTGTGCCTGAACGCTGCTGTTCGTGCTCCGTACATGTTGGATGGTAGTGTCCTATGCGTAAGGGCTGCTCTAGCGCGATGAGCTTGGACCCTCGTACCCTCACAAGGCGGCCTGGGGGACGCGTGAGATGTTGGCTCGTGAAGCATGAAGAAGATCGCGGAATTGTCGATAATACTATGTCGCACGTGTGTTTCCCAAATGATGTAGAATTCATTCATTCTCGCCTCGTGTGCCTTGTTCGCCGCTGCAACGATTGCAACCGTGTACCGCGGGCGCATGCGGTTGCTGCGGACTCCCGCCGCACCACATGCCTGCACCTTCCACCTTGTTGGAATCTAGTACGCCGCCCTGTTAACAATCGCAGGCATGGATTCGACGCTGACGCTCAATGCAGCTGATTACGATCCCATCGATCATCTGAACGCCCTCTTCTCCCATCCCGCCGCGCTCTCATCCGTTTCTGCCACCTCCGACGCCCTCCGCAACTACCAAGATGATCTTGACGAAGACATCGCAGGCGTTGTCGCCTTGCAGTCTAGCTCAGATGCGGACAGCGTTCAGCGTATACAGGCCGCAAAGGCAGAGCTGGCTGACCTCTTCAAAAAGATCGAGAGCGTCCGAGAGCGCGCCATGCAGACAGAACAGACCATCACCGAGATGACTGCAGACATAAAACGCTTGGATAGCACGAAGAAGAACCTGACGCTCTCCATGACAGCGTTGAAGCGTCTCCAGATGTTGACGACGGCATACGAACAATTACGGGGCCTCAGCAAGTCGCGACAGTACAGAGAATGCGCACAACTACTGCAGGCCGTGATACAGCTTGTGGCACACTTCAAGACCTATCGCTCTATAGACCAGATTGCGACCTTGAGTCGCAACGTGGCGGATGTGCAGGGTGAATTGCTCGAGCAGGTCTGCGAGGACTTCGAGGTGACATTCGCCAAGGGGGAGACAGCGTCACGAAAGGCCATGCTCGCGGAAGCCTGCCTGGTTATCGATGCGCTCGGAGAACATGCTCGTACACGGCTCATCAACTGGTACTGCAATACGCAGCTGCGCGAGTACCGCCAGGTCTTCCGGGGCAACGATGAAGTGAGCCACCCATGTTCGTCCATGGTGATAGCACGCTAATGATAGCAGGCTGGATCACTAGACAATATCGGACGTAGATACAGCTGGTTCAACCGAATGATGAAGACATACGACGTCGAACATTCCTCCATCTTCCCAGCCTATTGGCGGGTGAATGAGATGCTGGCCAACTCGTTCTGCGAAGGGACCCGTGAAGACTTCAAGTCTATATTGCAAAAGTCTGTACGGAGAGGCGACGGACAGAGTCTGGACGTCGAACTCCTCCTCTCATGCTTGCAGGAGACACTCGACTTTGAGCACAGCTTGGAAAGGCGGTTTGCCAATGAGGTTTGTGAAGATCGACATCATGTCGTACTAGATGCTTACCCAGTGCAGTCTCGCTCTTCGATAGATACAGTAGCTTCCAAGGATGACCGCTCGCTTGGCTTCAGTCAGGCGATTTCCGAGGCTTTCGAGCCCTACATGAGTCTATGGGTCGAGTCTCAAGACAAGTACGTTGCACACGTATATCTGGTCGTCTCAAAGCTGACTTTGTAGGCAACTTGCGAATCTTATACCAAAGTATCGACAACAGCCCCTTCGAAATCCAGAAGAAGAGTTTTCTCCTCAAGCTGTGATATCCTCCTCGACAGAGCTGTTCCAATTCTATCGTTTGACCTTGGCGCAGTGCGCTAAACTCTCGACTGGCACGAGGCTGCAGGAACTGTCTATGACTTTTGCTAAGTATCTGGACCAGTACGGTCAACTGGTGCTCTACTACTTTCTTAGCGAAAGGGCAGGAGCACAAGGACCCTCCGTCGAAGATGCTGTCCTCATTCTCAACACTGCAGACTATTGCTATATGACCTGCAACCAACTGGAAGAGAAGATTAGAGGCCGCATAGATGAGGAGTTCAAAGAGAAGGTTGATTTGCAGAGCCAGGCCGACGCCTTTATGGGTATCGCTAGCGCCACAGTCCGAATGCTCGTTCGGAAGGTCGAGATCGCGTGCGAGCCTAGTTGGAGGGAGATGCGGAACACGCCTTGGGCGAAGCTCGAGAGTGTTGGCGATCAAAGTAGTTATGTGGCAGAGCTTTTGCGCAACGTCAAGGAGAGATCCGGGGAAATCCTGAAATATCTTCATAAGCAGCAGTATGCGCGAGCTTTCAGCGACAATCTCGTCGATCTGATGGCTTCTACCTACATTGCGAACATAACGCAGTGCAAGCCAATCTCCGAAGTTGGTGCGGAGCAGATGCTGCTGGATTCTTATGTGCTGAAGAAAGGTTTCACGGAGCTTCCCACGCTCAATGAGGAGCCTGGTACAGCGCCACCGGCAAGGTATGTTGCTCAACTATCTTCTGATCTGCCCCGATGCATTAATGACCATGCTACCAGCTTCATCAAACGCGTAAACCAGTCAATGTCCAAGATCGACCCTCTCCTCAAGACGCTGCAAGTCCGCCCATCGCCGCCAGAAGCCCTCGTGCAAGCCTACCTTATCCACATTGCCGACAAATCCGACACCAATTTCCGTAAGATTCTCGATCTCAAAGGCATCCGCAAGGCTGAGCAGACCCAACTTCTCGACCTCTTTTCTGCCTTTCGTGCATCGCCCAACCACGAAAATCTTGTGCAGAACTCGCCGTTCCTTACGCCACTGCAGATTCAGACGGCAGGTAGCGTTGGGAGTGCGGCAGGCAGCGTAATGGGCACGATGGGCACACCAAGTCTTGGTGGAGGTAGGTTTGACGCAGCGGGCCTGGGGAATATGCTCGTCAATGCAGCGAGGGATGGTGTTGATCGGTTCGGTAGTCCTGCACCGGGCCAGCAGCAACAGGCTGGAGGCGCTGATGGAGGCGCAAACCTAGAAAGTAACTTGAAGAATATTGGCAAGTTCTTCAGGAGGGACGTTGGGGGTTTCAGAGGATTCGGCCGGAGTGAGGATGGACGATAGAAGAACTTGAGAGCAGTTTTTGCTGTTGCAGCTGGGGGAAACGCTAGAGGCAGTAATATATCTACATTGAATGCTCACAGATTCTAGCATAGTTGGGGTATCATAATCCACGTTCCACATCCTATCCATAATTTGGCATCCTCAAGACGAAACGAACAACCCATCATCACTTTCTTCTTCCTCCCTCTCCGGATCCCTCATGTAAAAACCATCACTTTCGATCAACCCGTCCCCATCGCTTATCACCATGGCCTCTCTTCGTCTCCTCCTCACTTCACCTTGAGAGCTACCGCCCGTTCTAGGCTGGACAACATCCCACCTGAGCCCACTGTTTGGTAGCACAGATTCATCCCTCCAGACACCCATATCGCCTAGCAAATTGAACGCCAATTGCGCGCGATGCATTACTTCTCCATCTGCACAGTACAGGTCCTTGATCAACAAATCCTTGGCGGACTTGGAAGCATAGAACCGCATACACAAAATCTTTGTAGCAGAGGCGCGGATATCATTGTTGTGGCTTGTCGCCAGTGTCAAGAGAGAGCTTGTCTTGATTGCGTCTTCTTGGTGGGTAGGCGGGCCGGAGGGGATGGTGCGTCGTTGTTGGGGCATGTTTTGTGGATTTCGGATCTCGGTGAGGGTACGGATGTTGTTGAGGCCACGGGAGACTTGCTGGACGGCTATGAATGTGAAGACGCCTGAGAGATGGGATGGATTAGTGGGGTTGGTGGGTGGAGGGTGGAGGGTGGAGGGTGGAGGGAGGAGGGGGGTTGTACCGAGGCCGAGCCAGAGCCAGTGATCAGGGATATTGGGTGCCATAGCGAGAGATGCCTGGTCATGGTGTGAGGTAGAGGGCGGCGAGGTTTGAAAGCATGATGCCGTCCTAAAGGCAGTTGCACGCGGACAATCATGGCGCACGTCGCGTGTGAAGGTGGGGAGCGCGATGCCAGGGCTGTAGCGCTAGACAGGGGGCCATCCATGTCGAAGTTTTGGCCCTTCGAAATAATTTCAAGCCGACCATCTCGTTGTCGCCCACGAGCTCGCCCAACGCCGAATACCCTGTTCAAAGGTCCCCGAGCCTCTAAATACCCACAAAGATGCCGCCCTCGCAGCTAAAGCGGCTAAAGGCTTCTCTCCGCGAACAAGGCATCACCGGCCCGCAAAAGTCGAAGAAGCAGAAGAAGTCGCAATCCAAAAACGCCGACCATCACGAACGAAAAGCTTCTGCGCTCGCCTCAATTCGCGAATCTTTCAATCCCTTCGAGTTCAAGCATCTTGCGCGCCCTCACAAACATGAGTATGTCTCTGCGCAGGCCGAAAATGCTCCCAAGAAGATCCTCGGTAGGCCCGGTGTTACAAAGAGCGCGGGCGAGGAGGCACGCCGGAAGTCGTTGCTTCCGGAGATGCGTCGCAAGAACAAGGTCGGAGGCATCCTGGATAGGCGGATAGGTGAAGACGACCCGACAATGAGTTTGGAGGATCGTGAGATGGCCCGTTTCGAGAGGGAACAGCAACGCAAGAGAGGTGGCAATACATTCGACCTTGAGGACGATGCCGATGAGGTCGAGCTTACCCACGGTGGACAGTCTCTTCGTTTTGATGACGAGATTGGAGAGGAAGACTACGATGCGGCCAGTATTGCTGGGTCCAGCGACGGCGAAGATGGCTTCCTGAAGAAGAAGAGGCCGAGAGATGATGAAGATGGCGACGTGGACGGCGACGCGGCTGCAGATCAGCCAGAGAGGAAGAAGAGCAAGGCAGAGGTCATGAAGGAAGTCGTGGCCAAGTCCAAGCAGCACAAATACGAGCGTCAAGCGCAAAAAGAGGATGACGATGAGCTACGAGACGAGCTTGACAAGGACCTCAACGACGTATTGGCTGCTCTGCGAGGTCACATCAACAAGAAGCCCGAGCCGGAGAAGCCCAAAGACCCCCAGGTCAACGAATTTGGCATGAACGCCGACCGTGCTGCGCTTCTGGCCGGAACCACACAGCAAGACAAGGACAGAGAGTACGATACGCGCGTGCGCCAACTGATGCAAGATACGCGTGCGAAGCCGACGGAACGAACAAAGACGGAAGAGGAAAAGGCTAGAGAAGAAGCTGATCGTCTCAAGGAACTCGAGCAGAAGCGGATGAAGAGGATGCGCGGAGAGGCAGTCAGCGATGATGAAGAGCCACGCAAGAAGGGTGTCGAGGAGCTTGACGAAGACGAAGATGACGATAGCCTGCCAGATGACGCTACCGAGTTCGGACTAAAAGCACCAGGCCAACTCAGACCCGAAGGCGTTGAAGACGAGGACGACTTCGTCATGGACGACAACCTCATTGCTACCGATTCAGAGGCAGACATGTCGGACGATGAGTCTGATGCTAGCTCTGCGATTGATGACACAATGGCCATGGACGAAGAGGATGCTGACTTTCTGAAGCACGTCATGCCGGAGCGGAAAGAGCAGCCCAAAGCTGTCAACGGCGTGCTTACCCTCGGTGTCGAGCCTTCGTCGAAATTGGCGTTTACTTACAAATGCCCGCGGTCTCACGAAGAGTTGCTGAACGTTTTCAAAGATGTCACTCCCAACGATACCTCCACTGTCATCCAAAGGATACGTGCACTCTACCACGCTGGACTACATTCCGACAACAAGCACAAGCTTGCCGACTTCGCGTGTGCGCTCATCGATCATGTCTCCTACCTCTCAAATCAGACGCCAGCTGCATCACTAGCTGTGATTGAAGCCATCATCCGTCATATTCATTCCATGTCGCGGTCATACCCGGTGCAGGTTGCCACCAAGTTCCGAGAACACTTGAAGCAGCTTCAGGTGTCAAATGATCCATCTCCAGGTGATTTGGCTCTACTTTCTGCTGTCGGATCTATCTTCCCTACCTCCGACCACTTCCACCAGGTCGTCACTCCCGCCATCACCCTCATGGCTCGCTGGATGGGACTTACCTCGCCTGCTTCTGCTAAAGATGTCGCTACCGGTGCCTTCATTGGTGCACTATGTCTACAATACCAAAGACTGTCGAAGCGATACATCCCTGAGTTCATACGCTACACCGGACTCTCCCTCAAATCAGAGCACGCCACACCCACTCTCCTGGCAGCCCACAGCAAGAACGTCATTACAGCTGCCGACCTCTGGAGTGCCTCATCCGCGTTCATCGAGATGTTCACCCCTTTGCTCACACTGCTCAAATCTGCAAACCAGACGTCCACTTACCAAAACCTCAGCGCCCGCCTGTCTCTCGCGCGCTCCAAACGACGACCACTTCTCCTCCATCACCACCGTCCCCTGCCCATCAAATCCAGCATTCCCAAGTTCGAAGAATCCTTCGATCCCAACCGCCACTACGACCCTGACAAGGAGCGCTCGGAAGCCAGGAAGCTGCAGAAGGAGTACAAGCGCGAGAGGAAAGGTGCGCTTAGGGAGTTGCGCAAGGATGCCAACTTCATTGCGAGAGAGACGCTCAAGGAGAAGAAGGAGAAGGACAAGGCGTATGAGACCAAGTACAGGAGGCTTGTGGCGGAGATTCAGGGTGAAGAAGGAAGGGAGAAGAATGCTTACGACCGGGCGAAAAAGGCTAGGAAGAGGGGTTAGGTGGGAATGTTGTCTGAAACGAACAAGTGCATATATAATGGCGTTGTCAAACCGATTCTTTCATGTCAGTGACAGAGGCATGAGGTGCAGTTATCATTTATTGCTACTTTATGATGTTGGCGTCTACAAGTCGACTACAAAATACACTTTTCTTGGCACTACATTCTGAGCATTCAGAAAAGCACATGAAGACTCGAATCCGACACAACATGCCATTAATTGCAACCAACCATTTACTTCGACCTTGATGCGTACTTTCCCTACCTAGCGCCGTTTTTTCGTTCAGCGATGCCTATATTTGCGTTGCCTTGTCAATCGACGTTGTTTTCTTACAGCTCATCATTAGCAATCACACTCTCTTACCCACCGTCGGTCTTCTGCTCTGCTACTACCTACTACCCAATCGTCCACTATCTACCATCTGCCATCCACCAATTCAAGGTTAGAATCATGGCCTACAATTCTGCGCGTAAAAGCAATGTATGTCCCGAAGATATTCTCGCGACGTAAAATTTGATAATTGTTTTTGTAGTACTCTTCGCAACCGACGCAGTCCCCACGGAGCCGAGGATGCATATTAGGGCCGAGAAGGTGGTATACAATATCTTGAGAGATATGATGTACTGATACATCAAAGTGGAAAAAGAAACTTTAGGTGCTTTGATTAGACGAGGCAATCGTCCGCTGATTGTCGAATGCAGTCTCTATCCAATGTGATGTAACGCCTTGGGTATTTTGATGGGAAGAGTTGGACTCTTCTGTAACAACCACCTTGAAGAGAAACCCAAGTTCATATGTGACAGTCTGGACATCACCCTTTACGTCTCAAACGGCTGCATGTTGTTATCATTTTGAGAGACCAGGCCCCTCGCTAATGTTGATAGCATAGTTTTGCTTATGCGTAGTCGTAAAGACGTGAATGAACAAAGGACCTCATTTTCCTGCGTAATACCTTGCACAAACAGGTACCCTAGGGAGCTCCTCCGTAGACGCCAAGTATCCGGTCGAATCCTGACAGATGATCGCTGTGGACCATCTTTTGTGGTAGATATTTTACATGGTAGATCCGTTGACGAGTGGGTCTCGAGCGGGCGCATCTGCACGCATTACAGCGTGGTAACATCGGCCTAGATCGGATAGACGGATTGACCCGACTCAGCACTAGGTCCTTTTGGTGGAGGTATCGTGTTGTACGGATCTCCAAGATGGGCAACCGTTTGGGTTTGGAGTACGTAGGACTGGGGGTCAGCCAAGAGGGGGGTCGGAGCGTGATGACAAAGGATCCTGAGACTAGCTTGATGCGGGAGCGGCGCTCCTTTGGGAAGCAACTCTTTGGTAGTACCGGAAGTGTTCAGCTTTCATCAGAGTGGAATGTCTAGGCAGCGACTCCTAGAATCTAGACCAGATGTATCGTGAAAACCCATCAACTGTGTTTGCTGGCGTATGGCATTGACAATGGCGGTATGCACTTCTTGTAATTTCCCTTCCTAAAAGGATGAGAACCCCACATTCAATGGCGCCTGCTCGCTTAGTAAGGACCAGTTTCTCCACGTGCGGCTACCATCCTGCACAGAACCTTATTCAAACCCACAAACTTCTTCTCTACAACGGATCCAGCATCGGATCTATTACGGGCGTTTTGTGGTTTGTAGACACAGTTGCCCTGGATTGGATGCAAGTTCCCGTAAAGGATCCAAGTCCCGTCTCAACGTACCCGCTCAGCCGGCTTTCCCCAGAGGATGACGTCAAGGTTGACTTTCCGACATCTCGACTGTGCTCAACAAAGAGCCTCGGAGTTCTGAAAATGCCGCCTCTTGCGATTGGAGCAAACCCGGTTGTAAGCGTGTAAAAAGTGTGCCGCATGTACTAGACGTCGTGCTTACCAAGGTTGCTCAAGGCAAAAGCATTGCAAATAGCAGAACGTCAGATAAGCATGTTATATCACGAATGGTCTGGTAGGATCCGCCTGTACTAACTATGCCACAGCTCAACCACTCACCAAGCTTACTTGGCGTGCTCGCACAGCGAAGTCGACATCTCTGCTCCCGAGCACGCAATTCGGGCCTTGCCTGTTTTATTGGGTACTAGGGCGAACCGTCAGCGACCATCACATCCTTTCGCGCACCATCCCTGTCGCCGCACCCGCATACCCTTGCAAGCTCGACCCATCTGCCATCAGCTTGAAGCCGGTACCGCGGCGAAAAGCGTCACAGTTGCTTGAACTTCGTTAGATCTGATCGGCATGTCAGGGCAGCATTATGTCACTTGTCAGAACCCTTCACCTGGGCGTTGCGTGGAAATACTCCTCACCTACCTCATGCCCTCTACTATAGCAGTGGCTTTATTGCCTTGACATTTCCCCGACTGCGCATCGACCTGTAGCCTACATCGGATCCCTTCAACACTAATTCCGATCTAGTAACGATAGCGATCACGCAATTTTGCGCCAGGTCAAGCAATTCGGAAGCGTCTTGAAGGTTTCGGTCCTTCCCACATCCAGTACACTCAAGCTTCCCAAGCTATCTCGACTTCGAAGCTCACAAGGCCAATCCTGCAGCCCCGGCCAACACCCTATCACTTTCAAACACCTGGCAACTCTTGTCCTGGTTTTGGAGCTTATTCGGCCTTGTCGCACTTGGTACTAGATTTCAAGCACGTGGCGTCCCAAGTGCTGGACCAGTGCATCTTCTTTCGAGCGCGTTGAAGACCTTCTACCTCTACAATGGCTGCTACAGCCAACAAAGTCGGCCACGGCCTGGCAAAAGTCCTAGGCATCGACCTGCACTACCGTAACGAAACTGGATCAGAGCGCGTAACACGAGGCGAAAGTGTCTTTACCATCGATTCCGCCGATACATATGTTGAGGAAGAACCTACTGCGAAGGAATGGATTCAAGACTCTCTCCCCAGCGGTCCCGAGCTGAGACAGTATTGCTACAGTCTGTTTCCGTTTCTTCACTGGATAGGTCGCTACAACGTGCAATGGTTAATCGGAGACCTTGTTGCTGGTATGTCAAGACCAACTTGACTGTTGTATGGCTACTGACTTTTGCCAGGTATCACCGTTGGCGCTGTTGTCATCCCTCAAGGTATGGCCTATGCGAAGCTTGCTGAGCTTCCTGTCGAATTCGGACTGTACTCCTCATTCATGGGTGTACTGATCTACTGGTTCTTTGCCACCTCGAAAGACATCACCATTGGACCCGTCGCAGTTTTATCCACAGTCACTGGCGGCGTGGTACTATCAGCGGAAGAGAAACTTGCTGGCCAGGGCATCTCACGAGACACGATCGCATCCTCGTTAGCCATTATCGCCGGATCCATCGTTCTTTTCTTAGGTCTTGTGCGAATGGGTTGGATCGTGGACCTTATCTCATTACCTGCCATCTCAGCGTTCATGACCGGCTCTGCTCTCAGTATCGCCGCTGGGCAGTTCCCAGCCATGATGGGTATCACCGGATTTTCAACTAGGGATCCCACATATAAAGTGGTGATCAACTCACTCAAGTACCTAGGAAGAACCAACCTCAACGCGTCATTCGGTCTGACCTGCCTCTTCCTCCTATATGCCATCCGTTTTACTTGCGGTCAGCTCGCAAAGCGCTTTCCCACCCGCGCGAAGCTGTTCTTCTTCATCAACACCTTGCGAACGGTGTTTGTTATCTTGCTGTATATCTTGTTTAGCTATCTGGCAAACCGAGAGCACAGGGCCAACGGAACCAAGCCGATTATCACTACCCTTGGAACCGTCCCGCGAGGTAAGACGCTCCTCAATCTTGATGAATACCATTACTTACATCGTCAGGGTTCCAACACGCACGCATACCCAAGGTTACGATTCCCATCATCAAGTCATTCGCCACCGAATTACCGTCCACCGTCATCGTCCTCCTCATTGAGCACATCTCTATCGCCAAGTCTTTCGGACGAGTGAACAACTACGTTATCAACCCATCGCAAGAGCTTGTAGCTATCGGTGTCTCCAACTGTCTGGGTCCCTTCCTGGGAGCATATCCCGCAACTGGATCATTTTCACGTACTGCCATCAAATCCAAGGCTGGAGTCCGTACGCCTTTTGCAGGTGTCATCACGGCTGCTGTAGTGCTACTCGCCATCTACGCACTTCCGGCCATGTTTTGGTACATTCCTAATGCGGCGCTCTCAGCAGTTATCATCCACGCAGTGCTCGATTTGATTACACCGCCAAACACCGTATACCAGTTCTGGAGGATCTCACCGCTCGAGGTTATCATCTTCTTCGTCGGTGTTCTCGTCACAGTCTTCTCCAGCATCGAGAATGGTATCTTCGTCACGGTTTCCATATCGGCCGGCATGTTCGCATTTCGTCTGTTCAAAGCCAAGGGCCGGTTTATGGGCAGAGCCAAGATCCACTCCGTTGTTGGCGATCATTTGCTGGACCCTCACGAGGAAGACAAGATGACCTCGCCTAGTTACAAGCAGAAGCCGGCAGAAGGAGAGCACTCCATTCGTGAAGTCTTCTTGCCCATTGATCACAAAGACGGATCCAACCCCAGCATTCAGTTAGAAGACCCTTACCCAGGTATCTTCATTTATCGCTTTAGTGAAGGCTTCAATTACCCCAATGCGAATCATTACCTTGACCAACTCACCGACATCATCTTCACTAAGACGCGCCGTACAAACCAAGCGACCTACAACAAACCTGGCGACCGCCCATGGAATGACCCTGGCCCTCGCCGTGGAAAGCAGTCTGAAACGCAAGACGAGCGGCCCACACTCAAAGCCATCATCCTCGACTTCTCATCCGTCAACAATGTCGACCTTACTTCAATTCAAAACCTTATCGACGTAAGGAACCAGCTCGACAAATATGCGGCTCCAGACACGGTCGATTGGCACTTCTGCAACATCAACAACCGATGGACCAAGCGCTCTCTCGCCGCAGCAGGTTTCGGTTATTACTCTCCCGAGACGCCTGACAGCGGTATAACACACCGCTGGAAGCCCATCTTCAGTGTCGCCGAAATTGGTGGCTCAGACTCGGCCGCCGCGCAAGCAGAAGCACGTGAAAACCTCCTCGCACAACGCACATTATCGCAAGTACGAAGCCACGATCTCGAGGCCGCGCATCCAGAATCGGGCAGTAGCTCAGAGACGGTTAGCATAACCAAGCAACTAGAAGACAGCAAGGCGTACGGACATGTAGAGGCCGGGGATGTCAGGCAGAGAGGTCGAATAGCGGTTGTTCAAGGGCTGAACAGACCGCTTTTCCATGTTGATGTCACGGCTGCACTTAACAGTGCGTTGGCTAATGCGCAGAGGAAGAGTCACTAGGCAGTCTTGTGGTCTTTCGGTAGTGGTAATGCGGCTTCCCTTCAGTATATATGTTACCAGTATATAGAGATGATATCTATTTGCGCTCGGCTGATGGCCTAGAGCCTTTTTTCTCTCACGTTCAAAAACTAGTTTTACGATTTGCATGCATGCATGCATGATGTGGACGCGCAGAGTTGGTCTTACTGCTTGCCGACGTGAGATGCTGTTGCATGGTCAGCATCCATTCATTCTCGGGCTAAAATCATCCTAATTGAGAGACTACTTTGTGTAAGTCATTGTTTTTTTTGAAATTGTCATTCTATCTAGACGATACTCATGGGTATATGTACCGCGTCATGCTCCATATACAAAAAAAAATTTACAACGCCATGCTATGCTCCGTCCCGAATCATTTTGACCTCACTCGGTACTATGAAAGAAAAAGTCCCGCTCATCGTAGTAATAATAACCAGGACTTGTCCGTGGACAGTCTGCGCGCGCTCAAAAGTCCCGCTCTCTGCTGCGCAGACGTCCATGTTGTCCAAGTGGAGGGGGGCTGTTCAAGTTGTGATATCGTGAAGAGTAGCCTCCCTTGATGCGCGAGAAATAGTGTTTTCTGACCTGCCAGTTTCCCTTGCTCAGTTCCTGATACCGCGGACATCTAGTTGTACGCTTCAGCTGGCAAAGACTCGCGACTTTGTGCAAACAGCGCGCCTGCTTGCTCAATATTCCATTGTCCAGCTTCCAAGCACTGAATAGCGTAGTCACGCTTAAGATTCGTTTCTCGCTGAACATAGAGAATCATCTCTTCTTTCCTCTGCTGCTCCGGGTCCATGGCGGCGGGTATGGGTGCTGGTGTTGTACATGCCGGTATTGGTTGGGCGTTTGTTGCGTTGTTGTTTGTCGCTGCTGCGTCAGGACGGACCTGGTTGCCATTCAAGATTTTGAGTTTGGGAAACCAGGAGATGATTTCATCCTCCCAGTTGGGTGTTGGAAACGGGTCGACAATGAGGTGTTCGACGTTCCTGAAACGGCCTTTCCAAGGCTTTAGCGCGTCCAGCGTCGCGAAAGCGTTGTTACTGAGATCGAGATTTTGGATGTGGCGGAAGTGATTGCAGAGTTGGTAGACAGCGTGTGTGTTTTGGAGGTTGTTACCGGCGAGTGTGACGCTATGAATCGCTTGCTCCTTTGCTTCTTGCGTTTCCAAAATGGCGTCGCAAACGATCATGAGGGCAGGGAAGAACTTCTTCTGTGCGCCTTCTGAAGCAAACATGCCGGATTGGAGGATATCTTGGTCGCCAGCGATAGTTGAAAGATTGAGCAGCTTGTTAGCTGCGTCGTATCGTCGTCCGAGGAAGCCTTCCATAAGCGGGTACGATGGATTTGACTTCAGCCTTTCGAGAGTCTCTTTGTCGATTGCCGGCTCTCGTGAGCGGTTGTCGTGCTGGAATTGGTTTGGGCCGCCCCTGAATCCTCCTCTTCCTCGTCCACGTCCCCTGCCTCGTCCACGAGAGGAGTCACCATCGAGCATCATCTGATCGTCATCGTGGTTTTGTGGTGTGAAAGAGACGCTCCAGTTCCCACGTCCTCGGCCCCGACCACGTCCTCGACCGCCTCTTGGTTGATCGTTCATCTTTATTGGAGTACGTTGGTTGTGCTGTTGTAGAAGTGTAAGTGAGCAAGCAAGACCGAGGAGATGGAATCGTCTATAAAAGCTGGGGCCCGTGCACTGCCAAGCCACTTTTTCTCGCCCTTTGACGATGGCCATTGGTCACGACCCACGGAACCTTCGACGTCGGACCAAAGTTTACTGTTATTGTATCTTTACCTGCACCTAATGTTGTGCGCAAATTAGCTTGGCCTGCTCACTGATTGCTTCTTTTTTTCATGTCTGTACAACAATGGTCTCCCAATTTTGCTCTTCGTATTGTAATTAGGCAGCAAGGTAGCTAGGAAGCCAGGCAGCCACTCTGATGATAGCCTAAAGACTTGAGTCTCTCGTTGCATCTTACGTTCCATGCGTTCCGAAACAAAAGGATCTAGGTACTACAAGCCAAAAAAAAGCTGATAGTAAGATGTAGCATGATGGGAACCACGACAAACTGTTCATAAGACGACTGAAGACCATGTTGGCGTAAATATGTTTCTTGTTAGATATCTGACCTAAATAATACAGTAATTATTTAGGGGAAATTTCCATCTTCCTACACCACTCCATATCCACGCCGCCCACGTCACTCTACCAGACATGTAAAGATGGGTCAAGTCTTTCTGAAGATACCCTGCGACGCCGAAAACTCCAGACACGAACGCGCGTAAATGCAACAATGAAACGGTCCACAGAAAGACCTTGAGACAGCAATAGGCATCTACTGTGCGTGAATTTTCTTGATCTTGTTCACACCCTCGTATAGTGCGCGGTCCACGGCTGCAGCGACAGTAAGAGTACCGCCAATTACGGCGCAGAGGCCAACCAGGAAGCCAGAGAAGGACTTTTCGCGGACTTCGCGGTTAATGACTTTCATGGGTGAGATGTCCTTTTGCAAATATTAGTAACCATGTTCGAGCATCGCGGGCAAGAAACCTCAAAACTTACATAAGAGAAGAAAACACCGGGAATACCTCCCCTAGCGTGGATCCTCTCCTTGTGGCCCTCCTTCTCATCAGTACCTCCCTGGAGACTCCTATGATGGCTGGTTACAGAGTATTGATGCGTCTCAATACTGCCCTTGTATGTAGCATCAATGGTAGCGCCGAGGAGCTCATCTTGTTTTCCAGGGTGAATAGTCTCCTTCTCCCAGCCGAGGGGCAGGTAAGCGGTCGACACGACCTTGATGAAGTACATGTAGTTGTATGCCTTCTCGTCGGTGTGCTGCTCTGTGTCATCGAGAGGGTTGATGTGGTGGTTCGACCATCCGCCGGCGGCAGAGCCTTGGTGTTTCCTCTGCATGTCTTGAACAACCACATCGCTGAGCTGAGGGCCAAAGCGAAGCTGGTGAACCCGATGGGTGAAGGTATGCGCGTACTCGTCCTTGAAGTAGTTCTCGAGATCGTGGACGTGCAGGTTACCGTTGGAGAAGGACTTTCCGGGAGCAATGTGGAAGTTTCCGATAACTTTGTTGACACGGATACTGCCCTCAAGACGACATCCTTCCTGACGTTGTTGATCGAGATGTTCAGCGTAGTGTTCCCGCTCGCACTGTTCGACTCCTTCTCCACGGCCGAAGGACCATGAGATCGAGGCATAGGCATCGCGGACTTCGTCGCACGTGTTGCAGCAGCCGGGTTTGATTGCGTTGGTAGGGGAAGGGGCGCCATAACATTCGCCGCAGTAGTCGGGAGCCAGATGTGACGCTTCGTCCGCGTGCCTGAACTTATTGTTAGCACTCTGCTGCTTCCAGGACGTTCTCTTTTGGCCAAAGGACGCTCTATAGACTTACAGATCCAAAGCCTTGATATCGATAACCTTGCTGCCCTCCTTCTCAGGACTCAGTCGAACCTTGTTGATACCATGTGTGACGCCCATCTGCAACTCTCCAGACACATCCATGACATCAAGTGTGAGCAGTTCGCACGGTACCCTTGGGAACGTTACGTTCAGGGCAATTTCCATGCGTTCACCTCTGCCCTTGTCAACCACCAATTCCGGTCGTACGGTCACTCTCCTGTAGTCGGCCCACTCGCCCCACGTCAACCAGAAGATAACCAACAAGCTGACTATGGTGACAATTCCACCGGATGTTGTGCGTACGCGCGCATCTTCGACCGTCTTGGTAAAGGCATCGAGCCTCGTGAATCGCGACTTGGCGGGCATGCTGGCGGGCTACCGCTGCAGGGTAGTTGAGATTGTGGGGAGTTACTGCGATCGGTTGTACGTTCTACCAGCGAGTTCTGGGATGGAAAGCGAGTTGCGATGTGAGACCGCGGGGGTGAAGGGTGCAACCGAAAGTCGTTCGGGATGTGGCAGTAGCTCGTGCCTCGAACGTGGGACCAAGTTCACTTGGACTGCAAGCGCAACTGGTGTTGCTTTCGGGGAGCGAAGAAGGTGAAAGAATGAATATCAGCACAATTCGTGCCAAAGCCGCAGTATCATTGTACAAACAAGGGGAATGGTGAGCAAGTTCAGCGCGTGGACGCGGCAACGCTTCGGCTCAACCTAAAGGACAACTATGCGACAGAACACTAGCTCCGAGCGTTAAGCCACGCTAGCGTGTTTCTGGTAGGGCGCGCATACCGAGCGCCTGGGTGCATTATGCCGCCAACATCAGGACTCGATCAGTATAAATGGGAACCTGTTTGCAGTTAGAGTATGCGAACAACTGATGTAGTGTCATCAGGTCTTGAAGATAGTGAGAATGCTCCATTAAAACGCTATTCAAAAGTGACTAGGTTGGCGCTATGCAACCTGGGGGTCATATAAATAGCCTACGAAGCGAGAACGTTCCTGAGCATGCTATTGAAACCATCACTGAGCTTGTACAGCTCCACGATCGGCGGCTTTTTCGGTTCGCCCGCCTTTCGCCTGAGCTTCTCAGCAGCGCGCGCTCGGCTCTTGCGCTCGGCTTCGATTGGATCTGCTACATCTGTATCGTCCATGTCTTCTGAGTCAGTTGAATCGCTACCATCATTATCGAGTTCAAGATCCTGGAGATCCATCTGTATCCACGTTAGTATATGAAGGAAATGTTGTGGGAGCGGATGACATACCGCATTGAGTCCAAAGTCGCTCGACTTGAAGCCAGCGATACCACCCACAAGCGGATCAGGATCATCACCACCGCTCGCCATCTTCTGCCTGGTCTTGTCTGAATGCCATTTCTTCCTCGCCATTTGCCACTTGATTAGACTGTTGATCTCGCGAATTGCCTTGTTCTTGTCGATCAAGTTTGAATCCATGCCACCCTGGAAGAGTGCATTCATATCGAGCTTACCTCCACTTCCAGGCCCGTGGCGCAGAAAGTCCAAGATACCCTCTAGCCAGCCCATAAGCTGATCGAAGAGGCCATTGTCGTGTTTGTGGACTTCGTGAACGAACTTGTAGAAGTTGCCCTCGTGACGGGCGCACAGATCGATAAAGGCTTGAACAGTTTGATTGGGATCTGCCGAAACTTCTTGCCGTTGGCAAGCTTCAATCGTCTTGATGGTGTCATCGGCGAACATGGCGAAATCTGTAATGCTGTTGTATACGTTTGCAGATTTGTAGACACGGACAAGCGGTTCATAGAAGATGGTGAACAGATCTCGGAAGAGCTGGAGAGTCGTCGGCTAGAAGGACGTCAGTCACACATCATCCCCAACATGATTGCCTTGTCAAGCTTACCTCTTCGATGATTTGCAACATCATCAATTTATCTCTCTGCCTGAGACAGAGCTTCAAGTATTGCTTCAAGTGCGCGAAGAGCTCAGCGCCTGATCGCATCTCCTTCTCAACCTGGCCGGTCGCGTTAGTTACTGTACTGACACTGCTGCGGCTGCTAGTTCTTCTGCTGAGGCGGCTCGGTCTCACATTTTCGACCGCGTTGTTCCATGCAACGTAGGCATTGAAAACCTTCTCCACCTGTTGCGAAGACAACTCCGGCTGGAAGAATTCAGAACGTAATACGGTCACCACCACGTCAACGTTATCGCGTGCAGCTTCCCGCCGTATAGCCTCCTTGACGCCCTCGTCTGCTTGTACGTATGCTTTGATCTTGTCGCAAAGCACGTCATCCTTGATTCTGGTTGAACCGAGTGTGTCGATTGTCTTCTGCACAGAGTTGACACCATCATTGATAGCCATACCAAATATGCGTTGAAGTAATGAGCGAGCGCCGAATGGTTGTGCGAGGAACAGATCCAGGACTCCGCTCATGACTGCTGCAGGGTTCGCTATCCTAATGACGTTCTTGAGGACACCGTATGGGACAAGAGAATGTATGCGCTTCGCTTGTGCAAAAAGCTCGGGGGAGTTGTCTTCCGCTAGGAACAAATGGTAGATGGTAGCAGCCACTTCTATCCGTAACCACTCTGCGAACTTTTGGTACTCTGGTTTGAGGTCTGCGATGGTGTTCTTGACCCTGATCTCTTGGAACAAGTGGGAGAGTCCGTTGGCCTCTACAATCTCTCTCCTGAACTTCTCCATATGGATGTCAAGCTCCGCCGCTCGCTTCCGTGCGACTTCGTAGAATTGCCTTTGCTCTTCTATGCGCTTCTTGTCCATCTCTTCTCGCCTCTCAATGTCTTCCATTTCTTCCTCGTTGACCTCTATAGGGTCGCGTGTCAGAAAGTCGGCCATAGCGCTCGACTGGGCGATTCGCTCATTGTGTAGGAATGATCGAAGGAACGCGCGAAGAGAAACACGCTGCTCTTCCCTATACAGCCTTCGGGGAGGTTTGTAGGCCGAATAGTCTGCGGAAGCTCTTGGCGAGCGTCTTCCTAGTGATGTTTGCGAGGCGTTCTTTTTGTGCCCACTGCCAAAAATATAGCTGCGCAGACCACCACCTCCACCACTACTACTCTCAGGCTCGGGAGGAGGCCCTTGGGTAGATCCCGACGAGATAGAGCTAACATCGTCGTCATCAACACTTGACTGTAGGAGTCCTTCTTTGGCGTTCTTTCGGGGTAACGGGGCGAGCACTTTGCCGGGAAGTTCAAGGCGTATGCGCTTGTGTAATTGAACGAAATCTGCATATCGGCGGCCAATGTAGAAATCCTTGTCACCGTCGTGTTTTACTCGTATGAGATACTCCTACAAACGCAACGTTAAATTGTGTCATTTTCGGACTGGCATGCCTACTTACCGCGTGTGTGTGGTACCGGAGATGTCGCTTCACCGATTTTGTCCTAACACCTGAGACATTGACGTCCCACCCGTTGATAGAGTGGCCGCTCGGCGTGTTCATGGTAAGTCCCTTTTCGTTTGCTTGTCGATCTACGATTTCCATTTCGGCAAAGCGTATTCTTTCTTCGTAACCTGACGCGGTAGGGATACCAGAAACCATCATTAGCTCGACCAATTTCTCAGCCTTGAGCGCCAGCTTTCTTCTCTTGGTCTCTTCCAGCCGGTCCTCTGAGGATGAGATGTCTTTGCTTGCGAAGGACTCCAGAAACTACAACAGCGCTTTTGTCAGTTCCATCTCTACCTAGTATGACCTCATACAACGTACAACTTGGAGTTTGTCCTGCCAAAACTCCTTCTCCTTGGCCTTGTCCAGGAAGGGGAAGTTTCGAACATGGTTTACGAATATGTAGCGGAGGAGGGGCAGTTCTGAGTCTTCTGGCGCAACTTCGCCGGCATCTGAGCGAAAGGGTGCGCCAAAGCGTCGCAGTGCTGTGGGAGAGGAGAGTTCAGTGATTTCGTACTTGGTTTGCTGGGAGATGAGTTCGCGCTTGAGGTCTGCACATTTGTTAGAATGACCATGGGGCCATGGATGATGATGATGATGATGTATCGCTTACAGTGCTCTTGTTTGCCCGTCAGTATGGACCCTTCTGGCGGCACAGACATGGTCGAGAACTTGGAATAGGTCGTGTCATTGCGCGCGGGCACAGCAGGCCGCGCTGGCTCGCCAAAGTTCTGTACTAGAGGCTGGGAATCCATCGTGGTGGGCTCTGTAGCACCGTTGAGCTGGATGGCGGGCGGGGCGTCCAGGTTGGCGGGCATACTTGAATTAATAGCAACGAAAAAACACGGGCTAAGGAGCCGCGAGCCGAAAGAAGGAAGATGGAGTGTAGGATTAGGTGGAAGAGCGAAAAGCAGCCCTTGGGGTCCCTGCAGATGACCGTCGACGCGTGTTGTATGACGCCGGAATACCACCTCGTAGTACCTGTGGCTGCGCCTGAGGCTGGTGCACTGCGGAGATGCGGGCGCGACAGCAAGGACAAGAGATACGAGGAGCTGCACCGCCCGTTCCTCTGCTCAAAGTGGACCGACTCAATGCTTGTCGGCACTGGAGCAGAGTCGGGCGCGTCAAGGATTGTGGCTGAGTGACGCAACCCCGTGCCTTAGCTCATGACGCAGAGGCCCACGAGGCCGACACGCACCAAGGAACGGCATCGCGTGTCTTTGCCGTGTTCGCGCTCTGTTTCCCATCTTGTTTCGTCAGTACGCATGCCGTATGCTGTGGATGCATCTCAGGCCATTTGAGTTGAATAAACAGAGTACCCTTCCTCGGAACGGTGCGTAAGACTCGGACAGAATTCGAAAACGGACCGCTCTCGGCTCGCTTCAACTCACAGACATCGCATCGCCGCATCATGCATCGCTCACAGGCTCTCACTTGGCACAGGCTGCCACTAATGTCTAGCAGGGAAATCTGACATTGAACAATTTCTGCTTACAGGCCAAGACGGCCGTTTGACCAGCTGGATGCACTCTTGCATTCGAAAAAAAATGCTCGACAGAGTGGTTTTAAAGTTGCAATTTGGACATGTTCTACATCTGCCTAGTTGTACACGACACAGACCCATGGGGTCAATGTCTCTCCAAATGCCCCTCAACGGCAAGACTTGTCCCAGGACGCCGACCTACTCCATCCCCAAATTGCTGCCAAGGCATTCTGTGGCATTTCGGCAACAAGAGATATCAAATTATCCACCCTAACGCCAATCCACTTAACATCTTACACTACAGCCACCGATGCTCGGCAGCTCTGAGACCGCTCAGTAGTTGAGCTCTCCACTGCCACCGCCGCCAACCGCGTCCAAATCCTCATAGCTCTTGATTGACCGACCTTGCACGGATTGTACAGGGCCAGGTCCGCCCTCACCGTATCGCTGAGGGCCTTGACGGCTACCGCGGGGTGGGGGTGTCAACCGGCCACCATTGACAGCGGGACGAGGACGTCCATCACGAGCTTGGCGATCGTAAGGTCCAGTACGGTTGTTGAAGCGATGGCCACCCCGTCGCATGGGTCCGGCGCGGTCGTCGTGCGCACCATTGGGGTCCCAAGTGCCGCCCATAGCCGGGTTGAACATAGCGCCAAGGTGCACGCCGTTTTGCATACCGTTGCTTGCCATTGCCATGTTCATGTTGGCCAGGTTGAATCCCCGCGGTGTCCCCGTGGTCTGGACATGATTACCCATCGGGAAGTGGCCATTACTATTGGCATCACTACGTGATGGAGCAATGTGCGCAGGGTCGACAACATAGCTGTTAACCAGTCGTAGCTGTATCAGATTAGTAAAGAAGATTGCCCTAATGGTTCCCATGAATACTCACATCTTTCCGCAATTTCTCGAGCCACTCAGGATGACGCTTCTCAACATGCTTTTGCCAGAAATGCTGGCCCTTAAACAGCTTTGTGCACTCTGGAACCTTACAGCGCCACTTGGATTCGTCCTCTTGTTTGACATAGCGGGAGAGTTCGTCCTCGATAGCCTCCTCCAAAGGCTTGCCGCCGAGTTTGCGAATATCAACATTCTCTGGCTCAAGCAGCTGCAGTAGCTTCTCTTCATAAGTCTTGACCCAGTTGAAAGCACGTTGAAGTTGTTGTTGGTTCTTCGTGCTTAGCCGCATAGGCTTCCTCTCTTGCACTGGGCTACTACCCTCACCATTTTCAGCATCACCAGAAGCTTCCTGCTTCCTGTATGGGAAGAGATCTCCGGTAGCCGTGGCTCTCGCAGTTGCCTTGGCAGCAGTCGTAAGACTAGCGCGCGGTCGGCGAAGATGACCTCCTGCGCATTTGCGAATCAATTCGTGAACCGAGTCACTCTCAAAGACACAGAAGAAGCAGAAGTTGTACACTCGTCGCAGGTACTCAATGAGAAGGTCGAGCTTCTTCTTCTTGGCCAACAACTCTTCATCGTCCACTTCATCATCGAAGGCGCCCTCATCGTCTTCCATGCTCTCATCTTCGCCCTCTTCCAAGTCCTCAGGATCACGCGCTTTCTGGGCAGCAACTGGGGCATTTGCTGGAGGCTGAAGCCAGCCTTTCGAGCGCAGAGCTTCAACTCGTTGTTCAATTTTACTGACACCATCGACGTTGGCAAAGTCTTCTTCGTGCTGCGCCTTGAGATCAGAGTCGAGCTTCCGGACAAGTCGTTCCGCAAGCTCTAGATCACGCTCAATTCTCTCAGGCGCAGAGAATAGGTCCCATAATGCCTTCTTGCGTGGGGCGGCAGGCGGCTCATGGATGCCAACGTGGCATGTGAAATTGCCTCGTTGATCATCAATGACTGTTTTTCCGTTGAGAGCTTCGAGAGCCTTGTGGGCCGTGGTATGGGGACCCTGAGTAACCTCTGGTTTGTCCTCAACAGCACCGTCTTCAGCCTCCTCGTCGCGTCCGTCGCCACGGTCGTCAATGACCATTGGCTGCTCATCGCTTGAGTTGAGAATGACCCAACCAATTCGGTGGCACTTCTTGAGTGGATTAGGGTCGCTCATGCTGAGCCATTTGAAGCCGCCAGGGCCTTCTCCCAAGTGTTCCTTGCAGAACTCTTCGACCTTCTCGCGGTTAACTGTGGGCGCGATTGTTTTGATGAGTAGCGTAGGTTGGAACGCAGTCTCGTCGCGGATCTCACCACCCTTGCAAGGCAATAGATCACCTACGCCCAAAACCTCGTTGGCAGCCGTTGTTTCACCCTCCTCCTTCTCAACGATCCCACCGGCACCGTTCGAATCGTTCTTGTAGATGCCTTCCAACGTGAATTCATCGAAATAGCCCTCGTCTAGTTGGCGTTCCCACTCCTCATAGATGCCGTGGCGATATTGACGAAGCTTCTCTTTGAAGGCCAGATCGTAGTCTGGGTCGTAACGTTCCTTGAACCACTCTTCGTTCTTATGCTTGTCCACAAACGTCTTAGCCATCTGCACCTGCAGCTTCTCCTTGTACTCATCATACGCGGCCTGGATCTGCTCGCGCTCTTTGCCGCGTTCCTCTCGGGCTTCGCGCTCTCCTTTGAGACCAGGCTTGCGTCCACCGTTCTTTGCGCGCTCCTTTTCCTCCTTCATGAGCTGCTCGACACGCCACCATTCCGCAAAGTAGTTGAATCCGACCTGGTATTCAAGGTGCATGGGATTCGGGACAGGGTTGGTGGTGAAGGTCGGCGCAAAGTTGTCCTGGCCAGGCACGTACCGGTCAATGCCTGCTTGTACAGGTGGAGGTGAAGAGCGTCGTCGGTTGCCATCTCGTCGTGGGCCATCGTAGTCGCGCGCGCGATCAGGCTGGTATCGATCAATGTTCTGGGGTGAGCGCGATCGTCGTCTGCCTGCCCTACGGTCTCCAGAGCCTTCGTTGCACATGTTAGCTCAATCTAATGATGTCACGATTTCGATTGGAGTCGAGGTTTGAGGCGGTCCAAGAGGCCTAGCGACTGATCGTGCCCATAGAGCGGACAGCAGAGTACTTTTCTTACTGCTGAAGCACGCGCAGTCACTCCGCGCTAGCAGTGCTTGGCAAAACAGACCAAGAGCAGACACGCGGCGTTATTTCGCGTATTGGTGAAGAGGAGAATCATGTTCAGTTCGAAGAAGAAAACTAGCTTACCTGGTGAACGACGTCTGTAAGAATCAGTAGGCGGCCTAGAGTCCTCACGCGTAGCACTGCAAGCCGTCAGCATCGCACTTTGCACATGTCCTCCTGCATAGACATACGTGTATGAGTCCATCGTTACGGTTTAGAAGCCCCAGAAAGGATGTGTAAAGCGGCAAGTGTGTATCGCCAAATCGAGACGGGTAGTCGTGTTCAGGTGGTTCGGAAAGAGTGTGGTAAGGCGAGCTTCGGCGCAGCACGCGTAGTCTCGGCTCTTTTTGACGCGCAACCTCGCCTGGAGTATGCGCTGGGTGATGGTCGATGCTCGAGAGGCAATCGGAGTGGGTAGCTGTTTGCCATGATGGCTCGGTCAGAGAGAGGACAAGCAAGGAGACAAGATGACGGAGAAGGGACGTGAGAAGAGGCAGGTAAGAAGTGACAAGAAGCCGGCACGCGCGATGCGATTGATCGCATCCAAGCAGCAGCGCAAGAAGAGAAGGTCAGAGAGGCAGCTGGAGGGAGGCTGGGCGCAGGGCCACAGGGACAAAGCTGTCGGAGCTATGGAGGTAGCTGCACAAGAGGAAGAAGGGGTACGAACAATTGGGGCAGCAAAAGGACGAGAAGGTGCACTCACGATGTGCTAAAGTGACTCCTGGGCAGAAAGATGCCTGTGGAGAGGGAGATGGCAGAGAGAAGGGTGAGGTTGATCGCGGAGGGCTGGAGAGGCCCCAAGCATGGCTGAGACGGGGCTAGTTCCGGCTGCTCGGAAAGTGGGTCGACGCGTGCGCTCGTGAACTGTGCAGGGCCGAGGCTTGATTGGTGCGCCGAAAATATCACGAGATGCGGAGTGCAGGTACAAGACATGTTCCATTGACTACTTGTCACCTGTCGTGCATGTAACATTGACCTGACAGCTGTGTCTAAGCCTCATTGTCAATCACCATCATGACGAGCTACATCCCCTCCCTCACGCTTCCCAACTTTGCCTTTGAGAACCCTGCAGTAGCTATCCTGCTGCCAGTTCTGTGTGGAACAGCAACAGGATTTGCCATCAGTCGTAAGTCAATGCTACTTTTGTATTTGGAAAGAAATCCAACATCGATGCAGCAAGTGTGTCCCAGACAGCATACCGGACGCTGAAGCAGCCTCCACTACACCCACCTGGCTACGTCTTCGGGCCAGTATGGACGGCCCTCTATGCCACCATGGGCTACACAGCCTATCGCGCATACACCATTGGAGCCAATTCCGCTAACCCCAACACCGTCGCTTTGGCCAAGGTATGACAATGCTATATCATTCTTAATACTGCCCAAGCTAACACGGTCCAGCACGGAGCGACTCTCTACACTATCCAGCTTGCCTTGAATTTGATGTGGACTCCTCTTTACTTTGGCCTTAGTAAACCCATCCCCGCTACAGTCGACATCCTCGCCCTTGGGGGGACTCTCGCCTACCTCATCAACGTCTGGGGCCAAGTTGACTCTACTTGCGGATGGCTGCTCGCCCCATACCTGGGCTGGGTCAGCTTTGCGACGTATCTCTGCGTAAGTATTATCATTATGTGATATGAATGGGCTATTAGAGGCTGACGTTATGATTAGGCCGGGTCTGGTTACCTGAACAACTGGGACTTCGGGGCTATCACCAAGAAAGAGTAGAGGATTTTGCAGCGAGTAAATTCCAAACCGAGTGCATTTTGAATCCGCTTGACTGGCAATACCAACGTCTCCTCCGAAGAGATAAGTACGTGGACATGGCCCCTTGTCATTATAAGATGTATATTATAATTTCCGGACACTGCGCTGCTTCACACAACGCAAACATAGCATGCTTGTCTTCCAGGCATTTGGCCACGGACTCTCCACTATATCTGCTGTCTGCTCATGCTCACTCTCACCCTTCATTTTCTCCATTCAGTGATTCAATCTCTCGTGGTTACTTCCAGATTGTCTTCCTCTGTATCAACACAATGGAGCGCCTTCTAAGACTGACGTAGCGGTTGTCGACCATAACTACTGGCACCGAGAAGCGCGTCGAGCGCACATACAACACAGTTTCGGACGATACAGTGTATGTGTTTTCCATAGAACGGGCTGCTTTCCAGATCACGCTCACTCAGTGCCAGCAACGAACAAGTCCCTCCCTTTTCCGTCTGCCTGCCTCCGTTCGAAAGCGGATATACGGATACGTCCTTGGTGGAGTACAGATTCGGGTCTGTGATATAAAGAGCTGCAAGTGATCGCACCAATGTCGTTCCAGGGACCAATAACTCAATTGCCCTACATACTTCCATCCTCCCAGATGTCGTCTTGCACTACTCGCGACCTGTCGCCAGATACGCTTGGGGGATATGCTCTTACCATTCTTTCTCAACGAGTTCGATGGGGCATACTGGGACATCCACCTCGCTGTTTACTACCGCCTCACAGATGCCCAGGTGAGCGCTATCACGAACACAGGCATTTATTTTGGGAAACTGGATGTGCACTACAAGCATAGCTTGAAGACCACACACCCGGTTGTGAAACTTGGCAGTCACTTGACCTTTACCTTGCAAGCCTTGGGTCGGCTTCGCGGATTCCATCATATTACCATTGAGTGGGCTGTCTGGCATAGTGGGGTGCAGGACTGGCCCACAAGGAAGAGGCAGATATCGGAAAGGGCGAAATCGGAGCTCGAGCGCGTGATACGCATCTCTTATATCGAAGCGGTCATAGTAGGCTGCAAGTGCTACAATGAGTCATATGTTAGCGTCCGTAGCCTTGACTGGCGAGCCGGTGGGTCTGAAGTGGTATCTGCACGGATCGACACATTCACCAAAGTCTGCGATTCTCTCTTTCTCTCTGAAATACAAGAGTAGACAAGTCTGGGTACCATCCGCAAAACAATTTATTCTAGCACCTCTTATTATAGTTGCTTAGCTTGCACTCTCTACTTGCGGTCTTCAAACGCCTTCTGCTTAAAATCTTGCTCAAATAAGAGCACTTGAACATTCTCAACTATTCCACTCCAGCTTTTGTGGCACTATGGCACAACCTCTAATGGGACAGGAAATGAACAAGCAAGCAGAGCATGGCGCCAACGACACGAGTAGTCTCGTGGCTCCCGATGGACTGTAGGTTACATCTCAATCAGCATAAGCTTCAGCTAAGCTCATCAGTATTCTCCAAGATCAGGCACAATGCATCATTCTACATCTCTCTGTTGAGCTTCGCAACGCTGTCTGCAGGTATAACATTTGCGAAAGATGACATCAGGATCCTAGCCCCAGCTTTTGGCCCAGTTCCATAACCCAGTGAAATTGGTTATAAGCTCTATCATGATCGTCTACAGCAGCCGAGACGGAACCTACAATTACTCCTGACCGGCGGTCAAATCTACGCCGAAGACAAACTTTTTTGTTTACCTCGAATACGGTCAAGAGTATTCAACAGGAACTGAGATAATGTCATAAAGCTCCTCGGTCAGGTGCAAGCCAATGCCGTCTTAACTATGAAGATTACGATGGAGTAGTCGTATTACCGGGTCTCTCACAGCTTCGAAGAAAACTTCCCTGTTGGTATTAACAAGACTCAATTTCTTTGCTGATCATCAGGGAGCTTGCTATGCTCCCTCAGCTGGAGCAGATCAATCTTGCTCCTGTGTAATTCTACCACACGCATAATGTTCTAAAGCAGACCTGGAAACAGTATTGGGCGGATGAACTCAGATCGTCACTAACAGACATATTAATGCAGCGCATAACTCGCGGGAGGAGAGATCAAAGTGCGTGTGCTGTTTTACTGGTAGTAGGATTCCACTGTGAAATATATATTGTTATTTCAGGATGGTTACAAAGCTAGTGTAGAGGTAGATAGTTTGTGTCGTGACAGCATCACACCTCACTTTTACCTACATAGCGACCTCATACTCTTCTTCTACCACTCCGAGGACATCAAATGGCAAAGCTTCTTTTATGTTTTTAGTTCTTTCTCATCAAGCTATCTTCCAACGCGACTGCACCCGCAATGACACGTGCGAGTTGTATCAAAATCTGATTCCATCACGGTTACGCATGCTGATAGTATAGATAACAACTCGGTACGTGTCACACATTCCAAAAGAGCAGTTGTCATCTCGAAACCTGCAGTAGGTATGCGGTACCAAGCAAAGATGTCTAAGGCTTTTGATGAATTTCATTGTGGCCAGTGAGTAGTGTCTTTCGGAGCTTTATTCCGGACATGTGCGGTGGATGCACTCAATTGCAGTACACGAAAGCAGTAGATGATCGTTTTGTACACCTGAGTATGTGTATTCCTTTCGCGGGAATGTCGTTATCCTTTTCGCTCGTTACCGTGGCTCGCGCCTTCCACACCGTCCTTCTTGTTTACCGCCCCACTTTCCTCGCACATGCTCAAAAGCGATTACGCAACTTGTTTCTGGCCTTGCTGCTATCATCACTCCCAACTCCCTGTACTTTACGCCTTTACGTTCGCCATGTACTCGCCAATCGAGGCTGTTCCGGAACGTGTACGCTACTATGACCGTAGCATTATGCTCATGGATCGCCTTGCAGCAATGTAAGTACCAAATTTATACCTCAAACACCAAGTTGGTCCTAAAGATATACATTGTTACTCTTCTCTTGGAGTTATACCTTGGGTTACTACGTATACTTTTGGGGTACACTTTGATGTAGTGCACTCTCTTGTACTACCCACTAACTGGAACACAGCTCACAGCGGAATCATCGAAAGTCTCCCCTCCTTCGTCTGCCGGCCGAGCTTCGTAACAAAATCTACGAATACGTTTTCCTCTCTCACCCAGTCCGCCCCTTCCGCGAGCATAGAGAGTGGCCCCACTGGGCATACCCAAGGTCGCAACTGAACCTACTTGAGGCATGTCGTCAACTCTACTTCGAAGCCAGGCTCTTCCCGTTCGCTCTCAACGTCTTTGTCGGTTATGCGGAGCACGTCATCGAGTTGTTGCTCACAACATTCACCGCTTCTCAGACTGACATCATATCCAACGTACGACTGTATGTTGATGCCTTCGGAATCTACAGAGACGGCAGGATCCCAGAGGCCGGACTCAAGGCCTGGTTTATCGAAGAATTGGGGGATTTGTGTCAGCTCGTTAGTCTGAGAGAGGTGACACTGATCTGGTTTGGCAGTGATATTGAGGTTATCAGGGAGCATTTGAATCTGGAGGTGTTGGAAATCTTCAAGGAAGCAGGTCGAGCAGACATCAAGATTGCGGTGCAGTACTTTGACTGAGGTATTGAGATTGGAGGACTGGAAGAGAGGAACCTGAGTGGCGCGGTATCACTGTGACATCTACATGTATCTGTTATAATATGCGTCAGCTGTACCTGTGTGTATCGCCACATGCCGTTGTACATACTGTATCGGGATCTCACTGTATTACCCTTGGAAATCAAATTCCCTTACGCGTCAGTTTCGAGGCTTCGGTTCAGGTGTCCAAGTACTCGAACGCGGTCAACTCTCTGGTGTCACGTTTTAGAAGAAATCAGAGGAAACGCAGCATCATAGGCTTGCATAAGGGGTGACTCAGAGGCTACGTTCGCATTCCGACAGTGACTGAGACTGGGACTGAAACTGAAACCTGTCTTCCGCCGAAGATGCGGGCACTTATCAACATCACGTGACGTGGACCCTGCCAAGGAACTGCTGTCGCCTTGCGACTTTTGTTATTCTTTGTTGCCCCACGCTTTGGCAAAACCTCACCCGCCGTACGCCGCCAACCTTACGCCAATCACCTCAAGTGACGCTGCCGTGATACTATTGCGTATTACTAACAAATCCAAATCATAGATCTCCCAACCGATTAGTGCAACATGGTGTCGCGCGACCCACCTCCGTACACGCAAGATCAAATCGCTGCAATGACCTCACCGGAGGAAAAAGTACGCGCCATGGCAGAGCTCAAGAGTAGGTGAGGGAAGAAACGCTGGCTCAGGAAGATAATGACGATTTGATGTTAGGCTACATTGCGCGTATGAAGAAAGAGAACGAACTCAAGTCGAACGGCTACTCTGGCTCTGGGTACCGCACCACCTCTGGCACCTTCCATCACCATGACACCTCCTATTATCCACGTGGCGGCTATCGCGGCGGTTATCGTGGTGGCTATAGTAGTGGCAGAGGCAGAGGCAGAGGATATACACCATACCATCCCTACTCGCGTCCCTACAGTGCACCCAAGTTTGCGCATAGCTCCGTCGCTATCAATGATACCGGCAATGCTATACAGTCTCCCAAGGTAAAAGAAGAGAAGGATCTACTGCAGGCACCGACCGACAGCACTGTTTCCTCATCAAGCGATCACCAGCAGCCCGAACCACCGAGACTTTGCGCCATATTCACATCCACAGGTATTTCGACGAAACGACAATTTCGGGACCTTTCCATCCTCTTGTGCGCTTCTAACGCATGGATAGGTCAATGTTCCCGCCCAGCATGCTATTTTGTTCATGATCCGGACAAGCAGGCCGTTTGCAAGCCCTGGTTCTATAAGGATAGTTGTGTTAAAGGAGACTACTGCTCACTGCCTCATGATGCATCGCCGCACAATGCACCAACATGTCTTCATTTCCAAGCAGGCCGATGCGCCAAGGAAGACTGCCGCTTTGCCCATGTTCGTGTCAATCCCACGGCACTGAACTGCGTAGCTTTTGGACGTATGGGCTATTGTGAGAAGGGAGATACCTGCGCCGAGCTGCATGCGCATGAGTGCCCCGACTTCGCCAACACAGGGGACTGTTATTATGGTGAGAGCTGTCGTCTTTCACACATTCGTCGCGCCACTCGCATGAGAAAGGCCACTCGTGGGTCTTCTCCAGGCCACTCCCCCTCGTCAAACACTCCTGATACTTCGGACGCTTCTGATGAGGGCATGGATACCGCTCAGGACACTCTAGAGTGGACGATGCCGAAGAATGCAGCCCCTCAGAAGCCTCAGCAGTTTACCCAGCAGGCAGACTTCGTTGCCTTTGAGACAGACGAGTAAGCACGGCCTATCGCTGGATTGGTGAAGCTCGGACATGTATGTGCCCCCCCCCCCTGCTCAGATTTCATGACGGTCCTTCCTAATTCGAGTTTCCCAAAGTTTTGATCCTACGAATTTCCGATCTGGTAGGTTCTTGTCTTGATCGCTTCTGGCTTGTCTTGACTTTTGAAGGTTCGGAGCTTTTCATGGCGTTCAGGGTTCTTTCCATGATACCCCATTCTCACGATTTCATACCTCTCTTGTCTTTTTATTGTTTCCATCTGGGCGAAAGCTCTCATTCATGCTACAGGCGTATCATGTGTCCAAAAGCGACCTGTACGCTTAGTGAGTTTTGCCCAGAGCTTCATGAGGTCGCTGTTGGCTTGCTGATGGATATAGTCGTCCTTTCAGGGACATGTATTTGAAAAGAGAACAGAAAGAAAAAAGCATGTAAAGAAAAAAAATGAATAATCTAGACTGAACGAACTCATTCTGCCTTCTGTGACCACGTCATGCAATTGTCCATTACAGAGACTTGATAGCCATGTTCATGCTGCACTAACAGCTGTTGTTTTAACACGGGTGCGTCAGTAGCGTCAGGTACCATTATTTCCTAGGATCAAACACGCCCTAGCGCTGACGCCCTCACAGAAGGTCCGTATGGCTTTCAATGTTCTGTGCATTCTGAATGTAATTCGGATAGTCTTACCACATACATCCACCTCGTGCCGGAGCAAAGTTGCACAATGCTGATTGCTGCGCTCGATGGCAGCGTTGCGTCTGACATATGGGGCGCGCTGTGGAGGCTGAGACGGGCTGCGGCTACTGCTTGGCCCTCGTCCTACAGTTAATCGTGCCGTTCCATTCGACAGCCCGCGCCGGCAGCACCATGAGCGCTTCCACATTTGCGATGAATCTACGGAGATATAAGACTACCCTCAGAGTTGAATAGTACAAACGGCACGACGCTCGCTTTCCGTTGCGTGGGATTACCCTTGAATATTGTTAGATCTCTAGCCGCATACCCCTTGCCTTCGCTGGCAGCGCGAAACTCGACGCGACAGCACATTTTGCGCAACACCATGGCGCTCAAAGACTTGCTGAAAAAGAAGGACAAGATCAGAGATGAAGGCGCTGCTCCCATGTCGCCTGCTAGGGCTACACCGTCTCCTGCTGGACCTACGCTGTCTCCTAATGTCCCAGAGTTCCAGTTCCTCCGCACCACGACTTCGACGCAAGAGACCATCGAGCCGCCTATCTTCCCCGGCGATCCCATGCGCGATTCTCCCCTATTGTCGCCCACTTCGAGAGGCAAGTTCGGCATGTTTAGAAGTCGTAGTCACGCTTCATCTCAGGCATCGGCGACTGGGCAGCAAGATAACAAATTGGCGGAGCGGTTGCACTTTGGGCGGAGCAGGTCGAGTAGCTCGATAAACGTGCCGGAAAATCTACCAGAAGTGGGAGGAGACGGTGTCGCACGAACAGAAGAGGAAGAGGCCAGGTGGGAGACGAGGGCTACGGTGCTGGTCACCGAGGGTTTGCAACACGGATCTAGTCAGCCCAATACACCAAGTTACGAGCCTGCAAGTCCAATGGCACACGGACGACCGACGAGCGCTAGAAGTCGCAGTGCGACTGTCGGTGCACCTGCGGACGAGGTATGCATAACCTTGGAGAGAAGGGCAAGTGTTGATCTAAGCTTTGCATAGGAGAACATCCAGGAGGCTATCCGCCTGCATGAGAAAGGAAGTAAGTAGCCACACAGGGAGGACTATTATAATGAAGCTGACAAGATGAGCAGATCTCGAGGCTTCCACTGCGCTTTTTGGTAGACTGGCAGAACCAACCGGTGCAAATAATGCTCTAGCCCAAGTTCTCTACGGTCTCGCATTACGGTAGGTTCAGCTTCATTGTTCGCAGCCTAATATCACCAAAACATACCCAAATGTTGCCCTGAGAGTTGGCCAAGACATCACTGACTAGAGCATAGCCATGGCTGGGGATGTGTGCCTCACCAGGAACAAGCTGTCCAATACCTATCCATGGCAGCGGCGAACAGCGCTGAGGTCGAGAAGCTGGCCCTTGGGGCCGGCATGAAGAAAGGCGGTGCAGCCAAAGGCGAGCTTGTGCTGGCCATGTACGAGCTCGCCAACTGCTTCCGCAACGGCTGGGGTATCAAGAAAGATCCCGCAGCCGCGAAGCAATATTACGAGACGGCCGCCAACTTGGGTGACACCGATGCAATGAACGAGGTAGCCTGGTGCTATACAGAGGGTTTTGGTACGAAGAAAGACAAGGTAAGCAAGCCATGCTGTCCTCTTGTACAGCCCAACCGTCGTTGTCCTGCAGCGTACGTCTGCGTCACCGGTCAATGTCGACTCGTTTAGATGTTCATGCGATGGCGACGCAAACCGTCAGCTTGGGGGGTCTTGTACAGCCTCGACCTCAGCCATCACGCGCAATATCTATTGAGACACCACTTCCCCTCGTTCTCCCGCCTCACTGTTTGGGCAGCATTGGCGGTATTCGGCTGGTGCGGCAGGTATGCTAACTGCGCCTTGCCAGTTCAAAGCGGCTCAGTTCCTGCGCCTCGCAGAATCCAAAGGGAACAAGACGTTAGGCAATACTTGGTAAGTACTGTATTTTTTTCTTCTTCGCTTCATCACCTTCTGTATCGACACAAGGAGCGAGAATATGCCGTACCGAGGACCAGCTTCATGCCGCGTGGATGGAGCACATGGTGGTCACCACGAGCTGCCTTCATCACGTTGACCCACGCCATCCCGTTCCAGCCGGTGTTGCATCCATCAATTCTCAACACCAAGCCACCGCGGCAACCAGACATGATCCGACAATCCAACAATGTAACGCACAGCGCTACTGTCCCTATCGGCCAATTAGTTTCAACGCGCATCTGCCAAGCATAATCGATTGGCCCTCGATGTACCGTTTTGACTGTCTTCCTCGCTTAGTCGATGCCGACGTCTGGACGGCCCTCGCCCTCACCCGCAGCAGGACCTGTCACACTTACAGCCAGTTTCCCGCTACGCACACATGATGGCATTCGCAAAGAAAAACTTGACCAGTAGCACATTACCTGTTTGGCACAAGCCTCGCTCTCCCGTTCCAATAGTGGGTAGCGGCATGACTCCAGACCCGTTGTTTCGGGTGCATAGTACACACAAGCTTGTCTACGGGCATACACGTGGCGTGTCGTCGGTGGCCTCGGTTGCGGAGCAAAGAGTAAGCGGGATGGTAGCCAATGACAATGGGGTTGCGCATAGTTGTTGTGTGTGTGGAGACACAGTCAGATGGTGCATGTTCAGATGGTCTGAGCAAAGCTGGAGATTGAGTTGCATTGATGGCGCGACAGTGGTGTATGCTGAAAAGAGACGGGGGGTTTTTTTTGGTTTGGATGACGGCTATCGCGACAACGACGGCAGCCTCGGGACAACAGCCATCATTATTATTATCACCATCACGATCTGGATCCTAGGCCGCAGTAGTTTCGGTATCGCATCGCTCCTAGTCTGGATCGCCTGGATACCGAGGATGTTTTCATTGATTGGTGGGATGAGCAACGTGCTGACTTGTGTCTCTCTATAGGATCTGGAAGGACAAGTACAATCCCAAATAAGACGCGATCCGCAACCCGCTTTCGGACGAGCCCTTGCGTCCCGGTCCGACCTGAGTACAACAAGCCCCATCCCGGGAGTCATGAGGGTGGTCGTGTGAGAAGAAAGAACGGAAGCATGGTCCCTTTCCCGCGCGGGGAAGCATTGTTTTTTTTTCTTCGGAACGTATGTTTTGCATAACGTTGTTTCCAATAATTCACACCGCTTTTCTGGCCTATCACTTGTTCCGCTCGTCTTGATTTCCCCCCGTATCTTCCCATGATTATCGCCTAGCTCGCGCTATCATGTTGCTGAGGGTGAGGGCATGTTAGGTTAAGTGGTGTAGCTGTGAGACCGTCATCTGGATCGGGAAAACCAAGGTTCCGAAGGTCCATACACGGACATGGTCTCGCCCAACGCGATAGGCTATGTTTCTGCTTTCAGAATGTGGAGAGCATGCGGTGTGGCACAGCAACGGGCTTGTGTCGTAGTACAGCGGCCCCGTTTTTTGGGATGATTGTCAGATCAAAGCTTAGCGACGGTGTGTGTATGTGTGTGTGTCTGTGTGTATCTCATCTTTGTAACACTCAAGACATTGTCCCCCTGATAACTCTCCTTTTGAATATACTGTCAGTCCAAACATCCATACACAGCACCTTGTATGGACACTATTGTACGAAAAGGTAGCCGTAGCCATGTGGTTGGCACTCAGCCACTCACAATCGCCCTTTTCTTTCCCAAAAGGCGGTCCGAATATGAATCATCCAGCATCCATCATCCGCATTCTCTGCTGCATTAGTCCCTCATCCATCATGTTTCACTATAGCTGCAATCCACCTGCACCCAGATCCTGCATACGTGGGGCCGAGCCACCTCTGGTGCTGCGATTGATGACGAAGGTTATCTTACGCCCCGCTGCGTAGACAGTGGGCCGATAACTTGCATTTTGCATGTTGCAGCAATGCTGGACCCTGTGGTAAATCGGACGATAGGCGTGCTCTTTCCATCCGGGTCTCACCTGGCAAGACTCGAGTTGGGGGGATGCGCGTGTTGCAGTTTTTTTCTTCCTTTCCTTCTTGCTCCACGTGAAGAAGGGGCAGCGAGTCGGTGGCTTTGCGCTGGCCTCTGTATATTCACTGGAGAAGAGTGAATGGCTGTGCAGTCCCCGTGTGCGTTTTACAAGCGACGTCTTTACGCACAGCGCGCGTAGAACTGTCAAGGTTTCTGAAAACCCGCTCATGACGCGTTTTCTCCCCCTCCCCCTTCCGTTGTGGAAGGGTAATCCTTTCATCGACGCTTCGCGCGGTGCGAGGTACGCGACAATCAGCCGCGGCGTGGGTCCCTCGACGGAAAAGCCGTGAGTGGAGAAGGGAGGAATTCACGCGAGGACGGTGGAGCTGGAGCTTGCAGTGAGTGAATTACCACGACTAAGTGGGCGCAGGGCTGGCGTTGTCAGATGCAAGAGTCTCGAACATGGCAATCAGTGGCGAAGACACAAAGCTGAGATCACTCAAGGGTAGCGATGTAAGCGCTGAAGGAAGGCAATCCGATAGCATTACTTGACTCGTTTGCACCTTCTCTTGGCCCAATAGAATGGCGATAAACACCAAGTACAAGTGACTTTGTTCCCGGTCCATGCCGACCAATTGAGCCCTGCCAGACAAGGCACTGTGACAAAGGGTCGCAGAAACGGCCGCGCTCAGTGACGCGACAAGAGAAAAACGTGAAAAGCTGGTATCTCAAAACATCGCGGACGGCAAGGTCCGCAAAGGGGGGGTATTACGAAAAGTGTAGCGTAAGCGGGTGATTGTAAGAAGGCGTAAAAGTCGTAGTAAAGTAATGTTAGTCGTAAGAGGAGAGGAGGAAGGAGAAGGGGAAAGCAATCGTCTCTTTCAGCAGTAAAACCAAAAACTTGATCATCATCATCCTCCTCGCTCAGATAACAGAAGTAAAAATGCTGTCAATCTGTCTCTGTCATGCCATCATATACAATCGTCGGATACATGTCCCATGTCCTTCGTTTCGATCTCTCTCTCCCTCTCTCTCGTGATAACGTCAAAGGAAATATCCAACGCTCGCTACGCTTTGCACTAAATACAAAAGATGAAGCCAACCGCAAACGTGTTGCTCGCTAAACCAGTCTGATGCCAAAAGAGAAAACCAAAGTACAAAGGAAACAACCAAACAGGTAAATGGGTAAGTCGTGAACCAGGTCTCGACGTGGAAGGAAAACAACCGCCAAATTATGCTCAAGCGAAGTTGGGTACCTGGTGAGGTTGGCCCGAAATTCGACGTCGCCGTCCCAGATTGTACAAGACTGGCAAGCAGCCAGAGCTGTGGTAGAAATGAAAAAGGCGGTGCTCATCATGGGCGCTCAAAGGAGAAACGCGCAGGAAGAACGAAGATTCCAGCCGGACCGTGATGCAACTTGTGTCCCTACAAGCATCCCTTGTGCAAAGGTGCAAAGAAGTGAAGCGCTATGCTGATAATCGACAAATGCAACTTGGGAAACTACAAAGGAAAGGTGGTGGTGGTGGTAGTGGTGTGCTATTTAGCACTCGACTTTGGAGCCGTCGGCTGTGCTGGGTCGCGACATGGCAGCAGACTCTTGGACGATGCGCTTGAACTCGTGGACAACCTCTGGGGCGATCTTGTCCCAGAGCAGGCTGCGAGTGTAAATCTCGGCAGCAGAGTCGCCCTTGCTTTGCTCACGCATGGCGGCGAGGGTCTCGGCAAGGTTGCGACGATGCGATGGCTGAGAGCCAGGGGACAGTGGATCACTGAGGTCGTCGCTGGTCATGCTGAAGCGCGAGCGAGTGAAGTCGAGAGAGGTCATGCTGTTGTATTGGTCGGGAGTGATGGAGAACAGTTGCTCATGCTCTTGCTCCTTGGTAGGTCCAGTGAGATCAGAGTGCAGTTGGTCGAGGTGTGAGCCAGAGATACCAGCGAGTTCAGAGCCAGACATGGTTGTCTTGGGCCAGGCCATGCCAGAAGGCGTGGGCTCGAGACCGGTGACGTGGCTGGCAAGGAGACCTTGCTCGCCCATGGCAGATGACACACCAGCATCCTTGAAGATGCTGTCGAGAACGGTAGCGGAAGCAGCACGGACCTCGTCGGGCATGCGAGGAATGGGCGGCTGAGCGCTGCCGGACTTGCTTGCGACAAAGGCGCCGCAGAGCAGGAGCATAAGCAGGAGACCAGAAGCGACGGGCTTATCCTCGTCCTTGTTGCGAGACACAAGGGAGAGTTCTTGGTTCTGCTGGGGAGTGGCCTGGTCGTCGGAAGCGAAGTCGTTGACGAAGATGTAGTTGTCCCAGTCACTGTTGCCCATGTTGAGGTTGTCCATCTCAGACGCAAAGTCGGTAAAGGTGGAGCTGGGTGCAGCAGCCATTCCGTTGCTAGTGGCAGCCTCGAGGCGTTCGGTAAGGACAGAGACCTTCTTGCGAAGCTCGCCAGTCTCGAGAGTGTGGTTGCGCACAAGCTCCTCCTTGTCGAACTGCAGCTGGTTGACCATGTGGTGCATCTCCATGGACTCGCGGTGCCAGTTTTCCTTTTCGGCAACAAGGGCGTCATACTCGATGCGCATGGCAGCAAAGTCATCTTGCATCTGGCAAATCTTCTCCATCCACTGCTTCTTCTCCTCTTCAAGCTCCTCGGTGTGCTTCTTCTTTCGTTGCCGGGAGTCGAGACTGTGATTATGTTAGCTGATGAATAGGGAGAGGAGAGACCAAAAGGTAGATTGGACCAAACTTGGAGCGTGGAGCCAAGAACCAAATGGGAGTACGTACGCGGCCTGCCTGTTGCGGAGGAGTCGTTTTTGCTGCTTGAGCTCCTTGAGGTCTTCCTCGTTGGTGCAGCTCTGGATGAGGTTGTCGATGTTGACGAGGGTGCGCTCGGCCGGGATGTCGAAGCGGGCATTCTTCTTCCGGATGCCGCCGTCACGACGCGGGGAGAAGGAGCGGGGAGGGGTGTTGGGCCTCATTCGCTTGGGTCCGGGTCGTGCGTCCATCTCCTGCTGGTTAAAGGCCATCCAGTCCGAGTGCGTGTGGGGGGACATGGGCTGCTCTGGGGCAGAGGGAAAGACGGCGCTCGGTCGGACATTCTGGTGCACGGGGAGTCCGTGGAAGGGCATCTGCTGCTGCTGTTGCTGTTGCTGCTGCTCGACAAAGGATGCAGCTCCAAAGTCGCCGGGGCCAAAGGGGTTCAAGGGCTTGGGGGCTGTGGGCGTCCTGGAACCAGAGTTGTCGGTGACGGGCCATGACTGCTGTCCGTAGGTAGCAGCCTGGTTGGGTGGTAACCGGGCAAAGGGGTTGTTGCTTTGCTCGGTGAAGAAGGGGTTGTTGCCGTTGGTGTTGACGACGGAGCTGGTGGCGGTGCGGTCGACAAACTGGCCATTTGAAAAGTCCTCCCAGATGGAGGTGTCGGGCGAGAAGATGCCCTGGGTGCTGGTGGTGGGCGACATGAGGACGGGCGTGTCCAGGATGCTGGAGTCGAGGGTAGCGTTGTCGTCGAAAGAAAAGGCCGAAGGTTTCCTGTCGAGAGCGTTGAGTGTCGAGGTTGGCCGGTGAAAATCCATGTGATGTGCGTTGGTGGAGTAGTGATGGTCCATGGCGGGCCTAAGTATCAAAGTACCGGTGTGGGCGCGGGACTGGCGGTGTGGATGGCTCTTTTGGGTAAAGGTGATGGCAGGATGTGTCGGCAGCGATTGTACTCAGCGGCAACGGCAGCGATGTGAAGAACAGGGCAGAAGACGGGCAGCAGAGGCGATGCGCGTGTTGGACAGCGAGCGAGGTAAGGCAGCGGCTCAGTGAGGGTCAGGGTGGTGGGCGGAGGGTAGAGGTGGGAGAGGGGGCTTAAAGCATGGCAGTGGCATGGTGGGAGGCTTCGGGGCGGGGTGTGCAGGACGAAGCAGGCTTGTGGGAGACGACCGGGGTCACGCTTCCGTGGGATGGCATCTGGGCACGAAACAAGTGCCAGGCCCGGCTGATAGGACGCCCCAATAGCGTCGGGTATGGATGCATCACTCCAGCTCTCTTGCTAGCAGCGACTGGCTGGGGTTGTCCTGTCACGCCCGCCATGGGCCCATTTACCCTCCGCACCGATTACCCAGTGTTTGCCCTGCCGCCGTCCATGCAGCTGGCTGGCCCGCAGCCGTCTGCCAGAGTGATGCTCTGCCGCCGTTTGTCGCCCGCCTGCTGTCACGCATGTCCATGTCTGGATTCACAGGGCATGCGAATCTGCCATGTCTGTCCGTCTGTCCGTCTGTCTGTCCGTCTGTCTGGGCGCGTGGTACGACAGCTCGGCTGCTGCTCCCGTGCCGTCCCGTGCTTCTGCTGCTGCTGCTACTCCTACTACTGCTGCGCTTCTGCACTGCTACTGCTGCTGCTCTATCGATACGTAGAGCATGACTGGCTAGTCTGCGCGGGCCGGCCCATATACTGCCATATTTCCACCGGACTGCATCGCGATTTGCCTATACCCTCCTCGGCTGCGCGCCGTGAAAACTCTGCTCGAAAGAGTCAAGATGCGATGCGCGCTTGTGAAAAAATGCCCTCCCGCAACTCTGGGAATGGTTGTTTCGGAATGGTTAGTGGCGCATACCGCGAGAGCTTCTGGCGCAATCGCCATGATGAGTACTGTCTGCTGAGTACTCGAGTACGACGCGGCCCGCCTTAGCCCCCGCGGCCTCTGCTCTCTACACTACTCCCCCCCCCCCCCCCCCGGCCATCATCACAACCACCGCCCACCACTCGCAGCCCGCCTTCGACTGATGACCAAGGTAAGCCCCCTTGGCCGCCTTCGATTCCTGACCCAGGTGAGTCCTCTTGGCCGCCTACATGGTCTTCATCATGGTGTCATCTGTCCAAGTTCCGGCTCGCTCTGGTGTCCGCGAGTCATCTCACCGCTCCCTGCCCGCAGCATGCTTCCCAGTCCACCTGGGCTTTTTGGACTACGCTTCCTGTACTTCCGAGCCTGCCCTCGTTATCGTGACCAGTTACCTCGTGCAAGCTACCAAGCCGCCGCCGCCGCCGCTCCGTCTGGACTCTGGCTGCGTTGCCCATCGAGACGCAAACACAGCAGCCACAGCCTACCGTCCTGTGCCACCCCTCCAAATCCGACTATCCCATCTTACCGAAGGTCTGGAAACTCTCCAGATTTTCCCCATCCGTCATTGGTCACTTTTTGGTAATCGCTATCATGCTTGCTTCCGCTTTCTTCCATTTCCGCCGAGCAGCATCAGACGGTTTGTATCAGGTCTCGCATGACAGCCATAGTAGGCAAAGCATCAAGCTGCCAAATGTCCACTTGCACTGCAACCAGCATCTTGACGCCGCAATAGAGCCTCGCTATGGCGGTTTGTGCGCCCTGCCCGCGCCGTGCAACGCGTACTGCGGCTACTAAAGCATACATCCCCAAGCAAAACTCTACAGATCGTCTCCCACCAAATGGGCGCGCCATCTTTCCAAAATGGCAACGCGTCACTCTTCTTGTTGACAAGCTACGCCATCCCGCCAGACGCGCACTACTGCTTCCGGATCGACTGTTGCTGTTGATCCTCTCTACTCCGTGTTATGGCGCGTACTGTGGCACGTGTAACGCAGGGCCAGGGACTGCATACTAGTCCCGAATGCAATGCTCCACATATTGTACTCGGATGCTTCCGACTTCTCTACCCTGAGATGAAGGCTTCATGTTGACCGGGAACTATTACCGATGCTGCTGCATGACAACCAGACAGACATGATCAGAAACACAATGGAGCCCAACCTCTAGGGCGCATGGCACAAGGGCCCCAAATTGACGTCGACTAATTGTGGCTGCCAAAAAGGTGAGGCTGTAGCGGTGAAAGGCCCACTCTCCGCATCCGCGCATGGACCACAGCCACCTCAACTTCGCCGTCATAGTTATTCTTGTCCGTAGAAAATGTCCACCATCGCTGACGTCTTGGCACCATGCACCGAGTTTTGTTGTTTGAAACCATGAGTCACTCGTCTTCTTTCTCCGCACTCGGCTGTTGCATGGGGGGGCTCAGTGCGCCGGCCGATAACGGCAAGCGCATCGAAGGCGGTGGAACACTTGGACTTCGAGACCATTGTATCTTTGCTCTGTCTTGGTGGATCTGAAAAACTTGAAACACTTCGCGGGAGCGGTTACGCTCCCGTAAAGTCCAGTTGGTGGCCCATTATCAAGCTAGTCCGCCGGCCCATGTCCAAGAGCAGTCCATCGCAGGTCTTGTTTCCATGTCGATCATGTTGCGGTGAAGAAGAGACAATTTTTTTTAAGAATGTTCTGATCATTGCGGTAAGGGGAAACGCTACCTTGCTTCGACGTAGATGTGTTTTAGAATTATGGGTAGAGCTGGGTAGAGGAGGTGACGCGATGCCATGCTACAGACGGAAGGATAGCAACATGCGTCTTCTTGTCCGACATATGCCGAGCGGTCTTCCGTAGTCTCGCGATGATGAGTAGATCACCACTGCGTAAGCCGGTCGCGCGGTTGAGGTATCGGTCCTGTCAAGCGCGGAAACGAGCAAGGAGCGGTGAGTTTTGATACCGAGGAAAAGCAGTGAGTGAACAAGTGAAGGAGGCTGGGAAGGGATTGAGGAATGACGTTGCACACTCCTAGTTGCCCAACGTACTGTGTATTGGTAAACTCCACGCGCTCGGGAGTACTGGGTATCTCGTTTTGAAGCTATGGACATGCCGTGTCCAACATCTGCGTTCAGGTAGAAAGGGCAAGCACTGACCTTTGTGTCTCCTTTCAAACTCAAGGCCTTCGCTTCTTTTACTTTTGTCGCATGCTCGCGGCTGTTGCCGCCTAACATCATGAGCCATAGCGTGGTATAGCAGCTCTGATCTCATATTCCTCCGTTGTCGTCTCTAGCCCATAGTTTCACAGTGCGATCTTTACCGCCACTGACGATCCAGGACGCGTCGCTCGTGACATCGGTACTGAAGACAGGGCCTGAGTGACCTTGGAGTGTCTTGCAGTGCGCCCAGTCGTCTGCTGAGAAGATCTGAACGTTCTTGTCAAACCCAGAGGAGATGACAAAGGTGGACGCTTTCTTTGGTATGAGTTCTCCATCGCTATTTTCCTGCAGCGGCACTCCGCTGGCTGGTCCATCCGTACCCTTGAACCATCGTAGGTCGGTAACGCCTCCAGTGTTGGCCGCAATCGAGTTTGTCTCTCTCATTGCCCGCACGTCCCAGCACTTCATGAAACCATCGCCTGAACCAGACAGGAGGCGATGGCCATCTGTTGCCCAGTCCAGACCGTAGATGGGCTTGATATGGCTCTCCAGCATGTAGATGACACGACCAGTGCGCACATCCCACACGCGGCCGATACTGTCGAGACCCGCACTGGCAACCAACGATCCATCACCGTTGAAGCTTACGGTATAAACTTCCTTCGAGTGGCCCTCCTGCATGAGAAGCTCTTGTCCGGTGTTGACGTCCCAGAGTCGCCATGTCGTGTCGTCGGAAGCTGAGGCTAAGTATCGTCCGGAAGGGTGAAATGCTACCCTGCAAACGCGATCTGTGTGGCCTTGAAGAGTGCGTAGGGGCTTGTCATCGTCTAGTGACCAAAGCTGGATCTTGCCGCCTGCTCCACCAGATGCGAAGTTTACGCTAGAGGTCGAGACATTGCTGCCCTCGAGTGTCGCACCCGGCACCCAATCTATACCAGTTGCACGCTCCGTGTGTCCACCGCGATAAGCCTTCTTCTGCTCCAAACTTGGGATTTCCAATAGCGCAACTTTTCCGCCCCAGGTGCCGTATGCGACATATTTGCCGTTGGGTGAAACGCGCACAATGCTGACCGGGCGATCTGCAGTTTGCGATCCATAGAGCTCAAAGCCCTTTAGCCGGTCCTTGATCTTGTTCCGGAACTCGACGTGCGTCTTCAGTGGGATGGTAGCTTCGCGACGCTGGTATGCGATGCGCTCCTTTGCGCGGGGTAAAGAGTATTTTGCCATGTCGCGTCGTGCGTCCAGGAGCGATTGCGTGCCTTGGGTATAGAATTCCTCCTGCTCGTCACCAGGCGCCTCGTCCGCATCTTGCATATCCACATCTGCCGCATCCTCGCCAAGTGCTTCGGCTGCCTCTGCAAGTAGAGCTCGAAGCCGATCACGTCGCTCAGAAGGTCCTTCGCCGAACAAAGTAATAGGCTCGCCCCGTGAACGCAGCTTTGCTTTGACGTCGCGGTCGGCGGTCGGTACGATTAGCTGCGCTGCTCGTCGTTTGCGGTCGAAATCCTCCATGAGGGAATGGGCCGACGCGTTTCCTCCACCTGGCATGGCATGGTTGCGGTCGAGCGCTGGGCATGTCAGTACGGCGAGCGCTGGTGACTGGTATGGGGCATTTGTACTTACGGACACTGGAGAGGTCAATACCCTCCATCGCATCATCCTATGTCTTCGTTAGCTTCAAATGCGAACATACGGTAGCTACGAAGCACGCGAAGCTCCGGCACCAGTCTCTGGCAGGACATGACGGGATACGCACCGCGCCATTCTCCTCCTCTACGTAAGCCTGTCGCGCTGGGTGCATGCTCATCTTGACTACTGGTCCCGCTGCGGGCAAGGTTTGCTGGTGCTCGTAGCGAAGTATCTCGAAAAGAAGCTCGGGGCCAGACACGGGTTTAGGCGATAGGGCTGGACTAGCGTCGGTTATGTCATACTCCGCGTTTGAGACGACGCTTGAATCACCTGCAGTGTTTGGTCTAGACGAATATGCTCTGCGGGTTAGAGACCAGATTGCAGTGAAGAAAAAAAAAACGCCAGCTCGTTGTTTCTAGTTTGCTATATTGTGGGTTCTTCCTGCTATATCCTTCTTCCCAGAATGCTTCAAATCATTGTAAGTACCACGGCCTCCAGAAACTAGCCGATCGGCAATGACGACGGCCAATGTGAATTCTTAGCCCTAAAGTCCCTTTTCATTCCAACCTATCTTGTCGCAGAGGTACGGCACCGCCAGCATGCGCTGCGCTCACTACCACACTCCAACGTACTGACTGACCTTGCACTTCCAGGCTCTGGCTGTGGCCATGTCATTTGCGATTACCAGCGCGGCGGGCCTTGCGCGACTTCCACCTGTGTCGCGACGCGCCTCATCTAGTGGCTTCTTCCTGCTTGCTCTCTCCGCCTCTCCATTGGCAGCGCCTGCCTGCTCTAGTCGAACAGCAGGCCTCCCACCCCAGCGTATGCCTTCCAACTTCGCACAACCAACGTGCCCCCTGAACAGAGATACATGCCCGGCCACTGTCGGCTTACGGTCCTTTCATTCAACCTCACACCACTGGCGGAGTACGCCGCAATACACCTACCATGTCGCGGCATCCTACTCGGCCAAGCAGGATCGCTTCAATGCGGAGCAGAATCTGTTCACACACCCGGTGCACGACCCCAGCATCAGCAATGAGGACCTGCGCGACTGCAAAGACTTCATAGACAAGCGGAAACGCGCAAGGAGTGGCCAGGATGCTTTCTTTTTCAGCCAGGTGGGAAATACAAACACCACAGCCTTTGGTGTAGCGGATGGAGTGGGAGGATGGGTCGAGTCTGGATTAGACCCAGCCGACTTCTCCCATGGATTGTGCGAGTACATGGCTTGCGCAGCGCGCTCATGGCCACACGGTTTCAACACGACAGCATTACACCCGAAAGACTTGCTTCAAGTCGCGTACGACGAGGTCACGGAGGATGACAGCATTGAGGGTGGTGGTAGCACCGCATGTCTGGCTGTTGCAGAACCCGATGGCAACGTCGAGGTCGCCAACCTAGGGGATTCAGGATTCATGCATCTGGGATTGAACGCAGTACGACATTTCACGCAGCCACAGACGCACGCCTTCAATACCCCGTACCAGCTTTCCAAAACTCCCCAACGCATGCTAGTGCAAATGGCTGTATTTGGAGGCCCATCCACACTTTCGGATCTACCCAAGGAGTCGAGTATAACACACCACAAAGTACGCCATGGCGATGTCCTCGTCTTCGCAACCGATGGTGTGTGGGACAACCTGAGCCCACAGGATGCGCTCGGTATCGTCAGTCGTCACATGGTTGACCTGGGTGCTTGGGTAGAGAAGGATGGTACCATTGAAGTCGGACAGGATCTAGCGAAGCTGGTACAGGCCGACTCGGCTCGTAAAGCCGACAGCTCCTCCCTCCAAGCCAAAGTTGCGGTTGCCATCGCGAAGGAGGCCAAGGTGACGGGGCTTAACACTCGTCGGGATGGACCGTTCGCTAAAGAGGTGCAAAGGTACTACCCTGGGGAGAACTGGCATGGTGGTAAGCCGGATGACATTGCTGCCGTGGTAGCTGTTGTGCTAGAGGATGTACCCCAGCGAGCGAAACTATGATTCAATGCATTAGACCTCTGTTGTTTGGCTGCATGGGTAGGCGATGGCGTTTTGGAGAAGACTCATGCTCGGGATCGGAGGCGTATCTGCGCATAGCACTATGGGTTGGTAATCGTCTTAGTCGTTTGAATTCTTGGCAGTGGTTATGAAGATTTGAAGGGTAAACAGAGACGTTGGAATATATTTCATAAGAATACGGCCGTTGCACTTCGTCTCGCGCATAGACTTGGAGAGCGATCACATCATCAGTACAGTCGGACTAAGATATTAAGTCATTGTGTTATCTACAGCATGTTCATTATTACTCTTGTGACCGTCTACTAATGGCCGGAGCAACAACATTGATGTCAGCCATTGTAGCAGAACGCCACATGGGAACCCCTGGAATTATGCTGCAACGTTAAAGCTCAGATAAGAAACACAGATCACACGCTCAAGCTAGCAGTGGTCTAAGGGAGGAGAATGCTTTTTGACGTCAAGGTATACCTCGGCTGTTTGTTTATCGCAGTTACCTCAGCAACGCGACCCACGCGAGTCTCAGAATCGCGCGCTACCCAAGTATTGATGAACGCCAACTTCACCCCATCCTTACCACGAAACAGAACGCCTACCTTCCGGATGTATGCGCAACTAACCCATAGCCAACAATCGCTATCCACGTAACCCGACGAGAACATATATAGGAACGCGCTTCCTCAATCTCGACGCGACACTCGAATGGCTACCCTTTCTCCCACGCCCTCATATGGGGGCCGCATGCGTGCGCATTCCGCGATACGACCCAGGAGAGACTCTCCACTATCGGCATTGGGGCAGTCACAGGGGTTCTCAGCGGATGCGCCCATGATGCAGAACATCAACATTGGCGACAGCTCCGACGACGAGATACCACAACCCATGAAGCTCAGCGCTTTAACGACCGCACTACTTGCGCAAGGAAGTGACGTCGACTCGCCTGAGAAGAGGAAACCAAAGCTGAAGATCTCGCGCAATGCATCTCCTGGCTCTAACACGCCAGTGCAGGATACCGTCACACCTGCACCAAGTTTGCGAATAAAGAGAGTGCCACTTCGGGGTGCGCCCATGAGGAGGTTTCGGAGGACGCCTCAAAGCGAAGAAGAGCACCATCCCTCTCAAGACCAGGAAAATATGCCCATCTCAGCGGTCAAGACGCAGCCTGAGAACGTCCCCGATTCCGTCCTGAAGGTTACCGGCTCTGTCATGAAAGTGGCAGAGGATCGCCATATGCATCCACCCCCAGAGCACCAGTCACCGATACAACGATCTTCGCAGCGACAAGAAAACCAAAGACCACTACAGGCGCTGGACGCGAACACGCCGCGAAGACCAGCCCCTCCACCTCCCCCCAAGATGTCCGTGCTGGAGACAGCGACCACTGCTGCCGGAGCGGCGACGACAAAGACAAGGGAGAGAAAGAAGAGGAGCACATTGTCAGTCAATGGGAAGCACTACTCCCAAATGGACAGGATCGGACGAGGAGGCAGTTCAGCTGTATACCGTGTCATGGCAGAAAACTTCAAGCTACTGGCGCTGAAGAGAGTCAAGCTTGAGGATGCAGACGAAGCTACTGTACGGGGCTTCAAGGGCGAGATCGACCTGCTGCAGAAGCTCAAGAACGTTGACCGCGTTGTAAGACTATACGATTGGGAGGTGGACGAGCAACGGCAGGTGTTGAGTGTGGTATGTATACTCTAAGAAAAGGCAAAGCACAACACTAATCTCTACCAGCTCATGGAACTTGGAGAGTCGGATCTCGCCCGCATAATACGAATGAAACTCGACCCCGCCGACGGCGACGGCAAACTAGATTTGAGCTTTACACGCTACTACTGGAAAGAAATGCTCGAATGTGTCGGAGCAGTCCACGACCACGACATTGTCCACTCAGATCTCAAACCCGCAAACTTCCTCCTCACTTCGGGCCGCTTAAAGCTCATCGACTTCGGCATCGCAAACGCCATTGAAGTCGACCACACCGTAAATGTGCACCGCGACTCACACATTGGCACCCCAAACTACATGTCACCAGAATCGCTCGAGGATTCTGCAGGCGGCGCCCGAGGCCTCCTGTCCAACGGCAACGGCTCTAAAGACATGGCTTTAGGGAAACCTTCGGATGTCTGGAGTCTAGGCTGTATCCTCTACCAAATGGTCTACGGCCGCCCTCCTTTTGCACACATCACAAACCAAATGGCACGTGTCCTCGCCATTGTAAACCGTGACTACAAGATTGAAATCCCAGACCTCGGTGTCGGCGATGTTCGCGTCCCTCCTGGTCTCAAGGCTACGCTTCGTCGCTGCTTACAACGCGATGCCTCACGCCGACCAAACGTAGCTCAACTTTTGGACGAAAGAGATCCGTTCCTCTACCCCGATGGTGGGGATGACCTCAGAATACCACAAGAATTGCTTGGTCAGATCATCCAAAGAGTCGCGGATCGGTTTAGAGATCCGAATAAGAGCCCCCCTACCGATGATGAGATTCGTCAGTATCCCGCAAGTTTTTACGAGAAGATTAGGCAGTTATTGGAGAGCGACTAATCTTTCTTTGTTCTTTGTGTATTCGGTTATTCTTGATGCTCCGTTTTGGGCATTGGCATTTCCTGTCACCGCACAACAACGCTTTGTTGTTCTTGTTTTCTTTTCTTTTTTTTCTTTCATTATCATGACGACTTGGCGCTTGAGTGTCATTTTGAGGAGTTTCTCCCTTGCTGCTTCTGGCTGCTTCTGCCTACCTTCTTATTACCCCCTCTTTCTGCATGTTCAGGCGTCGCATTCTCTCAAAAAAGCGTTTTGTTTGCTTAGCATAGGCGCTCTGTCGTTTGGTTTCCTGGATGAACTTGTAAATGGCTTTTACGAACGGCGGTCTGACTCTAGTCGCACACGGTCTCCTTGTTATTGTATATACCCATTTTGGAGATTTTGGGAAATCAACTCCTTTACATCCTTCACCAGATGACTTGCTGCTGCGTTTGTGACTGCGTGATGCTCAATGAGTAGCGACCGATAAGAGACTAGTTGACTTGAATTGCACATGGGTGCACTTTTGATGTCATCAGACTCGTCCACCATCAAGGGGAATCAGATCACAGCTATGTTACATTTACGCAGACTGGGCTCTTCCAGAAATACTAGTTATACGTTCTTATGAGTGAGTATACATGGCTAGGTACAATGTCTCTGTCTCTGATGGAGGAGAATGGAGACAAGCCCTCGTGGGGAACACATGTTCGTAGAAGTAATAATTGAAATGTAGAAAAGTTTGGTATAGAACCATGACCGCTACACCATCAGTCCCAAAAACGCCAGTGCGATGCTCCACATCCCGCAAAAACGCCATTGCAATGCTACTCTGTCTCTGTTGAAATACACTACCCAGACTTCATAGGTTCGGTTATTCATCCGCCTCCTCATTTCCGAGCTGCTTACGCTTGATTGCAAGATCGGCCTTCTGCTTGTCAATCTGGGTCTGTACACGCTTCTTGAAGAGGACGTTGCTCTGCCTGTCGCGCGCTTCGGTACTCTGAATGATGGCCCTCTCCAACTCTGCGATTTCGCCCCGGAGCTGCTCTTGACGTTGTTCTTCCGCCGCCGCGGCTTCGTCCACCTCATCGACGTCCTCGTCAGAATCTGCGTCGTCATCGTCATCGTCGTCGTCTGCAGATGTCGCTGCTGCTGGGGTAGAGGCTGCGGTTTCAGTCTCGACAACATTTCCGTTCTGGCCGAGGGCGTGCATAGCAACGTCGTGGGCGGTGGTGGGTGTGTCGACCTGTTCGACCTGCACGTTGTTGTTACCAGCGAGCAAGGCGTTGAGCTGATCGTTGTCGCCCTGGAACTCAACCTCGTCATCCATGAGTCCTTCAGCAAGCATTTGCTCCAATTGGTCGGCATCCATTTCCTCCACTTGGGTGGCATCTGCCATGTCCTCGTCCTCGTCAACTTCCTCTTCCGAACTTGATTCCTCGGAGCTCTCGGCCTCGCTATCTACCATCTCATACTTTGTCGACACCGCAGCCTCATCGTTCTCTATTAGCCGGTTCAACTGCGCTTCGGCGCGCTCAACATCAATGTATGATTTGCGAGGGCGGAACCGTCGTTTGCGAGCCCACTTCATGGGTGGTGTCAGACCATGGGGAAACCGATGGGTGTCTTGGGAGATGTAGGAGGGAAGAGGAAACTTCCTAGCTTCATCCTCGTTCTTAACTTGATCCAAAACTAGCAGCATCTGGCAGACGTCTGCGGTCTTGACCCAGTCCTTTTTGTTCCAACTCTTCAGCGACTCTATAACCGCGGGGAGCTCGACCATGGTCGCAGCGTACATGCGGTTCTGTATAGTGAGCATAGCTCGACGGCCTTCGCGGTCAAAGAATCGGAAGTGTACGCCGGGTCCTCCCTGTGATACGCTCTTGCCGATAGTCTTCTCTTCGATAGACTTGCGCAGTAAATCGCAGTCTGGGCCTGGCTTCATGCGCAATACAAACTGAGACTCGATAGCTGGGTCAGGTTCCGCCTCTTCTGCCTCACTGTCATAGCCGACACCGTACGGTCTGACTGGCGGCTTTCCTGCACCTTTGACCTTCAGGATAGCGGTACTGGGTCTCGCTGAGCCCATGCCTCCCTTCGGTTTGATGGAGAGCTTGATGGACTGGGTGCGGTTGTGTGCCTTGATCGGCTGGGGTCGAGGTTGCTCGACTGCAGCGTAATCATCTTCGTCGTCGGTGTCATTAGCCATAATGGCGAGGCTCTTCGCGGTAGGCTTCGGTTTGCGCTTTGCGGCAGGTGAATCAACATCTTCGCTACCATCTTCGCGTGACCGCTTCTTTGGTCCAGGCTTTCCTGGGGGTATGACATTGCCGCTTTCATCGAGTTTAGGCTTCTTGGTGTACTTGCGCTTCACTTTGGCGCCCTCGCCATTCAGGCTGTCTGCAGGCTCACCGGCTGTGGGCGCTACGGGCTTCAACTTGAGTTTGAGGCCTCCTGGCTTTGCGGAAACCGGTGTAGGCGCGTCGGACGGGGGAGGTTCTGAGGGCGGCGGCGCATCGCTGGGAGCGGCGTTCGGGTTCTTTAGTTTGAGCTTCATGATAGGCGACGGTACGGAAGCGTTTGTTGTTTAATACAGCAACTTTCGAGTACGCGCGCGCGAGGGCGACATTTGCGAGGGTGCGTGATAGTGTGGTAGCTGGAGTAGGTGAGTCGGAGTCGCTCACAGTCCACGGTCGTCGGCCTTGGCACCCGGCATGGTGAAGGGCCAAAGCTTTCCCATCGCGTCCCTTCACTCTCCCTACACTGAACTGCGCCAAACAATACCACAATGCGCCTGCTGCTTCCACCGTAACAGCTACGACACCAAACGGACCTCTGCATCTCACCCCACTCGCACAAACGCAAGCATGTCCCAGAACGACCTTTTCCTCAACCTGCTGCGGCCCGCCGTCCTCCACATTCTACGCGCGACGGGCTTTCAACATGGCAAGCCTTCGGCCGTCGACACCATCGTAGATCTCACGGCACGCTATCTGTCACTACTGGCAGAGCGCACAGCCTATAATGCCTTTTCAAATCACAACGACCTCACGCCAGACATTAGCGATGTACGCATGGCAATGCAGGACTGCGCCCTTCTCGTGCCGACCATGACAGCAGGGGAAGAACTGTGGAAGGAGATATTGCGCAAACCGCTCGATGAGTACAATGAAGAGACGGGTGCCCGCGAGAACGAGGCAGCTCGGCGCGACGCCGAGGATACAGCAGACGTGACCGAATTCATTGAATGGGTCAAGGGCGATCAGAACAAGGAGATTAGGCGCATAGCAGGCATCTACAAGCCAGTGGCAACAAATCCTACCGAGCAACTGGACCAAGAAGAAATGGAAGACTATCTGAATAGTATGTCCGAATACCTCCTGCCACGGCTGCAGTCCCACTAACAGCTTTCCCAGCTCTCATGAAGAAACACAGCAAGACTGGTGTCGAATCACGCTTCCAGGGCACTGTCCTAGGGGTTCCAGCCGAACCCAAGACCATAAAAATCGAAGGCGGAGGCGCGGAATCAATACAAGAGTGGAATCGCAGAACCAGGGAAAGAGCCGCCAAAGCAGCAGAGTCGAAACGGGAGAGCCGCGAGACGACAAATCACGTCGAGACGGGAGAGCCCTCAGAGGACGTGGTCATGGAAACGGTGTGATACCCGGTTGTCCATCATACAAGCATAGCGAAGGCGTTTGGGTACGAATCATTTTTACGGCGTTATGAAATATCAGGGCTGTTAGCCAGCGGGCCTTTGTAACCCACAGGGCGCTACAGGTCATTCCGGAATTCGAGTTCGCGTACTTAAGTACCATACGGCTACGGCCCATTATGATTAGAGCGCTTTCATCTCCAACACGTGCCATACTATATCAAAATTTCTGCGCCAGTATTCTGTCGTCCCGTATGAATCACAGGCACCTGAAGGTCGAGTAAGGTGCACAGGCCTTGTTACGCTGGTATCTACGGCAAGCAAGCTTGGGACCGATCACTACAATTGAAGACTAAAACACGGCCCAGACGTTTGTTTTCCGCGTCCTCACATGACGGGGGGCCCGCGCGTGGGCGGGGCGGGAATGAATGACGGGCCCACCCCGCAGACGTCATAGCAATGGCAGAAGATGGAGAGCCAAAACAATGTCCACCAAGAATTCCCGTATACAAACTTCAATCGCACGTAATTTCCAACCTCACACTCTGTCGAAGCCCCCCAAAAGACACACTTGCAAATTGATACCTCATCTGCACATCCACCACCACCACCACATCTCTCAATCCCAACCATGTCCGGCCTCGATCCCAAGGGCCCCTCGCAGCCTTCCCTGGACCAAGCCTACACCACACCTGGCAACCCAGTGCACAAAGACCCAAAAGAACAAGCCCAAACAGGGTTCAACGCCGCCGACAACTCCGCCAGTGTCGACCAACGTATCCCCACCAAACAAGCTACCGATGCCGAAGGACTACGCAACGCAAAGTTCGAGCAAGGCATGGGTGTGCACGGCGCACCGGCGGGCGAAGAGGCAAAAGGTCTGAGCCACGAAGACGTAGGACGGCACAAGGAGCTAGACGGACAGCAGATGGCTGCGCCGGGTGAAGGGCGCGTTGCAGACGCCGTGGCCAAGGGAGGAAAGGGCATGGGCGGTGGTGGAGAGCAGCCTGATTTGGCAAGCGATCTGGACAGGCAAGTACCCGCGCTCTGAACTCGAATGCATTAGAATTCCACAGGATATATATATATGCTGACGATTGAACAGGAAAAAGGCAGAACAAGCCGAGGCGAGGGAAGCTATCAAGGCATCAAAGGGCGAGGCAACACGAGCCGGTGGTGCACTGGGCCAGACTGGTGGGCCTGCCAACCCTGTCGACAACCCGAGTCAGGGCGGTGGTAACTACCCCAACTCTAGCTACTAGATTTTTTTTCCGGTCTGGATGGACATGGAAGATTACACGTCTTGGTACGAGATGATGGAGTCGGGTGGGACATGTGTTATGCTATGTTGTGAGATGCAGTGGTCGCAATGTACAAAGTTGTGGACAAGTATACTTGTGGTGCATGCGTGTGCAAAGATGTGCGAGGATGGGCGCACAGTATTGTTCCATATATGTACAAGACCATGGAAAGGAAAAACGTCGAGGGTGCGTCGGCAAGAAACATCATAGTCATCCTGTTGAGCATCACAGCCACGCACAAGTGTGAGTTTGAGTTGTTGTATATTTTACTTTTCCAGCCCGGTCGCAACAGCTACACACAGGCACCAACGTTATGCCAACGACATGGATGCGTAATGTAGATGTGCATCTCCCCCAGCAGCACGGCCTCGCCGAGTGCTCGCTCTTGTTCTATCAACTAAGCAATGGCAACGCTGCAAGCGACTTCGATCATGAACGACGCGAGCGTGAGAAGAAAAAGAAGAAAAAGCCGGGAAACGCCACGATGCGGACCTACCACAGCCGCTCCATGGAAGACAGACTGGTGGTCTCAGCCATCGAACGCCAAAAGACAAAGGGGCAGATAGCCCGGACCCAACGTTATATACATGAGCGACTCAACGAGTCAAATGAAAGAGAAAGAGGTTGGAAGAAGATGGGAGAAGAAGAAAAAAGCGCCTACATGGGTCCTTGGCCCATGTACGCGTCAAACTGAAAGTTACTCATGTCGGTCGGGACAGAAAGATTGGGATCGAAGAAAGCAGTGTTGTCGAACACCATGGGCTCACTTGCATGCATACTCATACCATAGTCCATGTACTGATTTGAGTCTACAGGGACTTGGTTGATCATTTGTACTGGCATGGGCATGGGCATAGGTAGAGGTTGCTGCGACGCGGGATAGGCGGCCGTGGGGATAGCAGTGTTGTCAATCTCATACGAGGGAGCGTCGAAGGAGTTGGCCACGTGCTCGGGCGCGTCGTTGTCGGATTGGCTCTCAGGCGACTGCGGGGTAGGCTTGTTGTCGACTTCCACCTCTTTGATCCAGTTTTGCTTGAGGTACTCCATGGGAGGGTCATCTCCGCCACCGATGCCACCGCGCTTCTCGTCGTTCTTGCCCTTCCTGCCCCTCTTGCGGGGATGGAAGTGGGCACGTCGGAGGTGGGCGGCGGCGTTGTAGTAGGCACCATAGACCTTTTTGTTACGGCAGTGCTTACAGTTGGCGAGGAACTTCTTGTCGGCCGAAGAGTCGACGCAGATGTAGCCCTTCCTGCGCGAGGCATGGGCACGAGCAATGTGACGGTCAAGCTCATGTGTGCCACGGAACCCATCGGGTCGCTCGTTGCAAAAGTTACACTTGATCTTTGGGTGTTGAGGACGCACGTACGGTGTCTTTGACAAGACACCGACAGTCTTGGAGGAACCATCCTCGGACCTAATCCTTGTCATCTGAGCATTGGATGACGCAGACTCGGTCGCATCCTTGTTGTCGATTGCCTTGGGGGCAATCTTGCGAGACGCAGCTTGCGCGATGATTTCGCGTTCGCGTTGCGAGTGACGAGAGTGAGTCGATGAAGGGGCAGAGACGTCGCTCGCACAAGCCTCGCTTGATGAAGCTGAAGCCGACCTCTGCATATCCTCCGCCAGGTACGACTGATGGTTGTCGGAAGAGGCAAGTGCAGCACTTGCAGGGACAGATGAAGAAAGGAAAGCTTCACTGGAGGAGCCAGTCAAGTTGAGAAAATGAGAAGCATCAGCGGACTCGCTGATGGGTTTGGAAGCGACGTTGAAGGAACAAGGAAAGGACCCATCCTCTGGGAGGATGGGCATACATGACGAAGTGGACTGATTACGCGACATGGAAATGTGGTCAAAAAACAGAGGGTTGTAACTGCCCTGACGGCTCATGTTACTAGATTGAGTAACAGGAGTCATCAGAGCTGTTGACGGCGTGCTGGGTGAAGAGACATCCGAAGACGAGCTCCACTGCAGGTTTGGTGTCAGTTGCAACTGTTGTGAAAGCTGGGGGGTGGGGAGGGATGGGTTGTCTGGCTGGATGCAGCTGCTGACGTAGTCGCCAACACTGTACTCGGCGATGCTGTTGTAAGCAGTCTCGGGCACCGAGTGGAGGGTGGGCTGTCTGCGCATGCAAGTGTCCGAGTAGAGCGTGTAGTCTGTGTTTTGCTCCTGGGCCATTGACTGCCAGTCAGAGTATGTGGTGTTGGAGCGCTGAAGGCCGTTGGTCATGGCCGAGTCGGAGCGGTTCATGACGGGAGCCGAGCGGGTGCGGTCCATGGACTCGAAGCCAGTAGTCTAGCAGGTGTTAGATCGGGGACAAGCGGACCAAACAATGTATCCATACTGGGAGCTGAGTCACGTCTGACGTGTGGAAGGCCATTGATCGCGGCACCTCGTGGGCCATGGAAGGTTGCGAATGTTGGCAGGCGGCCTGGAACCAGGCGTGGTTTAGCTCCTCCTGCGAGAGATGTGCATTGCTCAAGCAGAAGTTGTGCTTGGCCTGCTGGAGGAAGTCGACGTAGGCGTTACTATTACTACTACTACTACTACTACTGCTTCTATTCGGGAGAGTCGAGGCCATGACGTCGGAGGGGAGTAATGGGATGGGACGGTAAAAATAGTGGTAGCGGTTTGTAGCGGTGGAAGAAGCAAACTGCGCGAGAGAGAGACGATGATCAGCAACAACGGCCAGGGGATTGTCTGTGCAGGAAGAAGAAGATCTTACAGTGGTGAGGGTCAAAGAGGAAGCAGATTGCAGTCTTTGGGGAAATAGCGAGGCGATGAACAAGTGAGGGTGGGGGATGAGAAGGGGAAGGGCGTGGTTTTAGGACGAGCTCAGCGCATGGGGGGGACGAGCGATGCGTTGGCTCGTGTCGGAGAGCGTCTGACGACTGCGGCCCGCATTGAGCGGTGGACAAAAGGGCCAAGCTGGGCTCAGAAGGGCCATCCTCGCTGGCGATCCATGGCCAGACGGGCTTTGATTCGCTGCCTCACTTTGCGCCCGCGGCAGCCAATGAGCGCCCACCCAGCGCTACCCTGTCGTGAAGCCACACTCGGTCCAACGACGACGACGACGACGACGACGACCAGCCTTGATGCGCGCCTTCGCATCTGGCAAACTGTGCTGTCAGTGGCGTCGCGCCATTGGCCCTCTTAACCCCAATGCGTCTACCGCACGCCTGATTCACCAGCCTTGGCTCGTCATCGCTCGTGGGCACGCGAATCACGGGAACGGCGGATCGCCAGCAATGCTCTCGACTCGGTTAGACCCGTCAGCAAAACGAAGAGCCTAGGCCCGCGGATCGTCTCCCATACTGCCAACCGCCAGCCCATGTGTCGTGAACTACCCGTTGGGGTTGGCATCGCGATTACACCTTGGCTGCAGTCCAGCACCCCCTTCCCCAAGTACCTAGGTACCCCAGCCTGGATTGCGTTGCGTGGCTCATTTCCCCCAAGGTTTGATGAATTCAATCTACGCTGTTGCTAACTTGACCATGGGCTTTCCATCTGCTGTCCCCACCTTGCAGGGGACTTGAGGAAGCCTGCGCCAGGACGGCCTGGTGACAGCAGTCCTCGCAGCCGGCTCCGCTTGCGTTTCTCTGGTGGCTGCACCGAAACCGTAGATGACGCGGACGAGAACCTCGACTTTAACCCTTCCCGAGGACGACTCTGTTGCCCCCAAGGACCTATGGGGCCCGTCTCCTCCATCTCTCCATCCACAGCCCGACTTTCTCCTAGCCAATACTGGTCAAACGTGACTTCTGTAACCTTGCCAACCACACCCAATTCCTCAAAGAACATGACTAGGCCCTCCAGCCCCACGGTATCCGATATCCGCCTTCCTGGCGACTCTAGTTTCGGGTCAAATGTAAATGGATCAAGCGTTGCGACAGAGTCTCTACGAAGCTTGCCTCGAGGCTCTGCCAGCATAATCGCTCCAGGTAGATAAACTCTCCACCTGTCAGCCGCGTCAACGTCTTTGCGCTTTAGCGTCTGCCGGCCTCGTACGCTTGCCCGTGCGGACGAGGGCGAGTGGGTTGTAGGATGAATGCTGGTTTTGACCGACTGGACTGGTTTCCGACCCCACCAGCGAGATGAGTGTGGGCTGTCTAGAGTTTCACTTGTCGCAAGCTCGCTCGGTATCGCATAACATTCTCGTGGTGTTGACAACATGGAGCTTGGCGAGGTGGCTAATTTCTTCGACTCGGCGTCCGCCAGAGCAATGTTTAGCGTTGTAAGCTGCTTCTGTTTCAAGGTTTGCCGTACGCGGGCCTTTTCGGAGAAGGATCCGGGATGATGGTTTGTTCTAGAAGAAATGGCCTCGTTATCCTGGCATGGTGGCTTTGGCAATGCCTTGCCTGGTCCCAATCCCTCGTTGCTAGACGCTTTTCCGATATCCAAACAGTTTGCAACCCTGTCACACGGCCTCGGTGGGGTTCGTAGTTGCAGCGTGGCATCGTTGTTGTTGTTGTTGTTGTCGTCGTCGTCGTCATCCGCTTCGTCTTCAGAGTGGGAAGAAGAGGAAAACATCATAGTCCAGAGTCCGTCAAGCATGCTGGTGCTAATCTCACTCGTAGGCCGACCTGCAAAGTTGGCAGACGGCAGCATGTCGACAGGCATGTCGTAGTAATCCTCTGCAGCGTGCTCCATGGTGTAACCAGTACAATCAAAAGGTCCAACGACGACGAGTACTCAAATGTTCCTGTACGAAGCATGGCAACTGCAGCGCTGCTTAAAGCCTTTCTTTGTCTACACACGGCTCTACTGCTCCTGTTGTTGCACAGGCGAACACGCAGATGCATTCCGATATTTTGGTAGACAAAGGAAGCTATCCGATGGAGGAGGCGAAGCACGAACAACTACCCAAGACAGGAACTGCTCCATCCACCGACACCAAGCCATGAGCCTCTAATCTGATGACGATGGTAATAATAATAAAGACTGCTTACATTAAGCACGAGTTCGCGACGTACAATCCTGTTGCGTCGCGCCCGCGGGCCCCTTGCATATGCGCAGTCGCTGAGCCTCATCAGCCCAGCCCAACCCAACCCAACTCAACGGCACTCTCGACACTCGGAGCTTTTCTAATTGGTCCGCTTTCTATTTCTAGATGCTCTGCCCATGTACGCACTTGCGGTGCGTTGGACGAGAAGTATGACGTGTGGTCACTGTTTGCGTACTCTCCAGGTACGCTCTCCTTGGAGCACCTAGATGTTACTACGTTTGGAGCAGTATGCATCAAGCCTTCTTTAGAAACTTGGTGTTGCGATGCAACGTACATACAAGCAACTCATAAGAACCTCACTCTTATTGGAAAATGTCATCATTTGGGAAGCATGCGCAGTCTTCAACGGCCACGTAAAAGTGCCTAATTCACTCAAACATACGGAGACTGAAGATTCAAAATATGTATTTGTACAAGTTGTTACCGTCACTCATCTATCATCGCCAACCTTTGGCACCAGATATGCTTTGCCATCAACTCACAAGTTAGGAGTCTCTTCCCTCTCACCGATGACGTTCAGGAACGCAGTGTGAACGTGTCCAGTCAAGTCACTGGCTTGCAGCGACCTGCCCTTCTCCTTGAATGCCAGCTTTGAGCACTCCCTGGTGATGCATGATCCACCGTATGCCGCAAGAGCAAGAGTCTCGCTCCTCGACATCTCGGTGCCAATGTCCCAGATCTTGTCGTGGTATGCTTTCCTGTAAGCCAACAGCGTCGCCAGACTGCCGGTAAGAGTGTCGCCCTGGCCACCAGAACGCTTCAGACCACCCTCGCCCTCTGACACGAGCGTGTGCGAACCGTTGGAAATGTAGTCCTTGGAGCCCTTCTGGATAATGGTGACGCCGCCGAATGCCTTTGACAGTTTAGCGCACAGCTCGGAAGGCTCGCCTTCGTTGACATCTACACCCTTGGCCTTGGCTAGTCTTCCAAACTCAACAACGTTGGGTGTGAGAATGCATTCGGCGTAGCCGTCCACGAGTTCTGGCCTTGTCTGTGCAAGGTAGAGACCGTCTGCGTCCAGCACGAATGGGATGCCCTGTTTCCTCGCCTCCTGGATCACCTGTGCGCACGTGTCTTGCATGAGCTCATCGCGACCGAGACCAGGGCCAATCACAATGACGTGCAGGCGTGATAGCATGCCAACTACTTCCGAGGTCACGCTCTCTGCGCTTTCTGTCTTGGCGAGGTTCTTCGATTGACGCATGTATGGGTGTACCATGAGGTTGGGAGAGTAGGTCTTGATCACCGCGCCGGCGCCGGGTTCGCAAATCACGTGCGACTATTGCGAGGTGAGCATATCGTTTCCTCAAAGGATACTTGGATGTTCTTACCATGTCGCAACCTAGCTTCGCGGATGCCATAGCAGAAAAGTAAGGCGCACCTGTGTAATCTTCACTGCCACCGATGACAGCTACACGACCCAATTGACCTGTACAGATATGTTAAACACCGTTTCATCAACGATTGTCTTGTACCCATACCCTTGTGAAAACTCTCAAGCATGGGGGGTACCATGTTGTAGACCTTCTTGAGGAGGTCTTTCCTAGTTGCGCTGGCCATCGTGGATGTTGTTTGAGGGGTTGATTGGTATATTGAGCGTGGTTTTATGAGAGATGTATAATCCTTGAGTGTCGTTGATTGTTATGATGAGCTTTCCGGGTCTTTGGTTTTGTTATGGAGCTCAACGCGAAGAGTACGTCATAATGATAGCGGGGCCATGATGGGGCATGCTCCACGCGATGCGCGCGCCACAGCATGCAATGATGTAGACGCGTGGACAACCACTCACCGAATCAAGTCATTATGAAAGACGACAGCGACGTGATGACTAGGTAGTTTAAATTGTTTCCGATTGCTAAATCAGTCTTCTACTCCGCTGAACCTACATTCATCTTCGAGAACCCATGAAAAAAGACGCACGTCGCAAAAATGTGCCATGTCTCCTCGTCAGACTCCACCGCTAACCATGCTTGTTCAGCATTATATGTACACAGACGGCAGAATCGCTCAAAACATGTAAGCTGGTGCGCGCCGGCTAACGCGCTTCGCTCAGGCCTGCCCAGGCCGACCAGCAAGATCCATTACGCTTCAGTATTGCAGTCAAGCCACTGTGGGACAAACGGCGGCTACAGAACCAGAGAAAGGAGCTAATTCTCTGCTCGTTGCTCAGACGTATTGTTGCAACTAGACGGACGCAGTCTCCGGGGCTGTTGCCTCAGCCTCAGCAGCCTTTTCAACACCATCTCCACTCTTTTCAGCTTCCGCTTGCGCTGCAGGTGCATCCTTGATGACATCCTTGTCGGCTTCTGACATGTGCACATCGCCGTCCTCTTCGGCAGTCTTTGTGACAGCAGTCTCGGTCGTAGTGTCGTTTATTTTCAGTCCCTCTGTGGCCTTCTCGACAGACGGCGCCTCCTCTTTAGCAGACTCTGATTTCTCCCGGTCTTCGCTCTTGACGCCATTGGCAGCAGCAGGCTCAGACTCAGAAGCCAGAGCGCCACCCCATTTGTTAAGCAGATCAGCAGAACGCTTCTTGAAATTGAAGTCTCCCTCCATCGGAATGGTTTCGAGCTTCATGATCGCCCTCAGAACCTTGTGAACCTTGGTCTTCTTGATGACTTCAGCTTCCAGATCCTCATGAGCTTCTAGCTGCGTCAAGTATTCGGACATGCTCGTCATATCTTCATCCTTGGGTGCTTGGTCGCGCGAGAGGAATCCCTTCTGCAAACGATGGCGGAGATACAGAACTTGCTTCTCGCGCTTCAGTAGTCGCTCCTCCTCAGTCATAGGTGGCTCCTCTGGGGTTGGATCCGCAGCTTCCTCGCTGGACTTCTTCTTAGACTTGGGCTCCTTCTTCGGCTTCGCTGCTGATGCATCTTTTGGCGTCTTGGTGGTCAGCTTGAGCTTGGTCTTGGGAGTCTTTGCAGCCTGTGAAAAGAATTAGCGGATGTGACATAGTTGACTGTCGTGATTCATACCTTTTCGTTCTCGCCATCGCTCTCGTCGCCCTTCTTACGCTTCTTGGTGGCCTTGGCCTTCTTAGCAGAAGGGGCGGTCTCATCAGCGTCTCCCATCTCAACGTCTTCCGAGTCGTCGGGGACTGTGCTTTTACGCTTGGCAGCTTTCTCGGCCTTGGCCTGCTTCTTTTGATCCTTCTGCTCCTGGTCCTCTTGCATTGCGGATTCGTGGGCAGTCAGCATCTCTTTGAAGTATGCCAGATCGTGACCTTCAGCGGCTACCTGGTACGCTTCCCAAAGTTGTTTGTTCTTCTTCCCTTGGTTGCCAGACTCCACGTCCTTCTTTACCTCTTCGATATCGAATGACAACAGATCAGTGTTGACTTGCCATGCGAATTCGTTGGTGCCCAGAAACATGATTGGGTATCTTCGGTCTTTGGCGTTTTTGCCGCCCTCGAGAAAGTCTTCGCGATATGTGCCGTCAATGCGCCTAGCACTAACAGGACGCTTGCTCAGCAGTGATTCCGGGAGCATCTCTTCATCGCAAACAATGACTGGCCATGGCTGGTAACCGCGCATGGCGACCATGAACATGTCACCAGGCGACACGTCCAGACGTAGCTCAACTACCTTCTTTCCTTTCTTGGCCGGTGTCTTTTTCTTGTGTTCGGGGACACCCGCGCCCGATTTGCGCTTGCCGTTAGCAGCGTTCTTTGGTGCTGGAGTGCCATTCGTTGCTGGCGCGTCAGAGGCAGGGGCAGCATCTGAAATAATGGGTCAGCATGCGAACGTGATGTATTGGCATTGCTCATGGAGCCTGAGACTTGAAGAGAAGCCTGGCTGCACTTACCTGCGTCATCACTAGCTGCAGTTGGCTCCGCTTGCGCGTCAGCAGTGGCGTCCTCCTTCACAGCATCGTCCTTTTGCGCGCCGTCGTCTTCGGGAACTATGTCGCGATCGCGTTAGCTACTGCGTCTTCGGTGATTTGCGACCAAGTAAGTAGTTACCTTCGGCGACGCCTGAGGTGACTGCGACACTGTCCTCAGCCGGCTTTGCCTCACCAACAGCAGGCTCTACTGCAGCGTCTGTAGAACGCGTCGGCTCGTCGATAGTTTTCGTGGTATCCGCAGACACTGGTGGGTTGGCTTCCTCGGCCATTGTGCGAGTCGAGCTCACGCTTGTACGATGTCGTGTTGACGCGTAAGGGAGGCGCGGATTCGCGAATTACCTCGTCGATGGGTTGGGCGCGATGGCTGTACCGCGTGGTTGATGGTTGACCAGGTAGATCGATGGTGCGCGGTGGGTGAGGTGGTTGGGTCGTATTGTGGTGGTGTGGGGAGGGCGAAGAAGAAGAGATCGGAGACGAAACTCTTGAACTTTCCAGCGACGCCAGGCGTAGCACGTGACGTTCTTCGGCCTGCACGCACCACACGGGCTATCGTGATCGAAAAAGTTCGAGGTACCTCGCTGTTGCTCGTTCAGGCACCGGTAAGGTTTTGGTGATGTTGCAGCGAGTGTGGCGTGTTTGCTTGGTGGTGGAAGGAACCCGCGCGATGCGATGACTTGGGTCCGTGCAGGAGTACAGCCTTGAGAGCAGCCGCGCCTTCGGCCAAGCAAACCCGCAGTTTTGATACTTGTGCACGACGCTTGCAGATGGTGCGAAAGTGACGGCCTTTCTTCGTCGGCGCAGCTCTTTTGATTGTGTCTTTAAGGTCTTGCTGGGCTGCAGTGAGCCGTTGAGCGGTCGATTAGTTCTGACTGATAGGCCGCCAATGACAAGCTGGACGAAGCTCTCGAGGTAAGAGCGCGAACCGTCGGTAGGAGCGACACTCGCCGAGATTACACTTCCTAGCTCTTTCTTATCTCGTCAAATCTGTATACTAGGTGTTAATTGATGACACTCGTTTTGTGATGATGGCGAGATGTAAGCGGCTAAGTTGCGTGGCATCAAGTGAGAACGCTGAGCTGCGGGGTCTCGGGCTTGCTCAGATAGGCTTGTCAGGGGGGTTTATTTTGCATTTCGGCTACTATTCAAACATCGTCAGCTTAAATACGACTAGTATTGGAGAAAACAAAGAAACACTCACCATAACCTAGCCTGCTCTTTGCAAGAATTACGGATTCCATGCTCAGGACAAAGCGCGCTGCATCTGCAGCTCCATTGTCGCCTTATCACAACAGCTCCTCTCCTATACGATCAAACCTCGTTGTAGATGTAGACATTCCCTCGTCCGAGTGGTATAGGCAGCGCATTCACAGTTGAACCGGTATCGGAATTTGACATATCTGTCTCACCCTGCTGCGCAACAATGTCACCAAGGCGCATGACAAGAAGCCTATGATTTAACTGGCGAGGTCAGTTCGATTTTACTCTTAGGTATACAACACTGTCGGTTGTCTCGATTGTCTGATCTGTGAAACCTTCCTGACTCTCTTTGGCCTAATCCCAAGGATCTGGAACGTTCATACAGCCAGTTAAAGGCTCGTAGCACGATTGCTTTGGGCCGGATGGAACAAATGCTCAGCTTTGTAGAGGTCGCTCGCATTCCATCTCTTTGCTACAGCCGTTGATGTGTCTTGCTCAGGTAAGCAAAGAAGTCCTGGAAGCTAAGGTTTGCCTGCATGAAATCTAGTGAGGGATGAATGGTGAGAGAGAAGACCTCAAAGGCACGAAATGCAGAGGAGGTATGCATCGGAGTGCACATCTACAACCAAATCGCACATGGATATACGAGCGCAGCCACGGGCGTACGTGAAAACCACGATTTCAGCCTCGGCAGCGATATTCAGAGCTATGTTATAGGGTTTAGTTTTGGCTGTGGGCCCGTAGTGCCTAGCATGCCTCGTAAACCCTGGAGATATTGATCGCCGAGGTATGTATGCCCGTCGCGTATTGAACGTACTTCAACGGAGGACACAGGATGGATGGTATCCTTAGGCAGGACTGAACATGGGGCCTCCAGACTGAAAGCTGCCCCGGATTATCACGGTCCGAAACGGGGGTTTCCGCATCCGCGTTGACTATCGATAAGCCTGACCTGCCTCTTCCATCTCTTGCCAAACATTCGCCGCAGAAGGACGTTCGCTTGTCGTTTCCACCTGTAGGTCGAGATTCGACTAGCGATCTCATTGCCCTATGTCGTGCGAATGTTGCATATAGCGGAGTCTGGCAGCAATTTGCTTTCGAGCTGTCGAATGGCCAGTACTAATCTTTTGCAAGTATGCAGATAGGTCGCAAAGATTCTTGATGCGATGGGCTTTTCCGGGGTGGTATGCGATAGTCATGATCGACGTCGCAGCCTTTGGACGTAGAACACCTTGGGAGAGCTCATCCAAAGCTGCTTTTGAAGAGTCAAGGAATGGGGCCGAGGCCAGGCCAACATCAAAACCAACTTCGAGGCTTTAAGTGTACTGTATCCATGCTCGTCGCTGTGTGCGTCCGAATTGGTCGCTTGTCTAACGCATGCGATAGTCGTTCGTCCGACCGGTTTACGTGGGCGATCGAGGGGCAGTGGTGCGTCAATAGTACCATCGTGTCGTCGTAGTGCGGTGTGTAGTTATTAAGAACACAAACTGGCTATCCAAGGCTTGCGCAAGGAATATGCGAGTTATTCTTCTGCTGGTGATGTGTGGGTGTTGATGGAGTCGAAGCGGGCGGCTCCCACGAGCGACCTGTGGTTGTCGCTAGTGGTCCGGCCATCACGTGTATTGTTAAGCGGTGCAAAACCAACCTTGAGCATGACCCAAGGAATGCCGTAGGATTTTGGTTTCTCCGTGAGAATCAGATTGCCACAAGCAACATGCCTGGGAAGAGAAGCATCAGTCGAGGCTCTAGACATGGCGTGAATGCATGCATTTAGGATACGTGCTGCGGCAGACTTGCGCAGGTGCACCCAACTCGCCTAGAACTCCTGTCATACGTTCTGAAACAACAACGTACAGGTCCTACAGGATACTGCAAAAGCCTTACCCGCTAAAGGCCGGTTCGCGCATACTTAGCGCAAGGGAATCGAGGACCCAGAGATCTGCATCCCTAGCTTTCGTCACAGATCAGAAAGTTGCGCAACAGACATCCCCGCAATTCACACCAAGACCATGGCGACTGAGGCACCCACCACGAATGGCGCACCTACTAGCGACTACTCAGCAGTATGGGTAGACAGATACCGTGGTGTATGTATTCTTGAATATTTACTACACTCTGTCTAACCATGTGTAGGCGACGGTAGAGGACCTTGACCCCCCACCTGCCTTGTCCATTCAACCTTCAGACCCCATATCATGGGCGCTCATGTCGGGCCTCGAGCGCGACTACACACATCTCACCGTCATATCGCAAACGAACCGCGCCCTCCTCGGCTACATCAGCATCCCGCATCTCCAGCAGCTCCTCAAAGAGGGTAAAGTCAAGGACAGCGATCCCGTCGAGGCCGCCATGCACAAATTCCAGCGACGCGGCAGGAGGTACAAGGTCATCACGACTGAGACTCCGCTAGAGGAACTCGAGCAGTTCTTCGCTGGAGGGGTAGATGGAAGTGGGAAGCAGGAGTTCGCCGTGGTAACAGATGCCAGCAGGAAGTTCGTATTGGGCGTAGCTACACGGGCTGATTTGGACAACTTTGCGAAGAGGAGGGCATAGGTAACGAGAGCATTTAGGAGGGAGTCCTCATGGCTCATAGGATGCATTGGCAGGCGTTTATCTGGTATACCCTATGGCTGGTGCTGTGGAGGCTCGATTCAACACACGGCTTGGAGAGACAGAGGTTCTCTTGAAAAAAAATAGTCATCCATGTTCCTTGAAAGCATAGAACGGTAGATTAGCATTGAATAGTGAACATGCCTAGGTTTGTCTACGTTCCACTAATAGTATTGTGTACAAGGCCATGTTTCGTAATACCCAGTTGTCAAACCTTACTCAATCCAAATACACTTTCGTATATAATCGTGTTGGACCACTTCTCTCATAACGAACGTGTTGAATCCCCACAAACGTCATGATAGAGGGTAATGTGATGCGCCTGATGCTGAGTCATGTCCTCTCGTTCCCGATCCATGGTCGCCATGCGCAAGCCACGGTCTCGGGTTCCCCACACGCCAGGAGGTAGAGCGACGGCACCTCATGATTTTTTGAACTTGTATATATCCGGACGCAAAAGTCCTCAGCCGCACTTTTCCTTCTCTTGCATAGTTTATCGCTGGCATGCTCGCACCTTTCTTTCGCATGCGCAGTAGACCCCTCCTCCAGCACCAACTATCACAACCCTGGAGACCACCACTCCAAACCCCAGCAAGACTACCTGTAGTACGTGTCTTCCTACTACCAAGTTCGAGATGCTATTCTCAGAAGGCGTCTAAAGCGCAAACGGGCGCTGGCACGACGACGCCCGTTCCTGATAACGCGGAGCTGCCCAAGTCCAAGTTGCCTTTCTACTTTGAGGCTGGATATGCGCTTTTCGCAAAGAGGCCTTCGCGGCCGTTTCCCCCGCCGTTCTTGTCGCTGCCTTCGACGAGTTTCTCTGAGCCCCTAAGTACACATAACAAGAGTAGGGATCGCCGACCGACTGTCAATGGGCAGATGATAAGAGGGGTTACAAATGGGGACGATGCGGTGCTGGTCAGTGAAAGCTTCATTGCAGCAAACGACGGAGTTGGGGCATGGGCGACAAGAGAAAAGGGACATGCTGCGTAAGTTGTGTGCCGTTTGGTTACTACAGAGGAGCAAGTGCTGACCATACACTACACAGTCTGTGGTCCCGTCTAATTGCCCATTTCTGGTCTCTTGAAGTCGAGGGCGCATCCTACTCTTCCACCTCACCTCCCAACCCCGTCAAATACCTCCAGAACGCATACGAACTCACCAAGCAAGCCACCTCCTCGCCCAACGAATGGCACGGCACAACAACCGCCTGCGGAGCGCTTCTCGGTGCGGATAACGAGCGGCCCGACCACCCCTTACTCTACGTAACGCAGCTGGGCGATTCCCAAATCCTCGTCATACGACCAAGTAGTAGAAAAGTCATCTACAAAACACAGGAGCAATGGCACTGGTTCGACTGTCCACGACAACTTGGAACGAATAGCCCGGATACACCGGACAATAATGCGGCCATGGATTGTGTGGAAATTCAGGAAGAAGACGTTGTACTGGCACTGACGGATGGTGTAGTAGACAACCTGTGGGAACATGAGATTGTCGAAAACATCTGCGAAAGCATGGAGAGGTGGAATGGCGACAAGGAGAAGCATACCGAAGAGCAGACTTATGCAGATGGTATGCGATTCGCGGCGCAGCAGCTGATGAACGCCGCGAGAGAGATTGCTCAAGATCCGTTTGCTGAGAGTCCGTACATGGAGAAGGCGATTGATGAGGGGTTGTCTATCGAAGGGGGTTCGTATTTTCAACCATTGGGTTAAGGTGCTCTGCTGATTTTGCTTCAGGAAAGCTTGACGACATCAGTGTCGTCGCCGCACAGTGTAGACGGCGCAAAGGATGAGATCGCGGAGCCATGTTCCGATGACTAAAATCCTGCAACGAATTACAGACCACATCATGCGCCAATAGGCAACAATAGCACTGGAGCTCCATATGCGCGTTGGTTTCGACCACGCGAGCCGCATAGCGAGGCTGCGGAGAGTGTACCAGATCCCACGGTACATACAACCCTGTATAGCCATCAACTGCCCTCTGCGCGTGAATAATTGCGCCACGGCGCTGCGCCGATAACCAAGACACACCATACGCCGAATATCCATATACCAGTTTGGAGACGTAGAAGATGCGCCACACCGCATGCCGGTGTATGACACAATGAGAAGGGAAGTGCATGAGGGGTTTAATAGTATTGCCATAAAGTGCTCGGGGTTGCGATATGTAAAACTGTTTAGTGTACAATGGCCATGAGGCTGTTTGAGGGCGTAGTTGAATTCAACGCATACTCTTTACCCACCCATGTTTTTCCAATTGGATGTTCTTGATGGCGCATGGGCAAACGTGTCATCGATGTTGTTTGAGCATGTCAAGGACATTCGCGACCGGAATGATTATGACCGCTTTTCCCATCCCCTTTTGGACGTACGCCTTCGGCTGAAGGCTCGGTCACGATCATATGTTCTCTTCACTCGGTGGCACCGCGAACACCTCTTCGCGTTTATATAAGAAGTGTCTGGCCCCGTTAAGCACATACTACAGAGAGCGTGTATATAGGCATCCTATGACTTCGGGGTCTCCCCTTCTCTGCGAATCGGCGAACCTGTGGGTGAGCGAGTGACACGACGTCTAGCCCTACCAGTTTTGCTGCGAGATCGTGACCTGCTAGTACTGAGAGACCGTTTGCGCTTCTTGATATCGGCGCGAGAGCCGTTCGAATCAACTCCGGACGAAGTAGAACGTCTGCGCCGACGCTCTCGTACAGGGCTTACAGACATGGAACTCGACGGGGAGCGACGCCGGCGGCGCGGAGGGGTTCGTGATCGTGATCGTGATCGCAGCCTGGGCGCTGGTGAGCTCGATTTGGTTCTGACTGGCGGGGAACTGGAGCGCGAAGTATGCCTAGGTCGCCTCCTGCTCTCGCTTGGAGACCTGTCCCTCCTTCGTCTTGCGGGTGGAGAATTGCTGCGAGAAGGAGAGCGACGACGCACACGACGAGGTGGAGATCTTGAGCGATCAGTTGACGGAGAACGCCGCGTTCGACGCCTGGGCGGTGGAGATCGAGAGGGTTCTGACGATGGTGAGCGACGTGTACGACGAGGTGGTGGAGATGCAGAACGACTGCCTGAAGGTGAGCGACGGCGGTCGCGAGATCTGTCGCGACGAGCTCCACGTCCACGACCACGTCCCCCTCCAGGTATGTAAACATCACGCTCGCGAGTAGGTGGGGAGGGTCTCCGTCTCCTATCACATGTCAGCAATCGTCTCCTTCCGTGTAGAAACAAACAACGTACGGTGGTGATCTCGAATCGCGCTCGCGCCGTGGAATGCCTCTGTCAAAGTCTCTGCCGCGTCCTCTGCGATCGTTGCCACGGTATCTTCCTCCTCCTCCACGGCCGCGTTCCGGTCTATCAGAACGCTCAGAACGTTCGCTTTGGCGGAAAGAGTCGATCATAGCATTCTGCGCTTGTTCTTCAGCGCGTCGAGCATCAGCTGCGGCCTTTGAGAGCTATAGAAATTCTTAGCAATAGTAATGGCGTGAGACCGTAATTTGGCTTACCTGCTCCTGCTGCAGTTCGGCCTTCTTCGCCTCCAGCAGCTCTCGGGGCACACCCATGGGACTGTCTTGCGCACTCAGCATGAGATCCCATAGCTCTTTGCAAAAGGGCGCTGTATCCTTGTTGAGGAAGCCCGTGAGCTGAATTTGGATTTCCTTGATCTTGGGCTGCGGAGGTCAGCAAACGTTGCGCTGTGCCAGTTGTAGGTCTACTAACAAATTGATTTTGTTCGATCAAGTTGTAACATGTCTCCACTACGATGTCGTCTTCGTCGCCGAGAATAGTGGTGATCCTGTTAGCAATCCACTTCTTCATCAGGTCAATGTTGACTTTCTCAATGTCGACTTTCTTTTCGAACTCGGGTGGAAACTTCGTGGCCTTAAGGCGCTTCTGGTCGACACTAGACGCCATTTTGAGAAGTGAAGATAGGGTGTAATTGTAAGGAAAACGCAATGACGCGTGTGGAGAAAGACGAGTTCGCGACGGTGAAAGCTGGAGCTCGGGCGGACGCATCTGCGGGCTTGGCGTCCATCTCTGGGGTTTACGTCAGTCGTTCATGCAGTCACCCGCCGCTTCAAACCTCACGCTTTCCCTTCGACGTGTTGGACTGGGAAGCAGCAAATCCCAGTTCACGACAGACGATTAAGAGAGTACAGATGCACAACGCTAATATGAAACTGTACCATCAGGGCAACGGCGTGCTTTACTCGCTTTCAAACAATGTGTACGAGGTGTAGCTGTTTGAATTGAACAAGGCCAACATGCTCAACATACATCTGCTGCGTTCGCGTGTCTCTTCCTTCCATCTTTGATCAAATTGTTCTGGTCAAGACTTCTCTTTCTGTCTTACAGTCTTGACATTCTAACCAGTCAGGATGTGGCCACAACCATCCACTTACCTGGGCCAGCATATCATCCCCCCCCCCCCCCACGACCCATCGTACCACTCTGATCGTCTCTCGAAGTCATCCTCCACATCTTTTTGTCTATCGTTAATCTCAGCTCTACTTGTTATGGCGGATACAGCTGCGGTTTCTGGCATGCCTCCTGTGGAAGAACCCGAAGCGCCTATTGAACCAGAACCCGCTCCACAACGTCCCACCGAGCCGCCTGCTAACCCAATACCCGAAGAAACTGCTCCACCGGCACCTGAGCCTGCTGTTGAACCAGAACCGCCAGCAGAGCCCAAGGCAGTACCAGAGGAGGTACCAGAGCCTGTAGCCGAAGCTCCTCCCGAGACAGCAAAAGAACCTCTAGCTGAAGGTAAGCCTGAACCTATTCCTGAAAACCCGGTAGAAGAGCCAGAACAAGCACCCGAGGAGGTACAGGAATCCGCTGCCGAAGCTCCTCCTGAGCCAACAGATGAGCCGGCGCCCGAACCTGCTCCAGAAGAAATACCAGCAGAGCCTCCAGCTGAAGAGCCTGAAGCTACGCCAGCTCCAATTCAACGTTCCGTCGACTCTGAGCCCGAGCCGGATCCAGAACTTGAAGCTGTTCCCGAAGAGTCTGCAGAAGAGCCTCCAGCTGAAGTGCCTGAAACAGAAACCCCCGTCGAACCTCCACCAGTAGAGCCTGAAGCGGCTCCAGAACCAGAACCCGAACCTATGCCTGCGCCTCTCGCAACGATAGCCAAACCAGAAGCACCCGCTGAGCCGGCAGCTGAACCTGAGCCAATAACGGAGCCCAAACCGGTGCCCGTTGAACCAGATCCAGAAGCACCCACAGAACCTCCACCTGAACCGGCACCTGTGGCAGAAGAAACTGAGGCAGCGCTGGCTACCGAGCCTGAGGTCGCACCTGTTTCCAAAGCAGCAGAACCAGAAGCGCCGGCGCTTGAACCCACACCCTCTGTAGCAGAAACAAAAACCCTCGCTCCTTCCGTGGCAACGACGGCTACGTAAGTACACTGGATTTCTCTCACCATCCCTATACTAAACCAGTTTCCCTAATCTCCCTCCATTAACCATACTGGATCACAATTTTACAGCTACCTCTGTACTAACGTTCTCCAGCAAAACTCGCAAGCGCGACAAGGTTAAGCTACTCGCAGCCATGCGCGCACCACCCGAGTCTGTCCCCATCATGGTGCTTCTTCGCCAGAAGAAGAAGGCTGGTGAGGATGTCAAGGCCATCGCAGATGCCATGCTTGCAGCTGCGGGATCGTGAAGTGAATTGGAAGACTGGTATTTGGATCGTGGTGGTGAACTCGAAGTCTCCCTAAGGAAACCCACTACCTGGCATTGATTACCGACTCCTATGTAGATGATACTACCGAAGTGATTGCAACTCTCAGTCTTGCATTTCTCGTTTCAGCAGCGTCCCTTTCCCTGCTTGAGGAATTATCGAAGTGATGAGTGTGCACATGGTATCCTCTCTCTACTCTTCGTGCTGACGTGGTCAACTCTTCTCATCATCCCTCCTTCCATAAGCCTTATGCTATCGGCCATGACCCCAGCTGCAGCTCGCCCTCAGTCTCCACTGCAAAGCCATGCCTGCTTTCTTCCCCAACCTTGCGTTTGATACGGCGCATAATTTTCTGCGTCTTTGTAATGTCCAGGCTAACTCCCAACCTCCTCACCCACCAACGGCTTTCCTAACCAAACTCCTCGCTTCCTCAAGCCCTCTACCCAACTCGCCCCTCTTATGCGCCTCCTTGACTTCATAATGCAATTCCAGCAGGTCTTTTGCGCGCTTGATCTCTGGGTCTTGTTCATCGTCTGTTGTTGTAGCGGCGGCGTCATGGTGGGAGGAGGAAGATGTAGAGTTGGGATCGGTGGAGCGCGCGGATACGAGGGCGAGTGCTGCGGCGGGATCCTACAGACAAATCCGTGTTAGAAAAAAAGGGCAAACTGTGGGGGGAAATAGAAGACAAGGTAAGGTATTGCAGGACAGGGTAGAGCAACGTACACAAACGCGTAAAGACACAAGATCAGATAGTATCTCTGCGAGTTGCATCGTGTTTCCCTGGCTTTGCGCCATGATCGTGGGTCCCAGAGGAGAATGTAGGAATGCGTGTTGTTTGGTCACGAACGTGTAATGCGACGTGGAAAGGCTCGCTGCGGTAGTCTGGTTGCGTTGCGACAATCGCAAGTGGGCATGAATTGGCCCAGAAGCTCTGACGTTCGTTCACACGGCATTCCCCCCCACACACACATCGGTTCCTAACCTAACCCCGTAGCGGGCAGGGGCCCAAGATCAAAACTCCCGCCAATTGCCGGCTAAGCACTTTACCGAAGACGGTGTGCTACGTTTTGCTTTCAATTGTATACACGTGTTTCTGAGTCGTCTTCTGGATTATTTTTTTCTTTTGGAAAACCAGCATCATGGCGAGTATTCAAACTATCAGGGCGAATTGCCGCAAGGTACGTGGTCTCATGTAGTTTTCCCGTTATCAAGGAAGTAAGATGGGAGAAAGAGATGGGAAGCCGTGCGGTGGTAAGACGCACAGTCATAACTCACCACGATCTGTAAAAACCATGCCAATGTCTTTTGGATATGGATGGCACTGACAAACTTGGGTTGGAAGAAACGAGACTTTGGCAGCGGCACGGAGGAAACTTATCGTATAACCTAACATGTCGCAGGTTATGTGCATAGGCAGAAACTATGCAGACCACATCAAGGAGCTGTCTAGTGCTACACCCAAGCAGCCTTTCTTCTTCCTGAAGCCACCATCGTCTATCTTGCTGCCAGGCGCTGGCCCAGTTCTACGACCTCGTGGTGTCAACATGCACTATGAAGTTGAGCTAGGTCTCATCATGGGCAAGACAATACGGGATCTGCATCCTGAGGATACCAAGGGTGCTATGGATGCTATTGAAGGTATTACGAACGCCATACATGGGGCCAACGTAACAGTATGTGAAGATCAGTCTAACTTCGAAATACAGGCTACATTCTCGCAATCGACATGACTGCACGTAACGTGCAGGACGAAGCGAAGAGAAAAGGTCTCCCGTGGTCTATTGCAAAAGGCTTCGATACATTCATGCCCATCAGCAACTTCATTGCGAAGAACCGGATCCCAGACCCACAGAAAGCACACCTTTGGCTTTCAGTCAACAACGAGATGAAGCAATCCGACAACACTGAATTGATGCTCTTCCGAATTCCAAGACAACTGAGCGACATTAGCAGGGTCATGACGTTGGAGAAGGGCGACATTGTACTTACAGGAACGCCAAAGGGTGTAGGCCCAGTGAAGACGGGTGACGTTATGCGCGCGGGGATCAAGGTGGATGGTAAAGATATCGAAGAGGCGAATCTGGAAGTGCCAGTTGCGGATCGCGAGGGATTGTACGAGTTCAGCGAGACATAGGGCGATATGTACAGTTGCGCACAATGATCAAAGTTCATCAGCTCTCAAGAAACCTAGAAAGCGTCGAATTCAGAGATCTCTGGTTTCGTCTTTACGGCATTGGGCGTTTTACTGGATCCACTTGCGCCAACAGCTGCTTTGGTTCGGCTGTACGTAGTCCGTTTGCTTGAAGGCTTCGGGATGGCTTTGGAACGTGACAGTGGCACAGCTGCCGCTTTGCGAGGTGATATCTTAACTCTGTCTGCTGCGGTAATTTGCATATAATCGCTATCAGTACGTCCAGTTCTTGCTATTCCCTGCGGGCTCCGTAGAATGACAACCAACGACTTTTGCTTCTGTAGGCTCAAAGTATCTGATCGCACTGGTAGGGGATTTCTCTGATGCACAGGCAATGTGGTAGTCTTCGGTATGTTTGACTTTGCAGGGCTTCTTGTGGCCGGTTGGGTAGGTTTCATGGCTGTGTTGGTGACCGTGTTATTGCCTGGACCTGCGGCAGCACTCCGCTTTGAGTTTACTGGTGCTCTGTGGACGACCCGGGTCGCTGTTCTGGATTTGACTTTGACTTGATCTGATTCTTGGACATGGCCAGTCTTTTGCTTCTTGCGTGACGATAAAGCCGGCTCGACTGATTGTGTATATGGGAAGAGTGTAGAGCTACCTACTCCTGGCGGCTTTTGCTCCTCGGCCTCCTGTGCTTGACTCCTCTTAGCTTGGGCACGTGTCAGACGTTGAGTTGGAGGCTCTTTCTCAGGTAGCTTCCGCTTTCTCGGACTAGCCTTGTTGACCAACTGTGTTGAGGGCGGAGCAACTCTGGCACGCGGGCGGGCCTTGCGCGTTGGGGTTGGGGCTTGAGCTGGAAACGTCCGGTTGTGATGCAGTAGCTGTGTTAGAGGCGGAGAGACTCTGGCATGTGAGGGAGCCGCACACGATGGAATTGGAGCTGGGGGTCGAGATTGGTGATTGTGTGGCAGTAGCTGTGTCGCAGGGAGAACGCCATACCCTAGGTTATCAGACAGTAAACTAGATGTTTGACATTGTCTTTGTTCTTCCGGCTTCTGTAGCAATATGGGGTCGTGGATCGATGGCCTCTGCATCAGTCTCTGTCGGGCGGACTTTGTTGGGCTGCCTAGGATGACTGAAGAAGTAAAGGTAGTGTTTGGATTCCTGTTATCATTAGCATCGTTGTACATAGCCACTCCAGAAAACCCCCTTGCCTTTCTCTCGTCGCGGGGCTCTGCGGTGCCTGAATCTCTTCATGTGTAATCTTTTGCATGGGTATCGAGTCTTCGTCGTCAGTTTCAGTAGTCGCATCTGAAAGCTCAGCGTTCAGTAACTGTGACGGTGTCGTAGATCTCACGATGCCTTGCCCGGGGCTAGAAACTGTCTGCGGGCCAGCGGTATTGGTAGTGTGGTCCTGTCGCATGGCCTTGAGATGGGTGACTTCTTTCTCCAAGCTCTGGATGCGACATGTGTCTTGATTTCGACCAGTTTCAAGAAGATCAAGGCGCTGAAGAACACGTTGAAGATCCCCAGGGACTTGTTTGAGCTTGTTCAGGTTCTCCACAGCATGAGAAATGGCATTGTCTAGCTCGATTTGCTTCTGTCTGACGTGCTTGTTTGTGTCGACGAAGATGCCCAACCGTGTCATCTCGCCCACTGCCCATTTCTCGAAAACCTTGCCGTCGTCTTCAGCTTCGATTGCGGCAAGCTGTTGCTCCAGATGACGGACTCTGGATGTGGCGGCCTCGACGGCCTCCGCAATGTGTTCGGTAGTTCTGATGCGGGCGTCGTAGGCCTCATGGTGTTGCTGAAGTTTGCGCATCGCCGTGAGGAGATGAGCATGTTGCTGTTTCAATTCTGGCCCCCACAGCAACGCCTCCGCCGATGCGAAGGACATGCGTGAGTCAATCTCGCCCGCCGTGCTCGGTCTTCGGGGAGCCATGGTGGCAGACTAAGAAGGGGTAACGGAAAAGCAGTAGTTGAAGCGAAGGGCTGGTGCAGACGCGCAAGGAACAGGAAATCGCTACACGGGAGACGAGACGAAACGAGAATGACTGTAGGTGCACGAGCTGCGAGGTGAGAGAGAAAATCCAGCACGTTACAGTGGGTCTTGTCAAGAGAAGCAGTCGCGCCACTGGGTGCGACTTCCTCAGTCGAGCAGCCTCAGTGAACCAAACACATCGCGGCAACCTGCTACCTCAACATATCCATAGAGTCCACAGCACGATACAAGGGGTGAAGTAAACTCTTTCTTATTTCTGGCTACCTACTAGGTACATACCACATTCCACTCAATCAGATCAAGCAGCACGCTTCGGACCTTTCGGCGCGTCTATTACATCATCTCTCTTCATGATGCGGATCTTGGTGTCTTTCTTTGCACTGTCTCCATCCGATTCAGACTCCTTCGGCCGTTCCGCAACGCTCTTGTCATAGCTACTCGGGTCGATACCAAGAATGCCACCTACGTTGTTACGGTCGCCAGGAACAGAGAACTCACTAAAAGCATAGCGCCACTCGTTGAGGAAGGCACGAATAGCCTTGCCGACTTTGTCCTTGCCATTCTTAGAGTGATGGCCGGTTCCTGTGATGGCATAGACTGGACGAGAAGACGAGCTGTGCTTTAGCAGGATGCCCTCGAGGTATGACACGGATTCATCTGGATGCAGACCTGTGTGACATTAGTCCTGCTACAAACGAGAATTTCCAATTTGACTTGCCGTGGAGATCAACGTACAGCTCTCTTGAGCCGTCGCTATCGTTGTTGCGATCTTCGTAGAGTATACGAGCAGCTTCACGGTGGGCTTCACGCATCAGGTTGTTCTCGCTCTGCCCCCTAAGACTAAGAGCTTTAGCCGCGCGCGAATCACTACGGTTCCAAGCCTGAGCAGCGCTGATAGGTGTTAGTATGGGTACATGGTGCGAGGATCGACGTATTTTACCTCTGCAAAAACTTGTTGCGCAGACTACCATGCTTGAAAGCCTCGGCACGAGCCTTGAGGTAGGCCTGATTACCTTTCTCACCGGTCTCTAACCACGGGATATGTTGAGGAGCAGGTATCGCCTGTGCAGCCACACTATTCTCGCGGGATCCGGTGAAGCTTCTGGTTGGTCTTAGACCCTTGCGGGCCGGAGTAGCAGGAGCCGGGACAGGGGACATGCGAACGACATCTGCAAGGTTGTTAGGTCCCGGGGCATCCTTGTGATGACCATGTCCACCCCGCTTGCCGTGGTGACGCTTTCCAGTCTTAGCAGCGGCAGCAGAACCTAGACTAGGAAACGCGTCGTTATCATCTACTGCAAGAACAGAAGGTGTAGTAGCACGCGAGGTCTGGCGACTGCCGGTTCTGGATTGTGGGCGACTACCGCCTCCAGGGGTAAAGTTGGCGAAAGGGCTAAGCCCTGGTGGAGGACGTGTAGGTCCACCACCTGTCAGACCGTAGAGTTGTTCCAAAGAGGTTGCGGCTGATGTTACCGACGGAGTGCCTAAGGGAGAGCTGTTGTAATGGAGGGTGGGGAACTCATAGTCAGACATGTGGAAGTTGGGTATGGGGGGAGTTTGGACGTCTGAGACAGCCATACGAGCCATGAGAGCAGAGGGGTCATGTGAGAAAAGACATGTATCACCAGCTAGGCAGTTTCCATTTAGGAAATATCTGTAGTGAGCGTTAGCTTGTAGTACCTAGAGGCATGTGTATACACCTACTTGCACAATGTCTTGCTGGTGTCGTGGCTGAACCTGCAATCCGCTCTGGCGCAATGCCCGGTTGACAGGAAGTACTTGCACACAATGTTGCTCTTCTGCTGGCCTACGGGTGTACTAGGCCTGAACGCAGGGCTCATGGACTTTCCAATGACATATCCAGGATGCTCGGAAGGAGTAGTGGGGAGTTGCTGTACGTCTAGTTGCTGCCCCATTAGTGCAAGCAGGGCAGCGCTGAGGTCGTATCCGTTAGCCTCCAAAACCTTCTCGAGCTCTTCGTCTGATCGATCGTCCCTGAGGATGGAGCGCAGCATGTCGTACGGGCCCATATCCATGGTCTGGGGCTGCACCCATTCGGCCGCGGCAGCATTGAGCGTGCCGTCGCCCAGAAGAGAAGACTCTGTGCTTGCAACGTCATCATTGACCAGCCAATCTACAGAGTGGCCATCAAGATCGCCGTATGACTCTGTGTTCGGACTTGCGCATTCGCTGAACTGGTATGCGCTCAGGCTGGGGCTGTGGGGGATGTGCGGTGTGGAAAAAGCAAGGCGCGGCGAGGGTCGCGGAGAAGTAAAGGGGGACGCAGTCGACGACTTTGTACGTGCAAAGCCGGGCGGACCTATGCCAAAGCCTGGTGGAGCGTGTACCATGCGCGGGGAGTTGTTGACGGGGGTCGGGGCGCGGTTGGCTTGCCACGGAGCTGGCGAGGGACGGCGAATGATGGTATGGCGGCTGGGAGGAGAGCTGGAGGAGCTGCCGGCGTCGCGATAGCGCCATAGGCAGTCCAGGACAATGTTCTCGAGAGACTTGCCCGTGAGGTTTGTCTCCTTGCGCAGAAGCTCCTCGAGCTTGTCCGTCTTATCCTCCTCATCCAGGGCCTCATCCTGCAACACAGGCAGCGCCTTGTCGTACAAATTGTCGGCAACCATGGTGATTGATTATTTCCAAGCAAGGAAACAAGTATATTGGGGTGATGGGCGGTCAGGAGTGGCGCGCAGGATGGGCGCTTGAGGTCAGAGATCTTGGTCGGGACAGGAGGCCGTCGGGGGTGATTACAAGTACTGCGGGTAATGGCAGAGGAGCGACCGGCGCGTCACAGAGGGAATGAAGCTGCAACGAAGGGCAATAACCAGTCCCGCAGCCTTTCTCTGCAGGACACACCAAGTGCGCCAAAACAGGCAGAGTGAATGAACGAATGCCTGGGGCGATCGCGAGCGCGAATGAAGCTCGAGGGACTAGGCTCAACTACGTAGGGGTGGGGGGATGCTTGCTTGCACCGTGCAGCAACGTCGACCATAGAGCGGGAACGGGAATCTCCAACACTTGGTCCCGGACTGCCCTACATGGCCCTGGAGCCGGGAGTCGCTGAGGAAGGGGTGTGACGTGTGAGTCTTGGCTGAGCAGCGTTGATGACGGCCAGGGCTGAGATGGCAGAGCTGAGATGGCACTCGTCGGGCGGAAAAAGAAGCTGCAACATATGCCTCAAGTATCCTTCGAAAAGAGCCATGGACGCCACACTGCGGCCAGAGGCTGCGAGAGGCTGAGCAAGGTCACGTGCCTTGACGCTGCGGGCCGGTGGAGACGTGCACTGGAGCTGTTCAACCTACACATGTGCATCTGCCACAGCAACTATGCGCACGTCGAGCTTCACCTATCTAACACGTCTGCGCTCCTCGCACATTTTAATCTTCCTCCACGCATGCCGAAATGGAATGTCGCTTCAACTCGGGGGAGATCTGATCTAATCGCCTAATGCAGGGCGGATGCGTTCGTCCGCCCGGGTGACGATGAAACCAAGACCTCTCCAGCGGCGCTGCCACTAGCATTAGCATCTCACACCAAACCTGACTCCAACACTACACTACCATCACACGGAATGTCCGTCTCTAGTCGTATCAGCTAGCATCCTCCCGTTGTCATTCTGATTCTATTCCGTACCTCATTCACATCTTCTTGCCTCCGCATACATCCGTCCTACTCCGCTGAGCGCGCTTCCTCACACTGTACACAGCCACCGACAAGCATGCCCGCGAGCGACTATGATGTCCGCGCTCTTGCGCTCCCATTAGACGACGAAGAAACAGGCCAGACGTCGGTATGGAGTCGACGTTCGCAATCATCTACCTTCCGGCGCAATCCCTCGCATCAGAGTCAGCAAAGCACATGGCGGCAGCGCGTCATGGACAAGTACGATGTACTCTCCCGACGAGTCGTGGACCAATACAATAAACTGTCTCCCCTGCAGAAAGTGCTCTTCTTCGTGGGGAACCTGGTGATGGCAGTAGGTGGCATACTATTCATGGTGTACAATGAGCGCATATTCGGGGCCTTGTTACCCGTCGCGAAGAAGTGGAGAGACGTCACAGCCGGATGGTTGGTACTCTGGGCCTTGATCTTTGTTGTATCATTCCCGCCATTAATTGGATATTCGAGTTTACTCACCATCGCCGGCTTCGTCTATGGCTTTCCGAATGGGTAAGGTTCTCGGAACATTCACCCATCCAATCTAACATCAGACTAGTTGGTTCATAGCCGCAACGGCAACAGTCGCTGGTAGCACAGCGTCCTTCCTCCTCTCGCGCACCCTCCTCAAGAACATGGTCCACCGTCTAATAGCGAACGATACACGCTTCGCCGCCCTCTCCTTGACCCTCAAACACGACGGCCTTAAACTTCTCGTCATGTACCGTCTATGCCCATTACCATACTCCATCTCCAACGGTGCTGTCGCAACCTTTCCAACCGTACACTGGGCGTCTTACGCTCTAGCCACCGCCATTGTATCACCGAAGTTAATGCTCCACATATTCATCGGCAGCCAACTCGAGAAGATTGCCGAGAGCGGAGGCAAAATGGACCCCAGCACAAAAGCTCTTTCCTACGTTTCCATCGTCATTGGTCTCGTTGCGGGTGTTACCACAGGCTGGCTCGTATACCGCAAGACCAAGGCCCGCGCTGCACAGCTAGAAGCTGAAGAGCGCGCAGGCATCCGTCGCATGAGTATCGAAGACTTGGAGAATGAATACGCGGACGACCCTGGCGCGCTGGAAGCTGCCGAACGGCTACGCGAGGAAGATGATGATATCAGTCTCCGGACAACTTGGGACGATGAGTACACAGATGAGCCACCGGAAACAGGTGATGCTGTGGAAATCGGCGATGACCCCTTCAAAGATGGTGATGCGAGTGAAAGCGAGGAACGAGGACGCGCAAGGCAGAAGTAGACGCATTTGTATAGAGTACTTTTGCTTGGATTGCTTGGATATGGCGGATACCTGCTATAGACTACTAGATTAGAATCTGCAATGGCACAACCCTTTTTCTTTCCTCTAATGCTGCGAACAGCAACCAACACAAGGCTATTTACCACGTGAAAGAGGCTTTTCTCTTCATCCTCTATCTCGGGCGTGTCATGCACCTAGATGCATATTCTTTCTGCTCACTCGTAATACAAATGCCCTTTTAGGATTACACCAAAACATCCCTTCTACTAGTGTCGACCCAACTCACAAGTTCTCTATTCTCGGGGGTATACCTGCCAAATGCTAGCTTGGAGAAGCACACGAATATAAAAGGCATACAGATAGTCCAGCTGAGACCAGAGTGTCGACCCAATTCGCTTGGACTAACCCTCACAAAATCCTCATAGAGTGATAACCATGGCTTGTTCTGAAGGTATATGCAGTCTTCTACATACTCAGACGAGAAAGCAAAATATCGTGAATACCTTCAGGATATGCTTTCGCATCTTAGCATTTTAGCATTAGTGAGGTACAGTAGGGCGCACACACTTATCCATAGATCAATGGCACCGAGTATCCACATCCTTTGAATATGCTAACATCGTGAAGTATCGGCTTCAAGTTCTGCCTCATGAGTGATCAAGGAAGATGCCGTTTAAAGCTTAGCCTAAAGGTATAAGCCCTCTTCAATATTCTCGAACTGGAAAGTAAAAGCCACCGGAACACCTTCAGGACACATTTCCGCCTTGTGCAGATATCACAGAGAATACCTGTTCCTCAGCAGACAAGTAGTAGTTGCGTCATCATGGTATTCTCACGTCCATCACACACATGACATGAATCTAACAGAGGAAACGTTCATTTGTCATATACAGAGCCCCAGCCACCCCACTTTCATGAGTTGAAACGGAGCCATATATGTACCGCTAACAAGAGCACAGAGAATCACAAGAGGTATTCGTCAACCACGGTAGGCGTGCGTTGCCAGGCTGATGTCAATGCAGAAAAACGAACAAATCTTCCATATTGAGACACAGCTGATGGCGAGGACGCATCTTCTATTATACATCTATTCTCAAAGACCAATCAGCACTTTTTGGCCCCTCAGAACATTGGAATAGACAATACCCACTCTTCCAGCCTTCAACTCGTTTATGCGACGAAGCTCTTGGTGAAGCTCTGTGCAACCTCCTTGAGCTTAGCCTCGAGCTCCTTGCTGAGAGCACCTTCCCGGTCGATCTGGGCGAGCATGTCGGACTCGTTGGATCGGAGGTGAGCAAGGAAGTCAGCCTCCCACTGGAGAATCTTGTTGACTGGTACAGGGTCGAGGAGACCGTTGATACCAGCGTAGATCAAAGGAACCATCTCGTTGACAGCCATGGGGGAGTACTGCTTCTGCTTCAGGAGCTCAGTGAGACGCTCACCGCGCGACAATGTTTGCTTGGTCGCAGCATCGAGATCAGAACCGAATTGGGCGAAAGCAGCGACCTCACGGTACTGGGCCAAGAAGAGCTTAAGGGATCCGGCGACTTGCTTCATGGCCTTGACCTGAGCAGCGGAACCGACACGGGAGACAGAGAGACCGACGTTAATGGCAGGACGGATACCCTTGTAGAAGAGCTCAGCCTCCAAGAAGATCTGGATAGAGTTAGAACATGTTCATGTCAGTGTGGGTGGGGTGAATATACCTGTCCATCAGTGATAGAAATGACGTTGGTAGGAATGTAAGCGGACACATCACCACCCTGGGTCTCAATGACGGGCAGAGCGGTGAGCGAACCACCACCAAGCTTGTCGTTCATCTTGGCGGCACGCTCAAGGAGACGAGAGTGGAGGTAGAAAACGTCACCGGGGTAAGCCTCACGACCAGGAGGGCGACGGAGAAGCCTGATAATGTCAGTATTCGTCTCGCATGCAGTAGTTACAGAGGAAATACTCACAGGGACATTTGACGGTAGGCAACAGCCTGCTTGGTCAAATCGTCGTAGATGATAAGGGCGTGCTTGCCGTTGTCACGGAACCACTCTCCCATGGAGCAACCTTTGAGCGTAAGAGTTAGCGAGATGAGGTCAAGATTAGTGGAAAACAAAGTTGAAGAAGACAGGTAAATCAGATCAAACAAAAAAGGAGAGTAACAGGTATAGCGCAGCAAGAGATGCTCCAAAAGGACTCCGAAATCAGTTTCTAGACCTCCAAGCCAAGCTTGGAGAGAATGCCGGAGAGGAAGTCTGAGCCGCAGTCTGAATCATATTCGGAGTCGAGGTCGTCCAAAGCATGCTTAGAGTCGATGTCCTCGATTGGCTCGTCGGCAGCAGTGACAGCAGCGGCATGTGAGGGAAGGGCGAGGTGCCTCCTCAGAATGTATGTATTGCCGAAGAGGCGGACAAAAATATGGCAGGCACATTTCTGTGAAGACTTGTTCGCATCGCGCAGCTTCCTGACTTGACCCCCTTTGGTCCGCGAGTGACGATACCGCCAGTGGCGATAATGGCAACGTTCCTCTTGTATTTTGCGCGCTTCATGTGGATATCCTTGGCGCCTTTCTGTCTGAACACGGTGTTGTAGACTTTGCAGACAATATTGCGTGCCTTTCTGAACTTTATGAAGTAGGTCTTGGAGCAGACGTGCCACCTGTGACGATTCCAGTAGACAGAAGCCAGGCTTCTCTCCTTGTGGCGTGCGTGTTTTCGAGCCGCTCAATTCTTGGCGATGATGGCGAGTGCTTCCGGTCGTGTCTCATTGTCGCCACAACAGTACTCGTGGAGAGCGACTTTACAGTTCAGAGGGAGCCAAGAGACATCATCTCTAGACCAGGGCATGAGAGAAAGCCAGACGTTGTCCAGCTGGTAGACAGTAGACGAAAAGGACATCTGAAACAAGCCCTAAGGGCCGAGGAATCGCCTGGTGATGGCATGCTTCACGAAGCGAGGAAGTTCCGTCGGCTCTTGCTTCTCGTACACGACAAGTCAGGAATGAGCACCATCGTCGGCGTTGGTACCAGAGCCGATTTAGGTACGAGGCTCACGACCTTCGAGTTCATAGATGTGCAGATAGACAACCCATGTCTCCGAAATGGCTTTTGAAGTTGAGGCAGCAGCGAGGCTCTTCAACTCATGGAGCGATGGTGGGGAAGGAGCGTTGATCATGTCCGAGAGACCGTCGGCGAAAGTGAGTGGTATGAAAGTGCAGGGTTCCAGGAAACTGGTTTTCGTCTGGTAGGCCACCATGTAGATGGGATGGACGTACCACTCGGGCAGGCCGAGCTCGAGGACTTGCTATAGCAGCTCGTTGACGCAGGCGCCGTAATCGGTCCTGTCAATTTTGGACTGGGCAGCCATGCTTGCAGGGGTGTCTTGATAGCTGAGCAAGCGGCGGAGAAGCTCGACTCAGACTCGGTGCTCGAGTATTGATGGAAACGAGGCGGCGAAGAAATGGGAGCCACGGCCGAGAGTGAGCATGCCATGACCTGCAATGGGAAAGAGCATGTTGCGTTGAATAAAGCGCACCCAGCACTTCAACGCAGATGAGATCGCTCAATCCCACTGCAAGCCTCATGATGTCGGTGACGACAACAGACGCCGTCCAACCCAGAAAGAGATACATGCGGCGCAAGTAAAGGACAAAGCAGAGCGCCTTCTTTAGCTGAGGCTCTCACCTTGGCTAGCGCGAAAACTCTTCAGATGAAGGAAGTCACCCGAAAACAACGCGACACCAGGGCAAAACAAACCAATTCAAGGAAAATAACAAGAGTAAGGAGATTATAACATACCTGCGAAAGGAGCGATGTATCTGTAGCACGAAGTCAGTATGTCTCAAATAAAAGTCGTACCAAAGGAGTTGCGTACTGGAGAGGGGCGGCCTCGGAGGCAGTGGCGGCAACGATGATGGTGTACTTCATGGCGTCGTTCTCCTCAAGGGTCTTGACGAGCTGGGCGACGGTGGATCGCTTCTGACCAACGGCGACGTAGATACAGTAGAGCTTCTTGGACTCGTCGGTACCTGTAAATTGTTAGTTTCCTGTCTCGCCCTGGTCTGACATGGAGATTTTCCCTACCCTTGTTCCACCTCTGTTGGTTAAGCATGGCGTCGAGGGCAACGGCGGTCTTTCCGGTTTGACGGTCACCAATGATCAACTCACGCTGACCACGTCCGATGGGAACCATGGCGTCGACAGACTTGAGACCAGTCTGTACGGGCTGGTTGACGGAACGGCGGGGCAAGATACCGGGGGCCTTGAGCTGAGCACGGCGACGCTCGGTGGTCTTGAGGGGACCCTTTCCATCGATGGGGTTACCGAGAGCGTCAACGACACGTCCGAGAAGAGCCTCGCCGACGGGAACGTCGACAATCTCTCCGGTACGCTTGACAGTCTCACCCTCCTTGACAAGACGGTCAGAACCGAAGAGCACAACACCGACTTGGCCAGCTTCCAAGTTCATGCACATGCCCTTGACACCAGAGGCGAACCTGCCACCCGTTAGCTTCCGTGGGTAATTGTGATGAGACCGAATTGGCGTACTCGACAAGCTCCTCAGCCTGGACGTTGTTCATGCCGTGGACACGGGCAATACCGTCACCGACGGAGAGAACACGACCAGTCTCGGAGAGGGAGTTCTCCTCCTGGACACCGCGGATCCTCTGCTCCAGGATGGAGGAAACCTCGGTGGGGGTGGCCTTTGCATCGGCGGCGTAGGATCGGGTAGCGTTGATGAACGCGGGAGCGCGGGCCTGTGGCGGAGAAAAGGTATCAGCACTGCATCTCGGTAGAGGGGAGCTCGTTCCGCCCAGCGCAGCCCACGCAGTTCCATCAACGAAGCTTCATTGCGGCGCCAATGGCATCGGATATCGGTTCTGGGAGCTACTGGCGATGGCTGGACGGTGCGGCAGGCGCAATTGCAGGCGATGGCAATGGACTTACCGACGCAATCCTGCTGGTGGCAGAGATTGCAGCGACCCGGCGGCTCGACTGGCGGATGGCCCTTGAGAACATGGCTGCGGCTGCTCAAGAGTCTATTTCGGAGGCTCTGCAACCAATTGAGATTGATGCAGGTATGGAAGAGGGGAGATGGTGATGGAGTGGAGGATGGGGAGCTCTGCTGTGAGGAAGAAAGTCCTGCGGTTCGGGAGGAAAGCGCGGACCTTGGCGTCTGCCACTAATCCCAAAAAAGCCGCATCTCAACCGAGCTCTATTATTACAGCACCACGTTGGCCTTCACGGACAATGATTTGAAATGCACGCACTGGGTGAAACCCCAGCAGAGACATGAGTGATTGTTTGTCTACATCTTGTAGTCGTGTGCGGGACTTTGCAGCACATCTCGAGCTTGGGAGGTGAATCATGATACATGGTCAAGTACCCCACACTTTGATAGAGATAAAGTAGACGATGGTGGATACCACCCGACTACGTCTCGGTGTATGGTACAATCTAGAAAATAGAAGCCTCTTCGTAGCTTCGTACTATCATACATTGGAGTAAACAGCATCGACTATATGTATAAACTGTACGAATGACGCATTTCCATTCGAAGTCTCCTGATGGAGCGATAATGGGAGCAGCCTATTGATATCCAACGTACTCAAACGTGAGGATCACTTCAGCTTAAGCATGCCTGATATATTGCAGTGTCTGAACTGACACACTTCGTGTGGCTCTGATATACCTCTGGCGTTGATATAGCTCTCTATTATCACCGAGATCTCTCCGCTAAATTACTGAGGCCCAGCACTGTATGCTCGTCGAGTCACGGTTGATATAACTAATTGAGCGCTTCTCCGAATGCATGAAGAAGTCCCTTTTCTACGAGTTGTTTCTTGAAACACTGAAACCTACTCCAAAGGGCTTGGCCAAGTTTCTTGCTTATAGCGACTTGAGCCCAACGACAATGTACTCTTCAGAGTATGCTCTAGTTTTACGTACAATTCGAGAGAAACCAATGTATTTGTAAAGTATAGCACATACGAAATTGGTATCCTACTATGTTATGTGAATCTCAGGAAACATGCTGCCACTTATGCAAACTTGAACACAAAAGACAATATGCCTTTAAGACGCCGCATACACCTTGCTCCTACACAATGCTTCTTCTGTTGCAATATTCATACACTAATCGCACCACTTTCTGGATCTCCAGTGTCTCCTTGAATTATCCTGCAAGTGCCGATAGTTGGGTCCTTATCTGCCCATGCGCTATACACCTATTGTCGAGCTGTGGCCTCATTTCGCGGAGCCGTTTTGGCCCTTCTCCTTGCTCTTCCTGAACTTCTGGATCTCCAGCTCGACGGCCTGGTCTATCCGGCGCTTCAGTTCGGGGCGGTAGCCGAGCTTGAAAAGTATCTCGAACCAGACGAAAAAGGGCGCCAGGAAGATGGCCTGCACAAGGTTGTCTAGTAGCGCTGGTGCTCTTCCCTCAAACTTTCCGTGTCCGACAAACTGGGCTATCCAGCATGCGATGTTGACTGCGCCGGCCCAGGAATTGGCAGTCGCACCGTACGTGGACGTGAGGTGGTTTGCATACGCGGTGCTGCCGATGAGAATCGGAGCAAGCATGGCACCCGCGACAGGCTCCATGAGAATGTACAAGGTCGAATACAAGACGGCTCCGACGGTGCCGACGTTGAGCGGGAGATTAGGTACGGATAGCCATGACGGTAGTGGAACGGCAGGCGTGTTGGTGAGCTGCAGGCGTGTTAGAGGAACCACAGTGGGAGCAGTCGAGATTCTCACCAGTAGGAAAGATGTCAACAGGATCGGGGGTACACATAACAGATGTATCCCGACGTTGACCTGACACATGGCATGTTAGTTGACATGTGAAGATGCTCCATGCTGGTATCGCCTACTTTATTATGGTGGTATGCTCCATACTACATGCCAGTCAGCTCAGTACGGGCATCTGTTGAAGAATGACGTACAAAGACAAGTTGTTTCTCCAGATTGAGAGACATGATGCCGGGTGGGAAACTTGGGCGCGTGTCACAAGAGTGGGATGGCCGTGTCAAGGGAATCAAATCATATCTTGGAGGTGCAGCGTGAAAAGGTCGAGCTCGGATAGCGTGGAAAGACCAGTGCACCGGCCGCGGGAGCCGAGAGGATGATGGCACAGGGTGAATGGCTATCACGACATGGGTGTGTGGGGGTGTGCAAGGCAAGCTGGCAGGTGGGAGCTGTGTCACTGCTCGGGCCTTAGCGAGTGATTTTCCGCTCCGAGAGCCAGCCCTGCAGCCTTTGGAAGCTCAACCTTCTCGTTGCGACTATTGTTCAGCTAGACTTCACCCACTCGGCCCACATCTGCTACTACTGCCTCCTCGGACTTCTACGAGCGGCGCGAACACTCTGGAGATTGTGCGCATGGGCTGCTGGATATAAGAATCAGGGCTGCGTTGCAGGCCGAAGGCGCGTCTCGCTCAAGCACGCGCGTTGAATACCACATACTCTGTCGACTCTTCACTGGGCCAGTCAGAATAAAGACAATAAAGTCGCGTAATATCAAGCAACGCCGTCTACCTGTCATTCCACCTTCTACCGATCTCTACCGTTGAATCGTGCAACTTCGTCTACCTCACCCAAAGAACCGCGCGCATCTACGCTACCGTATCTCTCGCACAACGCGCAACATGTTTTTCCTCAAAGAACTCGAGAAGACTATCCAGTTACATCCGTCATACTTTGGTCCCCTCATCCGTCAGCATATCCATCGCGAACTGCTGCAAAAAGAGGAGGGTTCGAGCACTGGAAAGTACACCATTGTGTGTATTCTGGACTCGTTCGATATCTCGGATGGCAAAGTGATGCCTGGCTCAGGCTCTGCCGAGTACGTCGTACACTACAAAGCAGTCGTTTGGCGGCCCTACAAGGGCGAGGTGGTATGTGGCATCGTCCGACGTGCTCGTCGAGTCCTTTGCTAACCGTGTCAAGATGGACGGCATTGTTACCTCAGTACTCCGCACCGGATTCTTTGTTGACTGTGGCTCTCTGCAGGCCTTCGTGGGACGCAGTGTAAATCTCACCATACTTCCACCTACCCACCGATCACTAACAGTGACAGATGATTCCCGCTGAAATCAAATTCGACGCGAACGCTACCCCTCCGCAGTGGACCGACGATGGAGAGCAGGTCATCGAAAAGGGCACCAACATTCGCATCAAGATCAAGGGTCTCAGATCTGAGGTGGACAAGATGTATGCCGTAGGCACCATGAAGGAGGTAAGAAGGACAACAGTCAGCCTTGATGACCATCGGCTAAGCAAGGTTCCTAGGATTATCTCGGTCCATTGCCGTCATAGACTGACGAACCGACGGCCCCTGCCGACGCGCGCGATCCTTTCAACGGAAGCAGAGCGCCAGCGCGCGAGCAGCTTGACCAAGGAGTTATTTTTACCGCAGAACCGAGGTCGTTATTCGATGGACCCATTCATGACCCATCCACAACTCAACCACCGTAGAAACATGAGGCGTAATAGCGGGCTCTTGGCTGTATCAGTATCCGTAGGGAGTATGGAAATCACTTGAATAGATTCAAAAGTCTGGGAAAGGCAGAGCAGTTGAGGCTCTGCATACAAGCATACGGCGTGAGGAAGCTGTGAAATCTAGACTTTGCTCAGCTGGTATTACTACCCTTCCAATAATTCCCCGAATTGGGTTTGAATAGAAGGTTCTGTCTTGACTCCATTGTGGTGCAAATCTTAGTGCAAGAGTAGTCGGCCCCTTGCGTCAAAGAGTTGGCTTGGTACGTTTCGGCCAACACCAGCTCCTGCACCTCCGCGTGAACTCCGCAACTCTAAACACTGTCCATAACTCGCGACTGCGCCCTCGCCACTATACATCTTCTTTCAAACTGACTTTGTCTGATCTTGCAGTGCCTTCTTAGCAGGATGTTGTAACCGTTCTTATAATTAATTTTACTTACACTTTACAATGCCGCGACAGCGCTCCGCGAAGGAAGAGGAGACGGAGTTGCTGACCAAGGAAGAGAGATCCGCGCGCAGTTCAGAAGACGGCTCAGAAGCCTCCATATCCTCGATTTCGACTACATCACTCGTTCTCGAACACATCAACGACCCAAGCATCAACCGCGCGTTGCGTTCAAATCGCGGAGAGAAGTACACAGACGATGACGACTACGCAAGCCAGGCGCGCGAGCCGTTCGACGTCGAGGATGGGCGATACCAGGCGCCCCTTTCCGTAGACAAGAAAGCGAGAAGGTGGCTATGGATTGTAGGCACAGCCTGCGTGGCAGGATGGGCGCTTGCCCTCGTCTTCTTCTTGATGAGCGGCAGCTACAAGCATACTTCGTCCCAACCACACGACCCTCTCGCTACCTCTACCAAGGGCTCCGGGAAGAAGATCACAATGGATGACGTCTTTGGGGGCCGCTTCTATCCTCAACAACAGAGCGTCGCATGGATACCCGGGCCAAAAGGAGAGGATGGCCTGTTGCTTGAGAAGGGCTCAGGGAACAAGGAATACCTGGTGGTTGAGGATATCAGGACTAGGGGCGAAGCAAAGTCTTCTGCGAGCAATACCACGCTCATGAAGAAGAATACATTTGAGGTGGATGGCGCATACGTCTATCCCAGTGATGTTTGGCCAAGCAAGGACTTCAAGAAGGTGCTTGTCATGTCGGATTACCAGAAGAACTGGAGACACTCCGGCATTGCAAAATACTGGATCTTCGACGTGGAGACACAGACTGGCGAGCCTCTTGATCCGGAGCAGCCAGGGAGCATGATACAACTAGCCTCGCTATCGCCACAGTCGGATGCGGTTGTCTTCACCAGGGACAACAACATGTTCCTCCGCAAGTTGAACTCCAAGGAAGTTATTCAAATCACAAAAGATGGCGGCTCGGAGCTATTCTACGGCGTGCCTGACTGGGTATATGAAGAGGAGGTCTTCCAGGGAAACAGCGCCACATGGTGGTCCGAGGATGGCCAATATATCGCCTTCCTGCGCACAGATGAGTCGATCGTCCCGACCTACCCCGTCCAATACTTCGTCTCGCGGCCAAGCGGAGAGAAACCTAAGGCTGGCGAGGAGAACTACCCCGAGGTTCGCGACATCAAGTACCCCAAGGCCGGCGCACCCAACCCTATCGTCTCTCTGCAATTCTACGACGTCGAGAAGGGCGAGGTCTTCAGTGTCAAGATACAAGACGACTTCATTGACAAAGATCGTCTGATCACCGAGATCGTTTGGGCTGGGAAGACGAAGCAAGTACTTGTCCGCGAGACCAACCGCGAGAGTGACATCCTGAAGCTTGTCCTGATGGACGTCGAGAAGCGTACTGGCAGGACTGTAAGAACTGAGAACGTTGCAGAGCTAGACGGAGGCTGGTTCGAGGTCTCTCAGAAAACAACATTTGTACCAGCCGATCCTGACAACGGCCGCAAGGATGATGGCTACATCGACACAATCATTCATGAGGGTTATGACCACATTGGGTACTTTGCACCCTTGGATAGCGATAAGCCTGTGTTGCTTACACAGGGAGAGTGGGAGGTTGTCGATGCACCTTCCCGTGTAGACCTGAAGAACAACCTCGTGTACTATTTCTCGACTGAGAAGAGTTCTATGGAACGACACGCTTACTCTGTGTACTTGAACGGCACTGGAAGGAGCGAAGTTTTGAAAGATGGAGGCTCAGGATACTACGGAGCATCTTTCTCAGCAGGTGGCTCTTACGCCTTGATCACCTACAAAGGCCCCGGAATCCCATGGCAGAAGATTATTAGTACACCATCGAACAAGGACAAGTACGAGAAAGTCATTGAGGAAAACAAGGGCCTTGATCGCTTCGTACGCTCGCTTGAGATGCCCATTCTCAATTACCAGACGATAAACGTCGACGGTTTTGAACTGAACGTCCTCGAGCGTCGTCCGCCGCACTTTAACCCTAAGAAGAAGTATCCCGTTCTCTTCTACCAGTACAGCGGACCGGGCTCACAAGAAGTCGACAAGAAGTTCAAGGTCGATTTCCAGTCTTACATTGCCGCTAGTCTCGGATACATCGTAGTGACGGTGGATGGACGAGGTACAGGCTTTCTTGGTCGCAAGCTCCGATGCATCACGAGAGGCAACATTGGATACTATGAGGCGCATGACCAGATTGCTGCAGCCAAGATTTGGGCTAGCAAGAAGTACGTTGATGCCGATCGACTGGCGATCTGGGGCTGGAGTTATGGCGGGTTCAACACTTTGAAGACGCTCGAGCAGGACGGTGGAGAGACATTCAAGTACGGAATGGCTGTTGCACCCGTGACCGATTGGCGATACTACGATTCCATCTACACGGAGCGCTACATGCACACACCACAAAACAACGCTGAAGGCTACGACAACTCCACCATCACCGATGTCACTTCCCTAGCGAAGAACGTCCGCTTCTTGGTCATGCACGGCGTCGCCGACGATAACGTGCACATGCAGAACACGCTTACCCTACTTGACCGACTGGATCTTGCAGGCATAGAAAACTACGATGTTCATGTGTTCCCGGATTCGGATCATAGCATCTACTTCCACAACGCAAACAGAATTGTCTATGACAGTAAGTAAACCGCTCTACTCGACCCGGACGAAGTCACTAATCATATTCCAGAGCTCAAGTGGTGGCTTGTCAATGCGTTCAACGGCGAATGGTCGCGTATTACGAATGCAGTGCCCCAAACACAAGTCGATGCGCGGACACAGGTACAATAGGATGCGCATGTTTTAGTTTTAGCATGCGCAGTTTGGTAAAGGCGCAGAGCATCGCTGTCACCTCGCAATGAACTATTTTGTTATTCGATACGCAGTTTTTGAAACTGCTTTGTTCCGCAGCGTGAGGGTTCAAGCTCGTGACAGCGCCGTTGCACATAGATGGTCTGGTGCTCGTTGATTCGTCACTGTACCGTCTGTGCGCGCCACTCGAGCCAGTTCACCACTCGAGCCACCCAGAACATCACAACAATCTGATCATCCCAACTTCAACGCGTCATAATCCCACCACCATGGCTCTAATTCTAGAAGCGATTGAATATATCGAATCCCTCGAAGAAGGCGCATCTTTTAGCTATCGCGAAGTTGCAAAAAAGTTTAATGTTGACCGAACAACGTTGTCGCGCCGCCACAAAGGAAAACAGCGTTCTAGTGCAGCCTTCTATGTTAATTAACAACTACTTCTCCTACAACAGGAGGAAGAACTCCTACTATATATAGAAAGATGCGTAAGGCGAGGCTTACTACCTACTTGCGAGATAGTACAAAATTTCGCTTCTACTATCACGAAGTAGGAGGTTTCCTAAAGCTGGATTACTCGGTTTCTGTAACGCCACAAGGATAACCTTACTATTAAATAGAGCACTAGAATTAATCGCAACCGCTTTAAAGCTAATTCCCTATACAAATACAGGTTGTATTTCGATATGTTGCACTTAAAGATGCAGTAGTACGGCGTTAAGGCTCGCAATATCTACAATATAGATAAGAAGGGCTTCTTTGTTAGTGTCGCAAAACTATTAAAACAGATATTTACAAAGGCTTCTCTAGCTTTAAAACATGCAAAAGCCTCTGTACAAGATAGAAACTGTAAATAGATAACGCTTCTAGCGTGCGTATGTGCTTCTAGAGAGGTGTTACCGCTAGCTCTAGTGTACTAGGGCGTATCTAGAATCTAATTATCCTAGGTTAACGCTGTAGAGGCCGAGAAACATAAGATTTTCTTCTTAAACTTACCTACTAGATAGAGCAATAATAATATAGGTTTAGCATAGCTTAAACAGGTGTTTAAGTGCTTTACAAAGCAGAAAGCGAGGCGCGATTACTAACTTCTAATCCTTAACAGCTATAGAAGCTACCTTACTACTAACTTTATTAATTTCTGCGACGGCAATCGCATCCTCTTATCCGTCTTCCTACCTTATGCAACCTACAGCCTACAGCCTCTTAATGTAGTGTTGTTTAGACCGCTCGCGTAGTACTACACTAAGGAACTTAATCGCCACCTTTATTAATTACAAGGGCTTATAAGAGTTACAAAACGCGACTTCTTTAAGGTCTTTATGCCCGCATAGGACGCTACAATAACGTTAGACAACATAAGGAAGAGTTTTTAAGCTACAGGCGTGTAGCTAATAAACGCGGACGCTGTACTAAAACAGTTCCTAACAACTACTTCTAAACTAGATAGAGCTTTACAACTTAGGCAGCACGGTAATAGTAATAGCTAGAGAGAACTACGAAAAAATCTAGAGGTTGCGGTGCTAGATAGATCTACTATTAAAGCCTAGCGGCTTGAGGCTTTATTGCACTCTCTACAGGTGCAAAATAAGCTTCTCCACTACAAGAATTAAGGCCTAACACAAGCGCTAACAGCGAGAAAGAAGCGCACAAAGAAGAGCGAAACTCTAGCTACTTAGGATCGCGATTACGAACATAGTGGCGCGATTTTCCTATTACCAAAGAAGATCCGCGAGCGTCGCGATCGCGAAACTAAGAAACGCAACAAAACAGAGGCGCAACAACTCTAGAAAACTTACGATAGAGAGCTTAAAGCTGCGGCAACGTTATACAAAAAGAAACAATAGGAAGCTACAAAGGTAGCCTAACAACATGCTAAAGAGGAGCGTAATCGCGAGCGCAAAAAACGGGCTAAGGAACTAGCTGCTAGCTAGGTAGTTAAAAAGCAACAACGTAAAGCTGCAACCTTACAAAAATCTTATAATACAGGCAGAAACGCTAAGCGAAAAGCCTTACACAGAGCTAATTAAAATCTAACAAAGCGTCGTCGTGTTGTGGGTGCAGGAACTCGTGTTGAGGCTGGTCCGCCGCCAGCGTCTCCGCCGCCTAAAACTAGCGCGCGCGGGCGCTAAATCAAGACACTAGCAAAATTTAAGTAGACAGAAGGCTTCGTATATATCTATAGATTGATACACTAAGAAATCTCGCGATAATAGCTTTCGTGTGGTGTTCTAGAGCTTCATTTCTGATATCGTGATATTTTGTTGGGGTGGCTCGAGTGGTGAACTGGCTCGAGTGGCGCGCACAGACGGTAAGCCTGAGAAGATGCTTGGCCTAGCCCCACACTGGAACATTACTCGGGGGCTCATTGACTGTCGTGATATCGTGGATTGTTTACCAAACGCCTCATCAACTGCCCATTGTGCAAGCAGATGCGTTTGTCAGCTCAAAGAGTGGGTCGATTCCGAGGTAGCTGTCAGCAGTTGCTCCTTCCCCTCTTGAACCCCACTTTTGGAGGCTACATACTATGTCATTCATCGTGATCATGACAGCATCTTCGCCTGTCTCCTCACAACCATCACTGGGACTAACGTGCAACTTGATATACTACAATTCACATTTTACAAGATGGAGTTCAAGCCTAGTGACCTAGCAGTTTGCGAAACATGCGGTACACAATTCGATGTTCCGCTTGAGCAGCACCCAGAGACATGTCGTATCTGCGATGTACGTCCATGACCAACATCAACAACCTCAAACCCGAACCACAATTACTTGGAAACAAAAAAAAGTTGAGTAGGCAATCTAACTCCTTCTCCAGGACCCCCGCCAGTACGTCCCCGCCAGCGGCCAATCCTGGACATCTCTCTCGGCCACCCAATCCCTCCAAAAGAACACTTTCGAAACCGACAAACAAGATCCCCGAATCCACTACATAACCACCGCACCTTTATCCCCCTCTGAACTCCCTCCCGGACTCGCCGACTCAAGCACAACCCGAAAACAACTCGGCATCGGACAACGGGCCATCTTACTCCAGACATGCCGTGGAAACATCCTTTGGGACTGCGTCGCTTTCTTGAATCCTGCTACCGTTGATTTTATCAAGGGGAAAGGCGGGCTGAAAGCGATTGTGATTAGCCATCCGCATTTCTTTACAACGCATTTGGAGTGGGCTAGTGTGTTTGGGTGTCCTGTATATGTGAATGGTGATGATGAGCTGTGGTTGAATCGCAAGGACAAGAATGGGGCGAGGAAATTGGTTAAAGGGGTTACCGAGATCGAAGAAGTTGGGAGTGAGGCTAAGATGATTCAGTGTGGGGGTCATTTTGATGGTAGCTCAGTGCTGTGGTGGGACAAGAAGCTTTTCATTGCTGATACGTTCATGAGTGTGCCTGTCAGTTCCTCCTCTCCCCCCTCTCCAGGCTTGGTTAGCCTTTGAGAATCTCTGAAAGCTAAGCAAGAGGACAGTCTGGTTTCGACAACGCATATCGTGTTCCGGATACTACGTCTTTTTCATTCATGTGGGCGTATCCTAATATGATCCCGCTGACACCCAAGGCTATTCATGGAATCTGGAAGGCAATCAAGCCGTTTGAGTTTAATAGTACGTATGGAGGGTTTCCAGGACAGAATCTGAAGAGGCCAGATTTGAAGGAGCAGGTGTTGAAGAGTATGAAGATTTTCTTGAAGAGGAGCGGGCACGAGAAGGCGGAGATCTATGAGGAGAATGTTTGAGAATGACTACGAGGCACTAACATGGTGGCAAAAGCTAGAACAAGAGTATCTTACTACAGGAGTTGCCGCTAACAACATAGATGTCAGGTGATAATTGAACTAGAGAAATATCTGTGTAGTAGACAGAATAGTTTGTTTTATTAAGATTTTCTTCAAAACTTATGTCGAAAGTACTGTAGAGGACGCCTAATTGAAACATACATCTAGCGTTCACAACGACACTAGAACAAGGCATAGTTATGCAGAGGACTAGGAACCTTGCTATGCTCCGTGATCGTTAGATGTGGCATAGCGAGGAAATGCGGTATGACAGAGTCTAATAGAGATGGGACTGGTATTGTAAGGAACCGATCACCACCATCTCTATTGCTGGTTTATCGTGATACCGTTTAATGCATAATATGGAAACCAACTATGTAATCGTATACTGCTAGACAGGCAAGTGCGTCTATGACGTCGAGAGTGTAAATTAGGCTCTCCTCAGTATATGGTACCTATGCGAGAGAACCCTCGAGAACCCATACCTCGCCATTAGCGACTTTTTCGGCTATGCTCGTGACTACAACGTCGGCAGGTTGAATCTAGAGTTCCAAGTTAGCGAAGACCATAACAAATTTCGAGTGAGTAACAGAGTCAGTAAAGGTGGGCTAAAACAAAAGGCCGCGTGTAAAAATGTCCTCAGCGTCTGTTCCATGCCGATAGGTTGGCAAAAAAAAGAACCTGGAGTATCTGACTGAAGCCAGACGAATGCTGATGAGAGTGGGACTCGACTGTGGAAGTTGTTAGGACTGTGATTCGAACCGAATGCTTGATGGTAGAACTTACACCCACGCCACTTTCGTGACCAGGAATATAGTGTTAAGATAACCTTAACCTGGCGCCATAACCAACTCTGGAAGATGTTAGATGTCGAAGGTTGATGAGAAAAGTGATGATCCTTACCGGCCATCTCACCAATGTGATTGGTTGATTGATGAGTATTTTCCAATTTGCAGTACCTATATTCGTGGATGTGTGGGCGGGGAGCGAAAGGGCTCGGCGCACTGAAAGGTGGGGCATGTCCAACGGGAAGCTGAGACTACTGATATGGTGGCATGGCTTACCTTCTTTTGGCCGTCCTTAGACTCCCACCAGATCTCGTTGCCAGAAAGCGTCTTGACCTTCTTGCCTTCTTCCCACGGACTCTCTGGTATGATGTGCCGCTGCACGAAGCGCTCGAGGTTGCCGCGCGCCCGGTCTTGCCCGCCAGTGCCCTCGTATGCGTCCGCGCCAAACGTGTTATAGTCGTCGGGGTCTTCCCATGGCTTCCTCTTCAGGTCGCGCATGACGATGTTGTTGGGTGCCAGCACCGTGGCATTCTGCGAGGCGTTATCTAGTCGTCCGGAGACTGTGGCAATGTCCCTCGTTAGGCCGCTGAAGATGGCGATGTTCTGTGTCTTGCCGATGACATCTGATATGATGACGCCAGTTGAATCTTGTTCCTCGGAGTTGCCCATGATGTAGTCTCGAAGGGGCGACTGTCCGCTGATGATGTTGAACGACTGGATGATGCTCTCGAAGGGGCGGGCTTGCGCAGACGTGGCAAGAAGAAGGGAGATGGTTGCGAAGGGATATGCGACGAAACACTGGGGCTTCATGATCGCTCAGGAGTATGCATTAGGGTGTCGTTACAGGTTCTTGGTGAACGCGGCGTGGAAGGTGGGAGGCACAGACGTCATGCCGCGGTGAAGCCAAGACCTCGTGACCGCGCGCACGATCGTCGGGCGGCTTCTGAGCTTGGGGACCCTTTCTTCTTTTCCTCACTCATGTCTTCACCGACGTGATATACTGCGCCTCGGAGCGCGCACTTCCAACCCAGTCGCTCTACAAATCAAACACTAGCCATGGAGCTCCAAATTCCGACCGTCACTATTGTGAGTGCGACTGCCTGAAGCCTTCACGTGGTAACAAATCGCTAACGCAGCCTAGGACGACTTGCGCGCCTTCCATGCGCAACACTTCCCACACGCGTCGGCGCCAGAACACATACTGCACAGCTTCGAGCCACAAGCAGAAGCGGCTGAAGAGTACTACGACGAAGCAGACGATGGGCTAGGTCACTATCCCGACGGCACGAAGCGCACCCTGACAGACGAGCAAATTGCCATGTTCCGACATTCGGAAATTCATGCTATGCTCCGCAAACGGCGGCTACAGAAAGAGAATGGCGACGTCTCGGATGACAAGGCTGTCCCTGCGAGCCCAGTACTGCCTTGTCCCTCAACACAAGAAGGCTCCTCACACATGGCTGCCGATGTTGACAAGACGCAGCCTGATAAGCCTACAGGACCGAAGAAGCAACAGTGGGCGACCACTAGTGCAACAACCAAAGCCAAGAACAAGAGAAAGCGGGACAGATATGCGAAGAGGAGAAAAGAAATAAGGCTGGAGAGAGGCCTGCCGCGACGAAGGAGTGGCCGTGGTGGCGCAGACAGCGGTGACAGTGACGATGGCAGCGACGAATGGGATGCCTGGCATCAGGCTAACGGACCTGACGTGCAAAAAGACGATACTCTCGACCTCGACTACTGAGTCGGGCTACCACGGTGACTGGTGAATAACCACCTATCAAGGGCAGGTTCCCTTTCTGCCGCGACTGCTAGCTCGGAACAGATACTACACCCTCAGCCGACCTCAAGCTGTAAGTACTCCTATCTCTCTACTTCCATGTGCAATGATGCAATCTTAGTTATCATCCTTAGGCGGAGGTGGTGCCGGGCTTGAGACGAGAGTGAAAGACTGCTTGCGGCCCGATCTCTTGACTCGTCTGGCACTATCTATGATGAGTTTATAATCTTCTCTCTGAGCACATTCGTTTCCATTGTAGTCATTATAGCCTGACTGCGTGTTTATACTAACAGTCGCTAGAAGTGGTTTTATTATGCAGAAGCCGCGTTCATGCCGCTTACGCTTACGATATTCACGAACGTTTGGATTAGGCACGCATCAAAGGCTTTGAGAGCTGAAGCCGCATCAACGCAAACTGATCACGTCCTTGCAAATTGAGAACTGCTGGTCCTCCAATATAGAGCTGCTTAACTACTTTTACTTGGCGCATATCCCTCTGGATTTTGCAACATTGCTCCCTTGCCTCCAATACCTGCATATTCGAACCTCTGAGGTCTTCGATACATCAACTCAAGAGGTCAACAAGGAATGGATACGTAAATGTCTCCCTCCGAGCATTTAAGGCAAGTCGATCACTGTAAAGATTGAACATATTGACGGGAAGTGGATGGACGATGATGGTGCATAAAATGATGCGTAAGATGGCTAGAATCAGCAATGCTCATTTGAAAATGCACTGACAACGCCATGTGTGGCGAGGTGTCTTCCGTGAAGCAGACGGTGCTTAAAGCGTTTGTTTTGATGTTACATCTCAGCACAGAGATACAAACTTCGTACTTTGCTTTAACATTTTCGTTCTAAAAACACATCTCATTTACCTATGACCAACCTCTTTTTCTTGTGTATACCTATCACCAAGCATGTACCCTCAGAGTATACGTAGTATTCTATGTTATAGTTCTAACAGAAAAGTCACAGTGTATACCTTTGGGGTGGGTTACGGTGTTTAGTGGTACAACTCAGTGGCCAGTTACCTTAGCTTCCTCTCACCTCGTTTCGATCACCTTCCAGAGTACGACTGCACCTTACTTGGTCACTGGGCCTGAGTAATCTCGTATATATAAGCTCGGTTCCTTCTAGTTCTTAGTCCCTTACTCTACATCTTCCAAAGCGAATGACGATCTCATCATGGCACCTCACAAGTTTGACCTCAAGAACCAGAAAGTGTCTACCAAGGGCACAAAGGCGTCTACTGGAGCGGCAGTAGTGAAATGTCGGTACCAGAAGGTTCGCTTTCATGAAAACGGCTTGCTCAATGTTGAGCGAAAGACGGGAAAGTATCTTAAGATGTGAGTGTTTGGGTCAGGCTGGTATTGACGCTTCTTGCTGACTTCAATGCGGCGCGAGACAAAACCAGCGAGATTCACCACTGCTACGCGTTCCACCAGAGGTGCGTCATATGATCTTCGCATATGCACTTGGTGGCAAGACATTCAACATCCGTTACGACCGAAACGGTAAGATGGCAAAGAACACAACAGTGTCAAAGCACGCTCTCGCTTTGCTCTCGGCCTGCCGTCAAATCTTTGCGGAAACCGCCTTGTTGCCCTTCAGCTTGAACACCTTCTCAGCCCTCCACCCTCAGATCTTCAACATGTGGATCAAAAGCTTTCGCCCAGCTTTTGCCCAAGTCGTCACTTCCGTACGCATCGATATCCATATTCGCCGTTGCTCGCGAGGACTCTGGTATGAAACGTATCATGGTATGCCACGAGCTCGGTGTGTTCTTCTCGACCACACCAACAAGCGTTTGTCTTCAGTGCTCATCTCGCTCAAGTTCGTACAGATTGCCTTTACTGCCAAGGGTACAATCATAGAAGGTACTGGTGTGGAGGAGGAGCTAGAACGACAGGAGGAAAAGATCAGGGGTCTGTATGAGTCGGAAAATAGAGGTATCAAAGTCGAGTTGACTCGGATGATACAGTAGGACAAGATAATTCTTTGTGGGGGGAGGGGGCACCTCTGTTCTTCTTTTCTGTTGAACTGGCTTCCAATCGGAATGGAACCACGGCGAGTCTGCGAATACACTACACCTTTCCTTTTATATTCACTTATACCTTATTCATCTTTCCTGGTATTGCATGCTCATCACGTTGCACACTGACCTGTCTTTCACTCTCTACACGTACCTGTCAGAACACAGGTACCTCGATGGTTTGCTAGTCTCCTCTCGACCGCTTCCACAATCAGCTACTTCTACTTTCCACTCACCATGTAGGCTTCTCAATATGTGATGCTTGTCTCAGTGGATACGACAATGATGCCTCAGATGCGTAGCAAAAGGTCCTACCGAAGAAGCGCGGTTGCCACAAATGTAGAGACGGTCTACTCAACGTCAAGTCTATAGGGGGAAAATTACCATGTAGGACCACTATGTTTACATCTGGAGTTGCTTTAATAATGCGTCTAACAAGATGCTCAAGAACCTCCCCTCTTGCAGCTCTCTCATCAACATCACTAGGCTTTTGCAAATCATTGTCCGCGATACAAACCAAATCATTACAGTATATGAATCTATAGTAGCATGGGGACTACCGAGCACTCCGTGTGGAATGATCCGATGCGCCGTATTTCTCTTGCTGCCAGATGTTATGCGGCTGTATCCTTCCAAAACCGGTCGACCTCTCCCAGAGATATGCACAAGCCGCCACGACGACCTCTTGTGTGCCACATACCCCGCTAGCTCCACGTCCGAGGATATAACCATCCTCTATGTGTGTAGTGATGGCGACTTGGTCAACATCCACACCCAAGGTCATCACAAGACCAAGCGTGTCGAGCAAGGCAGGCGGATATTGGAAAGGATTACGTGTTGTAGTAGTTTGCTAGGTACGTGGTATAGCTTAGGATACGCTTTTTGAATGATTAGCAGTGGGTACACCCTGGAATCGAGCATTAGGCCACGGAGAATACTCATGGAGGCAAGCATGTCTTCGTCCAGCTCAAACATGTGGTTAGACATGGAAGCGGTATCTTCGTTGATAATGCAGAGAATCCAACATCGATTCAGATTACCGGTACACTTTTCAAGGAAAACTCCAATCACCTCTTAGCAAGCTCTTCTTCATCCTACTGCAACAACGCGCTACAATCATATAGAATATGTAATAGATACCCTAGAGGTCACCCAGATTATCCAATCTCCCAAGTTCTTCCATGATGTGTCGTCGTAGACTTCAGCGTAATAGAAAATTTGCTAAGAAGAGTTTAGTTTCTTCTTCGTATGCAGTGCCGGCACGACAGAGGTCAAAAGTAACCGATAGGATCGCTGTTGCGCGAGCCATAATGCCCACCTGTCACATACACACGATCCGGGACCTCGCTGCCCTTCAATACCGCTACCACCGTTGTGTTGTTGACCGGAAAGATGATGCGTTCGTTGTCCCCACGAGATTTGATGAAGATGTTCCAGGGTCATTCTTCCTTTGCTGGCATCAGCTGCTTCTTGGAACTTGGCTGTAAGCTACGTTCTCGCAGCGCCGATACCCCGGTCCGGATCAGTTTGACTTGGAAGGGTATGGTGTGTGCCGAATGAGGCAAGCTTTTGGATTGTACCACGATGTTGTCGCAGGATATCTGCGAAATGATGTCTTCAAGGTCATCATCTGGCATTCTCTTCCCCAGTAGTTTGCCAACGGCTGGTAAAAGCCATTATTCCGCACTAGGGAATGGTTGATGGGGATGATGTGCGTGGATAGGTGACGAGAAAGCAGTTTGCAGCAATGTTGCTGCGCCGACCGCGAAGATGGACATGGACCGCATATTGATCGAGCTAGAAAATTGGCGTCAACTGTACAGATCACATTACCAAACGTCCAATCCTACGATCTTCACTCCATCGTTTTTGCCATCCCACTCTTCATGACAGACTGTCGACTGTCGGTATGTCCAAAATGTCGCGATGCCGCAGCAACTATCGTTATTGGAGAAACCCAACTCTTGTCATGATGGCTTTTAAAATTGCAGACCATTATCAGAAACGGAAGCTCGCAATGTTCCCAAGACGCCAAAAGGAGATTTAGGAAAGGTTGCTGCATGCTTTGCTTGGCAACGGGGTACCGTGTGCGGGGTTCTCCATTGTGCTTCCGAAGGTTTGCGACGATATGCAATAACACCAGTCACCTTCCAAACGACAGGACTATTAGTGATGCAAGTATGGCTTCGCAACCTTCTTTATGTTCGCTGTTCGCTGTTGGCTGGCGGTATGATGGTGATGGTGATGGCAGTGCTTATGTCAATTGTCTTCCTCAGGGACTGAGAGCCAGATGCATTGAGTCGTCGTTCTGCTCTGCCTAACAATCAATTCTCATCAGCCTTACCAAGTCTCCAGTCCAAAGCTGATAGAAAGGCATTTCAACCCTAAGTGCACGGGTTTCCAGACGTCGAGTTCGTCGATATCAGGAGGCTGGCGCTAGTGCTTGGTATGACATCATCACATTGACTGGTGAAGCCACCAAATTGCAACGATGCGACCTGGGGACATTGACATGCCATGAAAAAAAATTATATGCAGCGACCTCTTTTCATCAAACATACATGCAAGCCATACGATACGGCTGCATTCCGGGGCCGTGTTGAATATCCCTCGCTGATCGACGCTCCCTAGCGCCGCTACAGGCTTGACATGCCTTGGCACAGCGAATCGCATCGTCGATGGTTCTCACGTTGCGTATCGTTGGCTGTAGTCATGTCCTCTACTCGTCCAGGAAGCACCATGTTTACACTACGTAACAGCCGACGGTACCTGAGCTTTGCTAACGCGAACAAGAAGGTCAAGACCGACAACAAGACCAAACGCGGAGAGACCAGCCGGAAGTAGGAGTACGCAGCAAAGGGCCGATTCATCACGCTGCATGTCATTTAAAGCGTGGGCGAGGAACTGGAAGACCACTGGCCAACGTGAACGGATCGGTCGTAGCCATTGGGTGTCAATGGCGGTAAACAAGAACAACCAGGCTCAACGAGGCGGAAAAGGAGATCGAAATGGTAGAACGAGACATGTAGGTAAGGTCTGGTGACAAGTAATGCCAATGTGCTTACAAGAGACGATGCACTAGCGCAAAGAATAGTACTGTTGTGGTTATGGCGATGCTCGTTGTGCACTGGGGAGAGTAATGGCTCAAGATACAAAAGGCCGAACACTGCACCTATTCTTGGTGAACCATCGCTACCAGCTTCTTCGGAATTCCTTCGTCTTTTTTAAGCCATCTTTGACAATCGCTCAACATGAAGACCAGCGCTCGTTCCCTCCTCGCTCTTGCGGCCCTGCTAACCACCGCCCTTGCTGCGCCAACACCAGCAAACGGAGTGAGCTTCCCTATCACCGATCTCATCGACTCGGATCTTACTATCAAAGAATATGCGGCACAGCTTGAGAACCAGGGCGTTGAAGAGCGTGACCTTACCAAGCGTCAGTACAATGGTAACACTTACAACCAATTGACCGACGGTACTGCATGCCGTCCAATCAGCGTCATTTACGCTCGTGGTACCACTCAAGGTAAGTTCGATCTAGAAAGCGAATCTAAAACATACACTGACTTTGGTTGTATAGAGGGTAACGTGGGCGAGCCTAACTCCGAAGGCCCAACCTTCTTCAATGCTCTGGCTTCCCGCCTCGGAGGAATCAGTCGCTTGGCCATTCAAGGTGTGACCTACCCGGCTAACGTCTTTGGCTTCTTGGCGGGAGGCGATGCTGCAGGAGCTACCACTTTGTTCAACTTGATCAACCAAGTGAGTGCTACGATCACCATGACCACTTCATAGCGATGCTGACCTGCCATCTAGACTGCCACTCGATGCCCTTCAACCAAGATTGTTGTCTCCGGATACTCCCAGGGCGCACAACTTGTACACACTGCTACGCAGAGGCTATCAGCTACCCAAGCCGCGCGTGTCACCGCTGTTGTAACATTCGGCGATGCCGACCGTGACGAGTCCTTCGGCCCTGTTGCTGCAAACAAGGTTCTCATCATCTGCCATGAGGGCGACAACATCTGCGAAAACGGCATCATCATCACTCCCGAGCACAGGAACTACGAGATCGATGCTTCCACAGCTGCGGCTTTCGTCGCCGCACGTGTTTGAGGCCGGTACAGACTGCAATTTGGATGCATAATATTCCATGGTTTATTCAATAGTTACAACGGCCTACGCGGGGTCACTTGATCGGTCATGATCTCCCAAACTTCTCCCTGCTCTTCTTTCTAATGCATGTGAAACAGTAATGAAGTGCCTCGCAAACGTGGAGATGGGGTCCATGAATTGCGGTTTGAAAGAGACCAGGTTGCCCAGATGAGTGCGTGACGTCTAGAATTGCGTCTTTTCCCGTAGCGAGTTACCCCAAATCCCGTCCGCGGGCCATGGCATAAGTCCGATTGATATTTCCTGTCCAGACTCACCTCTACTTCGGCACTAACGACTGATGCTCAGCTTCAGATAGAGATACATGAAGCGTATTACTATGCGAGAAAAAAAAACTCCAGTCCACGTAAATGAGAAGTGGCAGAGCGCATTCATGTGGATAAAGCTGAAGATGAATGTATGTGTGTATTCGCAACAAAATAGAATCGGATTTGAAGTCAATAGGCAGATACAAGCTTTCATATTTAGGCGTACGCTAAGATTATGCGCCTTCCTATTTGACAACATCGAGGATTTTCAATCTCTTCATTGTCTCCCGCGATCCCAAACACAACGTGCTTCCCGTGTCTCATGTCGAAATGGCGCATTCATCTCAACGTTTGCGGATAAACTTTGCAAACCGATGAAAGCCGCACCAAGCTTGGCAAGCCACACGAAAAGTCGAGTGAAGTCATACCCCAAATGGTGGAGGCCGGGCACGCAAGGAGCACAGAACGGCGCGCGAGTCAGTTAGCGCAGATGTCGTGCTCGCCCCATAGAAAACACCAAACGTCTCGATTGCCTCAACCTCCATCACCAAGGAGGAAAAGTCGGGTAACAAACTCGCCAAGGATCGCGGTGTCGTCCAGACTCTTAAGATATGTAGTCTCCACGTTGGACTGAGGTTCTTCACCTTATCCCATCTTTCCTCCCCTTCTCTTTCTTCCTCGCGTCATCATGTCGTCCGCCTCCTTGTCTGAGCCCTCGGGCGCCCTCAAGGCTTCTGGACCGTTCTTCCGCTCAGTGCCTTTCCAGATCTTGGTAGCGTGTGGTGTATCGTTCACGGCTCCAGGTATGTGGGATGCGCTCGGTGGACTAGGGGCTGGAGGAGCCGCTGAACCGTACGCCGTTTCCGCTGCCAACGCCCTGGTATACGGACTCTTTGCTGTGGTCTGTGTTGCTGCCGGAGCTATCAATAACCGAATCGGCATGAAGTATGGTCTTGCGTTGGGCGCGATTGGGTACCCACTGTACGGCGCAGGACTTTACACCAACAATGTCTCTGCAAACACGTGGTTCATGTTGTTTGGTAGCGCTCTTTGCGGTATCTCCGCAGGTTTCTTCTGGGCTGCTGAGGCTGCTATCATCATCGGATATCCTTCCCCTGGAGACCGCGCGTTTTACCTCGCCATCTGGCAGACGGCAAAGGCACTTGGGCCAATCGTAGGAGGAGCCATCAATCTTGGACTGAACGCAAACAAGAAGACGACCGGATCTGTTTCCTCAACGACGTACATTGTCTTCATCGTCATCATGTGTCTTGGTCTCCCAGTTGCATTGTGCTTGTCGCCGGCACACAAAGTCTGGCGAAAAGATGGCACGCGGATCGTCACTGAGCGCGCCGCGACGTGGGGTGCTGAGTTCAAGGCCGTTGGCAAGCTGTTCATCAGCCGCCGCATCCTGCTTTTGCTACCGGCTTTCTTCATCAGCTACTTCTACAATGGCTTCATGAGCACGTGGTTGACAACATACTTCACCGTCCGAGCTCGCGCCTTCTCTTCGTTCTTCACCAACTTTTCCGGTATCTTCTCCTCGTTCATCATCGCCTTCTTGCTCGACAACCAGAAGATTCATATCAAGACGCGTGGTCGCATTGCTTTCTGTTGCATCATCACCCTCTTGGTTGGAACATGGATTTGGGCAACAATCCTCCAGAAACAGAACTACGATGCGCCGGAGTCCCCCGTGTTCGATTGGTTCCAAGGCGGCTTCGGAAAGAGCTATGCGCTTGTTTTCTTCTGGCAGTTTGGCGGTCAGGCCTTCCAGCAATTTCTTTACTGGCTTGTTGGCCAGTATGCGACGGATCTCTCCAACTTGAGCCATCTTACCGGTATTCTGAGAGGTGTAGAAGCGCTGGGTCAAACTGTTGCTTGGGCGTAAGTCTTTTTTTTCCTTGAACAGCATCCGCAAATCATCAGCTAACAATCGCATCAGTATGCAATCGGAAGGTGGTGCGAACCACTTCGTCAGCATTGGTCTTAACTTTGGCATCACGGTGTTGTGCGTCTTCCCTACCTGGATTGTGTTATCGGAACTAGAGAAGAGCCACGAAGTTCGCGTCACAGAGGACATAGTAAAAGACAAGACCCTGAGCGACACAGCTTGATGTGTTAAGGCATAAGCAGAAATATATCCCCTGAATTCTTCACACCAATCGTACCAGTACTTGTTATCTGCAAACCACGAGCTAGTATGATCAGTCGGTAAAGATAAGATTCACTTGAGTGGAACTCACACGTCCATATCGGATAAGTCGAAGTGTCCGTTTATCCACAATGCTGGATGATAGTTGTCCCAATGCAAGACTTCTCGGTAGCCCTGGCCATGATAGTAACTTCCTGGTATATCTGCCGGCAGGTATGCAAGATAGGAGGCCAGTCACTAGACCCTTGCGCAATTCTTGGTCTTTGAATGTATCTCCTGTAACGTAACGCCTTGAGGGGGATACACGGATGCCAGGAGTGCGGGATATAGAATGGTCGTCCTCGGAGATGCGGATATACTGTTTGTGAGACGACTCCGATCCGTCGCCGAAGATGACTGTGAATTTGTCCAGATGAGGTCGTTAGGGAACATGTGTCGCCAACATTGATGATCATTGCTTGAGCATAATAGATTGGGAGCCAAGTAAATGTATGAACTTGGCAGCGTCGTCTAAATGTGCAACTGATTTGGATCTATACGTCCAGTTACGCTGATAGATGGTCCAGGGATTACTCGAGAGCAACATAGTGGCTGACTCATAGTAGACTTGGGATCAGAATGTACCATGAATGGTCAATGATATCTTCGTGTGATGTCAAGGGGAAGCGGAGGAAATGGGGTTGTTGAGATGAGGTTCAAGAAGGCAAGGAAACGCGTTGAACGCGTCGGCAAGCACACCCCGCCGTCATCGGACAGCAAGTCTGACCGAGCTATGACATGGGATACCACCCCACCCCAACGCTACTCCAACACTCCAACAACGTCTCCAACATCGCATTGTATATACTTGAGTGCAAAGGTTCCTTGAGTGTATATTCTTGGAGATTGCCTATTCAGCAGCGCGAACACGGCCAACATGGCATCCCTCCTGAAAAAGTCGCTGAAGCTCGCGCTCATCCAACTCGCTTCGGGCGCCGACAAGACTGCGAACCTTGCATCAGCGCGGCAAAAGGTTCTCGATGCCTCAAAAGCGGGCGCAAAACTTGTAGTGCTTCCCGAATGCTTCAATTCGCCGTACGGAACAAAGTACTTTGACAAGTACGCCGAGACGCTGCTCCCATCGCCGCCATCGGAATCGCAGTCGCAGACGTTCCACGCACTAAGCAAGTTGGCGAAAGAGGCGGGCGTATATCTTGTGGGAGGAAGCATACCGGAGAGGGACGACAAGAATGCGAAGAAGCTGTACAACACAAGTTTGACGTTTGCGCCTAGTGGAGAGCTACTTGCTACTCATCGCAAAGTGCATCTGTTTGACATTGATATCCCAGGCAAGATCAAGTTCAAGGAGAGCGAAGTGCTGTCGCCAGGGAACAAGATCACCCTGGTCGACCTACCAGAATACGGAAAGATTGCAGTCGCAATCTGCTATGACATACGGTTCCCTGAGCTTGCGATGATAGCGGCGAGAAAGGGCGCGTTTCTGCTATTGTACCCGGGCGCATTCAACCTCACAACCGGCGCGTTGCATTGGGAGTTGTTGGCGAGGGCCAGGGCAACGGACAACCAGGTCTACGTTGGACTGTGCAGTCCAGCAAGAGATATGGAGGCCGAATACAATGCATGGGGGCACAGCATGGTTGTTGACCCGAATGCGACAGTGCTAGAGCAGCTCGACGAGAAGGAAGGTGTACTCGTCCGCGAGCTGGAGGCAGGGAAGATTGAGGACATCAGGAAGGGAGTGCCGCTGTATGGACAGAGGAGGTTTGACGTGTATCCTGACGTCAGCGAAGGCGGTCGGTTCAAGGAATAGCACGGGCAACGATATCAAATACAAGTCCACACGCAGACGTGTGTTTCAACGGATGCTTCAATCGAACGTGTGCAGATGCATAGCGCTGGGGATGTGAAACTACAAAGCTGGGAGAGTTTGGCTGGGAGGGCGGGCGACTACAGGGGTGGTGTCAAGATGGGCGCCGCTCTACATGCAGCACGCCACACGCAGTTGCACAAGACGCTGCAAAGGACCTTGGAAGCTGTGCACCACGCAGTAGAGATATGATGCATGGCAAAGATATGCACTGTTTCTTGTATTGTTAGTGCCCAACAGCAAACACTGCGAGGATCTCCAGGGCGCAGTTTTTCACCAGGTGTGTTCTGTAAAAATCGCGCTTCTTTCGTACAGGCGGCTGCGTGCGGGCGATAAATGAATGGGCGGTGTTTTTGAATTTTGAGAGGGGGGGGGCTTTGCTAGCTGGTGCCCCCCGAAAACGGGCTGGTGACTGCCCAAACCCAGGGCACGTTCGCTGTTTCTCGCCGTCACTTAAGGGAGCAATCCCCCAAATTTCCAGCGCTCCTGCCCCGTCCCAGCTGCCGCGCCCTCCCTTCTCAACCAACCCGCCCGTCATCTCATCCTCAACCACTTTTCATACTACAACGTCACCCATCATGGCACCCAAGAAAAAGGAAGCCCCGGTGACTGGCCAGCTCCTGATCTCTGTGGCAGAATTCAGAAAGACTCGCGACTCGGTACGTACCACATCTTGCTTCGCGTTGTCTGCAACTGCGACGCGCCTGCCTCCAGGTACCGCGTCGCCATGGCACCACGCTCATTATCGCGCCACCGTCACCTCGCCTCCTCTTTTCTTTTGTGCAACCTTGATCGCCTAATCCACGCGACTCCAAAATGGCTACGTTATCCAAAAAGCGGCTTCCTGCGCTTCTGCCCAAGTCGCGTCCTCACGCTCAAGCAGCCGCCATGGCGCCAGCGCAACCAAGATGGCGCAATCGCTCCAGCGCGAACAAGACCGTAGCGCACAAAGAAGAGGCTGCCGCTTACAATCACAATCAGGTCATTTCCAATCTCCACGAACTCCAGAATGGCCTCGTCAACGTCCAACACGGCATCACCAGTCTCTTGGACAGCTACAAACAGCACTGCCATTCCGTCCTCGGCTACGAAGAGGGTGCGACGACGCCTTATGGCAACGATATCCCCGCGCTCGGCGCTGCCGCCTCTGCCGCCTCCGTTCTCGAAGCTGGCCAAAAAGCCGTTGAAGAAGTAACACAGGGCCTCGGCGACAAGGCCGTGGACGCGAGCAAGAGCAAGAAGCGCAAGCGCGAGAAGAAGGAGAAGGACCCCAATGCGCCCAAGAAGCCCCTCACTGCTGCCTTTTTGTATCACCAGCATGCGCGTCCCATCGTCAAGGCCGATCTTGAGGCTGCGCTTCCCCCTGGTGGTCAGATCGAGAAGAACGCTGTGCAGATCGAGGTGAACAAGCGCTGGAACGAGCTCTCCGAGGAGGAGAAGGAGGTAAGCATGCCTCGCAGCATTTCATATCCACCTGGTACTAATACGCTCGCAGCAATGGAAGGCGTCTTACCGCAACTCCATGGAGGAGTACAAGACCGCGCTAGCTGCCTACGTCGCCAACAAGGGCATCAAGGACGCTGAGCTTATCGAAGACGACGACGCCTCTGATGAGGCCGAGCCCGAAGTCGAGGCTGAAGTTGGCATCGCCGACTCGGACATATCCTCTGAAGACGAGGACGAAGCACCAGCCGCCAAAGCTCCCTCTCCACCTGCAAAGACGCCGCGCAAACGCCAGAAGACGACTCCAGCTGTCAATGGCAACTCGATCCCCGTCTCCATCGCTCCCGCTACTACCGCCTCAACTCCAGTCCCACTGCCCACCTCCCGCACAGCGCCCCAAGCCGCAGCGCCTGCCTTCAACGCTGTCGCCGAGACGCCCGCTAAAAAGGACAAGAAGAAGAAGGACAAAGCCGCACCACAACCTATCGCCCCTGCCCCAGCGACCTCCCCCGACGAGCCCAGCCCCGAGGAGACTGCCGGCAAGAAAAAGGCCAAGTCTGGCCGTAGCACACGCAACAACGAGACCGAGGGCGACAAGGAGAATGCAGCGCAGGAGAAGGAAAAGGCCGACAAGGAAAAGGCCGAGAAAGCTGGCAAGGAGAAGAAGCGCGACCGCAGCAAGAGAAAGAGCGAGGTTGCTTCAACGTAAAATCTGAAAAAAAAAGGCCCGTAAAGACCAGAAGCACAAGAGGAAGGTTGCTTCTACCTAGACGGCTTTCTTCTCTCCGTCATGTTTCCACACTATGCGCTTTCCCTTCCTGTTCAGTTTCATCTTCTCGGCGAAGGAGACGTCGAGCGAGTTGGTTGCCGGCACGGAAAAAAAGTGGCCAGGGGCAGAGTTTCGTACCGTATGCTTTTGCCCGTCGCTAGGTTTGGTAAAGGCGAATGGCGCGAGTAAGCGTACTGTACTACATGGTGTTTGGACAAATGTCTTTCTTGGTATATATATTAGGGAGATTTACGAATGGTATCGTCTCTTCATATGCATGTTTGCTGCCTTGGTGTGATTTGCCGTCTCGCTGGCGAGATGAGGTATCCTACCGGGATACACTGTCTTTTAGTTTTCAATCGGCTCATGTAGAATACAGCGAGTATGAATGTCTTACTGTTGGAAGTGGGTTCGTTGGAGGGAACCTTGCTGGCGCCCGATGCGGAATTTCCAGTCTAATCAACCGCCTGGGTGTAAATCCAACGACCCGTATACCCGGACCTCGTCCGTGTCCCGTCCCGCCATGCAGTGCTCATGGGCTGCATAGAAGCCAGTCCTCTACCCGGCTCCCAAAGGCTCTCTAAGCCTCCATCGCATCAGCAAACACCTCGTCTTCCTCGCTACTCTCCCCCATGTCCTCCTCACACTTTGTCCTAGCCGCCGCAGCCTCCCTTGCGGCATTCTTCTCTCCCCCCACCGGCTTTCCGGCCGCAGCGGCAGGCACGCCCTCGGCGCCAGTTATGCCCCTCATCATCTCCGCACCATAAGCAACACGCTTCTCCCTGACTTCCTCGAGGTACTCCAGTGTGAGTCTAGCACACTCTTCCTTGGCCTTCTTCTTGCCGTATATGTTGCGGACTTGGCCAATCGGGCCTTTGTGGGGGCCTGCGCCCTTGAAGAAGCATGCTACAGTATGGAAGTTGGGGTCCTCGGCATGGGAAGTGTACTGCCATTCTGGTGTCGGGAGGGCAAGAATGACGGCAAGACGGGCGACCTGCTGAGCGTAGCTCATGGTTCCGGGTGAGGTGCTTGATGCAGATGTCATGGAAGGGATACCGTCTGGCGTTGATACCGACACCATTTCGGGAATGCTGGGCTGGGCTTTCTTCTTCTTCTTTTTGATGCCGCCAACGCTAGTCGCGTCTTCGGGCCAGGTGCCGATGGATTTGAAGTATTCGACGGCCTGTCTAGCGGCGTCTTGACGGGCAGCTTTCTTGGATGAGAAGAGCGAGTCAATGGAGCCGAACTCTTGATCTTGGCCGTCGATGCCGAGGAGGCAGGCAAAGCGCTGACCGGATCGATAGTCGACGTAGGTAGGCTGAGGTGAACCGGTGGCACGCTGAAACTCTGTTGGAAATCCCAGTTAGCTGGGAAGCTTTATGTACTGATGGCACTTGGAGGCGTCGTTGGTGTGATGATAGGAGAGGAAGCCAACATACCGAGAAGCTGGCCAACATAATTCTCACCCGGCTCCTTCTCTTCCTTGACCTGTTGCATAACCTGATCACCAGTGTTATTCTTCTTCTTACTCTTCCCTACCTTCTGAACCCTCCCCTCTTTCTCCAAATCCTCTAGTATTGTCAACGCCTTCTGGCTCACTGCCTCCTTGGCCTCTTGCTTGCTGTTGAACTTCTTCTCTTCACTCAATCCTTGCAATTCATCCACATCATCTAGACCTGGGAAGCTAACTGATACAGTCCATCCAGTCTCACCGCCTCCTCCATAAGTGAATAGTGGTTGCGGGATGCCGAGGGCCTGGTACTTTTCATGAAGCAGGATGGTGTGCTTGGATGAACGCGCACCAACTGCCACGGGCTTTGCCAGTAGTGGAGCGGCATTATCGCTGCTCTTGGTCTTCTTCGAAGGAGGACCACCCGCAGCACCATGTTTAGCTTCGCGGGCAAGCATCTCAGCTTGATGCGCATCCTTGTGCTGATTCAAGAAGTCGTCAATCTTCACAATACCTTCAAGCGGAGTACTGCTTCTCATGTTCTCCTCTACATGCGCAGACCCAAACGTAGACGTTTGGATGGGCGTATCGACCTCCATCTTGCGCTTCTCAGCCTTGTCGTAGGAGCCTTGTTGATTGTATTCCATATCCGTGCCGACTTGAGCAGAGACTGAACTTTTTGGGTTGCTGGCAGTCGGACTTGGAGACGGTGGAGAAGAGGAAGGAGGCACAATTAGGTATCTCTTCAGATCCTCTCCTGCTGTGTACATGGCGAAGATGGGAGGAGATGCGGGCGAGCGATTGCTGTTCCAAAGCTTGGGGTGGGGCTCGACAGTGTTCGCCCCGCTCAATGCGTGCATGCATGCGTGACCGCGCGACAGCGCGTTTGTGTGTGTATAACGCGCCGTTTTGCCTGCGCGGTAAGCTTTGGGCTGAAATGACGTCGGTAAGCATACGGTGCAGCGATTGTATTAGGTAACGATGTTATTGTTGGTCGAAGCAAAGGACCAGGCGTCCGGGCTGACGTCTGGGGTTCGAGAGAGGCTCCGCTTACCTCATGGGTGATGCCGCGGCCGTGGGTAGACTCCACTACCACAAAGTCCTTACAGACGGCCATGCTTTTTGTATGCAAAGTTCCCAGGCTCGCCAACAATCAAAGCTTCTTCGTGCATATGCTGTCTATTTTAGGTATCTATGCAGGTCAATCGGCTGTGCAGCGCAAGGGACGCCCTATCGACCGTTGAACGTCTAGCTGGCAGCCCTACGCCACTACCGCTGTTAGTGTGTAGTATTGAGCGGTTCAGCTTCTTCTGTAAGATGCATGCGCCAGTGGGTCTAGTATGTTTCATTCAGATGGCATCAAAGAAGTCAGAAAATCAGTGGCTAGCTGTACTCATTGGACACAAGCATGTCGTGATCAGTGTGTCGCGATATGCCGTACCAAATGAGTGCGTGTCATTACATTATCGTTAACCTCTAAATCCTGGTATAGTGTGTCTACTCATAATCTTCGTCATACATGCATAGCCGACTTACAGCCCTATCACTATAAGCAGCGACCTAGTGGGCCACTCACGTCTGATAGCGTCTACCCCTATGATCACTCTCGATCAGATCTGACACGCCAAACTCGGAACCTTGTGCTTGCTCTTTGTCGTAATTTATCCCACTGGCAACAGTGCTGTCAGTGCTCTCCTCGAACGGGCCTCGTAGCCCTTTCAAGCCCCACAAGCTATGGTTGGCATTGGCATACACATGATGAAGACCTGTTGCCACCGACTCCTCCGTTTGGTTGGTTTGTTGATAAACATCGTGGCCATGTAAGTTTTCATGGTTTTCTGTTAGTTGTGCGTGATCGCAAGGCCCGATGTAAGAATGATACTGCTTTGTTGCATTCTCGAGATGCGAGATGAGGTGTGCATGTTGCCAGTTGGTTTTGGTCGAATAGCAAGCTAGATTGGTGGAGGTGTGCAGGTCGTTTGCGTTCACGGGAACTAATTGGCCATGTTCACCAATAGAAAGTCTCATAGCCGCGAAGTCATCGTGCTCCACTCCAGCAAGTGAGTGCAAACATTCTGTTCCGGCGTTTTGGCTTGGGAAGCTCTCATAAGTCGGGATATTTATGGTAGATCCAAAGATGCCGGTGGTGGTCATATGGCCGCCGTTATAGCCGAAGTGATTGTCGTGTGCATTCAACGATAGGGTACCTTGCTTTTTTGGCAATGCGAAGCTTCGCTGTGAGAATTCTGTTGTGGTGGTGGCTGCAGAGCCATCAAAATGGTCCAAGTCTGGTCGCATAGACCCAAGGGTGTCGATAGAAAGCGGTGGCGGATGGCGCACATGATGAGAGTCGACCTCAAATGAGTGATATGGTGTATGTGTTTGTACCAAATCCACCGGTAGTGGTGAAGCTTGGTGATATGGCGTGACGTCCGTGGGTGTAGACGTCGGTGCGTTAGTGATTTGCTCATGCCCAACCTCCACATCTCCCAGACCTTCGGTTTGGTCGTCCGCCTCATGGCACCACCTCTCTTCTGCAGCTAACCGACTCTTAGCGAAACTGATCGAACGCCACTTCATGCTGCTAACTTCTGCAGAGTTCTTTGCCTGCTGAAACCTCCAAAGAACGGTACAGAGGCAATGAGCCTTGCCGGTACCAGGTACAATGCCGTATATATCCTGTACTATCGTGAGGCGATGCAACGGGTCCCACACGCTTCTGTCATTTCTGCCCCCCATGCTCTGATACTGTCTCATCCGTGCCAAGAAAAAGGCAGAGTCGAATTTGACACGCAAAACCCCTGTAGATCTGTGAAGATCTGGCCGGTACTCGCATGAAGTGCGCTGTTCTTGTTGATCACTATTTATGCTATCGAGTTCCGGGTCGACAGCACCTTTTTCATCGTCATAGAAGCGCGTCCTAGGTTCCACATAGTTGTATCTAGAGAAATCGATATGTGAGTAGAGACCGAATGCGATGGTCAAGTCAGCATTTGATCGCACCTCTGCTGTCACCTTGATGGACGCAGTACAGACCAGCACCTTCCGACTGCTTCTCATCCACTCATCCGTCTCGGATCGTGGAAGGTTGAATCCACGGTATTGATGACGCCATGAGGCGAGGTCTGCGATGACCGAGCCGTCGAGCTCGCCGTTTGAGTGCACGGGCTGGTCATCGCCGTCAACGACTATGCTAAGGTCTGTGACTGTGAAAAGCGATGATAGCGAGCCACTATCCGGGCCGGAACTCAAGGCAAGGTCCTGTTGTGGGCCGCCGCGATGCGGCCAAACGTGCGGTGAGGGCGTGTTGTACTCATATTTGGCAACAGAATCAGTGCGCTGCGCATGTTGGCGGCCACGCATATGTGGCGAATGGCATGTACGAACGGGTGTGCTCGCGCATCGGCGTTTCGTTATGTCCTCTGGTGTGGCCATATAGAGAAGGACTATGGTACTGGTTAGTCCCATTGCGGTAGCCCCTGGTGTAACCCTCTCGATGACACTAACAATAGTAACAGCAAAGCCACCTCCACTGCCTTCTAGAAGGACTTTAGAAGATGGAAACCTGCCGAAGACCTAACACTTGATCGCCATACGCAGGACAGCCGGCCGAACATCAAGAGCCAATGAGAGAAGACCGACGCCGATTGGTATAATGTACGAAACGGGCACTCACCAGCAGGAACAGCTCTTAGCTTACTATTGAGTACCTGGATATGACTGGAGATCTGTTTACGGTCGCGTTTGATACCTGTGTCTCTGTATATAGAATCCTGGATCAGCTCGTTTCGCCCTCGCTGTGTGCCTTCGAGCATGTATTTCTTCCGACCTATCGGTGGCCATCTGACGAGTGCTGTAGTATGTTAGTCGGCCCTTGCATTCAGGTGTTGAAACAAAACTGGAACAGAACGATTGGAGGACAACGATCGTCATGAGTGATGCGGCAACCGGACGGTAGAACAAGATGCAGTGAAGGTGTCACCTTACCTGTCCAAAAGGCATGCTCTATGAAATCGGGCCAGACGGCCTTGTCCTTCTCTTGCTGTAGACCCTCCGCCTTTCTCCTTTCCTGCTCCTTTCTCTCCGCTGCATCTCGTGCGATAACTTCCGCCGGTGTAAGAGCGGGCTGCTTCTCGCGATACTCCTGATATCTTTCCGACCGTTGAAGCAGTTCGTACAGTCGCCCAAGCTCACATGTGATTTGCTTCTCCGACCTCTCGATTACGAAGCCTACCAGTCCGACGTGTTGTGTGTGTACATTGCCAGTGTAGTAGGTTCCTGTGGTGACGCACCGCTGCGTGTAAGCGTTCTCGGACGGACTCAAAATCCCTCGTTGTTCCAGTTGTGGCGGAGCCGTACTGTTATGACTTTTGTAAGACTGTTCAGCGCAATGCTTTCGAAGAACGCCTTGGTGCTGGGATGAACCTTCCAAGAAGGGAAGATCCGCCGACGACCCACAGAAGGGTTGGGTTTGGACTTGCATGGTGGGCTATGGCATGTAGCAAAAGCACATGAAGAGAATGATAAGAGCAAGAATGACAGCAGACCCAGAACACAACGAATGTCAAGCAACTAGAGCAACGAGTGTGGTGAACGATGATAAGAGTGCAGCTGAGTATATGGCGAGATATGCAGATGGTTACATTGACATGAAGTATGGCCCAGATTGACCAGCCCTAGGCAGGAGGACTACATGATAGGCAAGTAGGCCATAGCACCGACCGTAGGGTGCGATACGATATCCGCTAGCCTGAAACTGATAGAGGGGTCAGTCATCGAAGTGACATGGCCAGTACCATGAGATTAAGATCAACGTGCTTCGTGCCTTCGCCGTGGCCGCAAAAGACTTGGTGTTTTGCCTGGTATCCATGTGATCATATAGTTGTGACTTCTTCACCTGTTGGTATGATAAATGTAGTGTCGTTAGCAGAGGGATCAAAGGCGTTGAGCCGACTGCCATCTACTCAACAGTCAACTGATTGGTTGCGTCCGAGAAGAGCCATCACGGATTGCTCAGAGCAAGAGTGGATGTCAGTGGCCGCAAACAACAAACTACGTCAAGTCTGCATGATCGACAAACGTCTCGTTTGTGGCTGCCTTACTCCCTTTGAAGTAGTCTGAAACGCCGTGTGGTGGCCATGCCCATTCATTCACTCCACTGGTGGTATACCCTGCCGAGGCTTAGAATGGAGTGTTCTAGATATAGCGTCGTGCAGCGGGTCATAGCACCCTACAACTTTCAGCGGACCGCAGCGAGGGGCGGCCTGGCTCGTGTAGTCGGGGAGCAAGGGAGGGCGTCAAGGCCTGACTGTGTCGTGCGCGCGACTCCTACCAGAACACGTTCGCGCTCAGTCGTCAAGATCATCAGTGCCTGCAACGTTAAATTTCTTGCGACCACCTTCTGTAAGGCGTTGCAAGGCGACCTTGTTGGCCTGTGCTCCCACCTTCTGTTGCATCTTCTCCAGCTCCTTCTCAGGATCATCAGATTCCGTCTCAGCAAATGCAAGGACCAAACGACGGCCCAGTAAGTGAGTATTCTTCAATGCGTTCATAGCGTTAACGGCATCGCGTTTAGTGGTAAACTCTGCAAAACCGAAACCACGTGAAGACGCATCGAATTTCTTGGGCACCCTGACAGACCGAAGTTGGCCGTAAGGGGTGAACAGGGCGCGAACGTCCTTTTTCTGTAGCCAATATTAGCAATCGCTTTGTCACTACGATAAAGGGATCTTACGCTGGCTTCGAAGGGCAAGTTCTTGATGATAATCTTCGTGCTTGCCGCCTTCTTTGCGGCATCCTCGTTGCGACGTTCTTCAGCGGCATCCGCGCCCTTGTGGGAAGCTTTGATTTGCAGCTTGTGCCCTTCAAGATCATGTCCATCCATGGCTCGCAACGCTGCAGTGGCAGATTCGGGGCTGTTGAATTCGACAAAACCGAAGCCCATGGACAGCACACCTCGTTTGGGATCGATCTTTGTCTTAACCTTGGCGCTACGAAAGCCGGATAAAGGTTTGAACGCCTCCGTGAGACGCTCAGTTGTCGTGGAGAAGTTCAGGTTTCGCACATACAAGGTAGCCGTGTTCGTTGCCTCGGGCTCTGGAGCATCAACAAGCAGATCGGTGGCAGAAAGCTTCGCGCCAGGCTGTGTAGGTTGTGCAGAAGGTGTTGTTTGTACAAAGTTGGTCGCCACACCTTCCTTGAACAGATCCTTAGGAGCCTTTTCAAGATAGAGGATCGAGTCTTTCACCTTTCGATACGACAAAGACATGAATGCAGTCTTCGCTTGCGCGACATTGGAAAACTCAACGATAGCTGTCATACCGGTTGGTGGCATTAGGAACTTGGTCACAGTGCCATGTTCCTCGAACATTTTGCGAAGTTCATCGGCCGTTACACCATGAGGTATGTTCTTGACAAGGATAGCAAGGTCACCTTTGGCGCTGCGTTGGAAGGCTTCCAAGTCAACGCCGTGCTGCGCAAAGTATGACTTGGTCTCTTGGATGATGTGAGTCTCAGCATGCGCTTGTTTTACTGCGGCATCTGCTGATGTGGGGTCAAGCAACTCAGCTTTGCTTATACCCATGCGGCTTGCGATGGTGGACATAACCGCGTCGGCGTTCAGGTAAAGTGAATTCCAGTTGAACGTAGCCTTGACGGCATTTTGCTTCCTTCTGATCTCCTTCTGCTTCTTGAGAGGCAGCTTGGAGATCTCATAGTCGTCGAGCTTGGTGTCTTTCTTGGCCTTGGCTGAGATGATGTGAAGGAGACGTCCCTGGAAGATTGTATTGTCATTGTCGAGGTACGCTTCCACTGCTTCGTTTGGGTTCTGGAACTGTACGAAGGCGAAGCCTTTGCCCTTACCGTCCGCCTTCGTCAACGGCACATGCACCTGCAGTAGTCAGCAACCATTCGCATCGAAATGTACGCAAGTAAAATCAGGAGTTTTGCCGCGATCAGATAAGAAAGACATCTACTAAAATACTTTCCAAGGTAACCTCAAGTGCCGAAGCATCAGTTGTCCCTATCTTGATGTTCATCATTGCATGGGCGGGTGGTAAAAGAGATGTATCATGACTTACTTCCTCGAGAGCTCCGTGTTTGGAGAACTGTTCCCTAATCTCGTCTTCTGTTACCTCGTAATGCAGGTTTCTGAGGTATAGTCGACCAGTTTCACGAATCTTGTCCTCTTCATCAGGCGCAGCAGGAGTATCGGGCTGCTCTTCTGTCTGAGGTTGTGGCTCCGGCTGCGCCTCAACAACACTTGGGGAGGGTGCAGCAGGTACATGGGCCTGCGAAACTGCTGCTTGTGGCACTGTTGCGACAGTCGCGCCAGCCGGAGGTGCTTCGTCGTCTTCGACTAGCTCAAGAACTCTGTTTGTTCTTGATCGCAACCAGTCCGCATCAGACACAGGTCCCTGTTCGACGGCTGGCGCACCCTGTACATCTTCCATCGCATCGCCTCCAACTGCCACTTCGGCCTGGTGCTCTGTTGTGGTTGTCTCAGTGGCTATGGGCTGTGGGGCGGTCGGAGGCTCTTCTGCAATCTTTGGCTTCTTCGAGATGACTTGATATTCGTCATCGCTCTCATCTTCTGGTACAGCGACTTCGGGTACAGCCTCTTCAGCAGCGGTAACAGTCGTGTCGTTGAGCTGCGTATCGCCATTGGCCCAGATACTGGTCTTGGATGGCGGCTGGTAGACCTCCAGGAACTCCTTGAGCTTCGGGTCCTGTTCAGCTTCTTCCCGCTTTCGCTTGAGATCATTCTCTTGCCGTTGCGGTCGGTACTCGTCGCTTATTGGGGCGCTCTTCTCGAGTTTCTGCTGTCGTCGGGACTTTGGTAGTTCCTTGTCGGCAATCTGCGTTTGTTAGCCCCGCTTGTCGCCATCGTGATCGCAAAGTACATACAGGCCGCGCAATCTCTGCATAGATCTTGGTGAGCTTAATGAAGGTCTTGTTAAAGTACTTGACCGCCTTTGCAGCATCTTCGGGCGTCTTATAGCCCACATAGCCTATCCTGCGGTGCGGAAAGTACTTTACGTCAGTGACAGGTAGCTTCAGGCTGCCAAAGTGCCTTCTCACGTCATCTTCGCTGAACTTGGGAGGTAGGCCACGAACGAAGATGCGTGACGACTCCATGCTATGCGAGTGGTGGTATCGTGAGTGAGGTGACGGATGTCAAAGTCGCGTTTGGAGGAAAAAAGTTGTCCGCACGGACTCAGTTCCATACTAGCGCGCATTAGTCTCGTAAGTGGAAGGCCCGAGCGCTGACCGCCGCGCGAGCGCTTGCTCAAACATCATGACAAAGGCGTAGCCTTACTCGACCACACGCCTTGTAAGATCTCACCTACTTCGACCAGAACAACAGTTGAATCGTTCAAACCCGCGCATATTCACGAACCGACACCATGGCCAGCGACAAGTCAGATGCGCACAAGCAGGATGGTAAGACCCTTTGTTTATGCCGGTACTTCTGTCAAAGCACGAGCTAACACCATATGCAGCTCAGATCAAGTCGGCCGACATGGTACGGGACAGTTAGATTGCTTATTCGGACATTGTCCTAACATGTGTGACAGAGCGAGGAAATGCAACAAGAGGCTATTGAAGTTGGTAAGTCATCTCAGTCCCAAGTGCGGCTGACAGGAACGTTGACATTTCGTAGCACAGTCGGCTATGGAGCAATTCACTATCGAAAAGGTGGGCCACCGCTATCCAGTCAACTCGAGGCGATCCTAGAACCCAGTTAACCCTCAATGTGTAGGACATTGCCCAGTATATTAAGAAGGAGGTAAGAACATAGCTCTTAGTACCATCCGAAGCTCGCGCTAACACCTCCGCAGTTCGACAGCCGGAAGGGTGCCACATGGCACTGCATTGTAGGCCGCAACTTTGGAAGCTTCGTCACTCATGGTAAGTAGCTCTGTTTCACTGGAAACCTTTGGGTAGCGAAGTCTAATGGAAGTGCAGAGACGAAACACTTCATCTACTTTTACCTCGGTCACTGTGCGATCCTACTTTTCAAGACTCAGTAGACGAACTCGACTGGATCAAGGCGCCCTCACCCTTTGACATTCTCGTCCCTCTTCACTATTGAAGCCTCTCGTTATGGACCCGAATTTAGTCTAATCTCAGATGAGGGGATGTGACTTTGGTCTTGAAGTCTGGACAACATCCTCTCTATGGGGGCCCATGGGGTTCTGCGATTCAGCGGCGTTGGACGGCAAAGGGATGATCATGACCTTGTAACATCTTACTCCTAATGACTGTCACGAGTCTCTTTCCACAAAAGTGGCTTTGCAGGCTATCGCTTGATACCATAATGAAGCGTTCATGCTCAGGCTCTCGTCCAACTTCCTGTAATATACCTTGCGCATGTGATCATGACCGTCATCCGCTGCGAACCACATTGTAGGCGTGGCTACCCTACTTGAGCAGGAGCCCTCGATCAGCCATTCTACAGAATCCAGGCTAGTTTCAGCAGAGCATACACACTTACAATTCCCCCTCTTCCAACGCACTGCGGAACCGGCGGAAAGTGACACGCTCGTGGTACGTGTATGAATATGTAATAGTGCCGCGGGCTTAGCCGCTAGCCAAGTGTGGCTGAGACCCAACCTTGATGACGCAGCTTCCTCGGCGCCAATACGCATCGAAGCAGCGTCCCATCACAACGCCTCTCAGACGACCCTTTTTACCTTCGGCTTCTTTCCAAACAAAGTCTCCATCATTGAGCAACTCCAGTATTACGCGCCGTTACATCCATCAGTATCATAAACGATCAGTACTCAACGACGACAGAACGCGGATTCCTCGTATTGCTTGTCGCATGCGCATCACCCCAACGGCTCGACACGAAGATATCCGCCTCGAATCAAGGAACCACATTCCATAAATACCACTGCGCTATACGCGCATATCCTCTACAATCATGTTCTTCTTCTTCACCTGTGGAACACACAGTACGTCTCTCACCACTCCATTTCCACCGACATCACTAACACGCCCCTTTAGCATTCACATCTCCCCTCCCAGGGGCCGAACACATAACATTACGTTGTCAAAACTGTAATAACCCCACGGGCAAAGTGATGAAGCGCTGGGAATGGTTTACCTTTTGCTTCATTCCCGTTATACCGTTTAGCCTGAAACCGTACAAGGAAGTTGGGTGCCATATCTGCAAATTCTGGCAGGACATCGCGTACCGACTAGAGCCTGAACTGCAGCAGTTCGGAGGAGGAACGAAGGCGCAGGGTGGTGGTGCGGTCATGATGGACCAGTACGGTGGGCCTGGTGGTGCTCCGGGATACGGACCGCCGCCGCAGGGAGTGCCGCAGTATAAATAGGGATAAGGATATGGAGAATTGTAAGTGGAGTTTGGGCGCGACAAGTGGGTGAAGGTTGTATGTGGCTTGGCGTTTGAGGTCGAAGCCTGGAGACGGCTTGAGATGGTGGCTTTGAAGTGTCGGGTTCTTATCAGCGGAGCATGAGGGGGAACGAACGACGTTTTTGTCTGGCCTTTCTTGGAGTCTTTCGTATTACGTTTGGCGTTTGGACATCCTCATTACACAGATACCACCCTATTTCCTATACATTGCCTTCAATCAGTTTGCTTAGCACCCATTCTAGCATTTTGAAACATCTTGTCTTAACGTATGCTGTGCACACAACTTCCTAGCTTTCAACTTATCTCTGGGAGGGTTGAGGTAGACTCAAAACCCCATGTGGAACAATAGACTAGAATATGCAGTTCTCTAATTCATGTGTTGCTACTCGGGGTATCTTGCTTCGGCATAGAGCAGCTACTTGACTCTTGTGTATATTTGTCTATGTCCTTCGAGAGCAAGGCCAACCCAAGCATCTTTGCCTGCGGCTGCGGCTGCCGTCCAACTAGGCGATGTGTAGGGTTTCTTCGTTACCCAACGGCAGGTCAAACACCTCGTATCCCTTCCGCGTCTCGAATTCCATCAAGCCAATCCGCTCGTATGTATGCGTTGCGGTATCCAAGGGTCGCAGTACCAAAGCTGTGTATAGGTATTTCGATTTCAACCCCATTTGGTATATACTCATGAGAAGCGTTTTCACACACTGAACGGGGATGCCAAGTGTAGTACGCGGCGTCTTATGACCAGGGTATTCCAATTCAGAATCAAGATAAATCTTACGGGGACACTTCCTCCAAGTGCGATGGTCCGGGTATTTGATGGTTGCGCATAACTGCGCATTGTCCTGATAGGTACCTTCCACAGCTTCGAGCAAACACCGACCTCGCAAAGTAATTTTTGCAGATAGAATCTCCCCAAACTCATCTGCACCTGCAAGTGATATCTCTTTGGCGACACAGGTAGATAAGGGCGTGCAGATTGAAATCCAGTTGGGCCACGTTACTCGACCCACAATGGATGCCCACGACCACGAGGGAGCGCGCCATTCCTGCGGTCTACATGCCTTGTCCTTGTAATCAGAATACCACAGCAGATCGTACATGATACTGTTTTCCCATAGTCCAGCCATGTATGCTGATCTTTTGAGCTGATGCAACTGTTTGCTGATCCCCTGTAAAGCTGGGAAGCAGTCCGTCTCATACGTCAAGGACGAACTAGTGTATTCGCTGACAATACGATGCCATAGAACCGTAGATTCCATCTCATCCGCAGAACGTATTGTTGTAAGGTATTTGGGGCTCCGCAGATTTCTAAAGGGTAATGTCATGGCGTCCCACCAAAATGAGCATTCGCATTTGTTTACAGTTCTGCAAGCCCAGAACATCTCTTCAGTTGTGAAATGCATTACTCTTCGCGAGAGTAGACATTCTTGCATTGTCCATCCACGGCGCAGTAAGGGATACTCGCCATATCTCCACGCGTAATGGTTTATGCTGGTTCGAACGCACACGTCCAACATCGAGCCATTCACATCAGGAAACGAGTACATGACCACAGGGCGTTCTGTAGTCTGGCGGAAACACCCTTCCGATGGGCGACTCGATGCGGTGGCAGCAATAGTAAGATCCGCACCGGAGTATATATCAGCCATCCTGCTGCCTTCGCTTCGCCAGTCCTCGACGCTATCTTGTATGATACAAAGGCTATCGATCCACAAATACTCGTATCCCAGCCGAAAAGCCAAAGAGACAGCATCCTGGAAAGTCTGAGGAAGGTTCTGCCAGGGAATGTTTTGCTTGTGCGTGGGTAAGGTTGCCGCCATAGTCTTGACAACTTCATCCTTCCCCCAGCAATGACTAAGGCAAACGTAGGGTTCAAATTCGCAATCAGTCTCGTACAGCTTGATAGTCTTTGGCCCCTGAATCCAGACAACACGAGTTGGCAGGCGCGAACTGGCACCTTTGCATACCTCATGGTTATTCTTGCAATCTTGGAGCCACAAGGAAGCTCGTTCGACAGCTTGATCAGAACCGGAATCCGCAATTACTTCATGAGGCAGATGTGGTATTCGCCATGGGTTTTCAAGATCTGAACACATTAGTCTGCAATGTTCAGCACAGTTGCCAGAAACCTACTCCCTGGAGTGAATACCTCCCACGACGCATTCGGGTAGCATTCCAGAACCACTCTTGATCTCTCCACTCTGCATGATATCCATTGATCCAGAGAGAGCTTGAACGGCTGACTCGAGCTCATAGAAATCAAGGCACATCTGTTTACGATGCCACATAGTGTCAAACAACCAGCACACCCCTTCTCAGCTGACGATAGTAGACCACCAATGAGGACACGTGCGCCTGATGCAGTAGGCCATGCGTTGTTACAGCACACTTTGCATCTCTTCGCTTTCGCATATGCAGACTTGATCCGTCTGACACGATCCCCATGGAGCAATTCCGATGCGAATGTACGCAGGTCTTTTTTAGCCAGAGGTTCGGCAATGCCATCGGTAGCCCACCACGATGGTGGTTCCCATGCAAGTATGTCTGTCATGACAAGTCCGATGACAGGCCGCGAGATCACCTGAAGACTGTGGAATTACAGTGGAGGCTGGTGCAACGTCGATCAAGGGAAAGGAAAAGATGCTCAGAAGGTGATTGATACCAAAGAGTCAGGTACGTAAGGGGATTCTGCGCGCAGTTCGTCGTGTGTTTTCAGAGAGAGAGAGCTTGACGGCAACTCATTTTCGACATCATGGGAAAAAAGTTGGGACAGGCATTCCGTACAGCTGCAGGATTGCTGGGTATACGATTGGCTCGCTATGCCTCATCACACCACATGTCGGCGCTTGAGAGAGACCCATCTGCCTGTAGCCAAGTATGTCTCTTGCATAGGACTGTTGTGAAGGAAATATGTGGAACTGGGCATTGTACCTGTCTGTTCTAACCGTTTTCACGATGAACAGGACCACCACCTTTTAGGGATATATGAGCTCTTTTTGCGGCAGTGGCGGTCTTCGTTGCAACACAACGCGATAATAAGAGATACATCTCTAGCACTTTTTTTTTCTAGCAGAGACTCTTGTATTTGATTACACTGTGTCCAAAGAAAAAAGTCCTTTGCGTTGGAGAGGGTGTTGTTATCGCGTTGCGTTGCGTAGAGAAGACCAGTGTTAGTTTTCCCTGGGAGGTGGTGGGTGGGACCTGATTGGATTGTCGCGAGCTTGACGGCAGCCTCGTCGGTCGGAGAGGCATGGTGTGCGAAACAGTCTCTCAGTCTGCTAGTAGCGAGACTCGACAAGGCTGAACGAACGCGCATCGTTTACAATTGCTAGGGCTGGAGATGAAGGGAGTTTGAAGGTATGGCGCACCATCGGAAGGTTTGGTGTTTCAGTGGCTCGTGCACCTTCTTTGTTTCCGCGAGGGGTCGCGGCAGTATCTGCCCTGCAGCGCTTTCTCGACTGTGAATCCACTACGGTGTAGAATATTTCGGCCAAGTCGAAACACAGGGACTTCCGCCTCCCAAAATATCCTCGGCCCCGTTGGTGACCGCTGGCACCGCGCCGGCAGTCTCGAATATGCGGATGGCGGAACCCCGTTGGGCGGGGACCCGAAGCCAAACGTCGCAGAAGTCGACGTAGATGGAGGTGCTAGAATATGGAACACGACAGATATAAAGACAAGGGACGATGTTGTAGAGATGCAGTTGAGATATCACAAGAACATAACAATCTATCCATCATCCATCACCCCTAACCACCACAACCCAAAGTCATCATGTTTGAGAAGAACGAATTGAAGCCTACGTTCGAGGGTTAGTCCTGTTCGACCACCTCTTGCGAGCACGACGACTAACAGATTCAGATGTCATGGGCTGCCAGTCCGCATGCTACGAGTGGGCAGACAGCTACGATAGCAAGGTCGGTCTACACGCAGCACTGCTCAATCATGATTACTCACACATGGCAGGACTGGGACCGTCTCCGCAAATGCATCGCACCGACATTAAGGATTGACTACCGTTCATTCCTGGACAAGATCTGGGAAGCAATGCCCGCAGACGAGTTTGTCGCCATGGCCTCGGATCCCGCCGTGCTAGGCAACCCCCTCCTCAAGACACAGCACTTCATCGGCGGCACGCGGTGGGAGAAGACGTCGGAGGACGAGATTGTCGGGTACCACCAGCTTCGTGTGCCGCACCAGAGGTACACAGATGAGACACGCACAAAGGTCGCGGTCAAGGGCCACGCCCACAGCTTCAACATGCACTGGTACAAGAAGATTGACGGAGAGTGGAAGTTTGCTGGGTTGAACCCGGACATCAGGTGGTTCGAGTACGACTTCGACAAGGTGTTTGCCGAGGGTCGCGAACAGCTGGGCGAGGCCAAGGCTGCTGCGGGCATCCCAGAGAAGCTGACTGGGCAGGCGTCGTAGGAAATGTGGGAGAGGGGGCATAGGGTAGAAAGCTGCTTACTAAGCGGTAGCAATACGAATGATGATGGGCTTGACCATGCACGCACCCACTAGATTGGGTGTCAAAAGCCGTTGCCTACATGTTTGACGAATGTCTTCACAGCTCCACAAGAGCACAGCGGCCGTGATGTGTGTGTGTCTGTCAACCTCATTGGGTCGGTGCCGCAACGACCAGCCGTCTAGCTGCAGGCGGCGGAGCCACTGGGCGAGAGGGTCGAGGGCGCGGGCGGCACAGGTATGTGATTGAACGGGCGCAAACCCGCACAGCCCGTGTGTGCAGCAGCGGCAGATGGCATGGGTGAAGTGACCATGGCTGGAGTCGCTCTGGCATGGCCATGGAGGCTCTTGGTGAGGAGCACCGCCCCGCACACACTGCAAACAGGCCAGTGACGCCTTTTGGCTGCAAGTCATCCATCGACGCAGGCCGGGGTGGGTCGCCTATTAATAACGCAAAGTAGATCGCAGGCAGCTCGCACCGTTGTTCGTCTGGTCGATGCCAGCGTGGCAGCCGTGTTGAGCCTCTCAGGCGAGATGCCATGGGCCACTCGCAATGGAGCCGCTTCATCCTTGGGTCGCTTCAGTGCAAGTATCCTTGTATCGATCGAAAGCTTAACCCAGCACCGGTCCTACGCCATCCGCGTCCCCAGGTTCGCGCTGCCATCGCTACCAAAATCCAAGCGAAGTAAATCCTAGCGGATTCTCGGCGCCGTACATCATGTGCAGTTCTTCGCTCTTCCACCGACCCCGCCCACCGACCGACCTTCCTCCCACACAACCGAGCACTCATCGTCTTCGAGCGTCTTCCCTCTCTGATTCCTTTGCGTTGTGGTGTTTGGATCTCATCTGCTTCTCACGTCCGCCCGTGTCCTTGAGCCTTTTCGGTATGTACATCTCTGTTTAGCAATTTTCATCTCGCCTTGGCGGGCCGCCCACTGCACAATTTCGTGCACCGGCGTCATGGTCGCAGGCGGATTCGAGTGCACAATCAATTCGGACAAGATGCCTCTGCTACGCCATGTGTGCCCATTGCCCACTGACGTCGTCGCTCTGCACGGACTTGGTCGCGCCGCCTGCAGCTCTCGCCCGCCAGCCTGAGCCAGAGAGTCGCGCATCCCGACGCGCTCTTGCTGCCGTGGGTGTAGCCAGCTCCTGTCGTGACCTGGACCTCGTGCGCCCGCCGCATGTGATGCCTAGCAAGGAGACTCTGGGACTGACCACCCGCCTAGATTTCATTCGAGCTTCCTCACGCTCACTCCTTCACGCCTCCCCCCCCCTCCTCCCCCCCTCCTCACCCACCCACTCCTTCGTGCGCGATCCGGGTTTACTGTCGCCGCTTTCCCCGACTGTCTCCTTGGCTTATACCACTCGACTCCCCACGCGCCTTCGCAGGCTACGCTTCTCTACAGTGATAGAAGGAGCCGGATCTAATCGGTAAGTGCAGCCTACCACCTTCCACCACCCTCACCTCGCACCCGTTGCGTACCCCCCGCGCGCTCATTCACCGACACTAATGATTGCTTTTTTCTCCATCTGCAGACCCTATAAAAGCCTCTACAGTTCTCTGTCATAATTAGAGCCTGTAACCTTACTCCCCCACCTCCGTTAGCTCAGCCAATTACCCCGCTTGATCTATCGACCATGTCTTTCAACAACAGCTACGGCGACCAATTCCAGGGCCCGCCTCAGGGCGACATGAACAACCAGACCCCGCAGCCTGGTGACATGGGCCAGCCCATGGACGCTTCCGGCAACGGCTTCCCTCCCCAGGGCAACATGGGCCCGCCAGGCAGCGCTGGTGGTGACGGTCAAGGCCAGGGTGCTGGCAAGACGACTCTCTGGTGAGTCCGCATACGCGCTTGAGTGGCGCATTGTTTCCATTAGATTGCGATGCGCGCGCTCTCGGTAGCCTTCCTCTAGGTGGGCAAATCTCGATGCTAACATGGCGTAGGATGGGTGAACTTGAGCCCTGGATCGATGAGAACTTTGTGCGCAGCATCTGGTACAACATGGGCGAGACCGTCAACGTCAAGATGATCCGTGACAAGTTCTCCGGGTAAGCACAGAGAGCACCAAGGAAAAAGTCTCCAGGCTAACTACCGCATAGCAGCAATGCTGGATATTGCTTCGTCGACTTTGCGAGCCCTGATGCCGCGTCCAAGGCCCTTACCCTCAACGGCCAACTGATCCCCAACTCCAACCGCCCTTTCAAGCTGAACTGGGCCTCTGGCGGTGGTCTTGCTGACAGGAGGCAAGTCTCGCCCGGCTTCCCACATACGACAGTGATCGCTAATGGTTCAAACAGCCGCGACGAGCGTGGTCCCGAGTTTAGCATATTCGTCGGAGACTTGGGCCCCGAGGTCACCGAGTTTGTCCTCGTCCAGCTCTTCCAGAACAAGTACCAGTCCACCAAGTCTGCCAAGATCATGTCCGACCCAATCAGCGGAATGTCGCGCGGCTACGGTTTTGTCCGGTTTGCTAGCGAGGAGGACCAGCAAAAGGCCCTCACCGAGATGCAAGGCGTCTACTGCGGCAACCGCCCCATGCGCATCTCTACTGCCACCCCCAAGAACAAGAGCGGTGGTCCCGGTGGCCCCGGCGGAATGGGCATGCCTCAAGGCGGTGGCGGCCCTGGCATGGGCATGTACTCCATGGGCGCTCCTCCAATGGGTGGCTACTACGGCGCTCCTCAGCCGATGAACCAGTTCACCGACCCCAACAATACTACCGTCTTTGTTGGCGGTCTTTCTGGCTACGTTACTGAGGACGAGCTTCGCTCCTTCTTCCAGGGCTTTGGCGAGATCACATACGTCAAGATTCCCCCAGGCAAGGGATGTGGCTTCGTCCAGTTCGTCCAGCGCCACGCTGCCGAGATGGCCATCAACCAGATGCAAGGCTACCCGATTGGCAACTCTCGCGTTCGTCTTAGTTGGGGCCGCTCACAGAACAACTCGGGTCCCGCCGGCACCCCTTACCGCCCTGCACCACCCCCACCAGTTCCCTTTGGCCCAGGAATGGGTATGCCCCCGCAACACCCATACGGCGGCGGCGGCGGTTACGGTCCGATGATGAAGGTAAGCCAACCATCCATCTTGTTACCGGCCTGTTTGATGCTAACTCAGCTACAGTAAGCGCATTCTTTCCCTCTGTATTGCTTGCACGGCGCTTCATTCGTGGTTCATCCCGTTGGCTTACTGCAATGACCCCTTTCATGACTCGGCATGACGAATTTCGAGCGATTTGGTCTTTAGTTCTATAACGGGCGGTTTTCCAAAAGTTCTCGACTTCTTCTAACGACACCGATCTTGCGGAGGGCCATAGAAGGGAGTCTTTGTATAACAGGCCATCTATTCTCCCATTCGGGCTTTCCTTTCAAAGCGTGCCACTCATATTCCTGGGAGCATATGGGATGTAGCTAGTCATGCATGGGTCTGATGCTGCTTTCTGTCGAATTGCCTTTCTTTCATGATTGTGCGCTGCTCCTAGCGGGATTGGCTATCATTCCAATCACACGATTCTTCTATTTTTTGCGTGGGGTTGTTTTTTTGCGTGCTTGCTGCTTTGGTTGATCCGCCTAACGTTCTGTTCCAAGTGCATTCTAGTATCTCCTTTGCGCACTTCTGGGTACTTCTGTTGGCACGCGCATGGTCTGTCGCCTTGCGGGCTTGATGAGCAACTTCGCTAACGTCGCTCTGTGCAGCAGCTTTCCTCAGGCTGGCGGCCAACCTTCGCCTTACCCACCTTCGATGAACACCAACCTAGGTGGCTCACGACCTAGCAGCCAGAGCGCAGGCCCTCCGACCAACCCCGCGAATGGCCCGACTGGTAACCCAAACGGCCAAAACGGCACTCCTACCTTTGGCAACTTCAGTCGCTTCGTCTCGCCCCCGCCAAACGGCGCAAACGGCTCTGGCTTTGGATCGTCCGACTTCGGCGGTGCCTTCTCGCAGCAGTTTCCTCCGCAGTAGTTCCATCACGCTCTCGCATCGGTCATACGCATATCGAATACTGTTTGCCGCTTTAGCATGGAGTTTGGGAATTACTTCATTAAACGATGTGGCTATATTCTTACTGGGTATCAAGGCATAGTGCTTTAGCGAGGCGTCTGGCGAACAAGACAATGGTATACCCATGCACAAGAGAAGGCGTCAAGATTCTGTTTTCCTTTGTCATAGCGAGGAGGCTTGCATCTCCGCTGTAAAGATGCGCCTCTTTCGGAATCGCACTACGTTACTTGCCTGGTTATGAGTATGACGGATGTCTGGAGCAAGAAAGGTCACGGATTGAAAGTTGAAGCATTTTTTAGTAGAAGGAATCTGCAAAGGCCTTTGAAAGATAAGTCAACGACGGACGATCATTGAGTTTTGCGTACAAGGACTTTTCCATAGATACTACGTAGATACGCAGCAATGTATGTTTGATTCTAATCCAGTCATATGTCTTTTGTGTTGTAAGTTTACCTGTCTACACTCTGCTGACAACCCAGAGCAACTCCTGGTCGCATTCGCAAGGACCATTCAAAATGTGAAGTTCTTCGCGCAATGACGTCCCGCCTTGACAATCGTGCCTCCCTCATGTTGAACCTCGGACGTGCTCTCCGTCACTCGGCCCTCGACTCTGATGAACAAGCGTCTTCCTCATCCTCCCACAAAACATACATCCGGCACAATTGCCAATTGCCTATTGCTCTTTTGGACCCGAGCTGCAGCAATCGTACACCTGCTATGCGCTACGACGACTGGGACGTGATCCTCTTCCCCAAGGACTCGCATGTCCCGATACAGGAGTTCAAGACAGCCTGTTATGTCTCACCGGAGGAGTGTGAGTACTATACTCTATACCGGCCGCTTGCACAAATCCTGTAAGTCACGGACATTGGTACTAATAGCATGCAGATGGCCGCCAGCTGCCTGCTTTAACCTGCTATATCAATTCCTTGCCACCTTCCACACCGTTCCGTATCTCTGTACACTCATGGGCCACGGTACCGAAAGCCTCGGCGCTCATCGAATCTCGGAGGAGAGCGAACCAGAAGGTCGTGTACGCTGTTCAAGTCATCGTTGACGGGGCTAGGGTCTTGTGAGCTCTATGCTCCGGGTTCTCGATAGAAGACCTAGATGCTGATTGGTGCAGTCGTGGCTTCTTCGACATCACCTCAAAATGGCCCCAAGAGATAAGTATGGCAAAGTGAACCTGGCGCTACATCCAATGTGGACTGACCATGCTGCAGCCCATGAAAAGAGGTCCCTTGCCATGAACGAATACCCCACAAGCCAGCGGAAACCATGCCTGGAGTTTCCGCCTTTTCACCAACGTACTCTCATGCAGAACTCATGGGATGCCCGCGATCCCAACGGACGTATAAGGATAACGCTGTCGGAACAGTTGATCACCAAGCCGGCCAATCCTGGGGAAGTGGACCTTGGTGCTACGAACGATATTGTTTGCTTCTCGTTCCAGCATGCTCCCAAGGGTACCACGAAGGAACACATACCAGTCAAGTCCATGTCACTGATGAGAGACAGACATCTTGGAACAAGCAGGGATCTCATGGCCAATTCGGAACCCTCTGTACCTTCCTAATGCGCTCCAACGAGCCACACATCTATCACAGACGTCTCCAACGCCCTCTTGGACCCCCAAAGCTCGTCCTTTCTCAGGAGACATACACATGCAATCTCCAATCTCGCAATACTCGGCGTCTAATCTTGCCAGATCGCAGAATCCTTTGCCTAATCGACGGTCTAATGCGCACTTGCCGTCTATCTCGTATTTTTCGAAGCCCCCTCCAGGCTTCAAAAGCAACGGTCGCTCAGGTATATGGGATGACGCTTTCAACTCGGTCGGTGATTGTGCCGATGATGTGAGCATGGACACTTGGTCCACAAAGAGGACCACTTCGGGTTCAACCAGTGACATGGCCATGCCTGACTACATGTACACGACGTCGCACCTATCAAGGCAAGGCCCATCATGGATGCCCAGCAAATCGCAGTACAGTCAGAGCACTAGTACGAATTGGGAAGATCATTTGCCTAGAAAAGAGAAGGAAAGACAACTCGTCGTCACGCTTCGAGATGACCAGCTAGGGCAGATCATCGAAGCCATGAGCCCGCCAAAGCAAAATCGCGAAGTGCCCCTGGGATCTGGTCGTCAACGCCATGAACATGCTGGCCAGCCACCAAATGCTCACACGTACTATCCACCAAAGTCAGAAACTGTTCCGCCCATCAACCACTCGTCTTCAGCATCGATTGCTCGCAAATCGTCGTATCCGGATTTTGACAATGCCCTCCGAAACGTGTCGAATAAACAGTCACCAAGTAAACAACAATCAAACGATGCGATCAAGGATAGATTGTCTACGATGAACTGTCCTTCTATTCTAAATAACAAAGAGAACTGCCCCCCTTCGCAGTCGCGGCTGCCTACTCCCTTCCCGCACGCAAATCGTGTTCCCACACCAAACCCTTTCGCACAGAGGTTACCGACTTACACCTCAGATGTCTCGATGAGAGACGCATCCCCAGCCCTTTCAAGTATGTACAGGTTCAATCGAAGCGAAGCGCCACCTCTAACCGCTGAACCTGCGAAATTTGAATCAGCCCATGGTCCCTCAACTGTAAACGTCAGGAGCAAAAAGGAGGGCATGGCGTTCGATCTACCAAGACTATCGAATCAAGCTACGCACCATGACCAGAGTCTGCTACCAACATTTAACTCGAGGCCTCAGACTGCACACACACCTACCTCAAAGGATCAATGCAGATCCCCACACGAAAGACAGAAAAGTATTTCTGATCTAGTGGAGGTGATTGATGTGGACGCCATTGATCCGCACTTAGCCACCAATCCTTTGTTAGATAACGCCAAGCTCTCTCCGTTCAAGCCCTGCCACAAGACTGGAGTATCACTGTCAAGCATTGACAGTACTGGCCGTTTGGAGAGACAGCTCTTCAGCGCCCTGGGCGAAGAACTGGGCAGTTTTGAGCACCATATCGACACGACAGGCATGGGACCTGAGCTTGCACAGGCACTTGGTGGAGGGTCAGGACACTCTGACCTCAGCGGCAACGCCATGCTAAACCCAGCGGCTAGTGACTTTGAGCCGACGATCAAACGGAAGAGACAGGCTACATTAGGCCATGGTGACAGTGAAAGGAGTCCCATGACGAAGAGAGAGAAGGCTGAAATGGTAGGTGCTGAGGGTCAGGAAGAAGTGATGGTCTGTTTGAGAGGAGACTGATTGTGTTGTTGGGTTGACGAGATTTTCTTGGGAATGATGCGAGAGTCTCTCAAAGATTCTTTTCTACGCGCGGCGTGTTTACTGGTCTTTCTGGGATAGCGATAGATATTACTTGCCATGACAGTAGCCACTAGCTCATAGGAATATCCAAGCACGAACTTCTTTGCAGAGAAACAAACCTTGACGGCCAAAGCACATTATTTATGCATGTGCAAACGAGATCTCAAAGACAGCAAGATGATCATTAAATTCCAAACTTAATAAACAAAATACCCCTGCGTCAACGGCAACGTCTCCGCCGGCTCTGCCGTGCAAACCATTCCATCAGCCTCGACGGTATACCTCTCGGGATCGACCTTCATCCTGGGCCTCGTATCGTTGAACTTCATATCCCTCTTACCGATATTCCTACAGTTCTTGACTGCCTCGACGCGCTTCCGCAAGCCATACGACTTGACGACACCCGAGGCGATGGAGGCTTGCGAAACAAACGTTATGCTAGACTGGGGGAGGAGCGGGGCGAACATGGGGCGCATGATGATGGGCTCGACGGTGGGGATGGAGGCGTTGGGATCACCCTGGTTTGTGTGAGTATGACGGTCCTGGGTAGGGAGGGGGAGAGAGGAAGAAACACGAGGGCGGTTACATACCATTTGAGCATACGAGCACATTCCGCTCTTGACTACGAGAGATGGCTTGACGCCAAAGTTCCTTGGTGTCCAGAGCACCACGTCTGCGACTTTGCCTACCTCTATGCTACCGATGAGGTGGCCCATGCCCTGGGCTATAGCAGGGTTGATTGTATATTTACTAATGTACCGCTTTACTCTAAAGTTATCGGCACCGGTGCCCTTGTCCTCGTCCAGGGTGCCGCGTTGCACTTTGTTCTTGTGCGCCGTGTTCCAAGTGCGGAGGATGACCTCGCCGCAACGACCCATGGCTTGCGAGTCCGACGACATCATGGAGATGGCGCCGAGATCGTGGAGGACGTCTTCTGCGGCAATGGTTTCGGCGCGGATGCGGGATTCGGCAAAGGCGACGTCTTCGGGAATGTTGCGCGAGAGGTGGTGGCACACCATCAACATGTCGAGGTGCTCGTCGAGGGTGTTGCGGGTGTAGGGCCGGGTTGGGTTCGTGGACGAGGGCAGGACGTTGTCGTGCTCGACAACGCTGATGATGTCTGGGGCGTGGCCACCGCCGGCGCCTTCCGTGTGGTATGTATGGATGGTTCTGTTCTTGAAGGCTGCAATGGTTGACTCGACGAAGCCAGATTCGTTGAGTGTGTCGGTGTGGATGAGTGTCTGGATATCGTACTCATCGCATACGGTCAGACAGGCGTCGATGGCTGCCGGCGTGGTTCCCCAATCCTCGTGCAGCTTCAGACCACAGACTCCCGCCTCCGCTTGCTGTTGCAAAGGCCGTAGCTCAGAATCGTTTCCTTTGCCTGTGATGCCGTAGTTCAAAGGCAACTCGTCGAGGGCTTGCAGCATCTGCCTAATGTGCGTCTTGCCGGGCGTACAAGTCGTCGCGTTGGTACCGGTGCTAGGTCCTGTGCCTCCACCGAGCATGGTCGTGATACCCGATGCTATGGCTTCGTATGCTTGTTGGGGACAAATGAAGTGGATGTGAGTATCGAAGCCGCCCGCCGTTACGATCTTGTGCTCGCCAGCAATAACATCGGTACACGAACCGACCACCAGATCGGGACTCACACCGTCCATCACATCTGGATTGCCCGCCTTGCCAATGCCAACAATGATTCCGTCTTTGATTCCAATATCCGCTTTATAGATGCCAGACCAATCGATAATCAGGGCGTTTGTGATGACAGTATCCAATGAGTCTTTGTCTGATCGACCTCCAGCTTGTCCCATGCCCTCTCGCAGCGTCTTTCCTCCTCCGAAAGCGCACTCGTCGCCGTACTGGGTCATGTCCTTCTCTACCTTGATCCACAGATCTGTAGCTCCTAGTCTGACCAGATCGCCGGTCGTTGGGCCGAACATGCTGATGTAGGCCTGTCGCTCCATGGTGCAGATGTCGATGTGCGCAGCATCGCCATGCGGTTCCGGCTCGTGAAGGAAGCCACCAGACTTCAATCGCTCCAGGATGCCGTTTGCGACGGACATGTCCTCGATAGAGCCTGAAGCGATCATGTTTCCTCCCTTGATGATCTGGTTCCCACCGATTTGTACCAAGGTGACGGTTTTGGTATCGCCAGGCTCGAAGCGCACCGACGTACCGGCGGGAATGTCGAGGCGGTACCCATGGGCTCGCACACGGTCGAATTGAAGCTGCGGGTTCGTCTCGATGAAGTGATAGTGTGATCCGACCTGTATGTGGTGAATCGCGTGCTCTGTGATGCCGCAGAAGCTCCCATACCTGAATGGGTCGGTCGCCTATGCTCTTGACCTTTAGCTTGATTCTCTTGCGCCCAGCATTCAGCTTGATTGCACCAGCCTCTCCCTTCACGGCCACTATGGCGCCTGGCTGCTTGGTGTCCTCGTACACGTCCGACTCGGGTAGTGGGAACATGTCGTTGGACGGAACGGGCAGGAACGAGCCATACAGCGCTCTCTCGAGGTCTCCATCGTCGGTGGACACGGGGTGGTGGACGGTAACGAGGTATGTTCCGGTTGGAAAGGTGCCTTCGACCATCAGCTCGGCGAGCGAAGCGACAACAGAGGGCTGCACATGGCGACGACCAAGCATGGTCTTGCCAATGGACATGAGATCTGCGACGGTGTGGTTTCCATCGCGGATAAGCTGTATGCACTCAGCAGGCGACCAAGGACGCGCGTGGAGTCGGACGTCGTACCTCTTGGAGATTGTTCGCGATCAATGCCTGGCCGCATTAGCAGCGTCTACGCGACTCATTCAAGGACTCACAGTGGCTTCAGCATGGTTCAACTTGACACCCCTGGCCAGTCGGCGTTGCGCGAGAAGGCCAAGCTGCGAGATGACGAGCTTGTCAAGCTGTTACGAGATGGTTAGCAGGGGGGCCTGGCGCGAATCGCACCGTCCAACACACCTCCTTGGGACACAACTGCATCCTGCAAAAACACAAGCAGCCAAGAAGGTTGTTGATACACCGCGTCTCCAGACTGTATTTGTATATCCACCATACTCTAGTCCGAATCTACCGCTCCACGGGCTTCACCTCTTCTAGCCTTGATGCGGATTGCGCTTGCGATAAAGAAGCGCGCTGATAAGGAGCCTACGGCCGTCGGCCACGCCCTTGACTTTGCAGCAAGCCATACAGAGATCGCAATCCTCTGCGTGGCTACCTTCATCCAAGCTAACCGCCAGATGACGTAGAGTCTACCGGCTTCAACACCTGCACTACTGAGACGAGTAGATGCACGCCTAATTCGGCCTGTGCCAACTTCAGAGGAGGAAACGACGAACCCAAGCCTCAACACCAAGCGCTTGAGCCAGCTGTCAAGAGAAGCCGAGCAAAGGCCAGACCCGCACCCGAGATCCAAACCTTCCAAGGAAGCGCCTTCAGGTCAACCAGAAATGCCTTTACAAGCACCGGTTGCCTGGAAAAGCGTACATCTCCGCCCATGTAAACCGACTGCAGCACGGCTACTACAAGTCCAATGCGCTTCACGAACCTGTTGTCGACAATCTCTTCTTAAGTTTACACCGGCAGCATCGCCATAGCTGGGCACCCGAGAAGGTAAACGTGCGGGTCCTTCTGGAACATGGGTATCCCCAAGGCCCTGATCCGCGCCGCTTCTCTTACTCGCCTCTGAACAACTTGGATCCTGTGCGATACCCGTCGGTACGGCGAAAGAAGTCGCGGACAGGACTGAAAGAGCATGGTGCGAAGCAGGTCTTGCACGAATTCGCCCAGGGTGACCGATCAAGCGGAGGACATGGACAGGGTGGACATACACTGGGGTGATTAGCAATACGCAGAGCATAGATGATAGTCTTGTTGCCGCCAGCTGAAAAGTCGTATACCCACGCGTTGATATATAATCACCCGCCTCGCCTTTACTCGCGAGAGAACATGCGGTTCCCAAGACTCGGTTATGTGGCAGATCGCCACATTAGCGTGCTGTTTGACAGCCTCAAGCATTGACAGCCACGCAACCCTCAATCACTCCCGACCCATCATTTCCCATCAGCGGAAACGCCGGAAACCTCGTAAACAGAAGTACTCTCCACAGCTATGGGCCAGCTGAAGTGGGACTCCTCTCTTCCATGGCGCAATGCCGATCGTGACAGGAGGGAGCAAAGGCTCGGCGATGGCTGATTGGATCTGCCAGACTTCCGACGCCTCCACGGCTAGGCTTTGAAACGAGATGAAGGGCATTAGCAGCTTCCCTCGGGGACCGATCAAGTGGTAGAGAGTGCTCTCTCGCATCAGCGCGGCCATGTCTTGTGTTTCGGCGCTGCCGGTGTCTGCGAGGTTTGACTGGCCAGCGGGAAGACACGCTAGGCCGGGGTTATGTTAGCTATGATGGCGACAACCACCCACGAAGCTGCATCGCTCATTCTTCGTACACAACGACCCGGCAGGTGTAATGAGCCATGGCAGCAGACGCGGATGCGATGAAAATGCGTGGCCTGCTCAGGTGACGCCTGCCTGGGAGAGGCCCAGGAGCTAGCAATGTCCTTTCTGTTGTTATTATTTTTTGCCGTCTCGTCATCGTTCCTTCCCCGGTACTTGTTGGTGAGAGAACATCGAGCGTTCCTTCCTCTTCTCGTCAGCGGGATAGATTCTCGTAGCACCCTCTCTTCTATATCCATTCTAATCTTAATGCTCTGACTGCTGCTCTTTCTCCCCTACCAAGTCGCCCTCTTGCGTCTTTGGTATCTCTGGCGTCGCTTCACACCACATTTACCACCAACATCGGCACAGCACAACGTGTGCGTTCAAGAGCACTCAGCCGCGACTGCATTCTCCTATCCTCCTCAAGGAAACGAATGTTTTTTTCAAAACCAGTCCACTCCTTCTTCTCCTTACCATCGAAGCCCATGGCGTAGGTGTCGCGATGCATTCGTTAAGCTTCCTCTCAAGTCCAATCTCGAAGGGACCCTTACCCGTAATGCCGATGACAAACTCTCAAGTCGAGGAGAAACTTGCAAAATTCTAGTCTTGACCATCAAGGAAAAGCGACGAGCAATTCCAACATGGCGGCACACCACCCCCACTCGCAGTCACCGCGACTTTCTGATTTGGCGTCACCGCGGATGCACGCTGGCAATCCCATGACGCCTGTTCACTCCCCACATCACTCGGTCACGTCTTCTGCTTCCTCTCGGACTCCTGTCTACATCCTCACCATCCACGAGTATCGCAAGCAGCAACACACGCCTACGCCCTCGCAAACAGGGACACCGGCAGGCAAGACTCTTCGGAGGAAACCTGCGGCGCTCGCTTTGAACAATATCCAACGCGCGCCATCAGTGTCGTGTTCAACGCGGTCAGGTTCTGGTCCTTCGCTACGTCCCCTTCACTTTTCGCAATCGGCACATCAACTCAACTCGGACCATCCGCCCCTCCCGCAACAAACACTGCTCGAGCTATCGCATCGGTCGCAGTCAGCTGAGCCTCGCGTGCAGACGGGCAGCATATCTAGTATATCCACTGCCAACTCGTCTAGCAAGGTGCGTCAGTTCAAGTCAAGAAAAAGGTTGCCGAAACCGCCTGTCACTACAGGTCCTGTACTCTTCTCTCCCTCACTTGAAAACGTGAAATCTACCCAAACACGGCAATCACCGCCTCCGGCTGTGTCAAGCTTCCCAACGGAGCGCTCACGCTCCAGCGGCGCGCAAACCACGCCCACCGCCTCGACCTTCTCGCTGTCCCGCTTCCCGCACCCACCCCACCGGATCGACCGTTCACTGTCTCCACCCCACGATGAAAGAGAACCCGCCCATGTAGACGCACATGAATTTGCGACGACCGCTCCCGCAACACCGCCCGCAACCCCCGCAATCATCCATTACCGCGGCGCGTCCTTTGATTTGGTTAATCCTCACGATTCGTTACTGCTCCACGACATTGTTACGCCCTCGCGAGACTTTGATTCTAGTGAATTTCTCCCTCTGCGTTTATCCGAAGACGCATTCTCAGAGGTACTGCAATCCCAATTCGGCTCCCACCTCGACTAACAGCAATGTAGATGGCGCCCAAGCGAGCTGTGTACGGCGATTTCCGTGCAGCGCATGCAGGTATCCTGAGACGTCCCGAAGACTCGCCCAATCAGTCGCATATGGACCTTCCGCTTGCTCCGTCCCCTGCCGCCGTCAGTCCCAACTCTTCGTTGTATACATCTCCTTTGTACAGCCCAGAATCAGTCAATGCACCTTCCCCGTTGGCCGTCAAGGCGCCCGCACGCGAATCGCGCTTTTCCTTTAAAGGACTTACTCGTAGTCTGACGAAAAAGCTCAGCAAGAGCCCAGCCGTGCCACAAAGCGAGGAGTTGCAAGATATGCGTAATCAAAACGTGAGCATGGCGTCGATTAGCATGAATGGAGACTTCCCACGTCCGCTAGACCAGACCTATGTTACGACACCAGAGACATCCTACTTTCCGGTCGGGCCCATGTCGCCAGGTACACCCACCAGCCCCATGTCACCCGAAAGTTTCCATGCCTTTTCGCCTGGACAGAATGAAATTGAAATTTCACGAAGGCATCCTGCACAACACCATGATACACAGCCGCTGGCATCTATGCTGCCGGACGATCCTTCGACTCAAATCGGGCGAATCGATGATTCTCAACTGCCATACTCTACAGAAGGTGGCTTTTCGAAGCCTTACTACGATGACCTCGACTCGATATACCCGAGTTCATCTGTCTACACCGGAGATGGTCATCGGAAGTCGACCTATCAGCAAGGTCTCCCGAGCAACCGCAACAGCAACGCCAACCCGTTTGCACGCTATAGTGGCATGGATGCAAGCGACTTTGCGAAAGAATATAACCGTAAGAGTCTGTATGATCACAGCGGTTCAAATAGAGTGAGCCGTCAGATGTCACGCCCATTAGCGCAGGATATGTACCATCCTCTAATTGAAGAGGGGGATCCGAAGACGGATACCATCAGCAAACTCATCGACGAGTACAGCCCTCATGATGCGACGGATGTATCTTTAGAGGCACAAGGTGCGCCCTACCCATCAGCTGATGTACCTTCAAGGCGACCTCCGATTACCCAACACCTAGGGTCTCCCCCTCATGAAGCAGCTCCTCTTGCGCCACCCTTTGAGTACGATCAAGTGCCTCACATCCCTACACGTCTAGGGCTATCGAGTATGTTTTCTCACGACTCAAATTACTCATACGGCGATACTCGCAACTTGCTGCAAATCTCGCACTCCCAAGTCTCAGTTCAGCCTGATGCAGCACGCACTCTAGAACCTTCTTCATCCTACTCTCAACCAGAGGCACGACCTCTCGAGCCTTCGTCATCCTACTCCCAAGTAGATAGCCCGCAGAGCCCGCATACGCCCAAAGAGGCTCTCGACCAGGCGGAGCAAATCTTTCGAGACACGGTCAATAAGCACCAGAGTGATAGTACGATCCCCGCCATGTGGGGTGGACGTAATTCAGCGAGCCTGATGCTAAGTAAGACAGCCACGAACAGATCATCTGGCGCTCCACAAGACTGCGATGCTCCTCGTGTTGGTGGTGACGGAGCTATTTCCGGGGATATAGTAGACTGGGAGACGGTTGGCGGCAATAGTCCAGGTTCGAAACGTCATGAGTCACTCAGCAGTATTGCAGACTACAGCAGCAGCGAAGGCACCCGGAACAGTCTCGGCCTAAATTCGGACGGTTCCCTTCCGTCTTGGGCGAAGCAAGCCCAGTCACTAGGTCGATCAAGCTACTACAACCACCCTAGTCCTATTCGCAGCCAACACCCTCACCCCTTCAGTTCTTCGCCACCGCAATTGAGAACCCAGGCTAGCATCCGCACTGCACCAGATACATCGTCTCCTCCTTTAGCTATCAGTCCTTTAGCGTCAAGAACAGCCCCCTTGTTTCGATCCTCCACTCATGCTGAGGACGTTCTGGGGCGTGGCGCTGTTGAGCAGCCATATGCTTACGCCCCTTGGGCAGATCCGTATGCTTTTAGTGACAAAGAGACGCAAGAACTGCTGGCTTCTGGTCCTAATGATAACATCATTATCAATGAGCCGCGTGTTCCGCCTAAGAATCCGGCACGTCAGCACTATCGATATCAAAGCCACAATACTTTGCCGAATTCGAGCACCGCTGAAGACGAGAGCGTATTCGACAGCAGTCCTGTTGGTCTCGAACGCCAAAACACATTCGAGAAGCTTTCCGTTGTTGGGCCAAAGGGCAACCTAACTGGCACTCCTCGCGGGACTGGCATGCACGAGACCGGCAGCAGTGTCGCAAACTACAGCAGTCCTGGTGGAAGGCTTAGCTCAAGCGTCGGTCGCCAGAGCTTTCGTTCAGACTACAACGGTTTCTACGCTTCGCCCTTCCCAGCTACAGGCAGCGTAACTCGCATTAGCCAATCTCGGCCAACGTATATTCCGTCACCTGACCGAATACCGTCGGAGACCAGTCTGGGGAAACAGACGAAAGAACTGGAAACGCTTCAAGAGACATCTCCACTTCCTGGAGCTCATAGGCATCTCCGTAACTCTACTACGTTCCTGCGTTCACAGCGTCGCACGAGCCGATCTGCTGTACCAGGGCAAACAAAATTGCGCCAAATGTTTCTCGCTCCCGAAGCTGCTCGGTCAACTGTCTCGACTCAAGGCACTCACATCACGCACTTCATGGTTGGTAGCGATCGCCCATCTACCAGCGATACGAACACGCCTCTTCGACCCTCATATCCTAGCCTCGACATATACCCTGCAACTGCCCGTACCAACATCGTACACGAACACTCTCCTCACCTGCTCTGTGTGGAGCGGGAGCCTAATCTGGAAGACGAGGCACGGCGACGTAAGCTGTCATGGTCCATCTTCGCGGCTTTCTGCCTCCTCCCACCCTGCATCCTTCTCTTCCGGTTCCTAGGAGACAACATCATCGTCTCGCTCACAGAAGGTCGTCTGGGTTACTGTACGCCAGAGTCGAAGAGAATGGCACTCATTGCTGGTATCGCCGTTAATGTTGGCCTTGTCACTGCAATTCTGGTCCCGATTCTGATCGCGCATGCGCTGAATGCTGTATGATCAGGATTGAGCGGGGCCATTGGAGAAGGGTAAGTAATGTCATCGTATTGTCACAATATAAACTAATAGTGATTGGCAGCAATGCTAGCAATCTCGAGTACACTCATGAGCGTACCAAGGGCCATCGACGGAACGCACCCACCATGACGTGGCATGACTGGTCAAAGTTTGTTATCGGTGTATACCGCACATTTCATGAACCAACCGGCAGCAACCTTTTCGTTGCGGCGTCCACCCTTTTTTAGTATGTCCTTTTCTTTCCTTGTATTACGTCTTGCATGATCTGGCGTTCTTTTTTCCTAGCATTGGAGAGGGTCAATTGGCTCATCTCACCCATGGAAAATGTTTATTTGAGATGCCTAGTTTGGCCATGGGGAATAATACCCTAGCGTGTGTGTGGGTTAGGATCAATATTTCGGGTTCGGTCGTTGTGGCCCTACAAACATCTCTTTTCAATGTTTTCACCATTCGTCGTAACAGGTTCGACTTGGCGATGTGGTGTCGGGGTATGGCAAGGCGCTTTTCAAGAATCGTACAATACGAAGAAGGCGATAATCATGATGTTTTAGCGGCATTTCGACGCTTCGAGCGTCTTTGACCCAACATACTTGTACTTGCATGGATAGTGAACTGTACCGATCCAATCTATTTCCTTGGTAGCTGCTAAGGCGTAGCACTGCATTGAGACCCACACGCATGACTACGTACGCAAACGAACCCATTGCTCGACGAGGGACGCAAAACGGAAGCGTTGGTAAGCGAAACACGGAGCATTGGGGCGGGTGTATTAGCGCTCAATCTATGATGTGGACACACATTTGTCTTGGAAGCACCTGCAATGGCCGTATCGTCAGGGAAACCGTAGACAAGTTCGTTGCTATGTACGTTGTGCTGTTACGTTACATGGACATGTACAGATTAGTTTCAAACACTTCCGTCCTGCCCTATCGAACAGCGAGTTTAGACCAAGACTAGCTTCAGTGTCGTACCTGCGAGGTGGTTCGAGTGTTGGGCTCGTCTCGGCCGCAGTCGAGTGTACTTGGTCCCCGGCATGCGGGAAAAATAGTCAGTAGGAAGAACAACTGACATCTTTCTGATATACTCCCCGCCATGATCATCAAGTTCCCCGATATGGTGTGCTCTCCGTTTGATCAGTAGAGTGGCTATGACAGCGGAGGCGGTACTTGCCGTTTATGATTTGGAGTAGAGCAAGCAGTAGAAGGACGAGTAAGCCTATTGCGACTATTTGACCGAAGCCAAGATATCCGCTATTGCTCGATATATCGGCACTGACATCCCATACCGCTCGAATCTGCTGGCCTGTACGAAGCAGGATGAGCGTCCTTGACTTGGGCTGCTGCCTGGCTTCCTCTCGTGCTAGTCATCTGGGTTGTGCTTTGTTGGGCGGTATGATGATGAAGGCTCTTGGGTCTGTCATCCTTTAGATTCCTTGCAAAGAGGCATGTCATCTTCTGACAATCAGTCGTACGCCCGTTCACATACCCCCCATGATACACCTGATCTTGCCACCGATAGTATGAGTCTCACTCGAAATCATGGAGCAGGCTGCAGCGAAGACAAGGCGAGGCTCACAGACGATTTGCGCATGTTTACGAATGGGAAGGGATCATCGGACAGGGAAGCTGCCGCGTATCTTCACAGTATGCTGGCTAACGCACCTGCCACGGCTAGTAAATGATCACGCATCGTAGACCGGTATATCTTTGACATGCAAAGCCATCCGACGACATTATTGCAAATGACCACTTGGCCAAACGTCCTTGAGTGTTTGTTTGAATTCATCATTTCATTCAGACAGCAGTACCGCTAACTAAGGCAACTGCTGTAAAACGGCTAGAAGGCCGTTGGGGTATTCAACATCCTACTCCTTGCTCAGATCCGCAATCTGCAGCACAGCCTTACCAAAGTTCTTGCCCTCGAGCATACCAATGAAACCATCGACAGCATTGTCAATACCCTCAGTGACGCTAATCTTGGCCTTGAAAGTGCCTTCGCTGAGCCACTTCTGGAGCTTCTCCTGGTGCTCCTTGTGGTGCTTGGGGCCCATGTTCTCGTCACCGACGATGAAGCCGCGGATAGTGAGACGCTTGGCGACGACTTGCATGAGGTTGCGGATGGGGTATTGCTCGCCGGGCTTAGCGTTGTATTGCGAGATCATACCGCAGGCGACGATGCGACCAAAGTTGTTCATGGCGTTGATGGCGGCCTCGAGTTGCTCACCACCAACGTTCTCGTAGTAGATGTCGATGCCGTTGGGGGCGAGGCGGGCGAGTGCGTCCGCGGCCTTCTCCTTCTTGTAGTTGAATCCGGAGTCGAAGTTGAGCTCCTTGGTAATGAATTCGAGCTTCTTGTCGTCACCGACACTGCCGATGACGGTGAGACCTTCGTGCTTGGCGAGTTGGCCAACTAGCTGACCGACGGCACCAGAGGCGGCGGAAATGAAAATGGTCTCGCCCTTCTTCGGTTGGCCGATTTCGTAGAAAGAGGACCATGCGGTGAGACCAGGCATACCAAGAGGGCCAAGGAAGTACTTGGGGTCGAGGTTGTAGGGGTTCTTAAGCTCGATGCAGTTGGCAACGGCATCCTTTTCGAGAACAGAGTACTCCTCAATGGGGCTGATTCCCATGGTGATGAGAGTTTGGCCCTCCTTGAACTTGTCGCTGTTGGACTTGACGACCTTGAAGATGGAGCGGTTGGTAATGGGCTGGCCAAGCTCGAAAGGAGGAGAGTAGGACTTGACGCCAGGAGCACGCATGCGTCCACGCTGGTAGGGGTCGAAGGAGGCATAGAAGTTCTTTACGAGCAGAGCACCCTCTGGGAGCTTCTGGTCGAGGTCGATATCGCGGGCCTCAACAGCGAGGTCCTGCCCCGGCTTTGGCCATCCCTCTGGGACGTTCTTGAAGATGAGTCCCTTGTTTTGAACCATGGTGATGTATATGTGATGTGTGTGGGATTGGGGGATGGAGTATTAGGAAGGAGTGTATGGGTATCTTGGATAATGTTGCTGTAAGGTGATGGTTGATGGAGAGTAAGAAGTTAGCAGCAAAGAGCATCTGGCTATATAGCTACATGAGCCTCTAGCTTGGAGATTGTGATTTCACCGCCAAGAGGAAGACCCGGTTGCATCATAAGAGGGTCCTTGTCGTAACGCTGCATATCGGGCAGTGACCGGCAAGAGGCGCGACAATTCGTCCGCCTCTAGACGCCACTCTTCGGTCGAGTGTCTCGACGGGGGACCCGAAACTTGTCGCAAATGCAGAATCTTCGAGACAACGTTGAACGACACGAAGTCATGACGAGCGATCGCGCCGGGAGTCACACGCATTGGGAAAGGTGCCCGCAGCGAGGGTAAGGCTGAGCCGAGGCAAGTGGGGCAAGATTGGTAATGGAGGGGTTGAGCTGAAAGTCACCCTGGGTCCAATGCACTCAGCGGTGAGAATGTCAGGATAGAGTGCTGACATGGAAGGCTAGATGAAACGTCGAAGCAGATTCATGGGTCGTTTTTTTCGCATTGGCAGTCATGTCAGAAGACCAAATAGAGAAGAAAAGGCCACCTCGAAGCACGTTGTACGGGGAGCTTCATAGTAATCGTGTGTAATATGTCTGGCATCGATGCGGGCGTACGGTGATAACCGTGGGACCTATCTCCGTCGAACGTAGAAAGGCATATTCAGGGTATTGGTAAACCACACTAATCCTTCAGGATCCTTCTCCCCCGAGATGTGTGAGCCGAGCCAGCCTTGAGGCAGATATTGGCGCCTCTATTAAGCGCAGCCCAAACGAATCCACTTCTCATGAGACTGTTTGTCACACGCTATCCTCAACAGCTTATGCACAGATAGGCGTGTCAGGTATCAACGCTATCATGCGGATGCCGAGCGGCTCTCACTCCTCCTCTTCCTCTCTACTATCCACGAAGAAATCGCCTTCTTCCTCCTCAGGCTCCATGACTTTTTCTATCAACTTCAGTGTCTGCCGTAAAGGTAGACCGACAACGTTGTCATATGACCCTTCTATACGCTCGATGAGAACGGAACCAGCTGTCTGGATTCCGTAGCCTCCTGCTTTATCGTTGCCGTCACGCGTTCTGACGTATGCGAGGATAAGTTCGTCGGTAACTGTGCATGTCAGTGCTCAACTCGGCGGTATTTGTGTGGGAACAAGTACCAGTAGGGTCAAACTTCACCGTCGTCTCTTCCACATGTGTCTCCATGGCATATCCAGGGTCTATTGCTGACTCCAATGGCTTCATCACTGCAACAGCTGTCATGACCTTGTGCTCGCCCTCATCTCTTAGCATCTTCAACGTTGCTATATGGTCTGCTTCGCTCTTTGGCTTCTCCAGTATTCTACCAGCGTGCGATACAACGATTGTGTCGGCGGCAATGACTATGGCTGGCTCACCGCGCTCGCGGTTGTTGATCTCGGTTTTGTATACATCGTGCGCTTTGGCAGACGCGGTTTCGAGGACGTAATTCAGTGCGCCGAGCGAATGGTCTAGGTTTTCTGCGAACTTGGAAGGGCATACGTCGATCTTTGTGAGACCGATCTAAGCCTAGTTAGCATCTGATGTGTCCAAAGTCGGGTAGACGTCTTCGTACCTGTGCGAGAAGCTGTCTCCTCCGTGGGGACGCACTCGCAAGCACAACTCTGGATCCCCGCAATTCATTCAGCGCTGGCAAATTGAGAGGTGGAGGAGGCCCCGGTGGTGCCCGCTTGGCTAATGGTGCGCTTGGTGCCGATCTGTTGTGCGGAGGTGGTGACTTTCGTGCATCTTCGTATGAGGGTGGGGGGTCCGACGGTAGTAGGGGCTCTTTGACGTCCATTTTCAGACGATGGATATATAGCGATTACACTAGATGCGTGGATACAAGTTCAACCGCAAAAGCCTATAGAAACCAAGATGCGCTGCTGGTGTAGTGGTGTTGGCGATATTCTTAGGAGTTCGGAATGCTCAAAGGTCCAAGCTCCTGCGCCACTTACCTCACATCACTGTCTGTGCACCGCCACGAAAGACCACGACTTCTGAAAACGATGTATGGATAGTCTAGGTATCAGCAGTAGTACGTTGCATGCACATGGACATCGAAACCAGACCTCTTCAGATCTGTGTCGGAAATGGAAGGCGTCGAAGGCCTCTGATTTGAAACATGAGACTATTCTACAAAAATTGCTGTATTATTTGGTCAGTCCATGACTAAGAAAAGTTATAGAGAAAAGAATCATGCCTTGCGAGTCCAAACGCATCAAGCATTGCTTGTTGAGTAAGATCGTACGCCAGAAATTATTTTTATAGTTGATAGAATATAGCTTAGAGAATCGAACCCACATGTCAAGGGAATGAGGGGAGGGATGAATAGTATCGGTACTTATAGTCGGGTTGGAGAAAGTGCTTACTGGCTAACCACATCAAATATAAAGCAGCGCATACACGACGCGCCACAGGGCCGATTGTGAAACATGGCAGCAGTGAGATGACCATCAGCGCTCTCTGCCATGAATTGAGCACCAGTGGAAACTCTTTGGATCTCAGCCTACCAGCTTCTTTTCGTCAACTTGAAACATCTTGATGATCGAGTCGTATGCCTCCTTGAAGTCGATCTGATCTATCTCTTTTTGCATTTTCTCCCTGCTCGATACAATCTCTTTCGCAATGCTTGCCCAAGCTAGAGTGTCGTCGTTCACGATGGCTTCCGCACTGCTGTCTACTTGTATCGGCAATAGCCTGCCACCCTTCTTCCTCAAAACACCGTTAACAATGACAGTCTCAATATCTGCCGGGCTCGAGTGCAGGATGATGGCGGCGACTGGATCGTGTTGCGCTGCGCCGATCATGCTGGGACTGAGAGCATCAAAGACTACCAGATCTGCCTTGTAGCCTTCCTCGATGCGCCCAATCTCGCTGCTCATGTTCACAGCCTCTGCACCTTTGATCGTTGCTAGATTGAATGCGGCCTCGACACTGAGACTGTGGGGAATTGAATCTGGAATCTTGTCTTGCTTCATGTAGTATTCGTTGTACTGATTTCGCGCATTTTGCAGACCGAGCCTTGCCTCAGAAATGATGGAACCAGCAGTGCAGGAATGGCAATCGACGCCAAGCGCGGCGTTATCCTGCAAACCAACTGAACCGCCGCTTACACCACCATCTTGGAAGGAAGCATCGAAACAGTAAGGCCTCGCCATGGCCATCTGGAGTTCCGTACTAGGAGTGGAACTAATGAATGCCCCAGCAGCCTTCAAGAGCTCGGCATCAGCTTTCAAGATCGTACCACCATGCGAGATAATGATCTTCTCATCTAGTAGATCAAGACTTGATGCTTGCTGTATCACGTTGAGCCCCAGTGATACAGATCCGTGGCAGGTAATTGTCTTGACACCCTTCGCATTCACCCTGGCGAATATGCCTTTGACCATATCCGCGGGTAGAAACCAAAAATCGAAAGCGAAGCCTAAAACTACTCGTCCATCTCCAAAGGGCCCGCTATCGGCTAGCTCGTCGAATGTTTGCATGACCCAGTCTTCGAAAGGATTTGGATGGAAAGTGAGGGGATTGAATTGAGTGATGAGCATCAATGGGGTGTAGCAAAATACGGATCGGATGCCAGAAGATGCAGTTGCCGCGATAGCAGACTTGGCGTGCTCCGGTGAGCGGGTAATGTGTGCATGGTCAACTACCGTGGTTGTGCCAGCAGCGATGCTCTCTAACATACCCGCGAGCTGTCCGTAGAAGACATCTTTAGGGGAGTATTGGAAATTCTGTGAGTTGCCTATCCTTCGTCAGAACGAGACAATATGGTTGAACCTAAGACCTACCAGTAACCATGTACTTTATCAGCCCCTCATTAGCATGCCTGCCTTTGAGCTGCGTTTGCCAACCATGACGATGGGTGTCGACGAAGCCTGGGCTGATGATCTTGTCGGTGCAATCGATGGTCTTGACTCCCTGAGACGACGTAATCCCAGACGCGATTCTTATGATTCTGCCATCCTCAACAAGGATATCGGATCCGGTAGGAACGACATGGTTGTTCGCGTCATGGATCAGAACAATACCGCCTTGAAGCAGAAGAACGTTGGGCGCCATTGTAAGGGCTGCGAGATCCAAGAGTAGTTTCCGCGTTCCCAAAGCTGTTCGACGCCAGTTTCACCTTCATATAGCCGAGTTTCTACTGGTGCTTTTATACTGAATCCAGATATGTTGCTCTTCTTAGCTGTTACTTGACGAGTAAGATTCCGCCCGGCTTTAGGCTGATGTCATCATGAGCGATTGGTTTAAAACCCCTCATCGGACTGTTATCGGGATGCATGGAGAGCGAGAATCGGATTTACATGGCGTTAAAGTGACCGTTGGACAAGAACGAACTGGCTTCAACGAAGGAGAGTAAGCGCCTTCACCATAGACTGTTGTCTGGCTGACTTTCGCGTTGGTCGTCGAAGTCGTGCTTTGATGAACTGGTTCTATACAATGCGAAAAACTAATTGTCGAGCTCTAGCGCGCATTTTACCTTGTCGATAGTTGAGCATGTCGTGGTGCGGTGTCAAGGTCAACCAGTGATGGTTTTCGTACGGGATCAATGACGTAATTGTGTGGTTCCGTTCTAGCGCATGTTCTTTCGCGCGATCGTGCGAGGCTCCTTTTCCTAATATGGCTTCATGACCTACTTCTACCCTTTGTGATATCCTTTTCGCGTACTTCGGGAGCTATCAATCGAGATTCATTCGTAGTGTCAACGACATCGTCGCGCCACTGATAACAAAAGACGCGTCGACCTGCAAATGTACTAACATTCGCCAGATCACGCGTCATCGGTAGTCCTTCGCGATGTCAGGAACTTACAAGCACGCTATGCTTCACCTGCCTCTTTACCAAGACGCCCGCCGTTTCAGAGCCCTTGCGTGCACCTATTGCTCGACCGGGCAGTGACCGAGATGAAATCCCATGAGAGACAATAGTCACGCTGTCGTAATAGCACAGTGCACATTCTAGACGAACTTCAGAATCTCCTCGGCAATGTACAATCAGTGGCGCATAGGGTTGGGTTGGCCAGATTTCAGGGACAATACGCCACTCGCCTCTTCTGTCCTTGTGAGGAATTAGCATTCTACTGCGTCGTGATAACCGCGAATCATGCAGGCTTCCAGCTGTTGCAGATGCTCGGTGTCCATCGGACCTCTATCATGTTTGCAGACTGCCAAAGACCAATGACGTTCAAGAGTCTAGAGTAACCGCATCAGAGCATACGGGCTCGAAGAGATGGTAAGGGCTACAGCCATTCATAGCATCATGCTGATTACACTAGCTTGTGGGCAATATGAGGACATTTTCTTTGACCAAAGACCATGTCGATTTAATGACCCACGCGAATCGGACCGATGATTTGGTTGGTGTACTACTGCGATGTTAATCTATGTAACACAGAACATTCAGTCAAAGTCCAGCTAAATGCTTCCTCTAAGTATGACATCAGATTGAGAAGTTGGTTGTACGGCATTTAAGGTCAGTCTGGCACTCACCTTTTGCTGGAGACGAGACTGGAAATGATACACGGATCACCAATCCCACAATCACGGTGGTGACTCCACGGACACTCGAGTCTTGAATAATAACCAGGAACCTTACCACAATTTTGCACATGATCCCTTCAAGCGCGCATACACTGGCTCCCTGGCTCGCAATGCCATTGAAACATTAGAGCCATCCTCATACTCGGACGAAACACCCCGAACTTCTCGAAGACGTACGGGAGGATGTGCCTAAAAGAACTCGTCTGTTGCAGGGCACAGGGTCTTTCCTATCCACGAGTTTGTACGTGACAACCTACATTGCCGCTCTTCGGGAGCTAGTGTGGCTGCAGTAGGCCTTTCCAGGTAAGCATCACGTTTGGTGCCAATGCCGCCAATCGAGATGTCGCAATCCTTGGCATCAATTGCGAACGTTAAACGAACAGTATGCAGGTGCCAGTCTTTGTTGATACTATGAGACTGAGTGTATCCATTGTCTCTTCCTCTCGTCAGCAATGCCCCGCTAATAAAGACGGAAAGTGCCAGACAAAAAGGAAATCACATAAACTGTCTGCATAGATGGTATCCTTGGACACTCGTGAAGTACAGCATAGCACGGCCACGGCCAACCAGCGACCCTGAATCTCCCACGCAATCCACCAACGCCTCAAACGCCCTGTCTCCGCCTTCGGAAGCCCAGACCTTACAAGCTCAACGCTTCGCTCAGCCCAGCCTGCCAAATTCCTCGTCTGTCATCTGCCAATATTTAGGGTTTGCTCAGAGCAAGCACGTCACAATAGGGTGCTGTTCCGTGATGGCGTTGCTGCACTGTGATTTGCACGGAATGTTTTACTCACATAGTCTGTCCACGCCAAGCCAAATGTACCGTCTTATTGCATGTCAAATCCTTGGGATGGCGTCAGGCCATAGCACATGCGGCTGTACCTCCGCCTTGGATCTGGAACGATATGGTACTTCTATTTGACCGAACTTGATGTTCGCCCATTACTTCTCTACGGGCGCTCATCCACAATACCTGGTATAAGGTTGCACTCTCTTCTTTCGATCTGTCTCAGCGTCGGGCCCTACAGAGACTTCAACTCCATACTTGCGACATTTGGGGATATCCTGATTGTATCTGGAAGCCTGTCACTTTGAACCACCTGCTGTTCACTGAATCCCGGAAGCCCAAGGTACAGCCTTTACTGACGACATACACCAACATGGCTTCAGCTGGTCGTAATGCGGCCAAGGTCCTTGGAATAAACCTTGACTACCGAAAAGAGCCCGAGGTGTCTGGCGCTGCATCAATATCCTCTGTGGAAACATGTGAATACTCCGGAAGGTGTTAATCAGCAATAGCTAACGGAGTTCAGATGTTGAGCGTGAACCGACCGCGCAAGAATGGCTTTCTCAATTCAAACCGTCAGCGACCGCGACAAAGCGCTACCTGAGGAGTTTGTTTCCCTTCTGGGATTGGATCTTCCACTACAACTTGACATGGCTATTTGGAGACTTTGTCGCCGGTTGTACCGTTGGCTTTGTCGTCATTCCTCAAGGTATGGCGTACGCTCTGCTTGCGAAATTACCTCCGGAGTATGGTCTCTACACAAGTTTTGTCGGCTTCATCCTCTACTGGGCTTTCGCTACATCCAAGGATATCACAATTGGTACCGTTGCTGTTATGAGCACCATCGTCGGCAACATTGTTACCAAAATCCAGGACAAACAACCAGAGATTGAAGCTGTAGACATTGCCCGAGCCCTGTCCGTAATTTCTGGTTCTGTCCTACTTTTCATTGGCCTTACACGGCTTGGACGGATCGTCGAGCTCATTCCTCTTGTTGCGATCACCTCCTTCATGACGGGCGCTGCCATCTCGATCGGAGCCGGCCAGGTTCCAGCACTGATGGGCATCTCTGGCGTCAACACACGTGGCCCTACGTATCTGGTCGTCATCGACACCCTCAAAGGCCTTCCACACACGAAGCTCGACGCTGCTATGGGTCTGACGGCTCTGTTCATGCTTTACGCCATCCGCATTTTCTGCAACTTCATGTCAAGGAAGCAGCCGTCGAAGCAAAAGGTCTGGTTTTTCGTGAGCACACTGCGAATGGCTTTCGTCATTTTGCTATACATTATGATCAGCTGGCTTGCCAACAAGGACATTCAAGGTCTTCATAATGCCAAGAACGATGTCAAAATGGCGAAGTTCAAAATCCTCGGTCGCGTACCCAGGGGCTTCCAGCACGCTGGTGCTCCGAACATGGACACGAAGCTCCTCTCGGCGATTGCACCCGATATTCCGGTCACAATCATCGTGTTGATTCTCGAACATATCGCAATTTCGAAGTCTTTCGGACGAATCAACAACTACGTCATCAACCGTAAGCAATAATATCAACTGTTCAATCATGGGGGAAGTACTAACCATGTATTCAGCCTCGCAAGAACTTGTTGCCGTCGGCTTTACGAATGTGGTTGGCCCATTCCTCGGCGCTTATCCTGCTACTGGGTCATTCTCGCGTACCGCTATTAAATCGAAAGCAGGCGTCCGCACCCCACTTGCTGGTATCTTCACAGCGGTAATCGTCCTCCTGGCCTTGTATGCTTTAACCGCAGTCTTCTTCTACATCCCTTCAGCTGCTCTTGCCGCCGTCATTATCCACGCTGTCGGAGATCTCATTACTCCACCCAATGTGGTCTTCCAATTTTGGGAAACGTCGCCTTTGGAGGTCGTGATCTTCTTCGCGGGTGTCTTCGTGACAATCTTCACGAATATTGAAAATGGTATCTATGTTACCATTGCAGCTTCATTCGCCCTTCTGCTTTGGCGCCAGCTATTCACTCACGGGGCCGTCCTTGGCAAAGTCAGAATTTATCGCGCCACTCCGGAAACAATGGCCAACAAGGAAGACGGTCATTTTGCTCCTGGCTCTGATACTTCTGTCCGGGAAGCTTTTATCCCGATCGACCGCAAAGATGGTTCAAACCCGCTTGTTGATATCGAGTCTCCATATCCCGGTATATTGATCTACCGCTTCACTGAAGGTTTCACATATCTCAACCAGCAAGGTTACATGGATGAAATTGTGCACCACGCACAGACTATTTCCCGCCAAACAGAACTCAACAAATACACAAAGATTGGTGATCGGCCATGGAACGACCCAGGTAAGTTGATATCCGTAGTGAGTGCGGTTCATAGTACTGACTTTTACAAGGCCCACGCCGCGGAAAACAGCTCAACCTCGACGGCAACCGACCCATCCTCCGTGCTATCATTCTAGACTTCAGCGCTGTCAACAACGTCGATGTTACATCGATCCAGGGTCTCATTGATGTGCGCGCACAACTAGATCGTCATGCAGCACCTGAGAGTGTGGAATGGCATTTCGCGTCGATCAACAGCCGCTGGACTAAGCGCGCCTTGACAGCCGCTGGCTTTGGTTACATTGACCGCGAACGGTTTGCAGCACGTCAGCACTGGAACCCAATGTACAGCTACGCCCCTCTTGATAAATCGCGCGCAAAGTTACACGATGAAGAGGCGCAGGATGAGATGCATGCCGTCAACAGGAGCAAGGGCCTGCCGAGTGGCAAGGTCACGACTGTGCATGGGCAGAACAGACCGTTCTTCCATATTGACGTAGCCGCGGCTGTTGAGAGTGCTGTTGCCGGCGTTGATAGTAAGCCGGCACAAGTCTACTCAGGAAGCTTCCAAGAGCATGTGGTCGGGCAAACGGAGTTTATGGCCAAACATGATTAGTCAAGTCAAGGAATTTGTTCATATAATTCTTTGTGTGATGAGTTTATATATACAGGAAGTCAACTTCCATGGTAATCATATACAGCGAAAGGCGCTTTGAAGCCTACTCAACATCCGCCACCCACTCTCTACTGCCTGATGCAGCCAGTCCTGTCGGTCAATTCCTTGGGGCAAGTGACCTCCTTGAAGGTAACGCTTGGGTTATCGGCGTTCTGGAACCAGTCAAACCTCCACTGGCAGCCGGGCTTGAGCTTCTCAGGGAAGCTCTCGCACTCTGAGCGCGACGAAATACCGCCGTATTGCTGGCCCCAGCCGTTGCGAGGCGCACCGAATTGCGAAGTGCAGGCGTTGAAGATGCCTACGCCGCCACCGGGCATGGCAAGATCGAAGTGGTTGTTGCCAAGATCGCCTCCGGTGTTTGTTGCTTGTACAATCATCTTCTTTCCTGAGACGGGGCCGGATGTGAAGGTCAGTCTGAAAAAAAAAAGGTAGAGGTTAGTCACGGTTCCTCAGTGTTGTTGTTGTTAGAGGGATCGGGTTAGACGTACTCGTAGCATGCACAGCACCAGTTGTTCTCTCCTTGTCCAGCAAGCTTCACAGCCGCAAAGCCATAGGCCAGGTCGTCGTTGACCGCCCAGGGTGACTGGTTGGTGCACATGAATGCTGAGCCGCCGTCACATCCGCTCCTTGCGTTCACATCGGTGAGCAGGTTGTCGTTCCTGTCGCAGGTGTTGATGGGTGAGCTCACGGGGGCTTTGCCAGCCCATGCGCAGGAACCTTTGCAGCAGTCCCAGTATCGTGTCGTCTGTCCGGTGGCTTGAGCCTCGACTGTTGCAAGGCCGGTGGTGAGGGCGAGGAGAGCGAGTTGCCTGATGGAGACCATGATGGGCAGTTGTTTTTGGAGGTTGCTTTTGGTATCGGTAGTTGGTTGGGTGAGCTTGTCGGTTTGAACAAGATTGATTGAGAGCGACGGACTAAGGTATATATATATGTATATATTCATATATGCCAAGGACTTCTCCAGAGAAACACCCGTGGCGGAAGTTGTCTGGACTTCATTCCACCCCACACTTACCTCCCATCCTTAATCTGGTGCCCTTCCCGCTGTCCAGTACACCGCACATGTGGTACTAACAGCCCTAAGAGCCCTTGCAGCCGGTAGCTCTAGGCCGTAGCCGAGATGATTAATGGATCTTGAAGCAAGCTCAGCACGTAACCATCTTATCATTAGTCCTTACATACGGTAGAAACACGATCAAACTTGCTCGCGCAGTACTCCTTGTGTTTGACTTGGAATTGACTTGGAAGCGGTTAGTGGGGCTTATGGTGGTAGTCGATGAAGAGTATACGACACCTGTTACACCAGGTTGCAAAGTTCATTTATATTGCGGCCGTATTGCGGCAGCCGCTTACTCGCTGGTCAAGTGCCGGGTCGTGATGAGACATTCGGAGCTTTTCTGGCTTGACGCAGCACAACGCGAGGTGCATAGACGAGCGTTGAAACATTCTGCAGGAACCCAGATTCCATGAACTTGGGGCTGAGGTGCTTCCTGCTGGTTGTGATACAAGAACGTTGATTTTGTAGGATTAGGGAGTTGAGGGACAAAGGACATCTTAGCGCAGTTTCAGAATCATACCGATATTCTTCCTGGTGTGGAAACCGCGAAACACCAAGAGCCTTGCGTGCTGCTAAAGGAGAAACGGTCATTGGCTGGCTTGCATATTTAATCTACGCAAGCGTCATTATCCGGCTGCTCGGAACGCATGTGAAGTGCGATACCGAGAAACATCCCAACGGTGTGGAGTTGTGCCTGGAACGTATGCAGTCACCATCAATACTTGTGGCGATCTTGCAAGCCGCTTCAGGTTCCAGCTTTGCTTTCGGAATCGAGGTATGCAATTCGGATAAACTCACCGGAAGCCACGTTAAGAGCAATGGACAAAAGCACCTCTTGAGCATCACAGCCTTTCTCCAGCTTAACATCTAACGGTGTAAGTAGTTTCAAAACTTCGTGGCGCCCCACTGTCCATTAGGTTACACTCCGACCCTTCGGCTAACTGCCTGTGTACGATGTGGAGGTTCTCGCCGTGCTCCGTAATCTTGGCATGCGCTCTGCACATTGGTCGAGGGGTATAAAGTAACGAGCTCTGCTGGACTGTAGCATTCGAAAGCTATCATCGGAACATGTTCCCGCGCCGCTCATGCGCAATTTATGCGATTCATTAAGAATGCACTGGATGCGCCCAGTCAGCCCAAGCAATGGAGGCATTGTTAGGAACAAGCGTCGTTAAAGGCCGGAGTCTCAAACCCGCTATATGCGCGCCCCGACGCAGTCAGCATTGGAACGATTTTGTAGCGGTGTCACACACAGCACAGCCCACCGAAACCTCTGAGGTGCATCGGTACAGCACAGAAAGAGACGGAATGACATGCCCACGTGAAGCGGAGACGGACAATGCTCGCCCGTTGCGAGCCGCTTCGATAAGGTAAAACCAAGTCTCGCGACATCTCCAGCCGTTGTATGGGATAGTCTCAGGAGTAGCAATGATATACTTCAAGTGAGTTTCTGGTTCATAATTGCAGATCAGAGCGCCAAAGAAGCTCAACACGCCTAAGAGCTCTCGATGGTTGCATCACCCATGTACAGGTAATACTCTTCGCTGACGGTTAGTCTTTGTCACGCGTTGTTACGCTCACAAACCCCATTATCAAATTTGTACATCCGCGATTCGAACGTCCAGGGGAAGGAGTTCAGGAAGGGAAAAGATGCGGTCTGAAAGCTGACTCGGTAATCGGCTTACTGCCTTGAACAGAATTGCAGGGATGTTGCAAGGGTGAGGCACCTCGCACTCTAATGCAGCAGTCGCGACTGCCCGCTCGGCGCTCGGCGCTCGACGCTCGACGCTCGAGGACGGCTGTCTTCCACATTCGGTTATATGATATGAGAACTGCGACATTCAGAGCGAAGTATGGTATGCAGCCGGTAGCAAGGGTCCCCATGTGCCGTTGAGCAATCTCGGCATGAGGGCTAGTTTTTCCCGGCTATGGCCGTTGAAAAGCATGCTGACTCATGGTACAAGGTTCTGGGGTGTGCCTTTGCTTTTCACAATCTTTTGCCGTTGCTTCGCCGTTGTTTGGATGGTACTCGGATGCTGTTCGTTGAGGAAAAGCGTCGTGTAAGAAAGTTAGTGTGCTTTTTGGAAGATGGGAATAGGGATAAAATCGAAAAGCAAGACTGGAAGGGGCTGCGGTGAAGCTAGTTGGAAGAGGTTGGGTGAAGAGAAGGATGGAAGAGAGGGAGCCGTTTGTAGTAGTTGGTTGCAGTCCTTTTGCAAGAGGCATTGTCTTATCGGCAGAACTCCGGTATCAGATGCCGAAACATGTCGCGCGTGTTTTCTTTTCGGTGTTGGACTAGAGGCGACGGGGCGGAAATGAGTACCGTGGACGCACATGGTCACTTGAAGCGTGTACATGCCTCGAGCAAGTCAGGTGAGGAGACTCCTTTTGTCGCCGCGCGTTCGTTTGGTGACGATGCTGATCAGCGCTAGGATGCCACTGGAAATCCGCGATACCCGATGCGGCCATCTGAAACCGGCCATGACGTAGCGCCAAAAGCGGTAAGCACAACGCCTCATGCCCCAGGTTACCAGCCCCTCGGCTCCGAGCGTTATCACACCCACAACTCTGATACCGGGCTGCAGCAGCATACTCCATTGCTAACAGAGCTGCCAAAACAAACACCTTCCCCCCCCTCTGCATCTACAGACGGTTGGCTTGACCCAGCGCTCCGCAAAGCGCCTCAGTAAGCATGCCATTAGTACCGAGGCTCGTGACGATCCTACTCGTACGGCAATGACACGCCGTGACAGGTCCGGCGCATTTCACGAACCCACATCGGAGGCATTGATCGCCATGTCGCTTCGGCCACTCGCGCACACGTTTTGGCAACAGGTTATGATCGACGTAAGCTACAAGTCGCTCAAGAGGGCATGTCTCCTTGCGTAAACCTTCTTCTTTCCTTATTCACACCAACTACCCCCCCCCCCCCACCCGCTTTGCAAAACCCCGCCGGCATCCGATGGCTACGGCACCGCTTCTTCGCACTCTGTCAGACCACTAGCGATCCCATAAACACCTTCATTCTCTTACTACTGTCCTTACCAGCAACTACACTCCTTCTCTAGACTCGGAGGTTCAGCCCGGTGCTGCGCCCCTACTTAATAACACTGCCATGCCGTACCGCTCCTTCATATGCCGTCTGATCTTCTGCGCTCTATTCTCCGTATCCGTTCTCAACATCTTCACAAAGGCCACTCAGCCCCTCTTTCACGCCGGAAAAACGTCGACCCGCCACCAGACCGAGGACGCCTTTTGTCCAGAATCCAAGCTCGCGGACAGCATTCTCGTCATCCTACGAACCGGAGCCACTGAATCACAGGAAAAGGTGCCAGTGCACTTTCGTACCACGTTGCGATGTGTTCCCCACTTTGTTGTGCACTCGGACCTGGATGAGGATATACAAGGACACGCTGTTCGCGACGTACTCAAAGGGGTTAGTCAAGACACGAAGACGGAAAATGAAGATTTCAAGTTGTACCACCAACTACAAGAGCATGGAAGACGGGGTGTGAAGCAGCAGCAAGTCCTCACGTCGCTATCTGGTTCATCGCAGGGTGATTACTTGCGAACAGACAACGCTGGATGGCAGTTGGACAAATGGAAGTTTTTGCCCATGATCGATCAAGCGCTAAAGGAGAAGCCGGATGCGAAGTGGTATTTCTTCATGGAAGCCGACACGTACATGAACTGGAACAACCTCCTCGAGTTTCTTGGCAACTTCGACGACAGCAAGCCCTACTACATTGGGAAGCATCTATTCATCAATGAGGTTGAGTTTGCCTATGGTGGCGCCGGATTCGCTCTTTCAAATCCAGCTATGCAGAGGGTCGCGTTGCGACGATCCGAGCGTATCAGTGAATACGAGGATTTCACAAAGACGCATTGGGTCGGCGACTGCGCGCTCGGAAAAGTACTAGAAGACGTACACATTCCTCTTCACCGCGCATTTCCACACTTCCAGGGCGACTCCCCAGCTACCCTCGACCCAGCAATCTCCAAGATTGACCGCGACCTATGGTGCTTTCCCGCCATCACCTACCACCACGTCGCCCCTGCTGAGATTGAAGAGCTCTGGGACTTTGAGCAAGACTGGTACAAGCGCCATCAGATTCTCCTGCGCCATCGAGACGTGTTCATGGAGCTTGTGCGACCAAAGATTGACGCCTCGGTTCCTGCATGGGACAACATGTCTGCAGACAAGGAGTACAATGCGCACGATCATTCGGCTGCGGAGAATGCATTCGAGCGAAACGCCTGGAAGTCCTTTGAGCATTGCCGTGCCCTATGCGAGGAGCAGGACAACTGCATGCAGTTTTCTTTCGACGCAGGCAGCTGCGGCATCTCCACATCCTTCCGATTGGGCTATGCCAAGCCGCAGGGGAGGATGAGGAGCGGATGGATGCTCGACCGCGTGGACGATCTGTTCAGGAGTTTAGAAGAGAAGTGCAGCTTGCGAGATTGGTTCGCGCCACAGGAGAGCGCAGCAAACGCGGAGCTAAAGATGAAGATGAAGATGAGGCGGAAGAGGACCATCTTCCCTACACAAACTTGGGTTGTGTGAGAACACCGCTTGCATAACAGCATCAGAAAGGCGTTTAGGATTGGGTTCTTTTTTTGTTTGTTTTTTCTCCTGGAGATGATACCCCTAACAACACTCGCTTGTATAGATTCATAAGTTTTACTACAAAGTTAATGGCCGCACTGCGCAGGACCTCGATGAAGAAATTAATTAAAAAAAATATTATCAGCAACATAATCACGTTTCTACCAGTTTCTCTTGTTTACCCCTCATCCCCATTCGATAAGACGTGCCCTCGACTTTCCCTTCTACGTCTCAAACACTGTCTATCTTTTCATCTACTACTCCACCACCATCTGCCCGGTCCTCGACTCAAGATGGTCCACACGACGACGGTAAACAACAGCAACACTAGACGTTTCAGACTTTTCGGGAAAGGGGGGGGGGAGGGAGGGAAGAAAACCCTGCTGATGATCAATCAGCCAGGTGAGGATATTTCGGCACAAATCATTTTTTTTCTCCGCAGTTCCCTCAGACGAATGTTGGTCTATCAATCGTAGTATTACACATTTCATCTCCCCATGCCAACAAACTACATCGCTCCATCGCTCTATCCACACTACGCGAAGAAACAGGGTCAAGCTGTAAAATAAAATAAAATAAAATAAAAACCTCGCTTTTTGCAGTCAAGGCTCCCAAGATCATAAGGGATAGATTTCGTCATCAATATGCTAATATGCAGATGTGAAGCGGGAATACATGGGTAAAAGAAAAGAGAGGGGTATGTTGTGTATAAAGGACGAACTGGTCAACCTTCATGACGGTATATAATGAGAAAAAAAAAGACATGTTGTAGGTTTCGCTATGAGAAGAACGCCTCCACAACCTTGCTAGTAAATTGCTCCCCCGTGTCCTTGGTAGCAACCCACTCGCGGCTGAGTATTAATGCATGTATTGAACTTGGAACAAGACGGATTGGTATCGGAAGAGAAAAGTGGACATGCACCGCATTCAAGGCGGTCACATTGCAATTGCCGTGGCGGTACGGTCGTGCTTGTGTTCCGCGTGAAGATCGGCGCTGTCGGCATACGCAAGCAGAGCTTTGGCATCGTCGAGTCCTGATATTGCGAGGCCTTTCTCGTCTTCTTCGTGGATAGTGCTTTCTTGGATACTCTCTTTCGAGATCTCGCTCTTCCTTTCGGCATCTTCCATTCCGTCTTCGTCCATGAGGTTTGGCGGACGTTGACGCATGGCGCGTGCCTTCTCGAGCGAGATGGTCTTTTGCTGGTACGAGGTCGTAAAGGGAAGCGCCTCGTCGCGGTCGATTGTGGCCTTCATCAGCGCAGCCATCCAAAGTCGGCCAACAGCTAGACTATCCACTGCGAAGTAGTGTACGATGGGCTTGGTGAACTGGACGCCCTTTTGCAGTCCTGCACGAGGAGGTACAAGCTTAAAAATGAACATGCCCGAAACGTCTTCTTCTAGTCCTGGTATGCCTTTAGCACTATCCGCAGAGGCAGTTGTCTGTATTGTGGCATTATGCGGGGATGTCGGTGACGAGGCCGCGCCTGTGAGCGACGCATGCAGGCCAGTCATTCTCTCGTTGTTGGCTGGTAGCACGCGGTGCGACGATATGTCGATAAGACCCTTCTCTTCTGTGTCATTCTCGGTGTAATAGTACGCAAGACGGCGACCACGTAACACGAACAACCGCGTTTTCCACGTCGTCATGAGACTCGAGGACTTTTTCTTCATCCAACCGCTATAGTCGCAATTCTCCATGGCTTGTTGCGGCGTGATTTGCTGACGGCCCTTGAGATATGCACTGGTGCCATGCTTCTTGGCCTTCTTCTTGCCCTCCTTGGAATTAGTGGAGCCAGCGGTGAAACGCCTATTGGCATCTGCTTTCTCCAGTTCGAAACTCTTCGACAATGAGGTACCAGAAGGTGTGCTGGAACCTGTCCTTGAAGGCGATTGTATTGGCGAGTCCTTGTGTTGTGAGGCTGCAACATCGACGGAGCTCAAGTTGGCCTTTTCGCCGCCGGTGATTGCGTCCGATATCGCCCGGAGACCTCTGGACTGCGAAGACTTCTTGCTGCTGAAGAATGAGCGTGTATGTGATGGTGCAACAGCGGGCGAAGGCGATGCACGACCTGTGCTTGACGTCTCGCTACCTGCGACATTAGGCGAATTCGCGATGGCGTCGATGCTGTGCGAATCGTACGCGAGCTTGGTCACCGTAGGATGCATGTCGCTCGCTGGTTTGAGAGGCCGCACAAAGTCGAACGCACTGGAGCTGCGTTCACTTTTGACACTGGTGCCGTAGTACTTTTGTGCGGCGGCCGACATTGGGCTTGCTGGCCGAAGAGCTGAATCTGCGCTGCCAATCCTGCTGTGACGGCGACTGAACGAGGCACGCTGACCGGCTTCGGTGTTGTGGCTGGCGTTGCGCGAGTGGCCGCCGTTGCTGTCCTTCTTGCGCAGTACGTTCCTGTTCTTGCGGTTGTCGACCTCGCCTCCTGAGAAGTAGCCGCGATCAAGGTCCCCAGAGTTCAGGCCCACTTCGCGAAAGTCAAAGCCAGTTCCGTTAGTACTAGAAGCATGCGCATGATGTGACGAAACGGGTCTCATGAGATCCTGTGCTTGTGCCGACTTGGCCGTTGGTCCCATAGTCCAGTTGCGGTCGAAGGAAGGTGTCTTCTTGTGCGCGTGCATGGCTGCCGATGTGGGCGACTTGATCAGACTGGGCGTACTGGGCGTGGGCGGCCCCTGATTGTAGTCGATGGAAGAGTGTCGCCTGCTGTGGTTCATGCTCCGGACGGAAGCAGCGGACGGTCGGACAGGCGAACCGAGCGTGGGTGAAGCGGGTGTGTGCTGGATGAGTGGAGATGTCGCGTCGATGGTAGACGACCGCCCTGCGGATGAGGCTGCACGTGGAATATGCTGGCGGCTAGTGTTGCCGCGAGATCCTATGCTTTCCCGAAGGGCTGGTATGCGAGGAAGGACCGCCCCAGTAGACGCGGCCCTGCTCCTTCCCATATCCGCTGGAAACTCGTCGGGGCTCTCCACAGGCGGCAGGAGCAGTGTGGCCCTCGCAGCTTCCGCTTCCTTTGCGTTCTTGACCTCGGACTGCAACGCGTTGATCTTCATCCACGTGCGCAGTCGTGGTCCCATGGGGCCCAGGTCGAATTCTTGCATGAAGATGAAGTTGCGATCTACGCCCAGCAGCGCCTCGCCATCGATGTCTTGATCCCGGAACACATCGCAGTGCCTCTTCTCCACGCCCACGTCTTCAAGGTATTCGGCGACGCGCCCCGGCGACCATGTCTTGACCTCCTCCTCAGTGTGCCAGTTCTGCTCCTCCTCGTCCGTTTCCTGCCCGTTGATGTATGACAGTCGGTGGTGGCTGCTGTATTCGCTGCCTGAGTCATTGGACCGTAGCTCCTTCCCTACAGCGCTGTGCCTTGGTGTGCTCATGCCCGTGATGTGCTCGTCAATGACGCTCAGAGTCTCGTGCATGACGGGACTTCCTATCGTCTCGTCTTCGGCCGGCGCTTCCCCGCTTAGCGTCATACTGATGCTCCTCGGGCCATTCTGTATGGACGCCCTTCGCGCAATCTCAGGCCCCGACGCGATGTTCAGGGGCTCTGTGGGTGCCGATTTCAAAGGTGGAGAGGCGCTCGTGGTAGCCGGAGGCTGTGCGGTCGGCGGCTCAGAGATGGCCATGCCGGGCATACCTGACGGTTTCTCTGATCGCACAGACATCTGTGAGGGATTGCGCGAAAGCATCGTCGGAACGGGTGTTGGTTTTGGTGCTGGCCGTGTGTATACTGCTGGTGCATCAGCCGTGCTACTCGCAAGAGAAGAAAAAAAAAGAAGCATGACAGCCAGATAAGGGGCATTTGCACGACTACGCTGCCTGCGATAGGGGAACATACCTTCAGGGAACAGGCCATTCTCTGCCGTCTCGGTGTTCTTGCCTAGGAACCAGCCATCGCCAAAGTCGTCGTCGCGCTCAATGAGCTCGATGCGGTCTCCTCTCCTTAGACTCAGCTCATCGGGACTCCGGGCTAGAAACTCGTCTGCGAGCGCACGTCAACAGCAGGTCGATGGGATGGGCGACACAACGGCAGCACGGGTGGGGGGGGGGGAAACATACGCACTACGACAAGGGTGTCGCCAGGCCGGCAGCCCTCGGTGTGGGAGCGTTGCGCCATGATTACAGGTGCTCTGCAAGACTGGGTCGGTTGGGGCGTGTATGTGAGCAGTCTCCAGTCAGTATCGGTGGTTCATCCTCGTGGCAGTTCGCGCTATCGGCGGGCGAGGCGGGCGCAACAGCTGGACGTCTAGCAGCGACTTTAAAGGTTGGCTCCCGAGGCCGCCGCTACTTGAAACAAGCAGACAGGTCGGCAGTGAAACAAAGTGGCGATGTTGTTTGTAGGAGGAGGGGGAGGTATATTGCTTGATCCCGTCGTCGTGCGGCTGCCGGGGGTGTCGTATCTATACTTGGGTGGTGGGACAGAAGGGCAGGAGGCTAGTGATGTGCATCCTTGGATCAATAGGCGACCTAGCCTTCATGTGATATGAATTACGTCGGTACGCAAAACCGTGGACGTGCCAGCACTGCAAAACGAATCCCGCCTAGTTAGCCGCCCATGCTGGCAAAGTGGGTTTTACGGTCGAGCCAGCAGCGGGCAGCCCTGGAGCGGTTCTGACTTGGCCCAAGATTCATTGCCGTCCAGAAGCGCCCATGTCCTTGACCCGATGCGACCTGGCATGTTCGCGAAACATCGCTGTCCGTGCGCCATGCCTTGTCTTGTCAGTGGCATGAGAGTGCGACGACTTGGACATTCACCCTCACCCACCCCGCGCCTTTTGTTTTCCGCTTCTGCTAACAACCTGGACGACAAAGACGCAGTAGTCCCCATCGAAATCCCGCAGTCACAACCCGCCCACTATGTACTAATACGCGGCCCAATCTGCACCCACGACATGAACCACCCACGTCAAAAGTCACCCATGTCGAGCTGTCGGAGGCGTCCAGCGCGTGCATGCAAAGAAATACCCCACACATAACGGATTGTCTTACCCTGGAGTCTTACCATGGTTCCCGAGGCGCGCCCGCCGCCCGAGGATGCGACGGCGCAAACGCTCAACTATGCACTGGGCAATCTTGGGGGGAGGCAAAAGAGCTGGATGACACGGCCTCTAAACGCGCCCGTCCTGCCGCCGCCGCCGCCTGTCGTTCCTGCTCAACTCACAACAAACCCGCTGCCCTTCACGGTGCGCGGTCGCGGAAGGCCTCGCAAGCAACCCGCGCTTGTCTCTAGCAGCACCAGGCCCGAGAGCCCGAATACGACAGCACAGATACCTTCGCAGACGCGCGCGACCGTCGAGATCGAACCACAGCCGCTCTCCAACTCCACGTCCCCCCATCTCCCCAATGTTGTTGCCCCTCCGGACAGCGCCAACTATGAGCTTTCGGTTGCCCATGTGTTTCCGTCCCCCACTCCAAGCGAGGAGACATCGGCCTGTCCGCCACCACACAAGAGCGCCCCTCCAAAAAGGCCAAGCGAAGGACAGACACAGCACGCAGAGAAGCGGCGATGTAGCGAAGTCTATGGGCAGGACCAGCCAGTGTCCGTAGCAAACACGGCAAACACCTACCCAAACTTACCTTGTCGACCGTCCGGACAGCATTCACAATCCAGCAGTCCTATGTTAGAGCAGATCAACAGTCGCAGTCCGTCGCTCGGGATGATGGCGTCGCCGCAAATGCCCCAAGGTACACGGTTTCATGACCCGCGCCTCAGCACAACACCGCCCCAACCACACACGCTCTGGATGCCACCACAAACGACTTCGCAAGCACCAAACTCCCGTCCTTCATCTCGCACAGCGCACCTTGAAAACTTACGCATGGCACCCTCGGCGCATCAATCATCGAGTGATGGTTGGTATACGACGAATGATTGTCTGCAGGTGCTCGACAGTTTCCAGGCATCACATCCTCTGTTGCCAGATCACCCTCAGGATGGAAGACGCCTGCGCGTGCTATGGGATGCCGCCAAGGACGAGGACTGGTCCTATCTTACTATGCATCAGTATTATTGTCTGCTCACCCATGCTCCTCATGTGTTACCACAGGGCTTGAAGATGCTACCGGGTTTGCAACAGGCGCAGAGGATGTTGAACGACGTCCTTGATTCGAACCATACACTCTCACCTACTTACCTTCACTTGTTCACCAATTTCCCGTATCCGATGCAGCAAATTGCGGCTACTTGGCCGGCCAAGTTTGAGCATCAGGCAGTTCTATTCAGGCAGTTCGTTGTCCAATCGCGCAACTACAATCAACTGAAGACGATGTGCCAGAGATTTCGATGCCTGCCCCTCGCACGGGACCTTGCTGTCGAGCTCCGCATTGCTTCTCCCACATTCCAGCGTCTCCTGTTCACGGCTCTTCTGCGGTCTCTCTGGCGCGCGGTGCTTTCCAACCCCCGTTTCACAAACTTCGAGGCTCGCGCAGTTGCCGAGTCGCTTGAGTACTACCAACAAGAGAAAAACTACGAGGATCAACTCTGGGGCACTAAGCTGAGAACTCTAGTCAAAGAGTTTGAAGCTGCCCTTCAAGGGCAAGGCCTCTCATTGGCTGACATACACAACGGCGTTTCCCAACCCCAGCAACCTCAGCAACAAGTACCAACAGCTCCTCGATGTCACACACGCCACGTCAAAAGCCCCTCTTCTACCGCAAACACCAATGCAATGCCACTACGCCCGAATAGATCGGCTGATCCACGCTCTACACAAGCTACCATCCAGCAGTCTCGTGGGCGTGGTCGCCCTCCCGCACGGCCTGCCCAGCCGGCCAGGGTATCGCCAGCTCCCGTCTTACCATCCAACCAGCCAGGGCGACCTCTACTTCCTGTTCTCAACTATCAACAGCCACAGCAGAGAGTACCTAACCCTGCACGCTTTGCTTTACACCAAGCCCACCTGCGAAGCCCACTTCTCCAAGCACAATCCAAATCCTCGCCGCTGTACATCTTCAACCAAGGGTTCCTGATGCCTCCAGCACGGCTGTCTACACCCGGTCGTACCATTGAGAAATGGACATTCACGCTCACACCTTCCGATATGCAGAGGATCGCAACGACCGTTCGGGATGCAATCGGTGGGCCTGGTGCTATGAACATCAACGAAACCAACAAGTTCGCCCGTCTGCGTTGTGTCGAATGGCCGCGATCTAATTTGATGAGAACCCCGACAGACAGCCTTTGGGCAGTGGCTGATACCCATTGGATACCTCACTCTTATTATACCTTCAACGGCAAACCTCTTGAACCGCGGATAAAGGTTCATCACGGAAAAGATCTGCCTATCGACCTCACAGGCCTGCTGAAAGAAGGCGAGAATGTCCTAGAGTTTGTGGTAATGGCTCCATACGGCGATACGTCACATCTCAACTACATGATTGCCATCGAGACGATGAATGTCTCGTCTCATGAATCTATCAAACAACACTGCCTGAATCAGAGTCGCGTCTCGGCGGACCAAGTATTACAAGGCATCAAGAAGAAACTCGCTGGCGTTGACGATGACGAAATCACCGTTGTCCAAAGCACACTCACCATTGGATTGTTCGACCCCTTCAGCCAAGCCAAGATGTGCGACATCCCAGTGCGCAGTAAAGCCTGTCCACACAACGACTGTTTCGATCTAGAGACCTTTCTCAATTCCCGCCCGCGCAAGGGCGACGCCTCGGTGGCTGATCAGTGGAAATGTCCCATTTGCAAATCCGATGCTCGTCCACAAATGCTCATAGTGGATGGCTTCATCGAGGACGTGAAGAAACAGCTCAAGTCACGGGGACTGGCCAGCACACGACATATTCTCGTTCAGCAGGATGGATCTTGGCAACCCAAGGCCGAAGTGCGAGAGGGTGCATCAGACGATACTCCTGAACCCGTCGCCAAACGTTCAGTACCAGCTGACGTGGAGATAATCGACCTTAGTGACTGAGGAACAATTACAAGAACCCAGCTGGAGGTTTGTCAACTTGCTTTTCCAATTATGCACGTACCTATGTGGACCATACGAGTCTGGCGTTCAAGCGTAGCATGGAGTTTGTGGAGGTTATACCCCTGTTTTGGTCTTTCTGGGCATTATGGTGTTGCTGTATCTTCGGGGCTTTTTAGTATTTTGCATGTGTAGTAGGATGAGGTGGAGACATCTTCTTGGCTTCTGTATTTATTACAAGACTTAGGCTCGAATAATGTATAGCTATCTCAGACAAGCTGCCTAGTTCCTCATGGTAAGTCTGACTAATATGGGGATGTTTTGATTGGCTTCTTAATCAACCCGGTGACGGCGCACAGAGAACTTTTGGCTTCTCTGGAGCGTTCCGTGGTTCATGAGGAAGACCACAAACCACAGGTTTTATTACAAATACACACCACTCACCACGTGCAGACGCATATTTTGGTAGCGACGCAAACTTCTCTTGTTACAAGAGCGAACGCATTCGACGTTTACTACAACGTTCTCGGATCAATCGAAACACGAATATCTCTTGAGTTCCAGGAACATGCCATCCTCGATGTAACGCTGCATTCACCATGAGCGCAATGAAGAAAAGCTTGAGCTCGCCCAAAAGAAGCCCAACAAGACGAAAGTGGTTGATCGCAAACATCCTCACCGTTGGACCAGCCACATGCTCACACCCAGGTGACAGCGCAGCGACGAAGCCACTGGACTGATACAGCATCACCTTCGTTGGCTCGACTATACATATATGAGTAAACCAAGTCAAGCGGCGATACCTAGTGTGCGCTATCCTAACAATTTGGTTAGCATGTGGAAGCATCGTCTAAACGCGGAAGACCTGCGAGATCGAACTACATCCCATCGCGACCTCCTGGTTGCAAGAATACGCCTTCCCCTGCCGTTCCAATGGACGAATGCGATCTCGTCTTTCCACACTGATCCATGAGCTTTGTCATGCCTTCTTTTACCTGAATAATTGTCACATGTGCGACCTGGTCGGCCATGGCGATGCGTGGCAGAAGCTGGCTCAGAACACGGAGCAGGTCAGCTCTAAGATTTTGGGTTTGGACATCAACCTAAATCGTTGCTTGAGCTTGTTTGGTGATGAAGATTGCCATTCAAGAAGATCCAAGGGACACGTAGACTAGAGGGAGTTTAACCTCGATGACACACTCCTTGGACGCATAGTGTTCAAGTGGCCCGAACTGATTGACAGGAAAACGTGGAGGAGATGTTGCAAGATGAAGTACAGTACAACAAGGATGCACCTTTGGTACCTATGTGTGTGAGGATTGTCTGGACTTGCACCCGTGCAGACGCGTACCCCCCGCCAAAGACGCCATCATTGAACGCATCGTCATAATCAGCCCATTCGTCGAGACATCATTCGAGGCAGCGAACCGGGGACGCAGCATCGTGATGACGGCAACGATGACAGAGGCCCTCTTTGCCAGGAGACAATGCACAAAGAACCGGATACAACTGCGCCTTTTCGCGCTACATCACTGACTCGAGAAGATGCCGCATGTCCGGGTGCGCGTGCGCGACGTTTCACACGCAGGGGTTGGTTAAGCGGAGATAGACCCTGAAAACGTCTCCATGCACCCCCCAAACTGCGCCACGTGGCGACGAGAGATGGACAGCCACACTCTAGCATTCGGACCGTAGTCCTTGTGCAATACCTTCACAACCAGGCAAGATTCCCGAGACGCCCATTCTACATACGCTGCGCGTGCTCGCGATAGTCGGCAAAATCTAAACATACACGCAGGAAAACATGTTCGTCATGTCCCGGATTCAGACAGTCTCCAAACCTGCCTGCGTTGTATCGGCATCATCTGCCCAAACCTTCGTCTCGATCCTCAGACCATCCGGACAGTCTGTGCGCGGCATACCTTGCATCACGAGATAGCAACCCCTGTGTAAATCAGAATCCTTCAATCTCTTACCGCCTCACTGTTCGGTCAAACATGTCCCCCATAACGGCTGTCACGTCTCCCAATGGCCCGAGTTCCAAGTTCCTTCTTCTTTTTCCAGAGCATGTTGATTTTTATAGCCCAGTTTTAATACTCCAGCCCCATGGGGAATCCTCCTGTTCTTGAAACGCACGATGCCAGTAGAAATACTACTGCTACGAAGGAGGAGAAGAAGAGGAGACGGCGGATCCATCCTATCCGGCGTATCGCAAGGTTCATTCTTGGCAGTGGGAAGCACCAGAAGAAGGAAGATGGGAGACGACTTGGTGATGAATTAGAGGAAGGAAACACCTGCCATGGCCCATCAAGATGGCACAATCTACTACCATTCCTCGAACCGCTATTCGCCCTAGATCCGAAGCTATCCTTCATCGAAGATCGCATCCTCGGTCGAACCCCAACAATGCCTCACGACGAAGTCGCATTCACCGTACCTAAAGACTTGTTCGAGTTGAAAGCCCGAGTCGAAGAAGCAGACATCCCATGCACCTGCGACGAATGCGCCCCAAAACTCTACAAAATCAGCACCCTAGCCTCGCACGGCGTGATACAAGACCAACGAAACCGACCCGCACCCACCCACTACTCCAAGCACGCCCGCAAGTTTTGCTACCAAAATGACCCCCGAACAATCGGTATGGGACCGCAACTCAGACTCGATTTCCACGGCGCCTACGAAGCAATGACATTAGTACGCCACCACATCGCATGGCTAGACGCTACCTATCTACATCCATCCGCGCGCCCCACGCCATCTGTGCACCACCTCCGCAGTCTGATAGCGACCTGGCATCCCCACATCACGTCGCCTGATCTCCGAGCCTCGCTATCAACGAGTCAACTAACCAGCCTTTTCGCGCACCTAAACCGCGTCTTCTTCGCCGCCTGCGTACCCCCGCACAACAAGGTGCTAAGCGCCGGATTCCGCTACCTGGATGCAAAGCAGACGCAGTGTTTTGGAAAGAGCTTCTACAACCCGCTCGTGGGTACACAGATTCTGCTGCACCCCGTCTTGTATCGGGGGTGCTTCCAGCATGAGCATCTCAGTCATCACAATAGTCTGGATCCGACCATGCGACAGCGTCAGCAGCAGCAATCGATGACGCGCCTGCACAACCGCCTCGGTACCCTCCTCCACGAAATGTGCCACGCGTTTCTCAAAGCATACACGTGTCGTTCGTGTCCCATGCACGATTCTTGTGTCGGGCCTCGGGGCCACGGGCGCGCGTGGCAGATGCTGGCGAAGAAGATGGAGCAGGTTGCTGCGGTGGTTTTGGGGGGTACGGTGGATATGGGGAGGTTTCCTAGTTTGCTGAGGGATTGTGAGGGGAGTGGGAGGTTGCCTAGTGTGCATGATTTGGACGTTTTTGGAATGGGCTGTGGAGGGAGTGGGGACCAAGGAGGGGGGTAGTAGAGGAGTGGGAGAGAAGATGGTGATGAAGAGGGTTGAGTGAGAAAAGGCAGGTCGAGGACGATGAGAGAAGACGTGTGTCGACTTTGTATGATTGTGCAGTATTAGATCACGAACCCATTTAGACCGCTTGTATGGCGTTGGTAATGATACCCTTTTTACGTTGCTCTTCAACACAGACTCTACGCCACTGTCGTCTGTCGTGTATAGCAGGCAGGCACTCACGGAGACGACCACTACTGGCAGGCGTTCGAGTATTTCCGCATATATTTTCGAACATGGTCGAACCAAGGGCACTTGAAGTCGCCTCCCAGCACGTTTCGATGTCTGAGCATCCTGCGCTTCCTTGCATCGAGGTAAGACTTTTCTTGTTGCTCTGCATTCAAACCTGTGACAGCATGAAGAGGTATTCCTACCAAAGAGGACGTTTCGCTACCATGGCGCCATAGTACAGTAATGATCACTCGACCGGTATCTGTTAGCGAGAGTAGATTACACCATCTAATGGTATACAAAGCACGTACTGTGCATGTGCCAGATGTTTCGCTTTTGTACCATATTGGCATCGATCAGATGAGCTGTTTGGTCGGGATGCCCGACACATACGACGCGCGTCTGCAGTATACATAGTACATTGAGACTTGGCCATCTAGTTAGACAGTATAGTATGCCACTGCAGTTGGCAGGTTCAAATGACGGTAACGTATCCAGCTTCCTCTCACTGCATGCTCGTTCGCGGGGAGTCCGAGGGTGGTACTGCTGGGTTTCCAATGGCATGAACGGCTACTGTATGCATCATCCAAGACAGTCTCTCATGCCTTGGTTCCAGCGGATGGATTCTACCACCATATTTGACCGCTTGTCTGAAGCCACCTAGCCCTAGATTTCTAGTCATAGGGCGAGCTGCGTCGGTTTGTTCAGCCCCCAAACCATGGCAGGCATCGGCGACACCGAAACCAAGGCAGTAAGGCTTGAGAGTAACAGCGGAGGAAGCTTGATCAGATGGCCGAGTTTCTCGATACACCGACATATGAGGGAATCTGGTTCGTTTGAAAGTAAAATGGCGAAATAGTACATGGTGCATTTCATCCAAGATGTTGGGCGATATCAGGATGTATGACTAGAGTCGATACCTTGATTCGCTACGTATTCAATGCTATGGCGTGGAAGACGACCGCTGTAAGGATATTGTGAGGCTAGGACCAGAACATGACCATGATTCGCTGCATCGAGCGACGCAGGGACTGTTGCTAACGGGGAAGCTGGAGTGGATCCAAGATTCAGGAGGATGGGAAATTGGAGGTTACAGCCCAGACAGGAACGCTCATTCCGGTGAAGGCTTGAAATGTCTTCCGCTGTCGGATTGTTAGCACAACAGTGTCAAATCAGCGGCGCCGCCCACCAGACCTTCGGGTAGCTCAAACTGTGGCTTCATGCAAGAGTCAGCCACGTCTGGCGGGAGAGCACCCTGATCCCCAATCGAACCATCTGGGGTGGATCCACATGGTGGCGAATGGCCCAAAGGACGAAGGACCGAGATTAAGGAATTAATCGCATGTAACGTCGGGGCAGATGCTTTGCAAGGCTTATTATTAGCGTCGTGGTCCCCACGGTTCGGAATATTGGACATGGGGAATAAGAAAAAGGAGTATTGTGATAGGAGAGAACAAGAGAAAAAGCAGTAGCGAGTTGCTAGAGCGATGATCAGGTGTGGCATCTCCCGGCGCGTGGTTTCAGCAAACGCGTCGATGACCCATTGTTCAAACTTGAAAGCTCCAAGGGTCATGTGTAGACGATGTGTTGTTACCAGGTCCTCCCTACAGCTGACGCCGCCTAGCAGTGCCGATCCGTGTGTTGAGTGCGCGCGGCGGCGATAGCGAGCAGCTCTAGCGAAGCAAGATACGGGAATAACGATAGCTCCACACGTCGTTCGACACTGGGGGTTTCCGAGCAAGGTTGAGATGCACTATCAAGAAGCGGCGTCTTAGTACCTTCTGCTCCTCCTTGTGGATCGAGGGAGAACTAGACGCCACAGACTGCGCAATTGTCTAGCCAGTCGACACTTGCCGATCCCTTCTCCAGGCTATCGCATCAAGTGAGCTGTCGAATGAGGGGTGCAGCGGGCTTCCGGGCTATGTGGGTGTCCTTGCAGGCTTCCAGAAGGCAGCCCCCCCCCTTGGTGCTCGCTTCCAGCTGCCCTCACTCAGCCCCGAGTTCTGCCGTCATGTAAGCCGGGAGCGACGGTGAGTGTGCGGCGATTTGGGGGAGAGGGGGCGCATGACGGCTGCCGACAGTCCGCAGCAAGTACCATAGTGTCCGGATGGACGTTTGCTGCGCGATAAGAAAGGAGCATGGCCAGGGAATGGAGATGAGTTGATGCGCTAGGCTGGGATTGGACTCCTCCTGCTCGAGTGGAGCGGTTGAGGCATGCCGCGGCGTCTTAGTCTCGCCCTAGTCCAGCGCCACCCCAAGCCGCAGAACGCCCTCGGCAGCGCCTTATAGCATCCTTCGCCGCCGTTATTTGGGACCACTTGGGCCCTTAGTTGCGACTCTGACTTTCACATCCACAACACCATGGCAGCCATGTTCCGCGATTTCTCCTTCGACCCGGCCTCGTCGCCCGACTATTCAGTGTACGAAGCCGATCGGGCAGCGATGAATGTCTCGCCCACGTCACAGGCGACTGATGCGCACTACACACCAAACCGGCCACCCACTCCGCCATGCACCATGGGCGACCTCGCCGTACAACTCAACCAGCAAAGCCTCCGCATCGACCCCACCGTCCGCTGCCATCCTTCTGGCCCTCTTACCCCGGGAAGCGACCATGACGAGTGCGCCCAAGAACAGCAGGCGCGACCAACCTATTCGCGCATCGCAGCTTCCGTTCTGCGAATGCAGCGCCAACAGAGCTCGCGCATGCAGTGCAGCTCATCGCACGCTCGCGACATCTCCAAGCTTGTCAAGATGATTGAGCAGGAGAAGCAGTGTACCGTCAACGAGCCATCATCGCGAACATCGTCAACATCCTCCACATCTACATGCCCATCGGCCTCTTCTGGGGACGACGAGGGCGTGGACATGGAATACCGTGTTCCTGTCCAAAACATCGAGACACTCGACGGCATGCCAGCGTGGAGAGCAGGCGATCGTCGCGAGAGCTGCGTCCGCGTTACCAGACCTGTGCGCATGCGAAAGCGGTCAAAGGGCAACGGCGTATGTAAGAGGCGGCCATCATAACCACTGTCAGTCGAAGTTTGGGTACATGCACAGCGAAGGCGTTTTTGGTTTGTCACTACGGGCGCATTATACCACTTGATCTTGCTGGAAACAGGGCAGCATTGGATGGGTTTCGAGGGGGCCTGGATACATAACATCATATTGCTATTGGGTGCAAGAGCTCCCTGCGGGTTGAGCCTGGCGTCATTGGGTGTGACAAGCTCAGCGCTGTCGGTACACCCACATACTACATAATAACAAACTTGACCAAGAAGCCACACACGCGTGCACTATGCCCTCTTGTCGTGACTTGTCGTGGCCATCATTCCGACCCAGCACAGTGTTTCCCACAAGACGCATGTTCCGCGAACCGGAGCACTGGTAAATTGGCGACCCACTTGGCTGTTGCTGATCCTCAGTAAATTCGTGCCGCATCTGTCCCACCTGCAACACAAACACCACCACCGCCATGTCTGTCCGCCGAGCGCTGGCACCGCGCTCCATCCACTTGCGCATCGTACCACGTCCGACCAACCTATCCGAAAGTCGCGAGATATTCCGCGTACTGCAGCGTTTTGGCGAGATCAGCACCTTCCAGTATCTACGAGTACGCCTCTTCCTCGCACACCACATGGCTGCTTCTTCCGAGCACTTACTCACGTCACCCTTAGTATGAATACCAGAACCCCGCAGACAATGTCGCCTTTGCCATCTACCGCGACGAGTCCTCCGCCCAGCGCGCCCTCGACGCCTCACCTATCCGCTTCGCCCTCGAAAAGGTCATAGCCACCCAAGACGACACCAGCACCCAAACCCACACAGGCGAAGAAGACGAACAAGACGCGCCAACCCAGCCAACCCCCCAAAAAGCAGGCATCGACGAAATCCTCCGTCCCTCTCAACTCCTAAACCGCACATTGCCTACTGCCCAGCCCTCCCCACCAGCACCCACACCAATGCCCTTTGACCCACCACCCGCCTCCCCAAAACAAAAGAAATGGACAAAGTGGTTTCAGATCACTGTTGATCGTTCGCGCGCGGTGCACCAAGATTTCATTGAGCGGCAGCCGTATTGGAAGCAGTTCAGCCCTATGAAGAGTATGGCACAAGCTGATTTGGAGAAGAAAGTGCCGCATCTTGGGCTGAGCGATATTAGCAAGAGGCCGCCAAATGCGTACCGGACGCCTACATGGGTGCTGAGAACCATGAGTGAGTATGTGGAGACGGCGATGCCGACTTTGAGGGGCATCGTCGAGGGGAGTGATGGCGAGAGGGCGTTCTTGGAGAGGAGGAAGAGGAGGGCATGAGGTGGAAATCATCGAGTACGGCCTCTATTGCGACCATGATCCGGCGTATACCTACGACTTCGTCCCGCGTGGCATGCGTATCGCTTCGACTATTGATACTCGAATCTTTTGGCATACTTCCATCGGACCACGACAGCATCGGGGTGCGACGAACTATGCCTACGTGAATCCGAACTCTCGTAGAGGATGCGTACTGGGTCTGATATTTTCATTTCTGACGCCGTCTAGAAGACCCTCCAACCTGCCAGGTCGACCCGAGTTTTGAGCAGCCGCTCAGCGTTCTCCTCAATCGCCTTGGCCATCTCTTTGCCCCTTTCTAGTTTGGGTATCACTTTATAAACATCTGATGTGACTTGTGAGGTGTCGGCCACCTCACACACCACAACACACAAAAGACATGAACGCCCACCAAACCCCGCCAAAGACCGGTTTGGCAGATTGCTGGAGAATGGCTCTATTCGCTTTCCAGCACCCCCATTCGAACACCCAACGGCTCAACAAACCCGTAAACCTCGAGATCATGCATGCTTGGGTGGTTACACTCAGTTCTCGGATCCGTCATATCGTTCAACACGCTATCCATCCTCTCAAGATCCAGCGTCAGTTCCAGCAGCCGCAGACATTCCTTCTCAATCGCCATCGCTAGCCTCTGAAACGCACGACCATGAGCGGCTAGATTGTTCTTCGAAGCAGTGCATTGCTTACAACATAATTTTAAAAGTACACCATGAATCAGCTCATGCATCAATGTGGAAAGTCGTTGAAGCGCCAGCGATTTGGTTCGGCTATGGGACCATTCAACCGCCCTCGTTTGCATTGTAGGATGCATGGTGATGCGTACAAACTCTCCAGGATTCCAAAATATTGTCTCGGTAAAACCTAGCCAATTGTTCTGCTGGCAGACGTCAAAGGCCCATACAAACTCAATTGGAATGGGAGCCCCAAAGTAGAAAACGGACAAGAGGTGCTTGCAAAGTATGTTCATATCGTCGGGGGAAAGAGTATCTCGTGCATCTTGAGAACCGAGCTTCTCGACAAGGATGTTCATGTTCTCCCGTAGATACCTTAGGGCTCCATGTTGCTCGGTATGCATTTCGTTTTCTGATCTGCTGAAGTACTGAATTGCGCTGTTGGCGAGATGAAGCGCCTCGTACGGTCTTATCCAGGGGTCGACTAGAATGTTGGGCCTGTCATATGGCAAGACAGGTATGTGGTCTCGAGGATGGCTATTCATAAAGCATGAGACTGGGAAGTTGGAGTACAAGTCTCCTGCGCACGAGTCGCACGTGCAATTCTTGGTGAAGTTCTTCTCTAGCAATTTATTGTAGAAGATTCCTTTAGGATCTGCCGTCGGAGGCAACGGGGTTGGAGTTACTATACTCGAGTTGGTGGTGCCAGATGAAGCTGTTGTTGGGAAGCTAGTAGCTAGAGAAGCAGTGTCACTCTGATCTACACCCATTATGGAGAGTTCGGTAGCGGTTAATGAGACGAAGAGTGGATAAAGGAAGCATCTCATATATCTGATTACTTGTTTGCTATTTGCTGCCCACACATGTCATTCTACTCTTATCCCCGAACAACGCTCAATGGCATGTGACGTGCGAGATCTCTACTCCACATTGTACAGCGTTCAAGGTAACCAACAGTCTTCAACCATGGACACCCGTGCTGTTCCAGCAGTGCGAAAGGACTGACTACCTTGAGACCACCCATTGTCATCCATACGCACAAGTCTACCGTATACAACTTTGACTGTGCGGAGAACTGCTCTTCAGTCATTTGAAGAACGCGATCACGCGATGCCACCCGCAAGCACTAGCAAGCACGGGACACGTACCAGCCCATACGAGAATACTAGGCCGCCGCATGATGAAGCTCCGCCAAGAAGACCAAAGAATTTCCTCGGAATGATCAAAGCTCAGATACGCAGCTCAAGGCGATTAACGATTTCAACACCAAGATTGAACATGGATCAGATGGCGCATTGCTGAAGACGACTAGGCCAGCCAGACGCCATGACAAGAACGTCTGCACGCACAGTCAGGCCGTTTCCAAGGTTCCCATCTTCCGCCTCGTGAAGGGGGAGGACCATGTCTCTCCTCTGTCCAACATCCCTCTCTTCGCTGTCGTAGCAAGAGCTCAGAAGGAGCCATTGTCTCAACCCGATGCCATTTGCTTTGATACTAGATGAATGGACCACGTGGTGTACCCTAAATTTAATCAAGTGACTTTGCTACCTATCGGGATATATGACCAAAAGGTTCGATAGGCACTGGTGTTCTTGATACGACGATAGAGAAGACTAACTTGGCTATTTTGACAGAAGTGGCGATAGTGAGGCCTGCAAGAGAAGGCACCAGGCGGACTCTTGCTTATTCGTCAGTAACGATAGAACGTTCACATGGCAAGTCGCGCAAGCGGCCGACAAAGAGCATCATTTCACTGCGCATCAAGGACGAGGAGCGATGCCATCTTCCTAATCTGGCACTTGTTTTAGATGCAGATGACAAGTAGAAGTGGCCAGTGTTGGAACCAGATGGCAGAGCCAACCAGAAGCCTTCCAACACAAGTGACAAAGGGTGGGCCCAAGGGTACACGAAGCGAAAAACACCTTGAGACTGGCCGTCTACAGTCCATGATGAAAACGTGTTGCGACGTACACATGACCACCGAATGCAGCTGCCATGGGCCGATTCTACAATCCGTTTAGTCCTCGCCGGTCGACAGTTGCGCATGCAGAAACCACATCCGGACCCGCAGAGGAGCCACCGTCAGACGAACACGCAACGGCACCGCGAAGCCGTTACGCACCCCATCCCTCAGGCGGTACGGTCCCAGACAGACTCGACGGCATACAAGACTATGTCCGCGGTGTCAGCGCCTACATCCATTGGTTCCAGAGTCTTACCGAATACGAGCGATCGAATGTCGCACGAGTTACGGAGATCAAGCGCGAACTAAAGCTTGCGCACCGAAATCTGGAAAAGGTCGATGCTGAGATGTACTGCGAACTTGGGGACGAGACTGAGGCGCTCGTCAAGGATGCCATGAGGCATGCTTGGCGGTCATATCGAAGCGTGGTGAAGCTCGAAGAAAGGTTGAGAGGTCCAGATAGCGGCAGCGATGCGGGCGTGCAGTTGCGTAGAATTTCGGGACCGCAGAATGCACAAAACGTATCGACGGACAATGGAAAAGTCGAAGCCTACGTTGGCAGCGATACGATGGAAGAGGAAAAGCTGCTGTTTCATGACGCCCTTGACATGCGACAGCAACCTGCTGAAAGCATCCACGACGAAGACACCTACCTCATGTCCGGCGCTCTCCCAGCTGGAGATGGACCTCCTCAAGCCCAAGTCCAGAGGGTAGGGCGAGCTGACGCTTTTGGAGCGCTGAAGCAGTTACCGCATCTCCTCACTTACGGAGCGCCGTCGCAATGCTCGGAAAGCCTCGACCTACCTGCAACGCATCCTCAAAAGATCCCGCAACCGAGAGACGAAGTCAAGATACGGGTACAAGAAGAAGAAGGCAACATGGATCCTGCCCTGCGCGACCCACACAAAGTGCGACGAGGCAGCTGCAACGGCTTCATGATTACAGAGATGACGATGCATGCAATCGAGGATGCTCGCTTCGTTTTGCCGTACCTGCACTACATGAAGATTCATGAGCTGCGGGCCATCAAGGAGTGGCTGAGCAACGCGGGGTTCATCGTGAGCTCTGGTTCGATGAGGTAAGTTGCGAGTATACCAAATGCATGTGAGGCACACACTGACCTTGTACCTTTTTCTTTACAGCCGCATGGAGAAGGCTCTACTCTGCATACAGCTCCTGCAAACTGGCTGTCGATACGAAACGCTGGCTGTGATCCACTCGCGTTCGCCGCACGAGGTCAAGGCGTCGTGCAACCAAGTCATGCGAGCTTTGTTGAAATGGCATCGCATGACAGTCGAGGATGGGGACATTGGGAACCAGGCCGAGTATATTGTTCTCTGGGGTATTTGGCACAAGTACACCGTCTCTGATGGAAAGGCAGGGGAGTACTTTGGTTTCGACTGGACGTGTCTTGCCAAGGTTCTGGTGTCACTGAATGTGTACATGGGCCGCTGGCGCATGCAGGGCAAGTTTGCCATGGACGGTCCGGCATTCGCATGGGGCAAGTTCTTTGTGCCGAACAACAGCAAACACATCCTGGACACGAGAGACGGAGACCAAGGAGAGGGTAATGACGCCGAGACGAGTTCTTTTTACGCTGTGGCTCGGCGGGGTAGGCTGAGAGAAAGCACAGACGGGTGAAGGACTCTACTTGGCACGGCCAAACGGCTTTTTCCCTCAGGTCGCAACACGGCAATTCGGCTCTTGAAGAGTGGCGCAAAATCCGAGGATGGTGGGTCACGATGGTTGTGGAGCCGGTGTGAGCATGATGGGCGCATCCATTGAGCGTTCAGGATGCCATCTCCACATCGTATCGCTATCGCAGCGGTATCTCCATGCTCGGCGGCACCAGTGGCGTACAGAGCAGGCCGCCGCCGCCGCCTCAAGGGTCGCAGTGCAGAGTGCCTGGTGTTTCACAATATCCTTGGCTCCCGGCCTAGCGCAAAGCCACCCGCGCTCTGCAGGTGAGACACGATGACGGGAGGTCGCACATGCGGTTGGGCGCATCGATTGCGGCCACCGGGGCCAATTGACGGCGATTGACGGCGATCGAAGCGGACGTAACATGGAATGATGAAATGAAATTGAGGACAATAGTAAGCAAGTCATTAATGGCACAAAGCGTTCAGGAGAGTCGCCATTCTCGGCGATCGACAAGCGCCGTCTGTAGATTAAGGTCCGTCGACCAATAGCAGTCAGCAGGGAGCATTCGTGCACTAGACGACTCCTTAAATCTTCTTGCAGGGCTGCCACCCCAATTGCTCTTCACCACCAAGTCTCTAAAACGCGGTCCTGACGCTCCCTTGAACGACTTTCCCCTCGTTTTCCTTTTCTCGTCACGAGAATCCACTCTTTACCCACCACTCACTACCCCAGTCCCTCCTTGCTACAACCACCTACAGCGCGTCTGGTCTACGCGCGAATCACACTCCTTCAACACTCATAGTACTTACATAGCGACATACTCGGCCGAGATGAAGTCATTCGCCCTTTCCACGGCTGCGCTTATCGCAGGCCTTGTCTCTACGACTACTGCGCAAACCTTTACCGACTGTATGTGACCAGTGGCGCATTGCCTGCGATTAACACACTGATGCGTCGACACAGGCTATCCCCTCAACACGACAGGATGTCCAGACATGCAAGCGCTTGGCGGAAACGCCACCTTCAACTGGAACAAGACTGGCATCCCAAACGACGACAAGATCTGGAGGATGCCCAACCAGGGCAAGGTCGACTGGGTCGAAAAGGGTGCGACCTTCACCATTGAGCGATCGGGCGACTCTCCCACGGCAAACTCGGTGTTCTACATGCTCTTTGGTCGCCTGGAGGTTGTCATGAAGGTGGCTACCGGCACGGGCATCATTTCCAGTGCCATCCTGCAGTCAGAGGCACTCGACGAGATTGACTGGGAGTTCCGTGGCGACAACAAGATGATCTTGACCAATTACTTTGGCAAAGGAGACACTACGACGTACGATCGCGGCAAAGACTTTGACCTAGACTTCAACCCACAGGATGACTTCCACAACTACACCATCGACTGGACCAAGGACCGCATTGAGTGGTGGGTGGACGACAAGAAGGTCAGGACACTGACCCCCTCCGAGGCCAAAGATGGAACACGATACCCCCAAACGCCCATGAACGTCCGCCTTGGTTCGTGGGCCGCTGGTGACCCCAACAACAACGATCCTGGTGTGATTGAGTGGGCTGGCGGCAAGACAGACTTTTCCAAAGGTCCATACACCATGACGATCCAGTCCGTCTACGCGCAGGACTACACTAAGGCTGCTGAGTACTCCTGGGATGACATGGATTCGTCTGGTGACTGGCAGAAGGTCAAGGTTATCGAGTAAGTTTTTTTCCTTTTTTTTTCTTTCCCCCGCGCGCTCTTCTGCTAGTAGGATATGAGACCAACAAAATCCAGGGGAAAGTCCAAGGTGCTCGAGGAGATCCAGTCTCCCCAGGGTGTCAGGAACCGATTCGAAGCCCTATCCCCGGGTGCCAAGATCGGTATCACTGCTGGTGTCCTCGGAGCAGCAGCAATTGGCGCAGTGGTCTTCCTCTTTTTCTTCATCAAGAAGCGGCGCGAGGGCAGGAGAGAGGCCCAGGCCCTCCTAGCCGAAGAGCAAAAAGAGGCTGCGGAGCTCAGCGAGTACAAGGCTCAGATGCAAGCCGGCAAGTTTGCCGTAGGGTCAAACCACGTCTAGGGCTCATGATGGGAAGAGACGGAGGAGTTGCGGATAATACAATCTTAATAGGATGGGGTTTTCTTGCAGCTGGATGGCAGCTTGTTGAATAGAGGCTGTTGTTCCCTTTTGTCATGTCAGTGTTACGATCAGTTGCTTTGTTGTTTCATGCATGCTTTATATATACCCTTGCGCTGTTTTCGTCGACCAAGGCTATACTCTGGCAGTACCTAGTTTGCAATATACCACGGCTTGACGTCGTGCAGTTGAGAAGATTGCGGCTCTGCGATACCCTGGTGCCACTGTGCTCTTTGATGGTGGCGGCTGACATGTGACGGGTCTTCTCCGCAAACCCCGGACATAGGGCATGCATGGTGCGGCCTGCGCCGGCTAACTTTAAGCTGCCTCGGCATGTGAGCGGCGGTCCACCATGGTGCATCTCAAAGACATGCCACATTCGCTCCTTGCTCTACTTTGACACAATACTGCAAAAGTAAGAAAAATGGCTTCCTTCTCACGATCATTAAGACCACTCACCCGCGTTGTTACGGCCTCGTCGCGTTCGCTACGGCCGGCAGCCCGCGCCGCCCCGCAGTATGTCTTTGCACGAGGAAAGCGAGAATACAGAAAGACTGATACTATGGCCCACCAGATTACGATGCCTCTCCACGACTGCCGCCCGCCGAGAAGCCATTGACATCTCAGATGTGCCACCTACCCCCATCACCCACCTCTCCGAGACGGAGATGCTCATGGGCGAATCCGTCTCCAAGTTCGCCAACGATGTCATCCTCCCCAAGGCGCGAGACATGGATGAAGCCGAGTCGATGGACCCGGCGGTAGTGGAGCAACTCTTTGAGCAGGGTCTCATGGGCATTGAGATTCCCGAGGAATACGGTGGCTCGGGCATGAACTTCACATCCGCCATCATCGCTATCGAGGAGCTGGCGCGCGTCGACCCCAGTGTGAGCGTCATGTGCGATGTCCACAACACACTCGTCAACACCGCTATCCTGAAGTATGGATCGGAGAAGATCAAGAAGGAGTGGCTGCCCAAGCTGGCGACAAATACAGTCGGCTCCTTTTGTCTCTCCGAACCCGTGTCAGGGTCCGACGCATTTGCACTCGCCACCAAGGCCACACGGACTGACAACGGATACAAGATCAGCGGAAGCAAGATGTGGATAACGAACAGTGTGGAAGCCAACTTCTTCATCGTCTTCGCCAACCTCGACCCCAGCAAGAAGTACAAGGGCATCACTGCGTTCATCGTGGAGAAGGGCACACCTGGCTTCTCCATTGCGAAGAAGGAGAAGAAGCTCGGCATCAAGGCCAGCAGCACCTGCGTCATCAACTTTGACGACGTTGAAATTCCCAGGGACAACCTGCTCGGCAAGGAATTCGAAGGCTACAAGTACGCCATTGCGCTGTTGAACGAAGGCCGAATTGGTATCGCAGCGCAGATGACTGGTCTTGCGCTCGGAGCGTGGGAAAACGCAGCAGGGTGAGTGCACTCCATTCGTCACAAAATGATCTGACCAAGTACTAACAACGCCAGCTATGTGTGGAACGACCGCAAGCAGTTTGGTCAACTCGTCGGCGAGTTCCAATCCATGCAACATCAGCTCGCTCAGGCCTGGACGGAGATCCAGGCCGCCCGCGCCCTCGTCTACAACGCGGCCCGCAAGAAGGAAGCTGGCGAGGACTTCATCATGGACGCTGCCATGGCCAAGCTCATGGCGTCGCAGGTCGCAGGACGTGTATCCGGACAGGCGATTGAATGGATGGGTGGCATGGGTTTCGTGAGGGAAGGACTTGCGGAGAAGTACTTCAGGGACAGCAAGATTGGCGCCATCTACGAGGGAACAAGTAACATCCAGCTGACGACCATTGGTAAGCACCTGCAGAAGAGGTACACCAAGTAGATGACGAAACAATAAAAAGCCGAGAATGATTGATGCAAAACATGGTCATCTCTAGAAGCACAGGATGGGGCAGTTTTGGTGGTTCTCGCGATTTGAACGTTCAGAAGCAATATAGTTGCTGTTTTGTGTGGACCGAGATTGAAAACGCGATGAACCAGATCGTGCTCGCTTCAGGACATGCTGGGGCGATCGTAGCGGGGGGGCGATGCATCATTACCTCGATGCACCGCAAGCAGCCTAGTGCATGCAGCAGCCACTTTTCAGTCTTGACATGGCTGCCATTGGGACTCGGCCTGGTTGACTGTTGATGAGTGCTACGAGTCCAAGCCCCACGTCCCCAAGCAGCCAGTCTACCCGTTCCTCCTGCCTGCGCGCACCCGCAGTTGGTGAGTAAGAGGTAGGATCATTGGTTGCACTGGACATGATGCCGTGCAAGACACGGTCGGAGCCGCCTGGGAAGATCCATGCTGCTCAAACTGCGCCAACGCTCGCGACCGGAAAATGTCGCAAAGAACCATGGCGTGCCCTCCAGTGACAGCCGGGCTGCTCCATCGTCATCATTCACCCTGGTGTGTGACGGCTGTCGCCCATCCCGTCCTCCCAGCCTGCGGCGCGTGTCTCGTCGTGTCAGCCCAACCTCGAGCTTCACACGTCGTCTATAGAGTCTATAGCCGCATCCGGGAAATCCTACAGTCTCCTGCATCCTTACCATATCCCTGTCTTTCCTTTCCAGACCCACACTCTCGCGTGACAGTGGCCCACTACACACGTTTCTTTTAGCCCGTTCTGTCACGGTTCTTCCGCACCAACGCAATCGGGCGGTTGCAGCAGTTCGCCAGCCACATTGCGTACAGAGTTTTGATCATCCTCTGGCGCACCTCGCGTTCTGGTCACCTCATGGTCACATAACCCACCGTCCACCATGGCGTCTGGCTCCAAGGCCAAGGCCAAGGACCAGGACCAGGACCGTCCAAGTGCTAGCGGGCGCATACACTCTGGCCTGGAGAGCGTCCTGCCAGCAAGCTTCCTCGATATGCAAAAGTGCGCTGGCGACTCCCCAAAGGAGAACAAGTCGATATCGTCTCCACGCTCTCGGCCCTCTGCTACCCCACTCTCCAGCTTGTCGCGCTCTGTCTCGTCCATGACCGGCAGCTTCATGCTAGAACACTGGGGTCCCTCATCGTCAAAGTCCCCACGACCTGAGCACGATGGCAGAGACAGCGCAGAGGCTCCACCCAAGGAGGAGGACGCGCCTATGGTTATATCCAACTGGGCGCATCTATCCTATATAAAATCTCAACGCAACACGCTTCGCGCCGAACTCAAGGTGCACCAGGCCGCTGGAGCCGAAGCAAAGCGGTCCGTCTCATCATTGCGGCGTCTTGCCTTTCGCATGGCCGTGAATATATCGGTAAAGGAGAAGCAGATTGCAACTACGGCGCGGAACCTGGCCAAGAGTAGGACAAGTAACTATCGGGAAGGCAAAGATGCACAGAAGAGAGTGGACGAGTTGAAGAGGGCGCTGAGAGTTGAAGAAGGACGGAACAAGGAGATTCTGGAAGCATTGGAGCGGGCCTCTATGCTGACGCTTCAATGTAAGTATGCCATGCCCAGGCCCCGGCTTTGCTGATTGATCGTCCAGATTCGTCTCCCAAACCTGAACCTCGACACAAACCTATAGGCCTCTTCATCTCACCACCTGCATCCCCACCGACGCGTTCAAGTGTGCTTGACAGTCCCACTCTCGCGCCGAGGACTCCAACACGAGCGTCTCCCTCACCATGGCACGATATAGATCTTGAGCTCACTCCTCGCCTGTCAAGTCCTTCCGAGATACGCACCTCTGACAGTCGCTTGATACGAGCGAAGCGCGAATCCGACCAAGCTCTTGCTGCTTGTCGAGGCCGCATCGAGCAACTACAACGCGAATGTGCAGCAAGCAAGGAAGATGGCACACTTCTCGAAGCGACAAGACAAGGCCTGGAACAGGAGGTTCAAAGCCACCAGTCCCGAATTGCTGCCCTGGAACGCTCAAGGTCTGCGGTACAAGAGATTTTGGAGTCAACAAAGGCGCAGCTGAATGTCACAGTAGGCTCAGAGGAGAGACTGAAGCAGGAGCTACAGGCGAAGTGTGACGAAATCGCAGAATGGGAACGGAAGAGTGGGAACATGCAATCCACAATGGAAGCGCTGCAAAAAGAGAGGGTTGGCCTGGACGACCGCCTTGGTACACGGAACGCTCAGATTAGGGAACTTGAAATCCGTACAGCCACCCAAGAGGAAACCCTCCAATCATTGCAGAGTAAGATTGAAATCGCTGACCGTCACGAATCGTCACTACAAGACCGTCTGGCCGAGAGGGAAAGCGCTTGCCAAGACCTAAGAAAGCGACTTGACCGTAGATTGGAGCATATCGCATGTCTAGAGCGGAAAATGATTGAGTATGAGAAAGACGAGGCTGAGCACCTGCGAAAGATCGAGATTGGTGGGGGTGTTATCTCTACGCTACGTGAGCAGCTCCATGAGTCGCAAGCCACGAGCAAAAACACCGAAGATGCCTTGACAGCTTTGAAGGAGGAGGTGGAGCAGGTCAAAGTCAATTTGCGGGCTGAGAGCGATGCAAGCAAAGACTTAACTACCGAGCTTGTGGCTATGCGAACGGAGAAAGCCAATATTGATAGGGACTTACGTGCCACGTCAGAGGACCTTAAGCGAGAGGCCGAATCAAAGGCCAACCTCCAAACTGAGCTAGAAGATCTGCAAACCTCTCACGATGCTGTTGCAAGAGAATTGCGACAAGCCCTCGAGCGCTCTCAATCATTGGAGACGGCTGATGTCAGCAGCCAGGCCAAGTTGGAAACACTTCGCGACGAAAAAGCATCGCTTGAAGCCGATCTCAAAGATGCCCGGCAATCGCTGTTCAGACTGCGCGAAGATGTACGGATGCGAGATGCGGAGCTGGCTGACCTGCAGTCTGTCAAGTCGAAACTCGAGCAAAAGCTCCAGATGTCCAAAGGGCGTGTATCACATCTTGAACAGAAGTTGGACCGTGTGCAGGCTTCGAAACAAGCCACTGATGAGCAGCATGCAGTTGAAATCCAAAAAAGCGCCGAACATCTTCGCGAACTGGAATCGTCCATGCTCAATCTCCGATCGGTGCTCGCATCGTCGGAGAAGCTGGAAGCCTCCTTACGACAAGAGCTAGATCGTGCGCGAAGCTCTAAAGATACGGTGGAAAATGAGCTCGGCCAGGCGCTTCGATCAAAGGCTGACCTCGAAAGTCAGATTGACCACATTCAATCGAGACTGTCTTGGACAGAGAATGACCGCAACAGCTTGCAGACCAAGATCAACCAACTTGAGAGCGAGCTAGACACCCACTCTCAGGCCAAAAGTCGTCTTGATGCGCAACTCTCTGCCATGTCAAGTGAGAGTGAAGCGCTCAAGAATCGCGTATCAGAGCTGGAGATTGCGCTTGAGGATAACACCGAGGCAACATTAAAGGCTGAAGAAGCCTTGACAATCGCGCAGCTGGACGGCCAGACATCTGACAAGGGCCTGATGACTCTTCGTGGACAGCTTGAGGATGTAGAGGCTGCTAGGGACCAGGTGCAACGAGATTTACGCGATGCGATGAGCTCGAAATCAGACCTCGAAACTCAACTCCAGTCAGCGCAGGATCAGTTGGCCAAGGCCGAGTCCGAGGGCAACGACGTACGCTCGCAACTCTCCGAGCTGCACAATGAGGTAGCAGAATTCCAAAGATTGAAAAGGCAGCTTGAAGAGCAGTTGTTGGCCCACGATGCGTCCCACGAAAAGCTCGACCAAGACCTGCAGGCTACACGGTCACAGCTACAGCAGGTTCAAGCTCAGATCCCACAACTTGAGGCAAGACTAGCATCCAGCGAAGAAGAGCTTGAAGCCATGTGCCGAGCCAAGGCGGTCACTGAGAAGCGACTCGAAGAGACACAGGCTGCCAATTCAGACTTGGAGAAGGAGGTCGATGCTGCTCGAAAGAACAATGAAGACATCAAGGGTCAGCTTGAGAGTGCGGTTACCACTAATGCGCAATTGGAGAAGGATCTCCGTACGACGCGTTCCAAAATGGGCGAAGCGCATTCACACAACGATGAACTCACTTCAAGGTTGGGAGATGCAGAGGAAGAGCTCGACAGCCTCCGACAGCTCAAGGATGATGTTGAGAAGAGATTGGGCGAAGCATTAGCTGCATCGGCAACCATGGAAGAAAGCTTTTCATCGACCCGCTCCCGCCTTCAAGAGCTCGAATCGCAGAATTCTTCCATGAGTACAGAGCTTACGAAGACGACGGAAGAGTTTTCTTCTCTTCGACAGCTCAAGGACGATGTCGAAAAGAGATTGAGTGAAGCATTGGCTGCTTTTGCAAGCACGGAAGAAGACCTGTCGTCGACCCGCTCCCGTCTTCACGAGCTCGAATCACAGAATAACTCCATCGTTACAGAGCTCAAAGAGACTAACAAAGAGCTAGACGCTCTTCTACAGGCGAAAGCCGAGTTGGAAAACAAGGCGGACGGTGCTGAACAGCATGTCAAATCTCTTCAAGACGACCTGACGAATATGCGCTCTCGTCTTTACGAGCTCGAATCGCAGGAGTCCTCCACCGCAACAGAACTAACGCAGACGAATAATGAGCTAATCGCTCTTCGACAAGCAAAAGTCGAATTGGAGGGTAAAGCAGTCGATGCTGAACAGCATATCGGAACTCTTCAGGACGATTTGACGAACGTGCGCTCTCAAGTAGCCGAGCTGGACTCAAACAGCGCCAACTTAGTCGCCAAGTTATCAGCTAGCGGTAAAGAGCTGGACGACCTCAGGCTGGCTCATGCGAAGCTCCAGGAGTCTTCCCAGACTGCGTCAGATCGTAATGGCGAGCTTGAGGCTGAACTTCAAGCTGCACAGATGCGCCTTGACATTGCCGAGACCGAAGGCCTCAGCTTGGTCTCCAAGTTGTCGGTTAACAGCAAAGAGCTAGAGGACCTTAGACTGGCTCACGCAAAGCTCGGGGAGTCGTCTCGAATCGCATCGCATCGCAATGGTGAGCTTGAGACTGAACTGCAAGCTGCACAGATGCGCCTTGACATTGCCGAGTCAGAAGGGCTGGAAGCGGTCAACAAACTGGTCGGAGCCGACAAGGAGCTTGTTTCTCTTCGCGAATCGAATGCCAAGCTGGATTCCTCTGAGAAGGATTTGCTCGCTCGTCTTACTTCAGCAGTAGCAGACCTGGATACTGCACGTGAGAAGAATGCACAACTGGAAGCCTTCCTTGAGCGAGTAGAAGCGGACATGGCTGATGCTCATTCTGCTGTCGAAGATACCGAGAAGCGCTACCATGAGTTTGTGGAAGAATCACAATCTAAATTGGAAGCCGCAAAGATTTCGAAGCAAAAATACAAGCGCAGGCTGGAAGAGAGGAACAACGAACTTGAAATATTGATTAACGAGAACTCAGATCTACATTATCAGATCGGTGACCAGACGCATGAATTGGGTGCGCTTAAGAAGGGCAAAGGCAAGCTAATTGAGGAGCTGGCGAAGAAGGAGAAGTACATTGAGGAGCTCGGATCATCTTCAGGCAACCGCATAAGATCCCTGAGCTCGGCGTATGACGGTTTGAAGAAGAAGTTCGAAGAGCAGCAACAGCAATATCGTCAAATAGACGGCAAACACGACAACGCTGTTCGCCTGGAGGCCGAACTGGAGAGGAGGATGACTGAGATTGAAGATATGCGACATCATCAGGATGAGTATGCAGCGTCATTCACTGCATTGGAGCAAGAAGTGAAAACCTTGCGGGATGACAAGAGAGCATTTGAGAAACTGGTCGCTACGCTTCAAGAGAAGATCAGACATTTGGAAGTCTTGGAGGAGTGGGAGGAGCCGCGGGAGCTTAACAGGACCACGTCACCACGTCACATCACTATCCAGGACGGCCCTTACGACACTGCTCCCTCTAGCCCCATGTCTTCTCACACACGGAGTTCTATTGGCCACGCCAGTGTACAGCATGAAAGGCCACAGACTAGCGCCAGTACCGTCTCCCGTGAGGAAGATCTCGACTCATGGGCAATGCAAGTCGAGAAGATACGCATGCAACGCAACGATGCGGCTGTTCAACTCAAAGGCATGAAGAAGTCGCGACACAACCTGAAGAAGACTTTGAGGGATACCGATGCGCAACTTCACCGGCTAGAGAAGGAAACGAAGACGTGAGTGTCCCAAACAAGTATCACTCAGTAGGATGAATGACTAACAAACCCCCAGCAAACGACCCCAAAACCTTCTCCGAAAGAAGAGCCGTCCGATTACCCCTAACCCCCTCATTACTGACCAAGCCCGCACCTCGCCTTCCTCGCGCATCGGCACTTCATCTCCACAAACACCCACCCGCCCTACAGCCTCACACGTCTTCTCCTCACCTCGCACTACCATGAGTGCCAACTCACGGCATAGCACCTACATTGCTCCTACTACTCCTGATAAGGGAGCTACACCTTTGACGCCTGAGCGTCCCAAGACTAGTCACAGCCTGCGTAACAGACTGAGTCATCGGCCTATGACTAATGCTGGCGATGAACATGCGGGCGTGTCGCCTAGAGGGCATGTACATGTGAGGAGGTGGAGTTCTGGATTGAGGAATTTGTTCCATAAGAATGCGTGATATCCTTTTTGTTTTTACGTGTTTCTTGTTTTGTTCTTCCCAGTCATGCGCTCCTTTTCGCTTCGTGTTGTGTACAAGTTCTTCTCTTTGGTGTGTTGTAGCATCTCGCTGTCGCTGTTACTTTTGTCATGTTTATTGTAGATTAGCTGTCCTGCTATTTCTTTCTAATGTTCGTACGCGTTTGAGATTGGGTGGGTCGACTCTCGTGGGTCAGATATTTGGTTACCAGGGGTGCATGGGCGGTCTCTAGCGTCTTTTTATGACTGTACAGGAAGTTACCGGACACTAAGTTATAATACACTATTGTTTGCTTTATTTCATGCATGTCTTTCATCAAAGTGTACTCGGAGGACAACCGAGGTTTCGAGCGAGTGAAGCAAACGAGCGTGTTCAAGCTCGTCAAGAAACCAAAGTTGAACCGCCAAGCCTAGCTCTGCAACACACGAGTTCTTTCTTGCAAATCTATCGCCGTCTATGTATATAGTACGAGAATAAAGAACGACTCTAGCGCTCAGGGACGACAGCCGCCTGGTTTCCCTTCCCGCCTTGCGGACAGTCGCGGCTGCGAGTCCCCTGCTCTGTGCCTCTTGCCACGGCTCCGCCGGGGGGAGGAACACTACAAACCGACCTCGACAATCGGACCCACATACGTCCTTCTGCCTCTGACAAAGTACCAGACGACGGCGAAGATGACCGTCCCGCCGAATGTGACGGAACTAAAGTTCATCGACTGTGCGGTCACCTCTACGGATCCGGGCCAGAAGGAGAAGAACCACATTACGAGCAGGTAGATGCAGGCAAAGGTGTTGTTGGCCACGCCCAATGCGCCGGGGACCTTCCATGGTCCCCACTGTAGTGAATCTGGTCCTACCATTGCGATTTGTGCATTGTACGGGCTGATGCCTTGGAGACGACGCCAAAGAAGCAGGACGCAGACGATGAAGTATGAGGCATAAAGCCCGCCGATGCTGAGGTTGACAATGTTGCTGAAGGCGACGAACGAGCCGAGTGCGATGAACGATAGGAGTACGCTGACGGTAGCCGTGATCATGATCGTGTTGACGGGTATGAGCGTCCGCGGATTGAGCTGTTGGCATTAGTATGGGGCTGCGCAAATGGTCAAGGAAAAGTGATTACCTTGGTGACTTGAGCCGAAAATGGCACGGCGTTGTCTCTTGCGAAAGACCACATCTGTCGGGAGGTGGCGGCCATGAGGCCAACTAGACAGCAGACACCCAGAGTCCACATAATCATAGCCATGGTTGCAGCCCCGGCAGCTGATCCGGTGCCCTTCAAAAACACGTATAAGTAGGGGTACCCAAGCGTCGCTGAAGACTCCAATACATCATCCAGGTCGCCAAGACAAAGAAGATATGCGATCAACATTGCTAGCCCCAATGCACCATTCAGCAATACACTGATCTGAATGGCCCGCGGCACTACTTTGGATGCGTTCTTGACTTCTTCGGCCATCTGCAGCGAATTAGTATGCCGGCAAGCAACCAGCTGAAGGGCAACTTACGTGGACACACGAATCGACACCTTTGAAAGTTAACGCTGAAGCTCGACGGCGAAATCTCGTCCAGAAAAGTCACTTACCGATGAGTGCGAAGACAGATGATGGTAATCCAACCATGAAAGAAAGCCCCTGCGTCGACCAACCTCCAGTGTTGACGAATGTGGTGAGAATGGAGGCATTGCTGTGGGGAGCAAGATAGACAAGCGGGATCAAAACTGCAAAGAAGCCTAGCACATGCAGTATCAAGATCAGGCCTTCGAAATGTGCGAGGGTCTTGCTCCCGACGGTGTTGATGATGACTGCAAATGCAAGCACCGCCCAGCCAAGCAGCATGGCCTGATACGGCTTTGGCGAGTAAGCAGAATCGCACATTAGAATCGTGCTCTGCAGGATAGTTCCGGCGAGGTATGCCGAGGAAGCGGTAGTGGCCTGCCAGCCAATGAGTGACACCCATCCAGTGATGTAGCTAAGAAACTTTCTGTACGACGGCGGGGCCAACATGGCGACCCAGCTAAGGGCGCATCAGCTATGGAAGATGCATAAGATCGGGTTACTCACTGGTATTGCCCACCTGCCGTGGGTGCCATCGAGGACAACTCGGACAAGACCGTATAGATGGAGATGGAACCAATCCATATGAGGATATAGCCCCAGAAGACGCCCCCAGGGCCACCGTTGAGCAGACTAGGAGTCGAAACCTGGAGTATACCTTCCCAGGTCACCAGTACGGTACACGACTTTGACGGTAAAGATGCAAAGTCAGTGTGTGTCTCCTACGCATTTTCATGCACTCGAAACTTACAAAGCCCAGAATCTGCATGAAGCCAAAGTTTCGCTTGAGCGCTGGCTTTTTGCCCAGCCGCATGAGGTCCATGTCATCTCGAGTGTGGCCATCGTGGCCAGCTTCCTCGACGGCAGAGGTGACTGCTTCAGCTTTCGTTCGATTGCCAAGTTCCATGGCTTGAGATGAGGTATGTGAAGAAATAACTGAATGCAAGAGATGGTGAGGGGCGCTGTGATGAATGCAAGGGAAACCAAAAGTAAATGCCTGCTCTTAAACTCGCTGTGATTAGTGGCGTTATGTTCAGACGTCGGTTATGCGAAAATTCATCCAGATTGTTTCGCTAAACACATCGAGCAGGCTACATGCTGTGCCGTAACTTCTGCGGCACAGCAAGTCGCGGGAGAGGGGAGGGGAGGGGTGGGGGTCTTGATAACGTTGTTTGCACAAGGGTTGGATGTTGCTCTCTTGTACGCAGCCCATCAACATGCTGACGTGAAGCCCAAATTCGCGATTCCACATGCAAAGGACAAACACTTGCAGTCGCCGATTCCATGCGCTGTGTGCTGCTTGATCTGTCGAGTTGACTTCTCTGCTCCTTCCAGCTCAACAATGTAACCCTCATCTCGATGCGACGATCCCTACTCCGTGCACATCCTGCAGGATTCGGGCGGAAGAATGGTCCTGGATGCCGCGGACGCTACCATCCCGAGCGGTAGCTAGCGTTGGCCACGCCTCCAACGTCTCGAGCGTCTGGAGTAGCCGCTATGGTCGCACAAACACCCACGACGTGCCCAGCAAATCCTCCGTCCGCTACCTTCCTTTCTGGCTCCGTAACTGCATGTCGGCTAGATGTGCGTGCGCTCTACTCTTGGTCGGATTAGTGGCCTCATTGTGATGCGGCCGCGCAGATGTGGCGCGGATCCTCTAAGCGACCTATCACACCATACAGAGCATCCCAAGATGCTTGCAACGTAGACGCAAGCTTGTTCACAGACTAGTGCCAGATCAACAATCTTGTTGTGTACCCGGATTCGGACCCGACATCCAGGCATGCAGGTCTACCAAAGGAGCCGGACGAGTTTCAAGCTTGGTTCCAACTTGCCATACACGCGTGGGGTGATACCTGCTGAACGGACACAGTACCGGTGGGATCACTCCTACGAAGGAGCAACGTGTGATGTGAGAGCAGCGACATGTTATTGCTGATTTCGAGACGTCCGTGAGCACCTTGTGGTTGAAAGGTGCTGGAATGAGGCACAGAAATAACGGCAAGAGAATGTTGTATCCTTCGCATCGGACTGTAACCCCGAGCTCGCGCTGCTCTGACGGAGCGGCAATCAACATCTTTACTAGAAAATACACTTCAATATTTTCTCAAAGCCCAAAGTTATGGATCCTGGCAAGCGTCCTGCATTCCACGAAGGTCATGCGGCACCCTTGATTCAAATTCTCGCATGGCTATTTCTCGCCTTCTCGACATCAGCTGTTGTAGCGCAGTTTGCCACGAAGAAGGCCATGTCTAGGCGGTTTGTGGGAGCCGACTTTGTGCTGCTAGCGGCTTTGGTAAGTACCTGAAGCGGAAGGTCATGACTATACAGACTGACAAACATCACTCCAGGTTCTGTCGGCAGGACAAGCAGCGACTCTTCTCAGTCCTGCCGGTCAGCCTATCGGGAATCTACAAGCTGGTCTCGCACCAGATCAGATTGATGGAGCTTGGAAGGTGAAAAGCAAAAATGAATTTCTTGAAATGCAACGCTGAAGTTGTTAGGCTCTGTTCAGCAGCGAGATACTAAGCGTGCTTACCGTCGTCACTGCCAAGGGCTCCTTGCTCGTCTCTCTCGCGTCAGTGACGCCCATCGCCAGGCACCAGAGGATGATGCGCGCAACGGGCATTCTGACTCTGCTATGGGGGTTGAGCGCCGTGTTCCTCATCGTCTTCCAGTGCCCTTCACCCCGAAGATGGGATATCACGAATTCGAAGTGTATGGATATCGTAAGTTCGACTGATGTTCCAGTATGTATGGCATCGTGATCTAACACCCTTTAGCGCGCTGTACGAACCTACAACGCAGTCATGAACATCGTCACGGACCTTGCGCTTGCAATTGTACCGACATTAATGGTACTACCACTGCAGATTACACCAGAAAAACGCCTCACGCTCATCACAGGCTTCTGGTCTCGCATAGTGTAGGCCACGTCTCTTCAGCTTCATATCGTCGGACCAGCATTGATTAACAACTTACAGTGTTGTATTCGCCTCAGCCGCTCAAATCGGATACATCCGCAGCTTGCCTCCAGAAACCGATCTCCTCTACTCGATATGGCGGATCGTTGTCTGCGGGCAGATAGTGCAAGTTGCTAGCATTATGGCCTCGACGATTCCATTCCTCAAACCTTTTATGATGAGTCTCGACTCTGGTCTTCTTAGTGCCAATCAGGCGTGCGTTGCAACAATATCGGGCCATGAATCTACAGGTCGTACGGGCCATTTGTCGAGCTATGTCAAGATTGCCAGCCAGCAAAGCCGTCATCCATCGGTCGTGAGAGGAGACAAGGATGTCGATATCTGGGTACGGAAGGAGATCGTGGTGAGGAGAGAACCGAGTATCGAGCTGCGAGATATTGGGGGGATTGGGAAGTAACCACCAAGGGAGGATTTGTTTGACCTCGACTTATCTTGCTGTCTGTTATACGCGTGGAACACCTCTGATTCACCTGCACTCTCACCCTCAATGCTCGGATGTTATACGTAACCAACCCAACTCTGCCCTCATATGCGAGCGGTAATGCAGCGTTAAGAACGCGTTCTCACCTTGCAGGTCCAAAGCTCCTGTTATTACGACTCTACCTTCCATCTTTCTCCTCTGACCACACCAACTCAGCCACTACTCCAGCATCACCATGAGCTGGGATCTTCAGTGCCGGAAGTATTGCGAGTATTATACAGAACAGGATCCAATGCTCGAGTGTTGCACAAACGGTATATGACGAAGCCAATTCACAAGTATTTCGTGGGGGTCAGGCTTTGCTAACGATTAGACAGGATGCGTCGAGGCTCCTCACGACCGCGACAAGTGGTAATTCACTGAACGCGACATGGCTCATTCTGATCCCGAGACCACCGAGATCGAAAGCATTGTCATGTGCGATCAACAATCTCCACCTATTGACCATCGCCAAGTCTGCCGGGCCGCCGTTTACGTCTGTCAACAAAACCCCAATGGCGACCAGACACGCAAAGCATGATGCCCATGTCCCAGCGCCGAGTGGTGTAGCCACGTAAAGTGCCAGCCCTTCCATTGCCCAAGCTCCGAGTGAGCGGTGGTCGATGTTCCATTGATGTGAGTATGGAGGCTTCTACCACGAGGTTGGAAGTTCGATGAGACTCATCATATTCGTGTTCGGTGGAAAGGACTTTTTGGAAAGATGGCGTTTGCTGGCGCGTACATGTCGCAGACATAAGTCTAGTGACAGATCCCTTTCTTGATGTCGTGTTTCCTTCGACCAACAGTGTTTGGTGGTATAGCGGGTAAGCTGATTCGTCTCGATGTGCGTGGACCGGCCGGATTGCGGACATGGGCGGCTTCTTGGAGTGTCTACCTAGGCTTGCTAACATTGCGCTGAGGCAATATGCAAAGCCTTCATGTTCATAGGGGCTTCCGGGCATAGACAACAGTCCCAGGCAAATATGCATGAGTGCGGTAGCTCTTCAGCTCCTTGCGCATTTGCGCTAGATGAATTTGTGCTCGTGCGACGGACCACTAGAGAATATCAGTAAAGCCCACTACAACGTCATTGATAGTACTTACACCGCCGACTTGGGTCAGCAACCGTAGCATGAATCCTTCCACCCCGTCCATCAAGCGTAGCTGGTTCCATCGTCCGATATTCTTGAGTTTTTTGTCCGTTGGCCAGCCGTTCATGGGCCACTTGTACTCCATGACCATCACATCCACAAAGCCGGCTCTTCTAATTCTCTCAGCACTCTCTTCCCATATAGTAAAGGTCTTGCCGAAACGGTCGCCCATCTCGACGACAACCTTTCCCCAAGTGTGGTAGAAGTGGTCCGGCCCCATTGTTCCGTCATCCGATTTAGGGCACACGGAATGCTCCACTATCTCTATCCAGCCACCAGGTTTGGTGTGCCGGTAGGCTTGCTGAAAAAAGAAGTCCCAGTCTGGTATACAACCGAAGAGTTCGCGGATATGTATAAAGTCGAAATAGTTGGGTGGGAATGTCCACTCTAGCGAGACATCGTCGATTTCGAAGTGGCAGTTTGGTGGGACCCATTCGGGTTGTATGGGAGAGAGGTCGGTACCAGTCACGGTCGCGGAAGGATATTGGTCCGCCATATCCTGGAATGGTTAGTATATAAAGCAGACTGAGAATGAGGTGCGGCCCACAATTGCCCATATGCCAGTACCCGTGCCGCAGTCTAGTATTGTCTGCGGGTTCTGCAGAGGCGCAAGATGCAGCTTTTGGTCGAGAGTCAGGAGATACATGTGGTGCGCGAAATCCAGTATCTCTTTGGCCAGCTCATCGTTGGGTCCCCAGTATGCGCCGTCTCGGTACGCATGGTACTGCCTCCCATTCTCTATGCGATGATGTAGGATAGATGAGGCTAGTGATTTCGTCTCGTCCTCAAGGAGACTTCCGCTGTCGAAGGCCGAGTCCGACGAGAAGCCTGGCTCATCATCGTTGTCTCCTGTTGAAGCGCCAGAATCTGTCGACGTATGGTGGTGTAGAGGGGCTGGCTGTTGTGGGTATGACGACGTTGAGCCGTCACCTAGATGTATGGCGCTATCTTGGTGATGCATGCCGATGCTCTCGAAAGGCTTTTGGGACGACGAAGATGCCATGGCTGTACGATTCGAGGGTGTGGTATGCTATGGTGGTGTGGTAAACCAAGACCTCGAGCCTGGAAGCCAGCAGGTTACATATTGGTGACTGGTGCCGACGTACTGGGAATTTGCTGGTGCTGGCTATGGTCCCTTTTTGGTGGCTTCGTCAATGAGCGGGGGGTCTCTGGGGGAGTGGGGAGCTACGCAGCATCCCCGAAGTCGAGCAAGCGGATCTATCTGCTCCTCCGGCCGCTGCTATTCGTGGATGCGCTTCCACGACGTGCGCCAAAAGCATCGTTGTTGCCAGGGTTGGGGGAAACCGTTACATAGTTATTACTAGTAAATTTACTAGTTACTAGTTACTAGTAGTATTACTAGTAGTCTTAGAAATTTTAAAAAGTATAGTTAAGTAGTAGTATATCTTAAAAATATATTAAAATTATATAATAGTAAGCTATTTAACTAATATAAAAGCTTTAAACTTAAATACTAAATTCTAAAGTAATAATAGTAATACTAATAGCTTAGTAGTTATATAGTAAAAAAGATAAAATAGTTTAATAGTTAGATAGTTAAATAGTTAAGTAGTTAAGTAATTAAGTAGTTAAATAGTTAAAAAGCTAAATAGTAAAAAAGTTAAAGAAATAAAAAGTTAAATAGTTAAAAAGTTAAAAAGTTAAAAAGTTAAAAAGTTAAAAAATTAAATAATAAAAAGGTTAAATACTTAAAAAGTTAATAATTAGATAGTAGAAAAGAATAGTTAATAGTAGTATATATAAAAGAAAACTTTTTTTTCTTTTTTTTTCTTTTTAGATAACTAAATACAAAAACCTAAATACTAAAAAATAAAAAAATCTTTCTAAATACAAAGTTACTCTAGTATAATATCTAAATCTTCTTCTTTTTTCTCTTCTTCTTTCTTATTCTCTTCTTTCTTTTCTTCTTTAATATAGTTAGAAACTAAAGTATTAAAAAATTCTCTAGCTTCTAGCTTAGAGTTATTAAACTCTATATATAAATCTTTAGTAGAATTACTACTCTTAAAAAGCTTAAAAGCTTCTAAGTATAAATTTACTAGTACTAGTAGCACTAGTTATTACTAGTAACCCCCATCCCTGGTTGTTGCATCCGCATGCATGTCAGTTGAGCGGTCCAGGGTAAGCGAGACCATGGGTTCTCTTGACCGACGTTGCACGAAGAGGCTGGGCTCTGAAGGCAGCAAGCAGGATAGTAGGACACATTCCAACTACCCTCCAAGAGGCGCATATAGGCGTGCACGTGTCGTGTGCAGCGGCTTGACAGTCGAGGTGGACAGCATGATGGACGGCATTCGGCTCACCGTTCGTGTGCTGCTATTCGGCCCGTTGTATGCCGCAACGTGCGTTGAAGGTGGTGGGCCAAGCAGCCCTCCGCTGTGGATACTCCAACTCTGTCGTAAAGAGTGCGAGGAACAGGTTGAGAGATGACCACGACATTGCTGATCTCTGGCTGTTTGTTATGGAAAAACCAACTGCCGACAGCGAAGCGCGTGCGGCACAGTTGCCCCTGCTCGTAATTGGCTCTGGTAAGCGACGACTACGCCGTATATCTGCATACCTGCTCCCCGTCTCACTCGTTCGCAGGAACCGCTGGGCTCGCTCTGGCTCAGGGCCTTCGCAAAGTACGTACCCGTCTGTCCAGCGTAGACATTGGCCTTATTGCAGAACCAGGCCAACATCCCATGTATCGTCTTCGAGAAGAACGGCCCAAAGCATGGTGAGCGCGATTGGAACATGGGCCTCCACTGGGGCGCGCCAGCATTGAAGAGCCTCATGCCTGACGGCTGGTGGGATCGCATCCAGAGCGTTTCCGTCGACCCGAATGTGCCCACCAAAGAGCTGGACACGCTCAAGTGGCTGCGCGGCGACACCGGAGATCTGGTCGCAGCCATCACCTTCGGGCCTTTCTACCGCCTGCGCAGAAGCAAGTTGCGCGACATGCTGATGCAAGGCCTCGACATACGGTTTGATAAGCGCCTGCAAGACGTCTCGTACGCAAACGATAATCAGTCCGTCACTGCACATTTCGCAGATGGAACAACAGCAACTGGAAGCATCTTGGTAGGTGCCGATGGAGCTCGCTCTTCGACAAGACAGATCCTACTGGGCCGCGAACTGGGTGCCATCAACCACATACCGTATGCTGCCACTTTTGTTCAGTGCAAGTTTACCGTGGACCAAGCTCTCTTCTTGAGGTCTTTCCACCCGCTGTACCTAGCATGTGCGCATCCGAACAATAACTTCGCCTTCTTTGGCATGCATGACGCGCCAGACGCAGATGACCCATCATCCTGGACCTTCTTCTACTACATCTCGTGGCGAAGTAGTCTGGAAGAGCAGGAGGCCACCAAGGACTGGACCGGTGCTCAGCGACTGGCACAACAGAAGAAATTTGCCAAGGACTTCTGCGACCCGTGGAGGAGTGCACTCGAGTGGACACCAGATGGCACCCCTGTGTGGTATCTCGGACTCAGTGACTGGGACCCTGGAATGGAAGGCCACCGTTGGGACAACCACCACGGCCTAGTTACCATGATTGGTGACGCCGTTCATCCCATGACTTACCAGAGAGGGCAAGGCCTCAATCACTCCGTCACAGACGCTGGAAAGCTGCATGAAGCCATTGTTAAGATTCAAGCTGGCGAAGACAGAAAAGCCACGATAGATGCGTTTGAAGAGGAGATGATCAGGCGCGGTGGTGGAGAAGTCAGAGATGGCACGGCAAATACCATGATGCTTCATGACTGGGAGCGTGTTAAGCAGAGTCCGCTTTTCACAAAAGGTATGAACAAGGTGGATGCTTAGCGGTCGACTGCCAGGGTACTCCTGCCCGTTCAAGCATGGTGGTCCGTGCGCAACACGATTAAATGATTTCATGACCGATCTAGCCATCATCCTCATCCTCATCCTCAATCCTTGATATCCTGTTGTTGCCATGCCCCAACGCGACGCTGACCTTATGGCGATTATCTGTGATGTTGATGAGCGCTGTCTCTGATAGCACATGGACCCCTCATCTGGCATTCAGAGCTATGGCGAGATACCTCGGATAACATTGTCCAAACAACATGACGTCGGCCATCCTCGGTCCTGGCCGCTGTGTGATTATAATCCGGCGCTCAGCATATATATCATCTTCACATCCTTGACGGCTAATATTGCGACACATTCTTACATCAGTCTACCGACATAGCTCGGCCTATCTTGCCTCGTTTTCCAGTTCCAAGAAGCTCCGCGCGTACGAACGAAGATGACCTCGCCCTCTGAGTTCCACGGCTGGCTGGGCCACGACAAGAATGCCGCGCAGGGCAACATGACTTGGTCCTCGTTCAAGCCCAAACCGTTCAACGACATCGATATCGACATCAAAGTCTCCCATTGCGGCATTTGCGGCACCGATATACACACTCTGCGATCTGGCTGGGGGACGACGCACTATCCTGTATGCGTTGGCCACGAAATTGTCGGAAACGTTGTACGAGTCGGAGACAAGGTCAAGAACCTTGGCTTAGGCGACAGGGTTGGCGTAGGTGCCCAGGCATTCAGTTGCTTGAAGGATGACTGCGAGGAATGCAGCGCAGGCATCGAACAGCATTGTACGAGGATGGTAGGCACATACAACGCGAAATACCCGGACGGAAGCTGGAGCATGGGTGGATACGCGGATTATGTTCGCGTCCCAGCGCATTTCGCCATCAGGATACCAGCTGGGATAAAGAGTGAAGACGCTGCGCCCATGATGTGCGGCGGCATTACCGTATATGCACCGCTGAAGAACAACGGAGCAGGTCCCGGGAAAAAGGTAGGTATCGTAGGCCTTGGAGGTCTAGGACATTTCGGCGTCTTATTTGCCAAAGCGCTAGGTTGCGAAAAGGTTGTAGCGATAAGCCGACGTAGGAATAAAGTCGACGATGCAAAGGCCATAGGCGCAACAGACTACATCGCCACCTCCGAAGACGACAGATGGGCACGCAATCACAGCCGGACCCTCGATCTCATCATTAGTACAGTCTCCTCTCCAGACATGCCTCTTGAGTCGTACCTCCGGCTCCTCCGCACGGGTGGATCCTTTATACAAGTCGGCGCACCCGAAGACAAACTTCCTCAGATTGCTGCATTTGGTCTCATCGGTAAAGGATGCAAGATCGGGGGTAGTCAAATTGGCAGCCCCAAGGAGATAGAGGAAATGTTGAAATTCGCTGCTGACAAGGGGATCAAGCCATGGGTACAAAAGCGCAACATGAAGGATGCGAACAAGAGTGTTGTTGACATGGAGGAGGGTCATGCGCGGTATCGTTATGTCCTCGTAAACGCCGATTATGGAGACAGGGCGAAGATGTGAGCGTATCAAGATTTGGCAGGTCATCTAGGCGAGCCCATACTATCCACGAATAAAAGCCAACACCATTGCTCTACCATGAACTTGCTCAAATATACACCTTGTCGGATGATCCAAGCTTGCACTGTCTTGGAGATCTCCGTCGTCTTCGCTACTGCTCTTGCAATGTCTTATACCACACAGCTCTCTATTCACGATGCGCAGCGGAGCCAGTGCTGCGCTGCCAACATTACCTCATTATGAACGTCGTGAAAGTAATCCAGCATTTCCTGGGCCATGCACGAAACGAGTTTCCTCCACTGCCCCAAACCATTACCCTAGAAAGCCCACTGCCTTTCTTCTCACTGGCTCAGATCCCCGGGCCACCCAAACTTCCACTTCTGCATGAACCAAACGCATCTATTCGCATAGTGAAAGACTGTGCACGATATTTCATGTCGCTCATCTACACTTCAATAATGCCCTGGTTTACGAAAAGAACTCCCAAGGCGCTCATCGCCGGCATGCATCTAACTCGCAACGAAGCCCAAGACCTCGTACAAGCCTTGCAAGAGCTCGAACGCTCCATGGAACGCCAGATTGAAGAAATCGAAGCCTTTCAAGAGATAAGAGGAAGAGATGATGCACGCCGCGCCTTGGAATCGATTCGAGAGCGTCACCACCATATCTACAAGCGACTCGACTCCCTCGCCCTTTGCCTCCGCGACAACCACTTAAAGAAAGCTCTGGGGAAAGAACTCGAACAAGCCGCAGCGAGTATGGCTGGGAAGCGTATACTCTGGAACGATCGTTCAAGACCCTTGGAGTTGGGCTGGAAAGCCGCCGCAGAACGATACTGGCCACGAACCACGAACAACTACGCAGCACTCCTCGAAACCCTCAACAGCTTCAAACAAGACGTCGAAAGTATTTTAGGCGACGAGGCGAGGGAGCGGGACCGTCGCACTAGCCACAAGTCTCTCAAATCGGCACTGAAGGACTCCTCCCGCACCAAGCCGAAGCCACAGTCAAACGGCAAACATGTCGTTTTCGAAGGGACGTTCCATCAGCGGATCTTTAGCGATGAAGATGCGCCCAAGGAGGTGGGCGAGGTGCATGCGGATACGGAGTGGCATGTATATGGGTGCGGCACAGATTCCGTAGGCAGGCTTGCCAGTGACAGGACAGATTCGACAAAAGATTTCCATACAAGGGCGCATGGAAAGGAGAACAGGCGGCGGAATCACGGCGCGTTGTTGGGGATCGACAAGGCAGGCTGGGGCTGGTGAGGGACAAGAGGGGCGAGGAGTGATGGGGAGGGAAAATGGGGCGGGTGTTTGGGCGGCCGGGAGTAGGAGCGAGGGGGAGAAGAACAAGGACTGCATTGTTGCTTGGATGATGTGCAGTCCTTGTTGGACGGGTCGAAGTCGCACCTATGAGATCCGGCAGCAGATTTACGCGCTGCGGTATAAGAAAAAAAAGGGGGGATTCGAGGAGATTCAGGTCGTTCCGGCTGTCGACTCCACATCGTGGTATGTCCCATAGTTGTCTTATTGAATCAATAATGCTGCGTCTCGCACTCGTACTCCGGTATCGAGAACTCAAGATGAAATTCCCGTAGCAGATGCGGGATGACCTTGCACATCATCTAGCATGCAGTCAGCAGCCTTCCATATATGCATCAAAGTTAACCTACATTTTTTTCCGACGCATGTTCTTGATGTATCGCCAAACTGTGATGTTTCCCAGTATTAAAAGAGTGGAAGATGTTATGGGGTATAGTACCTGGAACATATACCTTTCCATCCTAGAGCCTTAGCCAAAACTATTTGCTCAGGTATAAACGCATCTGCATCATCCCCGAACATGCTGTTGTTGCGTCGTACAGCTGCAGCATTCACGCCGTCTAGTATATCGTGAGGACACCACTGACCAGCGATGACGCATCCAACTCTAGGCACATGTCGTGGCAGTGTCATACCCACGCTCGGATGGAGTCGCACACCCCCTTGTAGCAAGCCATAAGGTACGAGTATCCTACCGCCCCATGATGTTGAATCACTGTATTTCACAGTCTAGAATTCGTAGCTCCATCAATCTCGGCAGTGGGCTTTGCGTAAGCAGATGGTGTACGCATGAGGCAGAGAACAGCGGAGATAGCAATAGGACTCAAGATTAGCAAGCGTGCGCAATACGACAAAGATAGCAGAGTAACTCGACATGCCTCATAAGTCTGCCTCTTCACCTTTGCCAGGTCAAAGGCATCATGCGTATGTCTGCGAGTTACACGCCTGCCGACTGATGTCTCCACTCCGCCGCTAGACTAATTCAAGATTTGCCCCCACACACCCGCCATGATTGGTCATACTGAGATGGACCCCATGATTCCTATCCAACCACCAACTTTCAAGCAATATTATTGGAACGTCGGACAAGGTACCTCGATGCTTTGACATGAGAGTAGATATCCAAGCTCAGGACTAATACGCTGAAGATGAGCCCTTGTCAACAACGTATCTGCCTCACCACATCACCTACTTGAATCGCTCCAACCCTCTTTCCTACCAAGCGCCTTTCCGACTTCCTGGATCACATCACCCAGCGGCTTCTTGATCTGCCGCTGATACACCGCCACAACACCCTGTACATGCACGACGTCCACTCTCCCATTCTCCTGCCCCCCACCACCCATGGCTCGACCTGATTCTACGAGCCCTTTAGAAAGAAACTGCACCGCCCCCGGGATATCTTCGAACCGGTCCGTCACCTGCATGCCAGTCTCAAGAATGCGCTGGCTACGCGTGGTAAATTCACTAATAGCCTCTCTACGCTTCTCCCCACATGCAACGCCCATGTCGTGGAAGCTTTCAATCTGAGCGTCAATGTCGGATCTGAGTTGCTTCAGCAGTGCCAAAGACTGTTCCGTGTCTTTGCGTGTCATGACAGTGCCATAGATGCGCGATGTCTGGAGAGCACGCCTACGCTCTATTTGTAGACGGCGCTTCTTGGAGGCTTCGGGTTCGAACTCGTCGTCGGAGTCGGGGGGCGTGGATTCTTGGACAGTAGCGGAGAAGCGACCGTGACTGAGCAGGAAGGAAGTGAAACCTGGCATGTTGCGTTGTTGCGAAGATGACTTGGTACTTGTGATAGTTGAAGAAGTTTTGTACTTGTGGTAGTAATGACAAAAGTGAGCGGTGCTGAGGAGATATCTTGTGCAGTTGGGAGAAAGTCAAGGTATAGGCACGAAGCTTTGAGGTGCTGCGATTCCTGGTCTTTGGTTTAGTGGTAGGGGCTTTGCATGGTGCACAGGACATGCCTGCCTTGAGGTCACAGTGAGCTTGCTAGAGTCTGCACAACTACATCAATGATCTTGCAATCACGTCTGTTTCACTGGCATCATGGAATGTGTGCGAACAAGTGAAAACGTACAGTGCAAGGAGAAACATTCTTGTGTTTCCGCGACTGGAACGCTGGCAATATTTATGAATACCCACAAGTAGCAAGACAGTGTGTCGAGACAAGTGTCGCAAGTGTTTGACGATTGGTGTTGATGAGACCCAAAAAGTCCAGTGGTAGTGTTCCATACTTGCCTTTTCACAGCAACTCCAGGCTTTTGCTGCCAAGCCAAGCCTGACAAGGTTTCAGCTCAAATGCCGATGCTTCCCGAACCAGCGTGCTCGTTGCGCTTCATCCAAGGGGAGTGGAACCATTTAGACAAGGCCATCTGCGGGGAAAGGGATACCAATCTCAGTGCGGGAAAAGGTAGTTTTCGCCGAATCATCCAAAGGGGTCAGGTAGTGAGTGGTCCAAAGGCACAGTAGGGTGCTATCGAAGCCGATCCTCTGTCCGAAAAGTCAGCTTCATGGGCCTGCAACTGTCTTGTAAAACTTTTCCCACTCACGCATTTTGTTCAGCTCGTCCAGAATCAACTGGAGCTCTTCCTCGTCCATGTTCAGCGAGGGAATGAGGGTAGTGGCTTCTTCGGCGGTGTCGGGAGTGAGCGTTCCTAACACTGTTGTCAGTACAGCGTTTCCGCCCTTCCGACTCATGTCTTACCCAGCAGCGCCTTCTCGACAACGGAGATTTCGGGATGGGCATCGAAGAGGGCAGCGATCGAGTGCAGACTGTCTTCCTCCTTGTAGCGGGCGAAGTTGTCGAGGTAATCGAGAAACTGCGTAATGGTTCTGTTGGCGTCAGCCCAGCCCATGCTCCTACACGCTGCGCACGCTGCGCACGCTGCGCACGCTGCACCAGGCCATGACGACTCACATGCTGTCGTTGTATATCCTGTCGCGCAGCGGGTTGTTCTCGGGGTCCTTCTTCTTCCGTGCCTCGTGGACGGCTGTGACGACGGCGCGCGCCTCGGAGACGGAGAGGGCGTGGACATCCTCGAAATCGCCCAGCTTGATCTCAGAGCCCATCTCCTCCTCTTGCTGCACCGGGGGCTTTGGGCGCGAGACTAGGCGCGGGGCCTTGAACACGGGCGGCTCCTGCCTCTGCGGCGGCGCATTCTCCGACTCTCCTTCCATGGCGAGGGGCGACTCTGCGAGGCTATGCGACTGGCGGGTAGGCAACGGTAGGCGGTGGTATGAGGCGGCCGGGGTGAGTGGTTTAGAGGTCTTTGTTTTGGATGCGGCGAGTTCTGGTGGCTTGAGTGGTGAGCAAGCTCGGTGCTGCTAGTGAAGGCGACGCAACCAGCGTAGGCGTGCGGGAGAGTCCGAGATGGTGCTGGCAGCAACGACGGGGCGTGTCGTCTTGTCGCGAACAACCAGCCTGGCTTGGTGGAGGTCGCGACTGTCGAGATCTCGAATGCCAAGCTCCCCTCCCCCCGGCGCTAGCATGTCAGCCATGAACCTTGAAACGAGCGGCTTGAACAGCCTTCCCCGCCGACTGCCATCGGGTGCCTAATGCTCGAGGGACAGCCCGAAATGTGCCGAGGATGCTGTGGGAATTAAGCTGCGTGTGTGCGTGTGCAGACGACGTGGTGCATTTTGTGAAGGCGCCGTGTCCCGTATGGCCAACTGCATGCGCACCCGCGGGCAGAACCCGTGCACAAGGAGACTCCCAATGCCGGCTTGCTCCAGGGCTAAGATAAGCTCCAGGGGTCGATGCTGCTGCTGCCGGGCATGCTCTTGTGCATCACAATCAGCTTTTCACCAAAAGCGGCCTAGCCCGTTCACCGACATGCGTCGACTCGTCCAACATTGACCACGGCCGCAGTGACACAGGAACAACCCACCAGCCTCACACCACAAGACGCCTCGTGCGAATTTTCCGCCAAGCAGCAAGTGGTTGCGCTTCTTCGAGTTGCATGCCCATTGTCGCTCAATCCCTCTACTTGCCCTACCCGCCCTGACCGCGTTTCATCGTCCATTGCTCAGGGTCCTCGTCCTATGCCCCCCATAGCACGCCGGCCCTAATTCACCACCACGCCTCCCTCGTCCGCGCCGACCGCATGCCCAGCGACTTGCTTCTGCGCCCATTGTACATAGTATCCCTTGCACCCAGCCCTGCCTGCGCTGCCACGAGCTGCGCATCCAAAGACAGAGCGCGCTCGCCAACGCACCGCCGCCCTTCCACCCTTGGCCACCTGCCCGGATAGATCCACCCGCGACTCGACACCCCTCTCGCCGCCGGCACCTCCTACACCACTCCCCACACTATACTGCCATACCTGCCCCTACGGCCTCTATACTCTCACTCTCGCCTCCCTGTCACGCGCCCCGCGCCCAGCGCCCCTCGCACCTCGGCTACAACACCAAACCGGCACCTACCTTGCACCGTACAAGAGCATTCTCGAAGCTGGCGTAATTGGACATGGGAACACCGGCGGAGGGACCGCCTCCGATGGATCACCACGGCGCCCAGTCACAGTACCACAACCACGAACCGCGCAATGGTGGCCTCTCGAGGCGAGCCACCGACGAGGCCACATCCTCGTCCAACAGTCTTGCGCCCCATGACCGCACCAACTACCCCCCGCGCTCCTCGACCGACCCTGGAGACCAGAACCAGGTGGTCTTGAAGCCAAAGCGTAGCGGCAAGATATGTGGAAAGTGCGGCGAAGGATTGACTGGACAATTCGTGCGCGCGTTGGGCGATACTTTCCATCTGGAATGCTTTACCTGTCACGTAAGACACCCATGTTGTTTCTTGGATTGATGCAGCTGGGGCATCTGCATGTCTTTGTGCCCTGTAGCGAACTGAAGCTGGCGCATTGCTGTCCAGCGTCGACTGCCCTCCTCCCCCCCCCCCAAATATTCTCGAGCGCTTGATTTCTCTACATGGCATCATTGATCACCTTGCTGACCTGCGTCCAGGACTGCGGCAAAATCGTCGCATCCAAGTTTTTCCCAGTCCCCGACAAGCCGCCCGGCCAATATCCCCTTTGCGAGACAGACTATTTTCGACGGCTCGACCTACTTTGCTTCGAATGCGGGCAAGCCCTGCGTGGCTCATACATTACAGCGCTCGACCGCAAATACCACATTGAGCACTTTACCTGCTCTGTATGTCCCACAGTGTTTGGCGCATCGGACAGCTACTACGAGCACGAGGGGAGCGTCTACTGTCACTACCACTACTCCACCAAGTTTGCTCAACGGTGCAACGGCTGTCAGACATCGATTTTGAAACAATTTGTCGAAATCTTCCGAAATGGACAGAATCAGCATTGGCATCCGGAATGTTACATGATTCACAAATACTGGAATGTCAGGCTACATTCCACAGGTCAGCCAGTCATCGAGCGACTGCAAGATGCCGATGGCGACGCGACGGACGAGGTGCGGGAGAGCGTGCGCCAACAGGAGGAAGAGATCGAAGCCAAAGTCAACTGGATCTGGAAGACCCTATCGGCTTTTGAGGAAAAGTCCGCCACTTGCATCTCCGACATGCTGCTCCATGTCAGTAATGGAGCTTACGTTGACGGCGTCATGGCAGCCAAAAAGTTCATCGTGCACATCGAGCTGCTTTTTGCCGCTGCAGACGCGCTCGATACGCAGTTGATCATCAGGACGCCCAAGGGATTGACTTACTCCCGCGAATCAAAGCTGCTCTGTAAGAAAGTGGTAGCCTTTTTTGCGCTTCTTACCCAGTCCCAAGGTACCGGCGTGCGACGACTGGGCGTGACCCAAGAACTGCTGTCCCTGGTCACTGGACTGGCCCACTACCTGAAGCTCCTCATCCGCATATGTCTGCAGGGTTCCCTAAAACTAGAGCGCGAGACTCGGAGCTCGACTGGTCTGACCAACTTCCTTACCCAAGTCAACTCGCTCGATGCGCGGTTGGAAGATGAGGCCCAAAGGGACCAGGCGGCCGAGTCCGCTCGGCTTGTTCCCAGATGGGCCGACGCATGTCCCATATGCGATGCACAGGTCGAAGACAAGTGTTTGCACCTGAACAACATGTCGTACAACTACAGCTGTATGGTGTGCCGTGGGTGCAATGCCGACCTGCGTCATAACACTCAAAATGCATATTGGAGTAAATCCAAGCGAAGCATCTTCTGTCCGGCATGTGCCGCCGCGCAGCCAGACGCTGAGAGTGGCTTCGCGCAGGTTACCAAACTGCGTCAATATGTACATCTACTAAACGTAGCGCATGCACGCCTCATGGCGACTCTGCGATCCAGTGGCGCACTACCGCACACCTCAGGTAAGAGGAACTCTCCTACAGATCACACCGTCACCACTCATCTTGACACCTCGACTCAGATTTCTGGAGCAGCTTCCGAGATTACATTCGTCCCACTAATGACTTGTAGATGACCCTAACCTGACAGGCTATGATTCCACACAAGGGCATCGCCTTGGGGATGATCCGCCTCACTTGCGACTCGACAGTCGCTCAAAGTCGTATGGAGGGACATCAGCGACAGACAGTCAAAACAGCAACAATGCCGCATACGAGCAATCCATGTCTGACATCAAGCGCCTAAGATCCACGCGACTCGATAAACATCTCTCGAATACCATGAAACGTGCGCGCCAATCACGAATCATCGACGGTCCAGAGGGTCTCGGTTCTGGTGGAGACGGACAGCTTCCAGGAGGCATGCAAATCGTCCAGGAACGCGAAATCCCGAACGAAGCCGACGCGGTAACACTGGCTGTGAACTCTCTGGCTCTGGATGATATCGCACGTATGGCCGCCTTGGAACAGCAGCGAGAGCAGCGTCCAAATGCATTCCGTGCCGGTGGAAGCGCACTACTAGGACGGGATGACCAACCGAGGCTCCAGAACGGTCACCGTCGTGATTTCTCTGGAGGACAGGAACTCCAACAAATATCAGAAGGTCGCTCGCGAACCTACTTCTCGGAACTTTCGCCGCTCGAGTATTTCAAGCTGAAAGGCCTTGCGGTGCTTCAACTTGGACTTTTGCTTGACGACAACCAGTACAACCAAGGCGATCTTCTCGATCTCATTGAATCGAAGAAAAACAACTTCTGGGGCAAGATTGGGTTCGGCAAAGCGTTCAAGGCCGACAAAAGCAAACCGAAGAAGGGCGTTACAGGAGTCGAGAAGCCGGTTTCCGACAAAGCAACCTTCAGACAGTCGCTTGAGTACCTTGTAGAAAAGTATGGTGACGAATGCACAGAGGGTGTAGGACCGGGCGCTCTCAAGGTTCCAGCTTTGCTTCAGGATTGCATCACTGCAATGAGAAGTATGGACATGTCCATCGAGGGTGTGTTCAGGAAGAACGGTAACCTCAAAGCTCTACGTGAGCTCGAAGAGGAAATTGACGCCAATGGCGTTCAAAAGGTCGATCTCAACACCAAAAACCCGGTCATTCTCGCCAATCTCTTGAAGCGCTTCCTCAGACTGATGCCTGAGCCGGTTTTAACCTTGAAGCTATACAGGCTGTTCATGGTAGCCAATGGTAAGTCTCTTTTAGTTGTGCTCGCGGTGCTTGACTAACAGAAGTAGACATTGAGGACGAAGCGCAGAGGAAGAAGGTCTTACATCTAGTGCTTTGCCTGCTGCCCAAAGCCCATCGCGACACCATGGAGGTTTTGTTCTGTTTCCTGAACTGGGTATCGTCTTTCCACACCGTCGACGAAGAGACGGGTAACAAGATGGACACGTGGAACATCGCCACTGTAATGGCTCCGAACATCCTACGCGAGAGCAATGACAAAGAAGTAAAGAGCGTGGATCAGGGTGCCGTTAAGGTCGTATTCGATCTCATCGAGAACAACGATGAGTTCTCAGAAGTATGTTGCATCACTATCGTGTTCTTGTCCCACTCTAACACTACCTACCAGGTACCCCCCGAAATCATGGAACTACTCAGCGACGACGTGTCCGACATGAGTGCCAAAGAAATCATGCGACAATGGGAGCAGCGGGGAAAGAATCCTCTGTCAGCCCCTACGCCGTCACCCAGGGACCAAACCGGCACTGCTTCCAGGAAAGATCAGCGTAATGCGCCTCAAATCACGACAGCGGACAACAACCCCTCGGCGCAGGCTGGGGAGGCGTCAGTTCGTCAGGTCCCAGGCGCAGGTGCAGGCGCGGGCACAGGCACAGGCACAGGCGGTCAAACAGGGGCCTCTGGCAGCAATCAGCACAGCCCCACCCCAGGATATGACCGGAGCGCACCCAACCATGCATTCGCCCAGAACCCACAGGCTTCGGCAGACGGCCAACGCACTGCATCGCCTCATCGGCACAGCTATCGCTCGCCTGGCTTTCAAAAGCACACACAGATTGGCACCGCGGGCGCTGGATGAGACACGACAACTCTCTTTTTGGGACCATACCGGCGTACATGGCGTTGATTGCATGCACCATTTTCATTGCTTGAGTGAAAAGCATTCAACGAGCGGCGATCCTATTCTATACCCCTGGCCAGAGTCTACGTTATGACATCTAGACTGGCCAGTCCATCTTCACGCATCGGCTTGGTATAAGTCTGACGACTGTTTGATTGTATTGTAGCATCATGTGCTGCTTGGTGCATACTGGAGGGATATTTTTGCAGCATTGGTTTAGGCGTTTCTGGGTAATCACATGTGCCATATACGATCTTGGCATTGTTTACGGCGGCGCGAACATGCGCGTGGGAAATGCCTGTAGAGGAAGATGATTGAAAGCGCGAAAAGTACCGCGGGTTGGAGGCGGGGTAGGCTTTCATGCCGGAGCTGTATGTGAGGTGTGTGTGTAAACTGCTACTGTAGAGGCCGAGTAAGCAGGGTGTGGATAATGTATGGAAGTCGTCCAATGCAGTCTTCAGAGGCTCCTGTTGCCTGTCTTTGATAGATTCCTCGAGGCTTCACGTAGGTATCTGACGATTGTATCCTATCCCCTCTCTTCGCCTTGTCCTTCTCCTCATCGTGCTTGGCAGATTGCGCCAACTCAACGCACCTGCCGCGAAGGCCTCACTCGCCTTTTCAGATGCTCTACAATGGATACTTTGTGGAGATGTTTCCATAACACTGTCTATCATGCAGGTATACAAATCCAGGATAGCACAGCATAGTATACGAGCTTCTTCGCATCTCTCAATCAACCACTACTCTCGAAAACCCTTGTTCCTCACAGCAACGACAAACAACCTCGGATACCCCAACAACACCTTGCCGTCCTCCAACACAGGATACTCCTTCTTCAACAACCTCTCGTACTCCTTCAAAAACGCCTTCTTCCCATCGCGTGTCTTGATCATATTCAGATAAGGTTGCAAACCAGTCCCCTTGACCCACTCCACAATCGCCCCCGCATCTTTCAACACATGCATGTACTTCGTCCTCCAGATGTTGACACGACTTGCATGTGGAATCAGTGCATTGTAGAATGCTAAAGGTGGTTCTATAGGATCGAGATCGGGGCGTGAGGGATCTGATAGGTCGCCGATGGCGGTGGAGGAAAAGGAAGAAGACCAAGGCTTATGAGACTGGGATGCGACTTTGCGCATGAGGTGGTGGGAGGGTTCATGGTAGTTGTCTGGTACTTGGAACGCTAGGATGCGTCCTTGTTCCAAGGACTCGAATAAGCGGACGAGTGTGGGGATACGTTCAGAGGAGCGGAGCCAGTGGAAGACTGCGTTGCTGAAGAGCAGATCCACCGTTCCTTCTGCTTCGAATGTTGCTAGATCTCCGGCTACGAAATCCACGGCTTCTTGGTTGGGAAACTCGGCGTTGGCCTTTGCGAGCATGTCGGGTGAACTATCCATGCCTGTGATGCGTGCAGAAGGGAAAGCATCAAGGAGGACTTTTGTGCTGTTTCCCGGACCGCAGCCTAGATCGTAGATACGTGGGTTTGGAGTGGCGATGTGCGGTTGGATTTGGGAGACGAGGTCATAGACGGCGCGGGTACGTTCGTTGTTGAACTTTAGGTATTGGGTTGCTGACCAGTCGTTTTTGAGAAATCGGAAGCCCGTCATCTTGGGGAAATGGTGATAGCTCTTTGCATGGGGTAGATTTTGTTGGTGAGGTCCGAATGATGTGTGCCGTGAGTTAGACGGACAAGATGAGGTAGGTACACTACGGATATGTATCCGGCTGTGAGCCGTAATCAGGCGGGACGATTGCGATGAAGTGCAAAGCCTTTGGGATGTGTGGAGAGCTGGTGCAGTCATCGTTTCCGGTGAAGCTAGCAAATCTAGAGATTGGAATGTTGCTTGATTGATCAAGAATGTACAAGAAGTGAGACAAGCTCATGGAGTAAGCGCAGTTGCAAGGTCTAACAATAACCCAGCCCAGCAAATCGGACGTCATGTGTGGGGTTAGGCTATTCTTATATCCGGGGCACTACCGAAGAGCTTTGCACCTTTCATTTCTTGTATGCAAGCGACACGCCTTCGCAACATGACATAAAACGGCAAGAACACAAAAATATATGGTTTTTTGAATTATCACGAGAGACTTGCTAGACAACATACATTCGATACTTTGTTACCGTACGTTACCGCCTAAACAAAAGGGCACGACACAGATTAAGTACTGGTGCAACAAACAGTGTGGCTAAACGCACGACAACATGATGAAGATGTAGAAATCAGGGAGGCATCATCCCCGGTCGGTTCTTGTTTGCACCTTTGGCTTTGCCTGCCGTGATCTCCGGGTAAGGTATAGCGTCGCCTTCGCTATATTGGATTGGTGCATTGGGGTCGTCTGGCACGCGCGCCCTGGTACCGAAGACATCTACCTTCAGTGTTTTGGCGTCTGTGAACGGAATGTGCTCACCGCGTTCCTAACAAAGTTAGCGCTACTCGTATCTATAGGGCTCCATGAACTTACATCGTAGAGATTCCACGTGAGGTATTCCCTCAGATACGGTACCACGTCGTTGGGATCCAGGCTGGCCAATTCATTGGCGTTGACTCGATCAACAAGATAAGTCGTGATACTCGTCGTTCCGTTCATCTTCCTCTCTGGCACAGATGCAACTTCCATAGTATGCACGTCCTCGTTGCGCTCCGGCATCAGCATCATCCAGCTTCCCAAGTCGATGACAGAGTTAGATTGAAATAGGCCGACTAGCGAGAAATTAACGATAAATGTTGATGGAAGCCTGGAAGCAATAGCCTGCGTCTCGATAGTCCACTCAGTGTATGTGTTATTGTTATCCAGTAGTGCCTGTCCGAAAGCCGTCAGATGTTGGGTGGTAAGTTGAACTTGAGCTTGTGCACGCGTGCTTCCGCCGTAGAGGTTCGCGATGGTCGCCGTGACGTCTCTCTGATAGGCTTTGTCCGATGCGAAGTTCCACCGTTGTGTTTCCGGATACGCATAACCGAAGACTGTAGTATTGCGACAGTCATTGAAAGTGAGGAACTGCCCGGGTGCCTTTCTAAAAGGCACAAGGCTCGTGTCTGCGCTTACACTCTGGTGGTCTTCGAGATATACATTTCCATGTGGCCCTATACTGGATGCTCCCATCCATCGATCAGGGTGCGCTCCTTGGTACAATGCAAGCAGCCGATCGACGTTGCTAATAGCCGATGTTAGCTGGACGCCATTTTCGAATTGAAGCAAACTTACGCATGATGCAGCATGAAAAGAGGTTCGTAAGATGAGTACTCTAGCGGCCACATGTGACCGGCCCAAGGTTCTTTGGCGTTATAGCCGCCACCAATCACACCGTGTATCCATCCATGCGGATCTTCTAGTATACTCGAGAACCGCGAGAAAGTGCTCGATCTGAAGGCAACCCCTACTTGCACTATCAGGTTGGTGGATTGTGCCCTAAAGGCATCTACAAACTTGGACTGTTGTGATGTGGCATTGGGTGTGTCGTTCTCCGGCCACCGTATCGTCGTGCCTATTTGGCGCCACTGCAAAGACAGTTAGAAAACTTGTGTTCTCGATCCTTTGCCCTAGGAGTCTTCTACCTTCGTGTCAAAGCCTTCGGGCACGGGATTGAATGTGTACGAATACAGCGGATTTGAGAGCACCACTGGTGTACCATCTGTATCTGTCACTGTCAAGTAGGGAGAAGTAAAGATCTCCGGAACAGGGCCGGTAGTAGTCCCCTGCGCCCAGTCCCAGTATGGTATGCGGAATTCGTTGGCTGCGGCGAGATATCGCTCGATTTGATCCGCTGGTGCTTGCCCAGCAATGTCGTGAATATGTCCAGAGAGTACTTGCTACGCTTGTTTAGTGTTTCTTTAAGTCTAACCTCCAAAGAAAACGCGGCAGTTCTGAGGATAGGATGCTTACTTCAAAAAGCGCAAGGTACGGACGATGCCAACCCAGGAACAACTCGTTACCATGTGGACAGTAGCCTGCACTGCCAATCTTGGATGGAATTCCTTTCGCATCCCCCCAAACCGCGTAAGGTCTGCCGTGTATCGCTAAGAGACGAAATCAGTGGACCGTGGAATTCGCTTCCGAGAAATTGTACTTACATGCAAGACCGTAAAATGAATTGGGATCGTTTTGCGGAGTTTGATGGAGTTTTCGCAGCGCCAGTATGTAGAGACTCCATTGGTCTGGAAAGTTGTCCTTCAGGTCTCTCACTTCTCGACGGATATGGGCATTTCCTATCAATCGTTAGCGGTGATCATTGGTCACGGGAGTTTGAACCCCCTTACCGTTTCCATCTCGTGTCTCCACCCCAGTCACTACACCTACTTCGGATTGTCGGATGACATGCGAGCTCTTCCGTGTTGAAAGAGGCGTACACGTGATACGTGTGATGAGAAGCCAGGAAATCAAGCACCTAATTAGTTGTGGGACGAGCATGGTGAGCGACTGAACAATTGGTTGAATGCGTTATCTGCGGAAAGCTGGTTAGAGGGGAGACGAAGCGATATTTGTACATCACGGTTTGCAGTCCCTGTGTGGAAGAAAACGAACTAGCCACGAATGAGAGTCATGTGTCAGAAAAGTGAATGACGAACCCAGTTGTCATTCCTAGTCATGATGCGTGCGTCGTGGAGGTCTGGGGTCGAAGAACGTAGGTCAGCGTAGAAGAGATAACCATCTAGGAATTAACGAGATATTTAGAAGTATGGCTGAAGATATTGGATTTAACTTGACCCCTGGTGTTGTTGCTGTAATGACCAGAGGCGTGGTGGCGATATTGTGCCCTAAACCAAGAAAATTGCCAGACAAGATTCGATGCACTTACCCTGCAATGAAGACCTGAGAGAATAACACACAAAGTGCAAGTCAAGCGCTGATCTAGAAAGATACGGTGCGAGAACTGCCATGCAGCAGCGGGCGAACGACGGAAGGCGTGCGTTGTGATTCTAGCCTCCCATTAGTCCTCCATCTAGATATGGTCAAGGAAAACGCGAGGTTGACTGCTAAGAGCCTAACATACGTAGTCATGCGCTAACGACCAAGCCAGAGATGACCGACTGTAGAGTCATAGATGAAGAGGCGTCCATGTAAGAAGTTTGGGTTAGGGGAAGTGCTGACGTGGTAAAATTGTAGGAGTACAGAACAGCGCAAGGTCGATTGTCTCGCAAATAGCCGTTGTGTGTTACGACCGGATGCGTTGCCATAAGCGATCTGACAGACTTTTGACCGCAGTGGTAATATACACGTTGGCTGTCAACGTCACATGAGGACCGCATGATTTCAGCCTGATACATATCCTATCACACAGATGTCGAAAAGCTGGGCTCAAAGATTGGTGGTTGGTTACATCCTCGGATTGCTGCTTCCAATGTTGCACGACGCGTGGAGAGATACGCAGCATGTCGTGTATCGAGCGCGCGGCTGCGTGTCTAGGTAATAGAGGTTTCCTGACACGAATCCAATCGAAAGAAACTCAAACGACCACAACTTCCACACTTGCCAGCCTTGCTGTTCATACTTCGTGTTGGTCAAGGCTTCATGAGCTACCGATTCGCGCAGCGGTCGCTCCAGGGCACCTGCTCATGGGAAACACCGTACACTGGCTCGCATATATGACAGTGGAACGTTACAATAAACCCGAAATAGTTGATTGCTGATTCTAGAGGCTCCTAATAGAGACACTAGTACAGGTCATTCGTGCAGCTAGCCGTAGCTGACCGTGTTGTGTATCCACATACCAGTATCTCGATTCGGGCCGCCTGCGTCTAGCGCTTCGATAGCCCTTCAGTCGTCTCGCTCATGACATCGTGTGTATCGTCAAAACACCAGTAGAACCACTGGCGGCAGTCTCTCGAGTCTTCAGATATCGTTGTAACCAAGAAGTCTTTTGTCCAGATCCTTGTCTGCGACCGCCCATGCCCAGGCACGACCTGCTTCGCCACACCACAGTGCCGATGGATCGTCCGACTTTTCTAGCATACCGTCTTTTGCCATTGACTTGATTTCGTGACCTGTAGTATAGGTCAAGAAGTGCTCGAATTGCTTACCTTCCAGAGCAAGGGCATTTCCAGTGATGCCGTGACAAAGACATGGCTCCTTAGTCAGGAGACCTCTCTCCCAAATGCACTCTCTGGATTTGGCAATAACTCTTTCAATACGGTCGTGGAGACCTGGAAAGTATTTTCGAATCGACAAAAGAGAGGTGACTACACCAGGTGCCCCATGGCAGACTTGCACGAGCTTGTCACGACCTGGTGGCAGAGACGATGGGAAGTTGCCGCTCTCGTACTGATAGCTGAGCAGGGCGCCCAATTCCGCTTCGAGCTTAGACGCCCATGAAGGGTCGGTAAGCACGATCTGTGTGATGATACCGATCGCGCCATGAACGGCACCGACGTATGCCTTCCCATGCCATTTCCAAGGCCGCGGGCTTTGCATGATGTTTTCAATGACCTCATCGGCTGTGTCTTCGATGAGCTCGATAACGTCCTTGTTGTGGGCAAAAGCTCCGCGTACGAGGCGAAGCAGATACAAATAGCCAGCGCGACCAAACAGCCATTCGTTAGAGGTTTCATCCTCAAGCATGACTGCAGCATGATCACAGAGCTCTTTTACCGTCTCTGGATCTTTCGCGGTCACGGCGTACAGCGCAAGCAGGGACATGATGTCGTTGGAGATGCCACATTTTTTGGGAGATGGTGCTGGAAACTCCTTGATATGGGCTTGTGCTTGTTCAATATAAGCCGCAGACCATGTGTTCAAGGGGTAGTCGTCCAGTGTGAGGTCAGGATACATGTTGTGCAAGGCGTAGAAGAGGTAGGCTATTGATATCGGTCCATAATATAAGCCACCGCCAGGAGGAACATGATGCGGAGGATAGTCCGTGATCAGGCGGTCCAATGACGCTAACAGTTGCTTGTGAGGATCTCGTCGTGCCAGAGGCGCATCATTTCGGAAATAGCGGGGTATCGAGGTAGGTGCTGCTTGTGTTGCCGGTGCTGCAGGCGGCGCAGCGTCTTCAGACATGGTGATAGAAGTAGATTGAGGCGAGTTTTGTTGAATCTCTTGATGAAAAGGGATCGGGTAAAGTTGGCGCAGATTTAGGTATGCGCGAGTGACGAAAAGGTATGAGATCGTAGGTGCCCAACTGTGACGTCAGCGGGGCTCGTCTTCTATGATTGGCCGGTTGTGGTGTATGCAACCTGGGACGAATACTGGTAAACATCACACCACAAATCTTACGGTCCGTGATCTGAGCTATAGACAAGACTAAACACAAAGCTTTTCTTCTGGTAGCCCAGCATCTGTTGTGCCGGAACCTTGGTCGCATCGTTTTCCGATGAGCTGTCTACGCCATCACCTAGCATTTGGGTTTCTTCGCTGCCTGGGCGATGCGGCTTTGAATGAACTGAAGCAGCTTTGATATGTTCTCTTGGCTTAAAAACGACGCTGTATCACCCATTTCGAACTTATGCTGTGATTCCCAGTCTCTCAGACTAACGACTTGCGGCTCTTATAGATGCTATATATATTGCTTCCATGTGTAGGACCGTGAGCCCATATCCCAACATGGCTATAGTCGAGGAATGGTCTAACCATTGGAAGGATTACCTGGCCATGGAAGTGGCTCAGCAGGAAGCTCAGCGAACTGTTCGACGGAATCGTTCCGCCGATGATCATGTCGGCGTATCTCCCGGCTGTCTAGTTGTGCGAGATCATCCGGTTCGGTTATCGACTCTGCTCTATATAGTGCAGCTATCTTCTGCTGGAACTGTGAAGATGCTTTGCCTACACCACGATTAATACCATGCATAGTGATTAGAACTTGATGTATAAACTCACTTGTCAATTGCGGTATCATGTCGCTGCCAACCAACGGAGACGGATATGCTGGCGCTTTATATACCTTGGTGCGCCTTCTCTTTCTTACGTATAGCAACATGGAGATAAATAATGCACAGAAGATGATAGTACCCAGCACTGCACCGACAATGGCCGCTACAGGCGAGTGTGCGTGGCTTGCTAAATCTGGTGCGTTGCCAGACGGTGTTGCTGTCGCCAATACACTCTGTGTAACAGTCTTGAATGAAGGCTCCGCTAAGCTGAATGTGGTGTCCGAATCAAGAGACGGTGATGACGCTGATGTAGACCTTGATGGAGAACTTGTCGCAGTAACTGTGACCATCAGGACTGATGTGATTGGAGCGAGAGATGGTTGTGAGGCTATGTATGATCAGCTTCCATTACCACGCAATATACTGTGTGAACCTACATCGCCCTGGGGTTCTGTCCTTGCCGGCAGGACAGGTACTACCTGGCGTGCATGGGTCTACTGTACAGCAGCCACGGAAACTATTACACATGTAGAACACGCCCCCAGATGGACAATCATCGATTCTTCTTCGAAGTTCTGGTATCATTGTGCAAGGTTGGGCCTTCCAGTCGATAGATGATGATGATGATGATACGATGAGAACGAACAGATATGAGAGTGCGACCACGGCCCTAACGAAGCCTCATAAACACGTTTGCAGCAAACCATCTTCTAAACACAGAGGCAATGATGTGGTGAGCCGCCTGATCTACGCAAACAAAGCGGCCCATCGCAAGGGTACTCCTTTAACGCACCCCACGTGAAACGTGCTGCCCGATGCAGCCATGTAGTCAAAGAGTTTATGAAGCTGCGCCTTGTAGATCTAGGGATGTTATGTGGGAGCTAAATGTATCTCATGAAGCTGCGTCGTGCAATGTATGGCTGGAACGAAGAAGCAGAAGAAGCGGCCTCCAGCCTCTCGCTTAAAAAACCAATGACGCCATCACCGCCTCGCCAAGCCACCCGTGGACAGCTCAACACTCGCTCGGTCTTCACAGTCCACACCATCCGTCGGGTCTCCCCAAATGACGACATGTCACTTTAGAAATCAGATGGAACACAAGTTGTCCTGCGCGATGAAGCCTATCGCCCTGGTGAGAGGATGCAGCACGACGCGATTTCGCTTCAGAGCTGCTGGAGATCATGCTGATTCAAGAAAGCAAGACACTGTTGATATTGCCGCTGCTAGATCTAGAAACCTGATCGTTTGACGCGATCTCACATCCCGTAAAACAATCTCTCTGCACTGACGGGTCGCACCCACAGCTCAGCGCGAACGATTCGTCTTTCCTCCATACCACCTGCACCAAGCAGCTGGAACCCATCCCGAACTACGCTCTCCAAACCGCCTGACATCAATCTGATCGGACTTGGACTCAGATGGGGACCCACAGATTTGCCGAGCCACGCATAGAAGGCTATTGCGAACCCACGAGCAGCCGGTGATGGTTGTACAGTAAAGCGTCGGTACTAAACCTCTTCGCATCATACCTCCCGCGCCGCACCGTGTTGGTTCGATAGAAATACTTTGTGGCTTCCAAACTCCCCCTTCATGAGATCGGAAAATGGCTATCTTCCCATTGTTTGTGAGGGTCGAACAAGTGCAGCCTACGGAAGTAGCTTCAGAAATGCTGTCGAACGCATAATGTATTCCAACACCACCCGCAAGGCCTCTGATTTGCTCTGGTTAGGTAGAGCCTTGGTACTAAGCAGTAGCGCCATGCCCGTATGGCTCTGCTTTGAGAAGCTTCCACCGAGCCTTGCTCGCTGCGCCGTACAATTCAATAGCCTCGCCGCTCGAATTGGCACTGAGTCTTACCAACTTCGCCACAAACAACGCGACTGATTCATATGCGCTATGGACGAAGACGTTCGTCACATTGGCTCAATCCGCTTGTTTGTGTATGGGCCTCCAATTTGGATGCTCTTGGAAGACTTGCTCGCCATCATACGCAAACGGCGCTTCCATTCCTAGCCGGTACCATATCGCTGGGCCCTTCGTGAGGGTTACATGGTTTACGTCTGCGGCCTATTCCACAGTGTCTGACCTGGTTGTCTTCCATACTAGATCCCATGGGACAACAACGAATTCTGTAAACGCGCCCGGTCTTTCGTTGGCGCTGCAAGCGCCTTACAAGAAACCCGCGACCTCATCTTCAACACAGATATTGGCCTCCGCGGGTATGTCACCACCAGGTTAGACTATATTACCTGCGAGATCGCTCCCAACTGTCCATCCAGAACTGCCCAGTTGATGAGTAATATATAGTGGGTCAATAGGATTGAGCGCTATCACTTCTGCACGAATCAATGATTCAGTTGAAGCAGGCTTTGGTTGCGATACATCACAAATATGCGCCGTTCGAGCCTCGGCGGCGAGTATGAGGGCTTTCATAGTCGTTCACGTTGGTTGATGTCGTATTGGGTGTGGTCGCACTGATTCACAGCAGCCTGGATTGGTAGACAAGGCCACGAGTCTTTGGGTTGATGGACTTTCGTCTGGCTTTGAACCAGGGATTTTATTCGATACGTCTTCCAAAGTCTCTCCTACCGAATACCCAACAAAGTTTTGGGTCACAAGATCCACTGGGGATCGAGCCAGAAGACCGCAGGATGCTGCCGAATCCCAGCTTTCAAAATCTCCTCGTGAACCATGGTAATGTGGGCAATCTGCACCTTTTTACAAGAAATTCCGGTGCTGATTTTTTTTAACAGCGTCATGGACGGCCGGTGTGCAGCAATGCGCAGATGGTATATATTAAATCTTTCCGGGCTGTCCTTTCTCTCTTCAGCTATCCCCTCTATCCATCACTGTCCTACAATTCCAGTACAATTTCGTCTCAACAGGCAATCTGTTTTCAGCATGGAGTCCAACAACATCTGCGGCGAGGTCCTCTCCAAAGCCAACGCACAACACTACCTCGAACTCACCCAAAGCCTTTACAACCTCATCACATACACCCTTGACTATGACAGCAAGTATGGTTTAACAAGCCAAAAGCAAGATACTTGGTCACTTCGCTCTGCTCGTCACCCAGACCCCCTGGACGAAAGCATTTCGGACATCAAGAGCAAAATACATTCACGTCACGTGGGGTTCTACGAAGACTGGAAGGAGATCAAGTATGAGGCCGCAGTCAAGTGGCCTGTTCCCGTACATGCAGGCTCAGTGTGGAACATCTTCGCTAGAGCCATGAATCAAGACCAACCCATCTACGAGATGAGGAACTGGTTCTCGCACGACTTTGGTAAGCGTGGTGGGACCCTTGAGGTGGAGAACGAAAAGTTCAAGGGATTACAAGAAGCATATGAAGATCTTCTTCCGGGTCTTACTGAACTACTAGTGAAGCTTGAACTAGCGCTTCAGGATAAAGCCGCTTGGGCGCTACAGCCGGAGGTAAACGCTCGGAGGTATGAGGAGAACCAACCTGAGTATACCAGGGATACGATGGCGGTTCAGCTGGAGCTTGTGGCACGTCAAGAGGAGTTCATCTCAAGGATGAAGCAAGCTGATATTGATTACGCTGCTAGAGTGGCTCGTGTGGAAAGAGGAGAGGACCCATGGGAATGCGAGGAGTGGGTTGTGACGGAGGATGTAGGAGAAGAATGGGTTAGCGAACCTGAGGAGGGTGCGGTATCTTGGAGCGATCTCGATGAAGCCGCTGAGAACCTTTGGGACTACGCATCGAACACGGACAACGACACATCGGAGTGCACCGAGGATTCTCTGGCTACATCAGCGCAAGACCCTGACAACGGTGCATACGTCTCCACATATGAAGACGACGACGAGCTCCCGGATAGCTTGTGCAAGGCTCCTGCACCCGATGCTGGATACATTAACGCGACAATATCGCACCACGGGGATGAGATGGCACTTATGACAACAAGGCTCGGCCCGTTAGTGGCACATAAATTGCGACCTTCTCACTCTACCTGCGAGCGGTATGTGGCCTTTGCGCACATGCCACCCCTGTCTAGTCTGTTTCAAGACCGGCCAGACCACAAATTTCCGAGAACTGCGTAACTTGTGGTACGTGGATGTGGATCTCGTAGTCCTTTCTCATGTAATGGGAAAATTGATTACCGTGAGGGATGCGGCAAGGGATGAGAGTGGTGGTGAGCTTGTATAAGAAGCTTGACTGCTGTGGCCAAGAGATAGTGCTCCAATCCAACGCATCACATCTCTCGTCTTCGCTCGCTCGTTGACCAGAATCTGTATTCAAGATGATGTTCTCTCAATACTCTATTGCCAGTGTCTTCATGCTGGTGACAGCCATCACCGCAACACTCGACCCAGCAACTTCGAACACAAACGGCAGCTACCCTTCAGCCCCGAGATGCTCACGTATGTCTACCACATGTCCGCATCCGTCCCAGAAGACACACTAACCCAGCCCAAGCCATCAAGACAAGCAAAGCCATCCAAGCCGCCGAGTGCAGCCACAACACACGCACATCCAAGCAAACCTTTGCCGTCTTCACCCAAGACCACCAGTACGACGGCAACCACGGCTGGCCGTACGGAACATGCGAAGCATACAATTGCGCACCAGGGTCGGCAATGAAGGCCAAGGCCGGAACCTGGACCTTTTTCTGGGACGCAGCCGGCGTGAAGGGCAAGGAGAGCGGTGATGGAGCGGGATGTATCAAGAGCCCCAAGGATGGCACATGTGGATGTGAGAATTCTGATGGAAAGTTCATCTACAAGGGAACCAACTGCAAGTAGAGGGGGTTGGAGCTGTGCTTTTGAGAATTGCTTGTTGCTGCGGCGACTTTGGTTTGTTGGTTCAGTTGTACATAGTTGCGCATAGTCGCGTCGAAGAACTTCTTCCCTTTTGTGTTTCGAATCTCCGAAGCCTTTCTAGTGATGAGACTTCTTCGGCAAACGCGCATAGATCAACATCTCTCCTCAGAGGGTGCTGCACAAGCGCAATACTAGCCAAGCAGCAAGTTTTTTTCTGGACCATTACTTCTGTCCTTGAAGTTTTTATCGTCAAGCGATGGTCGTGTAATATGTAAGTGTTGTCGTCGTATACATGAACAAGCCGCAATCTCGTTTCCGAGTTTCGACGTGCTTGCCCAGAGGACCCCAGCATAGAGTAGTAGGTTGATAGTCTGACGTGACCACTTTCCGAACCAGAGACATATTTTACTCTTTCGCATTCTCTGTTTTCGAGGCCGCTGACCGAAAAATGGTGGATAAGTCATTCCCTGGAAGAACTTGTTTACGTTGAAAAATGCACAGCGAGCAGCCAACCTATTCTTGTAGTTGAAATGTTTTGGGACTCAAAGTATAGTAGATTTTGTGTGAGTAGGAAGAGGAGAGTGAGGGATTGGAGGACGTGATATAGAGTCTTCAGAGACTGGTACGTGTAGAAGTGCGTCACGATATACTCGAAGAGCTCAGTGTAGGAGAAGAAATAACGCATGTCGAGGATAATGCACCAAAATCTGCAACTGTCTTCTGTATGTGAATGTGCAAGTCCAAGACCAAAGTGCTAGCTCGCTCATGTGAATTCTTGCCTATTGTCGATCGTGTATCCAGCACGTCACCAGGTCCCCTTCATTCCAATATACGGCAGCAAACACCATGCACAGCCTTGGCTTACCGCACCTCAGATACCTTCCCCCTCATGCCCGGTGGCAGCAGTGCATCTGCCTTCCTCGCAGCCTCGACCTCCTCAGCCGTAGGCTCCTTTGGTACATCAACGATGACGCTGGGATCTCTCGAGCGCGAGGCTAGCATGGCTGCGCGTTTCTAGTAACAGTATGTCAGCCTAGTGACGTCAAATCCTCTTCTTGCATACCATCCACGTAGCCACGATGCGTTTCCACGCATCATGGATGGCTGCTGCGCGTGCATGTCAACATACCTCCCTGGCATCCCTCCCCAGATTCTCACCCTCACCGAGAAACTCCGCATCAATTCCCTCGTCCGGCGACCGTATGGAGCCCCTGACTCCACTTGCCTCCTCTGTTGTTCGTCTCCTCAGTTCCTCGAGGGTTACTTCGCCTCCGTCTAGCTCGACCGGCGCATCGTTTATAGCCGGTGTGTTCGTGTCAATGAGAGGTGTTTGCGTGGCTACTGCTGGACTTGTCTTGTGAGGGAAGGTGGCACTCCGGGAGACGGGCGAGATGGGGTCGGTGGACAGGGGTGGAGACGAAAAGCCGGTCGCGGTGAGGATGGGTGGGGACATGGTCGACGGGTTTGCCATGATTGTTACTCCAAGTTGGAGCGGTATGTCGATATCGCGGTGTATGGGGATGTCGTTTCCGGTTCCGTGAGGATATGCGCAGCTCTCAGTCTCTAGCCTGGAAGATGGCGGGGGCGGATGATGTGTGAGAGGGAGATGGTAGAGAAGCAAGAGACACCGCTGCTATGGGTACAGCCCAAGGCTGAGGCGGCAACCCGTCGCAGCCTCACGGCCAAACAAAGGTCCGCCAGCGCGTAAGCTGTCGTGACTGCGATGACGTTTCCCAGTCCGTGATGCAGGGTCCAGCGGTTGAAGTGGGGCAGAAACGGGGCAGCTGGCTGAAGCTTGGTACTGGCTTTGACGTACCGCGCTATATCAGGATACGACTCAAGGCAAGACAGCTAGAAGAAGCAAGTTGTCGAAATACAGATAGCAAACACGCAAAAGAGAAAAACTTTGAAACAAGCGCAAGCGCAAGGGCTGAGCTGAGTTTATTTATATTCTCATCGCGGGGCACATGGCTTGCTGCGCCTCCTTCCATCCGCCTATACTTCCCTTTCGTAGATTCAACCAAGATTTGGGGATATCAGATAACACCGCCGTCCTCGGCTTCCATAATCCATGGACAGTGCAAAAGATGCAGTACGCTCAAAATACATATCCATATGCTCATTACCCATTCCGCAAGTGACATAATCGCGTAAAGTACTAGTTCGACTGCTTCGGCAGCATGAAACCCAGAGCATAACCTTCACCAGAGCTCGTCTTTGGATCAGCCTTGTTGCTGTCAGCTATCAGAATCAAGCGCTGAAACTTGCGAGATGGTACTTACGCCCATGTAGACATCTTGCCCGAATATGTTTGCCCGACTTCCTTGGGCAGACTGCTGATCTGGTGCCTGTTCCGTGGCCGGCATTCCGTTTTGCTCAACTTGCATAGGCATGCTGCCAAGGTCCATGGGAAAAAAATTGTTCGTCGATTCGATGCCTGGACCTTGAATGTACGAGTCCCATGCATCCTAGTCAAATTAGCCGACTGACCTTGACAGAACTATGAAGAGTACGTACCCAGTTGATGTTGTCTGTTGGCGGAAGATCTAAATTCTGGAAGAGGTTGGCTCCGAAAAGATTTGAAAACTGACTGGGTGCATTCTCTGGTCCTGTCGGTCCGCTTGCTGGCTGGTTGTATTGGGGTGTCAAACCTGTTGATGGCTGAGGCATAGGATCGTTGAGTAGGTTGGCCATCCCTGCCGGGTATCGCTGATCGAACATGTTAGCATTAGGCGCCATGCCGCCCGTGCTGAGCAAGCCCAGAGTCATTGCTGCCGAATGTTCGGGTGCAACGTTGGCATCTTCCATTGGTGCCATTGCTGGGTACGTCGATGAAGCTGCTTGGAAGCCGTTTGGAGCTTGTCTTGCTGATCGATACTGCTTTAGTTGGTCCAGCATAACGCCGAGTGTGGTGTGCGCTTTGTATGCTTCCATAGAATGGTCCTTGAGGCCGTCCCAAATGCCCACTGCTATCTCTATAGCTTCAAGCATCTCATCGCGTCGATCTGAACTCCACACAAGCGTGTCTGCTGATGGCGGAGAGCGAGCAGGTGCTTCCCGCGCAGTGTGGTAGAGATCGGACGATATGATCATCGCAGCGAGAAGGAAATCGACTGTGGTGAGCGACGAGATGAACCATTTGACATTTCGCAACCGACCCCCGGCCTGGCATTCCCGGTGCAGAGTCGCTTGGTGCTTGAGAAGCATCATCGAGGCTTCAATGACCGCTTTTCTCGAGTAAGCAAAACGCGATTGCACTCTCGCATAAGACAAATACTTCCGATGTAGGACGCATATTATCTTTAGAAAGAGAAGATCCAATGTGAAGCGTTGCATGATCAAGGTGGAAGGGTCACGTGCCGCTTCATCCATTCCTCGCATCTTGAGATGCGGCGAAATGTTGTCGTGCAACTTGCGGGCTTCCGCGTCAAGCTTCATAACCTCATCGTACGAGGAGCACGTCAAGGTGTCTGTGCACTCGACTGCTTCTCCGAGCTTGTAGATTAGCCTTGTCCGATTGATCAGGAAGAGGGTTGGTGTAGCTTCAGTTTCTGGTCTCGAAGGAGGTAGTATCTTCATGTCTTTGTGCAGCTCGTCATCGTAAATGTTGCGCGGTATCTCGGTGTTCGTATCCCGTGGTCGGACAATGGGTGGTAGCCCAGCCTGGGCTGAAAACAGCAGATCGCATGAGCGTACCGCAGCCCAAATACGTCTTCGCATTTCTCCTTGGAAGACGGGAATGCCGGGATAAGGCCCTGGGTCGCGATGCAAGCCCATTCGCATCGCTAGCCGCACGACGATACCCGTACTTATCAAGATACCTACTTCTGCATCTCTACTACGAGCATACTCAGCATGGACGTGCAAGAGCAGCGTCTCCATCATACCCGTGATGGGCTGTGTGATATCCGCCATGATCAAGCATTGCGCTGTCAAGTCACCATATTCCCTTGACATTTCCCAAGACTTATTGTGGTATTCGGGAGGCTCGTCACCAGCTCGTGTGTATGACTGCAGCGCAATGCACATCATCGCAAACACAGTCCCAAGCCAGATGACGGGCGTCTCCTCCGGTTGTGCCCAATGTCTGTCGTACTCCTCCTGAAACGATGGACCATGTATGATGTGAATGCCAGGATCGTATGTGTTGAAGAAGCGCGAGACGAGGAGATCGGCTGTGGGCTTCGGTGGGAAGCGCGATAGAATTTCAGCTTTGGAGCGAGGTTTCTGTCCGCCCATCAAGAAAGACGTACCCGGTGGTCGGTCTTCGACATGACTCGCCTTGTATCGCTTGAGCTGATCTTCGTACTGTTTCTTGTGCTCGGCGAAGTAGTTTTTCACTTCCGAAAGTTCACCCAAAATCGCATACCAATGTGCTTCTGACGCAAATATGGTGTGGTTGTTGTGCACCTTCATCACTCCAATCGACTTTGTGACATTTTCCATCTCGCTTTCCTCGTTGACGTCTTCTTCGGGTATCGATTCGGGAGCGCTGGTGCTCATGTTGGTGATCATCGGGCTCGTGTCAAATTGCTGGTCCGCGCCAGCGTTGTTGAGGCTGTTTGCGAGAGCTGCTTGAGCAGCAGCAGGGCCAGCGCTCTGTGCGCCGTTGGTCATTAGGGAGAGAACCAGTCCCTCAAGTCGGTCAATGCGGTTTTGCATGTCATCGGGCGTAGTCGCAGAGCCAGTGCTCGCTGAACTCTTCTTGCGGTTGCCTGGCGCAGCGTACGTACATGATACCGTATCTCCACGCTTGGTACAGTTATCGCAGGGATGGCCTCGATTGCATTTCAGCCTGCAAATGTCAGCATGCGACGATGGCCTCTTCTCTGTTGCGCTTTGTGCTTACTTTCGATGCCTGCATGCTCCACATGACAAAGGAACGCGATTCCGTTTGCGCACAACTCGGAACTGTGGATCTGGCGGCGATTGTCCTGCGCTAGAGGAAGTTGTTGAAGGTGGTGTTGGCGGCATGGTCGCGATCGTGTCACCCGCTGGTGTGATATGGACGACGGAGAACACGGACTTAAAAGCTAAGTCCGTTCAAGATAAATGATGATATCTCATGCGTTGCTGGTCGCCTGAGACGCAGAACCAGGGTATTCAGTGGAACAGAGTCGTGTCGTGCAGGTTGGGTCGATCGCTAGTGTACGCGCTGCAGAAGGGAGTATGTCCAAAGTCGCAAGGTGTACGATTTTGCAATCGCGGCCTGGTGCGGTCTTAAATCCCCCGGAGCTGAGCTATCTCCAGGCGCTAGGTGATGTGACTCTGAGGGCTGAGATTGAAATGACTGCACTGCCGTGATGTTGATGTGTATGCGATCTGCCTCCGCTCTTCCATTTAGTGTTCGTCGTCGAGTACGGCACACTTTCCGCTCTCTATCTGCAAGTCTGCCTCTGTGGTGCACAAATATAGGCTCCGCTGTGTGTGGAGTGTTCGTCGTAGGGAATACTCTTCGCGCAGTGGCCCATGCAGTGCTTCCTCCTGCTGCGGGGAGGATGTAGCTTATCCAACGGGCAACCGAGTGCGCAGTGGGGGGTATATGGTATAGTGCTGTATCGAATCCGCTGGTGCCTGCTAGTCTTTGTCAGCAGCTGCACAATCGTAAAGACATGCGCTGATTCATACTTTCTCGAACAGGCTTGCACGCACCGCCAGCTCTCCTGTCGAACGCGCCCACCTCACAATAGCACACTCGCACAGCGGAAAGCGGTCAATCGTAGCGCAGATGACATGCGCTAGCTTCGGCGACACGGATACCACGAGGCTGGAGAGTTCGGAAGCGGTCGTTATGGTGTTGTAGTCGAAGACTGGTACAGACGTGGAGAGAATTAGGCGGCCTTTAACTCCGACCACACTCAACCACCATCATCGCCAAGATGCCCTGCGACATGCCATCCATCATCACGTCACAGTCAGGCAGGCTCACGTGGCTTTGCTAACACATGCAGCGTCTTTCACAGCGGCGAGAACATGTCCACCATCGCCACCATCTTGAGAGCGGAGGCCGCCTCATACTTGCTTCCCTATGTCAGGACTGCTCGTGGTTGCGCTTCCCCCGGGCGGGGTCGGGCTTAGCCTACGCTTGAGCCACCTGCCCGCCAGTGACGCCTTAATTCCCCATCACATCTCCGGATTCTCCCCAAAGATCCGGTAGAACGAGATGCAGCACGAGATGGAGCACGAAACGGAGCGCGAAATGGAGCACGAGATGGCTATTAACGTTTGTCCTATCAAGGCGATGGTGATAAGGGTGGGTTTTGTAGACACGGCCCATCGTCGGCGAGCTAAGCCTGCATCCTTCCGAGCTTTTCGAGGTCAAGCTCATACGCAAGCTTTCCGTCGCATTCACTCACACGATGCTCATTGCATTTTGTAACGCGACGTTGCCAGAGTGATTAGGGAAAACAGTAGAATTCCCATTAAATGCACAGTCTAGGTCACAACGTTGGCAATGTAGCCTTCTAGTCGTCAGAATCACCTTGGCCACTCCTCACATGCTATTAGGCTCCATTGCTGGCTCCAGCGCCGTCGACAGGAGCACTTCCAGTCGCTTCAATCTCCACTGCCGCCGTCCAAGGCACCATCTTTTCAGTCTTCGCGTCCCACCTGTGGACACCTCCAGTGCCAACATTATACTGATAGTAATTTTCCGTACCACCCTTGACCATCGCCTTCCTGAAGGTGATGTTGATCCTCCCCTTGCCCGCCTCTGGGCCCGCACGCTTCGGTATACTGTGAAGCCAGTTTGCTTGCGTCTTACCACGCATCAAGACCATATCTCCAGACGCCAAAGGCAGCTTGATGCTCTTTGGCTCTTCCATCACAACGCCCTCTTTGGGAGGGATAGGCTTGTGCTTCATCAGAAAGTCGCGCTTCGCACCAAGACTGAACGATGCGATCGCTGGATTAGGGCCAAGGAAACGTTCATCGTCGGAGTGGTATGATATGCTATCTTTCCCATCGGCATAGTAGTTGACTAGACAGAAGTTGAAAGTCTCGCCAGTGGTGCCCTCCGTCACCTTCCTCAGTTCTTCCAGACACTGTGGGATCAGACGAGGCGCGCACTTGTATCGGCTTTTCTCGACCAGCTTTCCAGTCTTTGCGTCCACGATACTGCCATCGGGGGCGAAGCGGGATGTATCATCAACGCCAAAAACGGTTGTGAATCGCGGCGTATTTATCTGTGTTTGTGCTCCGCCGCGGGTGATGTTGTACTGTACGCGATAGAACGGGAGTTCGTGTCGTAGAAACTCGAAGAGTCCTGGCGCGATGCTGGAAGGGATATAGGGTTGATAGTACACGAGGTCCAGATCCAACTGATCGTTCATGATCTTACCCTCCTCGGCAGGAGCGAACCCCAACTGCTCTGTGATTGGAACGGGCAGGTGTGGAATGGGGAAAGGGTAGGATGCATGGCTAGACTTTTGCGAACTTGGTTCATATTTAGGCTTCTTGGGCTCGGGACGCTTGAAGAAAGAGTCGATGGCACCTCGCTTCATGATCACGGGTCCTACGTGCTTGGTAACCCGCGCCTGCACAGGTATCCTTCCCACCACGGCTCGAGTAAGTACCCTCGCTGCTCTCCTTTCTGTACAACACCTGAGTTTGCCCACTAGTGGCACCTTCGCTTGCGCGAACGAACAGTGCCACAACAAATTCCCCTGCTATAGTGTCGCTAGCAGGTAGACGGTGTACTGATCTAGGCCTGTTCTCGGCCAAAGTTGCGCAGCGGTGGTAACCGGAGAAATTGGGATGTGGCAATTCGAGACACTCGCAACTTTGCCGCACGTCGTCTTTATAAACACGCCAGAGACCTTGGCGAGCACTCCAACGTGGTCCTCCTTTTCTCGGGGAGTAAGCTGGAAGCAAATTCGCCCCACGAGCTTCAGTTAGGTTGCGTTGAGCCGAAGACAAGCGTGTCGATACGTTTTGAGTGAATTGAGATGGATGAGTTGCTACAGGGGTGCGAGATGAATGAAGAGGGTTGGGGACTTCAGCGCGTCGTGAGTGTTGCACACGACAGTGGTGAATCTGCTGAGCTCTCTCCGAAACGCGATTGCGAGGTACCGAGCGACAAAGTCTACCTTGGTTCAGATTGAGCGATGAAGAACGTGTAGTGACTATCGTCGCGACGCGTTTGTTAGCAGATACTACATTAGTACGTCGATGACGTATGTGACTCCTCTGCACAGACTTTAATCTGATTGGCTGATCTTTTACGTCGGCATAGATCAAGAGAGTTGGAACACGTTGAGTAGGCTAACGGAAAAAGGAGAACTGCTAGTACTATAGACAAATCAACAACTGGACTATGCTATTGAAGGACATGGGAGGATGCAGTTTTTAAGGCGCTGTTGCACAGTTCACACGTGATTATGTTAGTATCGCGCGGATCCTGGCTACATTGACGCATTCTACTACTTGTTTTCTAATTTTATCTTCAACGATAAAATTAAGACTAATTGCCCTGGATAATACTTGAGAAGTCGTGCTGTACGAAGGAACTTGAGTCTTTGCCCCACTTGGACTAACGTATTCTGTTATCGATCGCGGGGTAGTAGCAATCTTGGGTTAATCTATTGCGAGCAGCCCCTCTACTTGACATTCAACAGCCTCAGTCCACTATCAATCGTGAAGGAACAACAATGGCATCAAAAGAACCCAGTCTGGCGGTCTTGATCGATGGCGACAATGTTTCACCCAGGGTCGTCGTCTACCTCATGGCTGAGATCGCCAAGTATGGCACAGCCAGCGTGAAGCGGATCTATGGCGATTGGACCACTCCATCGCTCAATGGATGGAAAGAGTGCCTACTCAAGCATTCGATAACGCCAATGCAGCAATTTGCATATACTACCGGAAAGAACGCCACTGATGGTGCTATGATCATCGACGCGATGGACTTACTCTACACCCACCGCTTTTCAAGCTTCTGTCTCGTCTCAAGCGACAGCGACTTTACGCGGCTCGCATCCCGCATCCGAGAACAGGGGGTGACAGTCTACGGATTTGGAGAGCGCAAGACGAACACCGCTTTCATTGCTGCTTGCGACAAGTTTACCTACTTCGATGTGCTCAACATGCCGCTGGAAGAAACTCCTCTCCCGGATCGATCGTTCAACTTGAGCGACCCCTTCTCTTCCGTTAACACGGCCAACAGACCCGGCAAGAGAAAGATCGATCTACCAGCACTTAGGGGATTGGCTAGCGCTGTTAATAGTTGTAGAAGTGATGATGACAGTTGGGTTCACTTAGCCGACGTCGGCGCATCTCTCACCAAGATTTCGCCTGATCTCAACGCACGCAACTACGGTTACGAACGCCTGCGTGACTTTGTTGAAGCGTCTGGTATCTTTGACGTGAAGAAAAGGGATATGGGTGATCATCCTCCCGTTGTTCTAGTCCGACTCAAAGGGCATCGGTAGCGCTTCTAGCCTGTGAGCGAATCAACTCCTCCGAATACCATATAAGAAATGCATCAACTGAGTTATAAATGTCACAACAAATTGTCAACTAAGAAAGGCGTTTTCCATATCACGATCAATTTTGAATGGACAGATCACCTACGAAGCAGCTAATTTCCTTTTCTCAATTGTGGCCGACAATAGAATGCTAAATACAAAACATGTTATAGTTTATACCTTTACGTTGTACATATGTGTGGGTAAGGTACAGCTTGGAAAGAAGAACTCCTTTACAAAACCAGATCTACCTGAAACACCCCGAAGCATGGAATATCCACCAGTCTGTCTTCATCTGGCTTATCACATCATACTTGTCTTGATTAGTTTTACTTCTTTTGCTTTCTCTTATCTTTTCTTGGATTCCACAAAGATTCATCTTCTGTACTTTTATCGACCTCTTTATCGTTTTGCTTTGCATTTTTGTCATGCCTAGCCTCAACCCTGCATCTTGTCTCACAGGATTGACAGCCACCTCGGTTTTTGAGATGCTTCTTGTTTGGGCAGCCGTTACGGCACGGCATCTCGTGCTTCTTGCAGTAGTATATGTTACCGAACTCGCCTCTGGCGCAGCCGCCAGGACTCTCATCGCCAACCCAGCCTGAAGCGCCAGGGCAGTGATGCATAGTGGTAATTTTGCCCATAGCGTTAGTATCTGTAGCGATCTCAGCGTGTTGTGGGGTTATTTGAGGGTTTTAATCACTAGTAGTGAAGCTGAGTGTTGGATGCGCAGTGGTTAAACACATCTTGGGGACATTATATATGCGAACTTGACGAGATGCATTGTAGCAACATGAGACTTGGAGTTGAGAATATGGATCAATTTGAGTCTCCATACTGTGCGTGCAGTGACGGCCTTGACCGAAACGATCCTGTGCATCAACAGGACTTGGCGTTAGCAAACAAAGACCTGTCGGTGTAACAATGTGTCCAGTTTCATAGGTACATAACGACGTCCAAACACCGTTCTCCCTACGCTTCGGTCTCTCTCCATATCTCTCGACCACATCATGTCTTTCCATATTCCTCCACCTGTGGCTTCGCCCGCTTAAGCTGTAGACGCGCCATCTTGTGTTGATACCTCTTCGATAAAGACAAGCATGCAGCACGTAAACGACCCAGAGTATAGCGTCGAGCAACAGTACCAGGAACTGAATGACGATGTAGCTTCAGTAGCGGCAACGATTCGTTACGAACAGGAGCCGTTTGAGACATTCCAGCACAAAGTCGCCGAATTCGCCACGAAACACTTCCACCGAAGCTCCAAGGACATTACAGTCCATCAAATGAAGGGCGGCTCCTACAACCGAGTCATCGGCGTCACGATATCATCGAAGCCAAAACAACTTGGCTTGCACTGGTTCTTGTATCGCTGCCTGGGCACGCGCAAGAAGATATCGGCCGCAAAGTTCGACTCGTACATCGTGCGCATTCCGCGCATGGAGTACGAAGGTGAATATACTGCTGCCTAAATGAGTAAGGATATGAAGCACGAGGTGGCAATCTTGAAGACTGTCGCCTTTCGGCTACCTTTGCCAGTGCCTAAGGTTTTCAGCTATGATCTTACCACCACGAATGTTTTCGAACGACCATATATGATCCAGACACGCCTCCCTGGCCAGAACCTTCTCCAGGGGTTGTAGCCTCACCTAAGCATGCAGCAAAAACAGTGCGTTGACAAACATATCACCAACCTTGCTCCTCTCATCGCTTCAGTCGAAGGTCCGCCCGGCAATATCGTCTGAAAACTTGTCGCGGCCATCCACTTCCTCAATCCGCGTCCACACCTTCCATACACCAGCTTACGATGATCAACCAACATGCAAACCGACATCGACACAAGAGCCCATTGATCACCTGCTGGAGCGGTGCGAGCAGTGGTGCGCATGTGAGAGCTCCACTGGATGGTGCTTCGAAGAAGTCTGGAATGGCTTTGCAGCTATTTGGAAAGCACTGGAAATGCGCGACCTTTTGCATGGGTCGTTCGTACTTGTGCACGGCGATCTCAAGTCTCACAGTCTTCTGGCGGAGGTACGTGATGAGGCCGAAGTAGAGATCATGGGTGTCATCGACTGGGACTTGGCTATCCTTGCACCAGAGTTCAGGGCATATCGAGCACCATTCTGGCTCTGGACACCCGACGACATGGATAGCGAGAGGGAGGACGAAGAGACTATGGCTACCTTTGAGCCTATTGAAGAGCAGGGCAAGAGATTGAAGCAAGTGTTTCTCGAGAATGCGTCGGAGAAGTACAAACTCTTTGCCTTTGCACCGCAGGCGATGCTTGCTAGACGTGTGTTTCACATCTTGAAGATCGGCTATCCTGGTGATTGGGAGTTCCAAGAGGCAAAAAGTGTGATTCGAGCATGGAGTGAACTTCCTCCTCAGGATGGCGTTCAGCCCGTCCTTTCTGATACGGAATCTGAACCGGATACTGATCAAGACGACTTTGATTAGCCTGGGAGTATCACAAAATCGTGTCTATCACACAATTATGAAACTATTTGATATCACTCAAGATGTCGCGAGAATTATTGGAGATTTGTCTTTGCCCCGTATGATTTCCAAGGGATAAGTAATGAGTCGTTTTAAGAACGATTAGAGTAAATGCTCAACCATCTGGTGAAGATCTTACTATGTGATTGTTTGCATTGTGGAGATTGTGAGTGGCCCAGTCTGATCCATGGTTGTGCTATCCCAGAACCAGAATCACAACATGCGAGATATATGGTTCTCATCAAAGCTTTTAAAAGGCTCAAAAGCTCATCTGCTTTAACGATCATTTCCGGCACCCAAACATACAACACGCGCAGAATTTATCTTCTCCCTGGTACATACCCGACCACACATCCTGCGCCTACAACGATAGTCATATATACACACCGAACATTACTCTATTCACGATGCGACACCTCATTCGAAATCAAGAGGACTATCCCGCCAAACTTCCCTATGACCTGCAAATACACTTAACAACAACGGCAACGAAACAGCAACCACCTCCCTCTTCCGAACAGAAAGTACATCAACGCGTATTTGTTGGAGGCGTAACTAAAGGAAGTCATCTCGACATGACACTCAACGAAGATGAGCTAGCCTGCATCGATGCGGCAGTAGCGCATCTCCCCGACAAAGCAGCAAGCATGGAAATGCCAATGTCCTCTGGAAACGATGATGTGGAATCTATGGAATACTTCCATAAGGACAACATTCTCACCGAGCGTGGCCATTTCCTAGAAGGAGGCGAACGGATTATGAGGTTGAAGCAGCAAATCCTGCAACTCATCTCGGATTTGTTTCCCATGTGTGAGATGGAGAATTGCTCAGTCGATAAGCTCGGGGACGGTTCATTCAACATGGTAGTGGCCATCACACTTGAACCAGTTGCCAAGCAACAAGACTCGAAGATTGCCTTCAGCGCAAGGACCTTGGAATTCTTCGGTATACTTCCACGGCCCAGAAATTTTGCTTTGAGAATACCGCTCGATGAAGATGGGGAGTTGCGCGGCCCTGCTCTCCGCCACATCCCGAACGACGTTGCTACTCAGCATGTTGTCAGCTCACGCTTAGCGTTGCCTGTCCCTAAGATTGTGGAGTACGACCTCCATTCACGGAATGCGCTGGGAAGACCGTACACTCTGCAAGCTCTGCTGCCTGGTAAAAATCTGCATCTGCTGTGGGCGGGGCTGAACCAGCAGCAGAGAATATCGGCCGTGCAGCAGATCACGGTGATTGTTGAGAAGATCGCCACTATGACCACGGCAGCGGCTGGATGGATATCCGTCAGCAACCTGACCTCCCCAAGCTCAGGCATAGCGTTGAATCAGTTCCCTGTTCCCAGTCCTGGAAAAGCAAAGAGACAGAAAAGCTTTCGAGAACCCAGCCCGCATCCGGCACCGCATCAGACACCTTGTGAGTATCTGGTCGACCATTGCGAGCGTTGGCGAAAGCATGAAAAAGATATCGTAAAGGTGTCTCACAACAAGAAACTATGGGATGCAATAATCGCTGTTGTATACGCCATGGAGCGACGTGGATGGCTGGGACAGGAATTCCACCTCGCGCACGGCGACCTGTTTCCTCGTAACATCCTTGCCGAAATTACTAGTCCGGCAACGGTGGAAATAACTGGCATTGTAGACTGGGACATGGCTTTCTTCGCACCAAAGTTTGTGGCCCTTCGCGCCCCATTTTGGGCCTGGAAAGGAGGCTCCGTCGATGAAACGGACGAGGACGTGGCCACATACGAGCCGCCTGCGGAGGATCGCAAGGCACTCAAAGAAGCTTTCCGACATGAGGCTTCAAATGAGTTCATCAGATTCGGCCTATCACGGGAAGGTGCCATTGCAAGGAAGCTATCTAGAGTTCTGTCCACTGGTATACTGAGCTTCGACAAGCGTTACCTGGCTCTTGAGTTGGTAGAACAGTGGGACGATTTGTATCCGGAGGATAAGCTTGGAGATTATGGCGTGATGTAAATTTGGAAGCCTTGAGCCGTTCTACGTGCCGTCCGATGCATATCAATTGAAGTCTTTGCAATAAGATTAATTGTTATGCATCCTCTCTTGCCACTAGATGGGATTTGATTCGACGTAGAATGTCCCCGGAAAAGGATCGCAGCTTCACGATCCCGCCGATAGATAAGTCGAGCATTCACACTGATGCTGCTCATTTCAAGGTGGTATAGCAGCAGCGACCTATAGGGGAGACTAAGAACCTATTTTCCATCTCTATCGTCTCGTCCTGCACGCATGCGGCTATTGTCACGCCACGGTATTGTCGGAAGAAGAAGGCAATTGTTAAACGAAGCTCCATATATGCGAGACGAATACCGATGCACACCCTCGAACAGCCTCCAGATGGCATGTATGACGGACATGTTGAACAAGCAGTTGAAGACATTGAGGCACGATTATTGGTCGCAGCGGAGTGATAAGGTGCCACATTCGGTTTAAATAACAGTTCTACTTCGTGGCGTTTACAGAAGTCGTGGTCGCCGTGCTTGTGATGCTGCTTTTGTTTGCGCGGTATGCTATTGGTGCTAGGGTGCGATCATGGCTGTGGTGGGTGCTGGCGGATTGACATGTTGAGACTCATGTCGAACTCGTGATCGCTTTTGCGCGGGAGGGGGCAGGAGATGACATAAGCGTCCGTGCGTTCAGTCCATGTATTATTGCATCAATTTCCCTCCTCGCTTTCACTATTTTGAGTTCATCAGCTCTTACAATACTGGCGATATGACCATTCAGTCTGACCCCCAGACGAATATGCAGCAGGGATTTTCGAAATTACCTCTGGAGCTGTTTCTGAACGTTCTCGACCAACTTGTGGGTACCCGCGACGGCCGGCAGGCCGTTGCATACGAGCCATCAAACATCATCACCAAGACATTGCGCGCGCTCACTTTGGTGTCGCGAAACACTTACCTCATAGCCACAAGGTACCTGTACTCCCATTGCCTTTATTTGGATAGCTGTACGACCTATGCGCGATTTCGCAGAACACTAGGGTTAAGCCTTGGACATCACCCACAAGCTCTTGGCTACGGAGAAGCAGGGCGTAACGACAGATTGTTTGCAGAAGCCCAAGTTCTACGTAATATCACATCTATCTTCGTATCACCAACAGAGGTACGAAGGCTGATAGAAGAGAGTTATACCCCTTTGGTGCGACTACCACAGATAATCGACCTCTGCAGTCTGATTGGGCCGACGCTCAAGAGGCTGGCTATAGATCTGTCTCCAATTTATGCAACACCAAGCGAAGTCGAGCGGATCAGGCCACATGTCACTGAGAATAATGTCTTTGCACATATGCTGCATCTGGAAGAACTTATCATCAGCTACGATGTGCTCAACTACTTTCGACATCCACCGCCCAACCTGAAGCGGCTCGCCATCACTGCTCAGGAGCTTACGGATCTGGAGGTAGCTTTTTGTCTCAAGATACCGTCACTACAAACGCTGTTCCTGATGCGACCTATCGAGTTGGCAGCCAAAGATATCGATGTTATGTTCAGGTCATACAATGGCAAGAGCTTGGACGTCATTCTAGTCGACGTTAACTCGAACCATCGGACACCAAAAGAGACGCGAGGTTGGAAAGACACCGACACAGTACGCATTTGGGAAGTTGATGTACCGGTCAGCTTTTATGGCGACGAGGACGCCATCATACTATGCGATAATTGGATATGGTCACATGGTGTCAAGGGGACCCTGTGGAGTCAAGACAAGCGACGTATGGCGTCGTGGGAAGAGATTAAAAGGCGTTTGGCCGGGCCGGTACATACAATCGTGGACGTGTAGCCGCACAATCATTGCACATCAGGGTTGCTCGTATTGAGTAAGGTCGACCTGGCATGAGTACCGGCTTCACATGCATTACACAAATTTTTCTCCCTGGAGAATATTCTATATGATGAAGTCCCATAGTCATGAAGGACTACGGGTATCTTGCCACTTGGTTCTCCGAGGCGCCATCCTCCCGTCTCAACAATCCTCGGGGAACCTTCACTCCAATGTAACATTGAGTCTTTCCTCGAAAGATGATTGTCCGTATCATCCTTCTCGGACCCAATCCCACGGCCAATATATGCACAACAGTGATATGCATGTACTTCTCGACGGTCGAGTAACGCTATGCGCTCAGGCCAGTCACACCTTGCCTACATCTTACTTGAACCTGAGCAAACAGGTCTGATGTACCCTGACAGAGGGCAAGCCGGAGCAGACACTGATTCCTGGGCATCTAACAAAGCGAGTGCCTAAGTTTAGAGTTCTCCCAAGGTCAATATGAGCAACATGTGCTCGCTACTACCCGCAAGCTGTCAACAGGCCGCCAATATGCAGGTTGGAAGGTTCACAGTATCGCTAAAGGGCCGATGAGGTACTTGTTGGGGGTAGATCTATCTCATCAATGTCTAGGCTTCGCTTGGAGTCAGATTGAGCCAATGTGAAGCTATTAAAGCATGTTGGTGATCTCACGTGCAGATATTTGGTGGCGGAGAAGGCGGCAAGAACTTGCCAACCCAAGTCAGTGAATGGCTAGTTTCTGCCGGCTTCCTATGCAGTATGGCCATGTCAAAGAGCAGTACAAATAATAGCAGACCATTTATAGCACCAGATTTTGAGTTGAAGTCTACAATTCATCGACAATGCCTCCAGAACTTGATGAGATTGTTGTAAACACGGTGGATACCTACGCCCACCACACTGTGCCGCCTATCACTGCGGGCCGTAAGGCCCAGACGCTCGACATGGAGATGAAAGAGACGCACGATGCAAGACGAGAGATACGGTCCTGAAAGTGATAGCCGCTGAGGAACTCGATGCAAGCGAGAGGCATCCTGACTACTGACAATCTTGCGCTGGTGTCACTCGCAGGCCATCGGCTATGGGGGTGCTAAGTGCTGGTAACAAGAGAACACTGTGTGCGGCTCGCTGGGGAAAGTATAGATCCTGAGCAACTTCAGAGGCTCAGCCGCAAACCCCGATTACGAGAAGTTGTTGTACCGGCCAGCACATAGAGCAAATCGCTTCGAATAGCACGATGATGTCGCGAATTTAGCTTCGTCTGCGCGAGTCTACACCAGGCACATGTAGACAGTCGTTCCGACCCGAAATGAAGATTGGTATTAAAAAGTTTTGAACCGGCAAGGCATTGACTGCGCTTCCGATGCGATAAGAGCAGAGTTGACAATGTGGATGGTGATGAGGATCGAGACATGACGGAATGGCTTCCGTCATTGCATCGTCTCTGATTCGCCAGCGAAAGCTCCACCATCCGCAGCTAGCTCCACCTCCCCATTAGTAGTGCTTGGTCATGCTCGACATAAGCAGCCATTCTCTGCCAAGCCTCACCTAGCCACCTGCCGGATTGTCAACCCTTCACCAACCAGGCAAGCTCACGATGGCACCCACACCCAATTGCCCTGGATCGATCTTCGAACATTCTCGTCACCCTAGTCGCATTTTGCATAAAGCGCCCCCGCCCAGCCCATGAAGACACTTCCATCTATCTTTTTCGCCATCATCGCCATTGCACTCGCGGTATACAACAACGAGTATATGCTTTCGAGACTCACACAGTCACTGAAACACGTCACATCCCTCGCAAAGATTACGAAACCCCTCTACAACACTACCCAGGACATGTCGACCATGTTTCACGGACTGCCAGTCATCCCTGACGAGGCCTTCACAACCGATGCGCCCCGCAAGATCGCAAAGTCGTTCCTTGCGGTGGAGCAGTCTGAAGGTGCGGGAGCGAAAGTGAGGAGGAGTGTTGGCACCCCTAAACTTCGCAACTTCTCCCCGTTTCTTATGCTCGACCACTTTGCCATTCCACCAGGTGCAGGTTTCCCTGACCACCCGCACAGAGGTACGTAGCTTCCCCTTCCCCTACGCGGGAGTCCCACACCAGGACTAGACTGACCTCGCATCTTCATCCGCACAGGCCAAGAAACCATCACATATCTTCTCTCTGGCGCCGTCGACCACGAAGACTTTGCAGGCAACAAGGGAACCATCGAGCAGGGTGATCTGCAGTTTATGACGGCTGGTCGCGGCATTGTCCACGCTGAGATGCCGCGTCAGAACGAGGATGGCGCGCCAAACGTTGGAATGCAGCTCTGGGTCGATCTGCCCAAGGAGCTGAAGTCGTGCGAACCACGTTACCGAGACTTGCGAGCGAAAGAGATCCCGGAGACAACTGCGGACAACGGCAAGGTGCATGTCAAGGTCATCAGCGGACAAGCTTACGGCACCGAAAGTCTGAAAGAGCTGGCATACACTCCCGTCTGGCTACTCGACTTCACAGTCCAGCCCGGTGGTAAAGTCAAGCAGCCCCTGCCAAAGGGCTGGAACGCGTTCGCCTACCTCCTCAACGGCACCACCATCTTCTCATCTGATGGTGTATCACGACCCATCGAACAATACCACAACGTCGTCTTCGAAAGCAGCGGCGACAGCATCGAAGCCTCTGTTGAAGAAGGTGCTACGAAGGAGTCGAGATTCATTCTTGTCGCTGGTCTGCCGCTCGATCAGCCTATCGTACAATACGGACCATTCGTTGTAACGTCAAGAGATGAGGTCATGCAGGCTATGATGGACTACCAGAGCCATTCGAACGGTTTCGAAAGGGCACACAACTGGGAAAGTGAGATCGGAAAGAGCATGGTACACTGAGATGGATACCATCGGCTACCCTTTCCTTCTTGATGACTTCTTCTGTAGATACCAAATTATGAATCCGTTCTTCTTCAGATTGCGTCTTTGGATATCCTTGCATTTCCTTTTTGTTCTACACAAACTCATGCCGTGGTCATATGCACAGGAACATTACTGGGTTGGACGGAAGCTGTCTCGTGACACGTCTCGTGCATTCTGCCGTAGTCTTTCTAGTTCTCTCTCTGGACTACAAACATCCTACCAGCACATATCTTTCCTTTTCTCCACACGCTCGAAACTTCAACAATAAGCGATCATCATCTCAACCAAGTCCCACTGCAGCCGTTACTTTTCAGACATTTAACAGAAGAACGATTTGCCAACTCACAAGCTTCTATGCGATTCATTTGTTGATTTCGACCACATTTAGGCTCCTTCTTTGGAATATCTCCTGGCGATCTTCTTCCAGGAGGATAGACAGAAGCCCAGTTTTCTTTGGGGCCTGTCAAATGAATGGAGGGTTAGGTTGGAAGAGATGCGACCGTCGAAGATTACGGGATATCTGATGAGGTGCGGATGGGCATGTAGTTGCGTCTTGAAAAGCGAAAAGTCCAGCAGAGCAGTTGATGAGCGGACCAATCAGCTCTGTGGCTCTTTTTTTTTGCAGTAGTAGCGACTGTATTGACAGGCATGGCAAACTCCTACAGCTTCATGATTGTACATCGGGCAGACGTTCGTGCGCGGGTTAGAAATTCAGTTCGTCATGGCGTTAATAGTTGGACATCAGGGCGATGGAGAAGAAAGCGTGTATGTGAAAAGACGAGGAGGGAAAATTGGAGTATGTGTGGACTGGATATAGTGGGCTAATCATGTCAGAAGGTTTTACTAACCACAAAGCAACGGTGTCGAGATGAATCAGGAGACATATCGACATGACCGATACAGCCAGAAATGATCAGACCACACAATCACTTTGCAGGTAGTCGCTATCGCGTTGTCAAAGCGCCAAGCCCGCATTACGATCATTACCATCGGGTGCGCTGGTCATAGTTGGTAGATGTTGGTCGTTTTCCTCTTCACTTTTCCCGGTATGGGCTGTCCATCACCCCAAAACTTGAGAGAGCTGATCGGTTTCCATGTCCACTGCGCTTCGTCATTCAGAGCGTTGTCCAAGACCCAGGTGATGGCAGCCGTAAATGCGACGACTCCTATGGCGCTGACCCAATAGATCCAGAAGTCGCTTCGATTCTGAAGACGGAAGTAAAATGTTAGTGTATGTTTCACCAGCCGTTGTGAACTGACTATCTTACCGGTGCGTAGTCGTCTTGCATGCTGAATAAACTGCTCGTATATGCCAAAGGGATAAACAACAAGGCGAGGAGGTTTAATCGTTTGACTCGTTTGGCCTCTTCCAGGTTTTGACGATTACCAGCAATCGATGCCAGCCCGGTCATGGCTTGCATGAGATTGTCTGCCCGCTCCTTCAGGATCTTGAGGCGGAAGTATCCATATTGGAAGTCTTTCTCGCAGTCTTTCCATGTTGACGCGTGCATATTGGCGGAACTGTTCCCTTGACTGTCTAGGGGATACCCGAGACTGAGCATCGCATCTTCGATATCGTCACGGTAGTTACCACATCGACGCGAGATGGTCTGCAGACTCTTCCATTGACCTTGCTCTTCGACCCATGCTGTAGTAAGCCGAAGTTCTAGTGAAGGTAGCATCACTTTGATGTAGTCAACGAGCTGAAGATAGTGCGCAGCAACAATCTTCTTCAGGTAGATTGCTGATGTTTCCGGCATAGCCCACTCATCTTGTGAGAACAAGTCAGAGTGCTGCTGGTAATAATGAAGAAGATCGCGCAGCATTGACGTGTGCGGATGCTGTTTCTTGTCTCTGATCTTGTCATGAGGTATGGGTGGAATGAAGTCAACATAGCCTTCCTGGAAAGGTGTGTTTCGAAGTTCTTCGCGGACGTTGCTAATCGGACGCAGCATGCCATCGGTAGGAACAACTTCTTTGGGCGTAGGGGAAAGATCAAGCAGCCGAGGATCACACAATATCACGACTGGATAAGTCAGCCAAAATCATACTCAGACTATAGCCTCGAACGATCCGTGAGAACTCAAGGCGACAAATTGTGCTGAGTCAGCAATGCTATGATCGATAGTAAAGAAAGTACGTACCATCCCAACCTCCATTCTTGGTCTTACGGGACCACCATCCAACTTTGCGTCGCAGTATACCCACCGTACTCTCCTCTTTCTGACGCGACGCTGTCATGCCTACATGCCGTCTTGTTCGTTGACAGAAGAAATAACGATTCTCAAGCGCTTTGTTGAACTGCCTCAACTCGCAATATTGGAGGTGAAAAGCCTGCTTCGGATCCAGCAAACTAGGCTGGGGCAATGCGTCGCTCACTGGTGTAAAGTCGTTACTCCAGACGCACGTCCTCTCTTGCCGCTGGAAGAACGTAGGGTCCATGAAGAAGTGGCCGCCCACGGTTGCGATATAATCCGGAGCCAAACCTTCCATAATGTAGATACGTCGGCGATTGTGTTCATGTGATGCAGTCTCGAAGTGTTTGCGAAGGTCTTTCTCGCTCTTGAATTCGGTCGTGTGAAAACTAGACTCTCCTGTACTGGGAGCATCCAACAGCACGACAAGCGCCTTTCCGTTCATCAACGGCTCCTTCAAATTGTTCGGATCAGCTTTTTTCAAGCCAGGATTGGAACCGCTCAGCGCTTCGATGTACTCTCGATACGGGCCTGTTGCAAATTAACGACACCTTGGAGAGACAGCCTGACAAGAGATAAGGTACCGTCGGCGCATAGCCACGACCCAATCAACGGCCCTCCATCTTTCAACATGACTGGGCTTGGGGTAATAGTCCTTAAGGTCGCGGCAACGGAGGTTTTGTTGGCTGTGGAAGCCTCGACAATGTTCGCCATCTCGACCGTATTGACATCTTCGCTGGCCATTCAAACGGCGGTGCGTAGTGTCCTGTATATCAAAGCGCGGTCAAACTATTGACTTCTGTTCACTTGACAAGCTGACAAACAATGTGAGGGTGCCAGAAGTCCCAGACTGCGTCGTCGTATAAAAAGGGAGGAAGGAAGCGATCATCCGACATTTTCAAGGGGCCGCGGCTCTGCATCGAGGCGGAGCTTTGTCTGCATCAGATGGGGGCCAGAAATACGCCACGTCATCGGTAATTGATAGAGCTCCGCCTGTGCAGGCATGCTGAGATGCTGTGCCTGTGTCGCAGGGCTTTGAGGCTGTGAAACGCAGCCGGTGAGTTTTGGAAGGCGGGGAAAGCCTACCGGTAAGGCACCTTAGTTCGCGCGTTGCTTGCGGCTACCCTCGTACAGAACTGCCCTTGTCACGTGTTTAGCTAGCGTGTCAAGATCAACGCCTATCTTCTATATGCTAGATTCCAGAGTTTATCAAGCAGTGGAAACATTCCATCGCAGCCGCATCGCGACTCCGCCATAATGCTCTGATGCCATCATGTGAATTAGTAGATCGAATGATTCATCGGCGATTTGTAAGGTGATGGCTGGGGGCGAGGGCCAAGTCGCTACACCCGCATGCTTGGATGGCTTACCTGCAGCCCCATAGCGGCTCTTGCACGTTAATGTCTGCCACCATGACTCTCCTAGTCTATCCATCAATTATTCTGGTTTCCTACGTCGAGAGGATCATCCATTCTGCGTACCATCCATCGATCCAATCATTAAGCCTACACGAGGCCCAGTGCGATGAGCGCGTAGGCATAGAGACTACTTAACACGTTTACCCTAACCTTAACGACGTTCATCGGCAAACTACCCCAGTATGTTATCCTCTCACATCGACCAGAAGAAGAAGAGCTCTTTCTTGAGGACATGATGAAAGAGCCTATCTGCAGCATCGCTAGCCCAGCTCGAGCGAAACGTGGGTTCTCAAAGTGCAAGGGACTTGCGCGCTCGCGGTCAAGAACGGATTTGACTAGGTATGGATGGATAATTTCTGCTTTGACAAGTCTAGTTCTGTGTAACTTCAATACGCGATCGACTCAATATTCCGATGGTACCGGGAGGCTCAGATCTGCTACGCTTATCAGAGCGACGTTCTAGACGGCGAGGCTGGCGGCGGTGCAACATCCGAAAAAAGCCTTAAGGCTCACTCGCAGTTGTATTGGACTTTGCGGGAATTACTAGCACCGTGTAGTGTTGAATTCTATGCAGCTGACTGGACGCCCATCGGCTCAGAAGCTTCGCGAGCTAAGCAGATTGCTGGCATCACCTGAATCGATCGTCCTCCTCTCGAGCGCAATTGCGATGATACTAAGGACACGTATCTCGCTGCAAAGAAGATGTCATGGGTTGCACATCGGCTTGTGACTAGAGCGGAAGGCACGGCCTATCGTCTACTCGGTCTTTTTGATGGAAACATGCCGATACTATATAGCGAAGGAGAATACAAAGCATTCCGCAGATTGCAGCAAGCAGTCTTCCAGAGCGAAGCCGACCACAATTTATTCTTGTTTGCCACCAGCAACCCCACTGATGACGTATTATTTGTTGCGTACTCTACTCGACAGTTTTGTCGGAGGAAGCACTGTATAGATTGCGCACCAAACCGAGGTGTCTTCCTGATGACATGAGGTACTATCAGATGCAATTTGCCTTCGAATTACCATGGAGTGCACTGGAAGACCACTATATCCAGTTGATCAAAGGTAAGTAGAGGTCAAGCTGCCGCTGGTGGGGTATACCTTAGGCCTGAGAATGTAAAGAAGGGCACATACGTCGTGCTTCTACCCTTGACTTGCGCACAGTATTCTCCCCACGTTTTCGTGATCGTTCTTCTCCAGCTGTCGACATCTAGATATGTTCGTTGTTACGGAGCTTTCATCATGGTCAGTGTGAAAGAGCTTGCGGATCGTGCTTCAGATCAGCATGATGGTCGATTCGAGTTTCGGAGCTTCGGCGGTGCTTTTTCCAATTTACCAGTGACTATTGTACTGGGTAATTACATAGAGAAGCTTGGATTAAGAGATGGGGAGGTTCAAGGCGAAGGATCAGATCGCGAGCGGCATCAGAGTGCAATCATTTCGCAGATTTCACAGATAGAATGGTTATTCCTCTCGCATTAGCCCAAGGCTGTATCAAGCTCGCACTTCGGCGCTTACCCACTGGAGAGACTCGGGACACCTATATGGACATATTTGTCTCTGTTTAGTGCGGAGTGGGCATAGAACACGTCAGATATGTGTAACATATAAGCAGAGGGAGTAACATATAAGCAGAGGCTGCATACATAAAAGTCATGAGAATATCTACTCGTATCGTGATCGCCGGTCAAAACTAGCCAATTAAACAAACACATGTCAAAACGATTCATCGGCCATCCTAACTATAATCTCCTACTAAATCCGAACGGGCGCAGATGCCCAACCCAACGTATTGAGCCCCCTCTGCGCATTCATGCCACCATTGTTCGCCTTCTTCTCCTTCAAATACGCGTCTACCTCTTCTTCAGTCATTTTGCGGTGCTTCATGATAAGGAACTTCTTCTTCTCCTCTGCGAGTACCAGAGCTTCAGTGCTAGTGACTAGAGGCATCTTGTCGTCCAACAGCTTTGCCTTCCTGCTGAATGGGTTCAGTTTTGAGAAACCGGATGGCTTGGCAGAGGTTATGGGTTGGGCGTTGGGGTCTACGTGACGTCAGTTGTGGTTTGGTAGTGGTATGGCTTGCATGCGACAGACCTTGCGTGGCCATATCTTTGAGCTTCGGTTGATCAAACTATTAGCGAGACGAGATTCTGGAAGTTATGGCAGCCTGAAAATCGATCGATTCAATCCGCCCCTTTATGTCTACGTGAAATGAAAAGGTAGAAGAGGCATAGTTTACGCACATGGCTACGCTCTCGTCACATGCCTACCCCGCGTAATTCCAAGGCTGTGCTGCATGATCAGCTGTAAGCCATTCCTCAAGAGCTGTCGGCAATTCCAAGCTTTTCTGATAAAAAAGACGCGCCTGCGACGATGGGAATACCTTGCCAATAGTTACATTGAGCATAGTAAGTCTTGTGACCGGTCAACCCACCGCACTATCATGTAAGACTGGAGGCTAAGTACGCCGGTGGTGCAGATTCAGCCTCCTGTTAATTCGTCTGCCAGTGTCAAATGAGACAAAAGCCAGCTGCACGTAGCTCCATTCTTAGACTAGAAGTCTTGCGCATGGAGACGAGTTGACCAACTGGTGCTTCGATGCCGAGCAAGAAGTCGAGTCTACAGATAGCGTGACCGCGAGAAAGCGCTCGTCAAAGCTTGACTGTGAGGCCTGTCAACAGGCTTTAATTCTGTATTTGTATGCCTAGAACAGATATCGCCGCTGGAAGGATGCATATCTTGTTTTCTTGGCAAATTTTCTCGCAAGCCAAGGCATATTCGCTAGGCTGTACTGTAACGCCATAACGAACCCCGAAGTGCTTCGCAATCACTTCTTTAATCAGTTCCACCGTTACTACTATCTTCTCCCCAATCAAACCCACCGCCCTCTTCGCTATCCTCCAGCAGCCGATCAATAGCCTCATCTTGACTCCCCAAAACCCTTTTCACCATAATGCATATCCAATCAGGCTCGATCTCACACTTGGCCGCAGCTTTCTCGAAATTCTTTTGAACACATACCAGACCACTGTCCACTTCGACTACCTTGTTCAAATGATCCGGTGGACACCTTCCTCCATCACGGTGTTAAGCGTTTTGAGATTGAGCTTTACGGTCTTACGAAAGAAGTGGTTACAGTTGCTACGAAAAGCGTTGATGATGGTTAGGTGTTTGAGATGTGGCCCAAAGTGGTTTAAACAGTCTGGTTCGCATAGAAGAGGGGTTGCAAATGCGCTGTTTTCTGGATGATATCGAGTAGTCAGCCTGTCAAGTTGTGCTAGCTGTTCTGAGGTGACCTGTGCTTGAGCATCTAGATCCACGGGCGCCGTGATTTGAATGGTTAGGTCGCGTGAGTCAGGAAAGTTTCCATTGGTGAATCGCATGCTCGTATGATTCGGTGGCGTCTGAGTGCGACCAATTGTCGAAGGCCTGATCTCAGCCCCAACACTGGAGCTTGGAAACCTTGTGGATACCTGTGTAAGGTACATTTTCCGTGTCCCCTTGAGAATTTGACATATGAACTTCTCCGAGATAGATGCCGTGAAAAGAGGAAATCTTAGTGAGGGCACTGGCAATTCGAAGGATTCTGGATGAATCTCGGCTCGCTGCAAGGCTCGAAGTACGATGTCGAGATCAGCCATAACTCCCTTGTCCACGACCTTCTTCCATTGTTCATCGTTCTTTGATCTCCCAGCATACGGGTTCGTAGAATTCCCCTGCCAAAGCGTGCGCGTCTCCAGCATCCTGAAATAGTCGTTCATACCGCTCCGAGCCTTCAACTTCAGGCTCAACAAATGCACAAAAGTATGCAGTTGTTTGAATGACGCCAAGGTTCCTGCGATGGTGCTTATAACTGCGTCTTTAGCTAGGACGCACTCGGGAACAGCGCCGTAATGCGCCCCAAATAAGCTGGGTGATGTCATTGGGAATCTTCATATGTTACGGAACAGGGATTGGTTTTCCCGGTTCAACACCGCCCAACGACGGGCCAATTCAAGTACAACAACTACGTGCGGTCGCATAGTCTTCATAGAAGGCCTCGTAGCAACAAGTCATACGAAGTGAGCTCATCGCAGTCAAGGCATCTATCTCGATACGGCATGTGCCATTACAGACATTTCCTATGACCTCGTCTCGGGGTTGGCTCTGAGACGCATGCTGGTATTCACCTCTAGACATGGCCATTGCGGATCTCGTAATGCTCGAAGCTGGTCTGCTGCGTGCTACGAAGAGTGCACAAGATAGGTCTGTCTCGACGGCTCGATTCTCTGCGAAAGTCCTGGAATCTGTCTCGCTACTTCGATATTGACAGTATGTGTAATGTTGTGTGTGGAGCTTGACTTCAATTGCAGTGGTAGATGCGAGCCCGACAGAAGCCCTGGGTGGCACAGTAGCTGTGGGATCCTCCAGTGCGGTGCTAGCAGCCATGCGACAAACGAGGATTATCTATAGAGACTTGGTACGACACCACTGAGTATGATGATCAATCCATGTCAGCGTGCTAAAGCCTAGTTACATTAGCATACTTCCTGAGAACCCTCACGAAAACTGCCTGTTCACTTGACCTGTCTCCTTTCATCACGCCTGGATGGCTACAGGGGTTGACTGGCGTAGTGCGCTGTCGAAATATCTCAACTGTAATAGAGAGGAAGCGTAGCGTATAATTATATGTGATTTCGTAGGTCCTTAGCCTTGCCTATTCACACCTGAGAGTAATTCCCGTCACCTCCGTAAATGCTCAATACGCCTGGAATGCCCAAATAGATACGCGCCTGACCCAGATATTGTGACATGAATCATACACTCAGCGCAGCAGGAGCCATCATCTCCTGCGGTGGGAGGGCTACAGCTGCTTCTGGCTCCACTTCAGGTACCTTGATGCGCTTAGCTTCCGGCTCTTCATCGTCCCTCTCCTTGCGCTTCTCCCTCTTCTCAGCATCTCCTTCCGGTTTCTGGGCTTCCTTAACCCTCGCCCGCTTAGAGGCTCGCGATTCATTTTGTGGTATGCCCAGATGCTCGTCCACAGTATTCGCCTGCTGCAACAAATCATCCACGCTGTCCAAGCCCAGCGCCTTGATGACATCCGTGTAGCACTTTGACTTGTTCATAGCCGCATATGCCTTCTCCTTCCCAGGTATCATCTGACTGAGCAGATACTTTGTGTTGCCCCAGCGGTTCTCTACTTGCAGCGCGAGACGCATGTATTCGGTGACAACGGTCTTCCACTGCGATCGCCACTCGTGAGGGCCGCCTGCTGCGTCGGGTCGGAAGCAGCTAGGGTTCTTTTCGGCTTCGGTTGCGATCATTGCGCCGTCGACGTTGAACTCCTCCGCGAGCTTGAGGGCTTCGGTGCGCGACGTGACGTCGCCGTTCATGAGGCATGCGACGCCTGCTTCGTGGCATATCTCTCCGATCATCTTGAGCTGGTCTCTAATTGCGCGCTCCCTGGGTCGCATGGGTGTCGTTCGGCAGTGCACTGTGAGCCCTGTGATACCGGTGCGCACCAGTCTCTTGACCAGTGCTGCAGTTTCCTCTGGCGTATCCAGTATTCGGATCTTGACGCTGATGCCAATCTCGAACGGCTTTCCTACTTGTTCAACAAGACTTGTCAAGATGTTACAAAGCAAATCAGGTGTCTTCAGCAGTGCTGCACCCATTCCACCGGACGTCGAGAATGGCTTAGGGCAGCCAGAGTTGACATCAATGCCAGCGACATGCGCTGCCACCATCTTAGCTGCCTGCACCGCCAACTCTGGGTTCGCCGTGCCAATCTGGTATATGAGCCTTCCCTTCTCCAGCTCCGGGTGTATACGGTATATGACGCTTTCGCGGTTCTCGGGGTCGAGGGTGGGGTTTTTGATCTTCGAAGTCGGTAGGCGCGAGAACTCGAGCGTCTGCGTGTGTGGATTCAGTCTCTTGGTAGTACCAATCATGGCGCGATCGATGGTTTCTGGTCCCCAGACCAGGTCGGCGCCGTATTTCAGCGCCAGCAGGCGTGAGGGCAATTCACCGGAGCGCACCATGGGCGCAAGCACCACTTTGCCACGATAGTCGACACCATTCTTGGGGATAGGAACACGGGCGGGCTCGTTGGAGGCCATGGCTCGTGTTATCAATCGTGATAGGGTTCGGAGCATAACATGCCTTAGCAGGAAGAAGTCAAAAGTTGGATCAGTGTAAGTGGGCAAGGAAATCGTAGCGGCGTTCGGGAAGCGCAGCGCACGTGCTTTCGCTCGTGGGGCTAGCGCGGGGCTGATGCCAACTACTGAGTAGATTCTCACATCTAATAAGCTCTTTTCTAAGCAAGAACCAAGAGCTTTCGGTGTATATTGAGTCGCTCATGGGTTTCCAGTCGCAATTGGTCTCTCCAGAGATGAAGCTGATATGTTGAGCCAAAGCTGCTTCCTGTATACCCCAAACCCTCCCAACAAGTGATTGAAGAGAAGATGATAGAGTGCTGATTTTAGTGGCATTTGGAGAGACTAAGAGTTCACTATCCGCTACCAGTCTTTTTCGTCCACAGCTGGCTTTCGTTGTCTGGCTGTGAGTACCTTCTCAAGGAAGCGAACAGCATCAAGAATCCGCTCTTAGTACTCTGTAATCCTGGAAATAGTCGCATTATAGAAAGCGTCCGGGCATGATTCCCAGGCTCGATCGATATTAGGCTATCGCTGATGCACGTAAACATGAACGCTGTAGTGGCAAATATGAACTTCAACATTAAATATGGTTTACTAAACGGAGATGAGTTACTGGTATGTGGGTTTTCGAATCTCATAGTTGCTGCAACTAACGCTTACGCAAGCTGCGATAAACTTCTTCCACCTGCTCGGAAGGAAATTCACAAATACCTCGACGGTCGGCTTGAGTAACTGTACATGATTGGCATCTCCCTCATGGCCATAAATCGTGAGGATGACCTGATCTTATTCCCTAGTGCTGGGCTTATATCGCAATCTCTGGGCTATCCTCGGCTTCGATCTCGGCCTAGTATCTGACGAGAGAGTCCATACTCCTTCCTGGTTGAATAACAACAGTCTTTCCAGCACTGAAGAAAAGTTTCGTTGATACATTCTTGACGGCCAGGGAATTGATTTTATTGCCTGTTGCAATCATGATTGAAGTTCATCGAGCTTTTTTGGCGCAAAGAGAGAATCAGTCCTGCCAAGCGCTGTTGTATGCATACTTCGAGGAGAAGACTTGTTTTGCCGCACAGCCTTACTGATATTTTCCATCCAGAAACACATGCTTACAACAAGAAACTCATGTGATGATTTATTCTATCTCTACAACTTCGCCTTTACTGACTCTGGGTCCGCTACCTGAACCATAATTTTGCCTGAGAGTGTTAGTAAGTCAACTCCTCAATCGTGACCAGATGAACTTACCAGTATTCTTTCCCTCGAACAGTCCAACTAGTGCATCCTCCGCTTTCGTAATGCCTCCCTTGATGATGGTCTCTTTCCGCTTGAGCTTGCCCTCGGAGAGCCATTGGGCGAGTTGTTCCCTTGCTTCGGCGTACTTGTCTGCGAAGTCGAACACGACGAAACCTTGCATACGAATACGCATAGAGATGATCATCATATAGTTCTATACTTACGATTAGCAAAGCGATTCGTAAACTAAGAATTGGAATATGATGTACTTTTGGACCCTGAGGCTTCTTTTTGTTGTACTCCGAAATTGCGCCGCACATGACGAACCGTGCGAAAGGCTTAGCTCGCGAAAGAGCGAGGTCGAGGATCTCTCCACCTACGTTGTCGAAGTAGACATCGATAAGGCCCTTGGTTGCGTCCCTGAACTTCTTCGCGAACTGGGGATCTTTGTAGTTCAGCGCCTCATCGAAGCCAAGCTCTTCCTTGAGCCATGACACCTTGCTGTCCTCGCCAGCAAGACCCAACACCTTTGCGCCCTTCAACTTCGCGATTTGGCCAACGACGCTTCCAGTAGCGCCAGCTGCGCCGCTGACAACCACAAAGTCTCCCTGTTTAATCTGACCAATTTCCAGGATACCAAAGTAGGCGGTCAGACCAGTCATACCCAACACGCCCAGCGCGTCAGTTGGCACAGCACCTTGTGGCAGATCCAATGATTCGACATGTTTCTCGTTGAGCACGGAGTATTCAGACCATCCACACATACCAGTCGCGTACGTGCCAATGGGGAACTTCTTACTCTTACTCGCGACGATGAGACCAATACCGCTACCGCGCATCACAGCGCCAATCTCGACGGGAGGAATGTAGGAACGCGTCGGGTTCAACCAGCCGCGCATCGCTGGGTCAAGTGATAGGTAGAGTGTCTGGAAGAGGACCTCACCATCTTTGAGGGACGATGCCGATGGAACTTCTTGCTGCTTTGGTGTGAAAGTCTTGCCGGCAACAACACCGTCTTGTGGCCGCTCGGCAAGGTGGATGGATGTGTACGAGGGCATGATGGCAGCTCCTAGAATTCCAGTGGTGACAAGCTAAGAGACCTGGGATGAAATTCCGGTAGGTTTAGATAGTGATGAATACGAGTAAAGAACTGGAGATTGCTGTCTTTTTGGTCGTAGATTGATGGTTGAAGAGACTGAGAGGAGAGTCATGGCTTGCTCATGTTATTGTAGTTCGTGTTCGCACAGATCCCCCATGAGTGTTCTGCGGAGAAGATACCGAGGTTCGGACGGTCGTTTCCTGATTGGGATGCTCACGTGATTCAGGCTCGAACACAGCACTCTCAATGCCATGGTGCGAGCAAATGGTTACTGATCATAAACACGCAATATCCTTTTGATTGCAGGGTCATTCCCCAAGCTTCGCATCATTCTTCACCTTGTACGATGCTCTGGGGTAAGATATCGCTACAGTGCTAACACCCTAGTCCGAGGTTCATGCAGTGGTTCCAATGTCCTAGACAATGTAACTTGTGTGAACCCACAGTTCGTCTGCAAACACTGCCGTGAGCAAGATATCTTGTCATATCTCATGTTTGCGAATGGTACCGCCGAAGGAAAGGGGTTGACCACTAATCGAGTCAATGCCCGGGAAGCTTCATACGTGCTATCAGTTCGCGTGTTTTTTGATGAATTAGCTATCTGCGTCATCCTCAAACATTGCAAAGAGACGACGCTGAAATATTACGATAATGGCCCGATGCAATCTACCTTTAGCGATCGGGAGTGAGGATGATAAGATTACGCACATACTTGACTGACAATGTCCCGGAAACACTGCCTCTGAGAAGTTCCGCGAAACTGGAAATGATCAGATAGTGCCATAACCTCGAACTCCGAAACACCGCCCTCACGAGACATCTTGGTTGCAACTGTGAAAATGGTTCATGAAGAAGCGAGCAGCAATGCCAAGCCACTAAGACCGTGTCTGACTAAGCGGATCTCGAGCTCAGCATCATCGCGAACCCTAACAATATCAACGACAGCCAGCAACTTCAAGATGCAGTCACTACGCCGAACAGCAGTGGCTGCTGCCCGGACGAGCCGTACCTCCCTCCCGCGCCAGTCGCGCCGCTTTGCCCACGATGAGAGCGCTCACGGGCACCCAAGCCCAGCCGTCGACGAGCCTATGGGTGTATGTCAATCGCCCTCTACCCCTCCCAGATGATACCAAGCGTGTCTCTCGATATAACAGTGCTTTGAGAGGAATATGGCTAACTCAATTGGCATTTAGTACGGCTTCTGGATCACAATTGGCGTCATCCCGGCGGGAATGGCCGTCTACGCGATGTCGCGAAAGGACGGCGAGAATAACGAGCCGTACTTCACCCGCATGATCGCAAATGCTACGGCCGGACTACACGACAAGTGGACTTCGCAGAACGATCACCACGTGCGTATGATCGAACAGGCGGGTGAAGACAGGGTGCTGTTCTTAAACACTCGACCGCAGGAATATGTCGAGATGAAGTTCCCTGAGTACGTAATTTCCTGAGTGTGGCATTTCTAGGCTACAAGAGAGGGAATTCTAAGGCGAGGTCAAGGCAAAGCAGTGCACACGGAGGAGGCACCAATGCGGATATCTGAAGCTAACAAGCGCAGGATCATGAACGTCGGATCGCCGTACAACGTACCCGCCGGAAGCCAAGTTCAGATGGACAAGGTCATTGAGAAGTACAAGAAGCTTGCGAACGAAGATAACGAGCGTAAGCTGGAGAAGTTGAGGAATAACGAGATCTCCTCTGAGCAGCCATTCGAGGGCAAGACTCGCGTCAAGAAGGCACCTGATATGTTCTAGACAGAGGGTGACTCGGCTCGTTAGATGTACATACACAAGAAATGATATCCGTTTCATTTGTAGTTTTCCGCAACCTGAACTGGCCTACAATCTCTATCTTCGCTTCGCTGTTGGCCCATGTTTCCAGACGGCCTCAAATGCATTGGCACGCATAACTTGGTCGCCGCCCCGTTCGACTGGAGCAACACAGACAGTAAGAGATAGAGCCCAAGCTGCCCAACAATACATCGTGTCTACACATGTATGTGTACAGATGATAACCATGAATGACCGGCAGAAATCCTGTTCGGGATGTGAGTGCTCAGACTTTGGTCACATACAGTGGTCCTCTTACAGCCTACTCGGAGCCAATGTGGTCTTGTATGGACGAGATGTCTGAATCTGTAGAGTTTTTTTTCTTTCCCAAGGCGATGGTGTATGTAACATGTTCCTCACGCGCCAGCTGCACCTTTCGATATTTTAGAATAGTGCTCGTCTAGTCGGATTCTTGTTGTTGTGGCGCTGTCCTAGTTCGGTATAAAGCAACGTCCTGGAAGCGGTGAGATTCAGCCACGTCGGTAGTGTCGTGTGGAGTATATCGTTTCTAATATCACCATGACGGAGTAGAGAGGCATGTAGAATAATACGTGAGGCTGGAAGAGGCTAATAAGTACGTGATTGGTAGTGGCGAGAGGTGTCCACCGTGGTATCAGGAAGCAAAGCGTCGAGCCAATGTATATCAAGGGACTCCCAGCATACTCGTAAACCTAGCAAAGGTTCTTGCATTCATGTGTGAAGGTCGACGAGCTTAAACGTATTGCAGTGTTTCGTGGTAGTTGGAAACGCACACGTTACGTCCATAGGGCTGTTGCCCGGGGTTTCAGCCCCACTTGACAGCGGGTACCCGAGCGGGCATCATCGCTGATTGGGAAACCGCTACGCCAGCACGACCAGTTCACGATGAATCTTCTTGAGGTGATGTGAAGAGAACGTTTGTAGGCGCTTCAAATGGCTAGACTAGTTTTCACTCAGAAATGGATTGCTTCTGGCCCGGCTGCTCTTATTGCTTGTCGATGCACCCCACCCACAGTCTCACCCGTCAACTTGGCCGCCTGCCCAACACCAACGAGCGAAGAACAAGTGAACAGTTGCTAACAGCCTGTGAAGATCCTCGTAGGCAAGAAAAGAAGACCGGTAAGATGTGAGTCCCTCGAGCCACCGGCTGGTCATGTTCCTCCCTCGGCCAAATTGCTGTTCTGTCATTGCTTTTCGCGGGCGGTTGCTACACGACCGCATTGGTCCTTCATTGTCGTCTTGCAGAAAACAAAAACTAATCCGAGGACAGATGTCGTCTCCCATCCAAGTGCGCACTCGAAGCATGCCGCTGCTTCTTCCCTTTTGCAGAAGGAAGGCAGTGCCGTCTACTACGGTTCCAGGTAAGGCTTAGCGCCCGGGTGGACCCCTGGTGTTCCCAAACACGGCGCATTACCCAGACCCATCATCCTCATTGACGGCGCCGCATAAACATCATTCCCACCTGCGCCTGCGCATTGCTGTTGTTTGCACTCCTGCATGCATCTCTCTGAAGCGTTCTTGGACAACGTTCGATGCTGACCCTCAACACCAAGACACGGCACCATTGCTCCCCGAACTCCACTTCACCGCCCGCAAGAGGAATGACATGAACGGGTCAGCTTGGACCACCGACGACACTTCTCGCACTGCGAACGCCGCACCAGCACGCACACCGTCGACGACTACTACTACTATGCCCTCGTACACAACACCCCGCAACGTCTCAGGCCCACTCGCTGTCGACAAAGCTCCCATGAGCCCCGACGAGAACAGCTCGTGGAACCGCCCCAACCACTACAGCACCCCCAACTCAAAGACATCGCAATACATTGATAAGATCACGCAAGAGAATGACCGCCTGCGACGAGAACTCAGGGCCGAGAAGCTCGCCAGGGAAGACGAAGCCAAGCGCGTGTCGGCTGCACAAACCAAAGCCGAAGACTCCCGCGCCGAGTACCAGCATCTCCAAGTGCTTGCCGACACCAATGCGAGAGCGATAGAACGAAAAGACCGGAAGTTGGAGGAGCTCAAGGCCACGCTCGACGCCGAGATACAAAGAAGGAAGTCAGCAGAACAACGGGCCGAAGAAGCGCTCAGGATGCTGGGCGACACACGATCAGAGACACAACGGCAGCTCTCGCAAGCATACGAGATGAGGGGCATGGCAGACACGAACCTCGAAACCGCTCGAGACGGTTTCAGGCGCATCACCGATGGCTACGAGAAGAAAGTCCGCCAGATCAACGATGAACTCAACGAGCTACGGAGAAAGCGCAACGAAGACGCTGATAAGATCAAGCGACAAGCCATCATCAGCGACCAGCTGCAACACGAGTCCTCGCGATCCACACGGACCGAGGCCAAGCTAACAAATATGATGGAGATATACAAGAAGGAGCACCGGAAAGAGATGGAAGGTCTTGTACAAGAAGCAGAGAGGCTGCGACGCGCGCTACCAGAGAAGGAGCGAGAAGCACAGAAGCTTGTCGACTCGTTGAAGGAGACTCGCGATAAGATGCGATGGGTCATGACTCAACACGAACGACAGACTGGGGGCAACTAAGCCTCTTGTCCCCGTACTCCACATACTATTCAACCGCCCGGTAAAGGGGGTAAATGAGCGAGACGCGATATAGAGACGGGCCACCACCTTGCACCAAGCATCACCTGGTCTCTGCGCTCCCACACCATACGACTATAATGAACCAAGCTTTTGTGTTTCCTGGGTGAAATGGCAATCTGTAACATATCTGGATATGGCGTTGGAGTTAGGCATACATCACCACATATGTTGGGATGAATAGGCGCTTACTGGATATCACGGTCAGGCCCGACATTGCACGCGCAGGTCATTGCTCGGCTGTTTTCTGAGCATAGGGCGTATCACTGCTGGATACACACCCTCCCTTAATTCATTCGTGTATTTGGTCGTCGCACAATCCCATCCAGTCAGATTCTTGTCATCATTTCTCAGTATAAGAATCATAAATTGATTATCCCAACAGACTGCCGTACATCGCATTGCCACCCACTATTGTCCTGAGTGCTGCTAGCACCTGGACGCTCATTCTCAAACCATGAGGCGCCAAGCAAAACTTCGCCCTTCCACCTTCTAGCTTTGTTTACTCTCGTCAGCATTACCACGTTGCGGGAAATTGTCAGTGCGTCCACCCTAACGGTATATAATAGTAGCTTTGAATGCGCTGCTGTCACAACAGCGGACAATCTGCACCCCGCCTACTAAAATCTCAGTTCAAAGAGCTTCCTCTTGGCGTTTCGGTAAGAGCAGTTGGGATCGTCTTACGCACTTGCTGATTATCGGATTGAGACATGTATATCGAGTTCGAGTCTAGCGCCCACAGAAACACTAACCTGCAAGTCACCGTCGGATATGCATACGAATTCGCCAACCCAAGTACAAATACAGCATTATCAGACCAACACTTGAAAATGCAGACAAACAACCCCCAAGCGCAAGATGCGGAAGTCACTCTACCCTCTCCATCACGACCGCTGGAAGGCAAGCGAGATCTCATGTCCGGAAGTTACGTTTGTTCTAGAATGCAATCAGTAAGCGTCTTGACTTGAGAAATGTGCATTCTCACTGTGGAAACTTTTCTTCAATTAACGGGCGTACCGCACTGCGCGCAACACTTTCCCGGAATCACCCAAACCGTGTCTCCACGCTCGAGACAAGCAGGGCAGCGACGACCAGGTACCTGCAACCATCAGCTCATGCTCCAAAACGACCAATGCTTCGAACTCACTGGCATGGTTGTAATGCCTTCAGCATCGTTCATACAAGGGATCGCGTATCTGTCAACGGGCGCGCGCAGCCACACAACGCTGTGTGGCAGGTGTTGGTGTTGATGTTGCAGTTGAGTCTTCGATGACATTCTTCAAGCGAATGAAGGCGATAATTTGATAGACACGCAAACGAAAGACGAAAAAACGGGTTGAACGAGTGGGAAGGAGCACTACAAAGATGCGTTGAGCAGAACAATGGCTTTCCTTCCCAGCCACAGACGTGTATTTATACCGCATATGCTTCCCGAACGGCTTCGGTACACCAGAATCCCCTATCGCTAGCGTAACTCTTGTGCTTTGCAGCACGCTTGTAGCGCCTGCATCGGTCTGCAATTTTCCGATTCCAAGGAGACGACTCTCTCTCTCTCTCGCCTTCTTTCTGCACGATGTGCATGGGTCATCGTACACTGTCACCGATGGCGCATCGAAAAATGCTTGCCTCATGCAGTTCCACTTTGCTGGGAGCATACGGACAGATACATGTCGACCAGCTTCCTTGAGATGCTAGGCCTCCAGATCGCCTAGCTAGGCTCAACCAGCTCTAAGGCAGGGTAGCCGTTGTATACAGTGGAGCCACAAAAGACGTAAACGCAGACTCACCTACAGTACGTCATCGCGTCAGCTGTTCATTGCTTGCATACTCTTGATAGATTCGACGAACATATGGGTCATACATGCCACTGCCAACACGCAATGCGAGATCACAATTTTGATCTCATCAAGTCGGAAGCCGCCAAGCTACAATGTCGTTTTGCGGCAATCCAGTCGCCTGACGGCATACCGATTCGACTGCTTACTTCTAGAATTGCGGGCCCGGTAACCTTGCTAAACCTCGTCACTTTTTCGTTTTGTCGAGTTCCGCGCTAAGAAAGCCACAAAACTACGAGCCCTGCAACATGGTGATGCAGGCAAACCTACGCGCTCTCCCCGCCTTCCCACATGATCTAGGCTCTGGTTGCTTTTCCGACCTTGCGTAAGCCAAACCGTTCAGCGATGCACTTGGTCAGCCGCCGCCTATCCGAAGTGCGATTGCTGCTTCGCTTGTCAGCTCGAACCGATAGCCGTCCTTCCGTAATACGACCATCTACAACTGTCGCACATAGCCGATGTATACCTCAGCTGTCCAGTCTGGAACAGCTGATTGATGCAGCTAAGCTACGGGATCACGATCTGCGTTAAGCACTGGTCGTTTCTACCATCTGTAACTTCCAGTCCCTGGCCTCTTGTCTCCGCTGGACAAGGGTATGTCTGGCCTTTTGCATAAGGTAATTTACCATCACGAATCGTATACGCCAGTCATCCAGTCACTATGTCACGCCTGAGATTACTCAAGTTCCTTCGTCGAGTATCAAGCACTGACTCTCTTTCTAGTAGAAGAGATGAATTTGCCTCGTAGTGCTGCTATCTTTGACATTGACGACCGAGCCTCAATAGAATACTAAGCTTCTGAAATCGATCCGTGTCTCTACAGCCATTCCTTATCAATTACTGACGGGTTTAGCCGATTTTCGCCTACGATAGCTCAGAAAGACTATACATTCCCACGGCTCGGTTCTCGACACAGTATCCGATCCGATGCTTCAGTTGTCGTGGTACAGTGCGTATCTGATCGGACGTGATGATCTGCGGCTCAAGCGAGGTGGAGATGTCTGCCTTGTCTCATTTCATCTGCGTGGCACTGGGCGCCGATCAGATTCGCTGACCTCCCTCCTAGTCCACCTCGAACACCACCTCCTTTCAGATGCCAGTTTTTGAGCACAATCAGCCAGGCAGCCTCCGCGAAATGTTGACTTTGCATCTCTGCAGCTACGATCCCCATCTACAGATATGAATGGGGAACCTTTGAAACGCGGCACCAGCACTAGCAACCTACCATTAAAGCAGTGAAACGAGGCTGCCCAAGGCAATCTTTCCAGCGCTACCGTTCGCTAGGCTGGGCTAAGGGTCCGTTCCGTCTATCTAGCTTGTTGACAGAAGCCGCTTGGTGACTAGTATTGTCATCTTCTGATGGTGAGTAAGCTGACACGCAAATTTCTTCCTCCTTACTATGCAATGGCTATGTCTATTGCGGCTACATTAACCTTGAGCTGGTCGAAGCACAGATTTTAAATTACGTTGGCCCGCTTGAAAAACCCTGTCGCTTCTACAAGACGAGCGGTGTTTTCCTAAGCAGGCGCTACGGCGGATGAAGCACGCTCATAATCTTCACTGGATTTCTCCAAGTCCGCGAGGCTGATTAACCAACCAATCGTGAGGCTTGCTGAGGGCTGCCAGTCGCCCTACAACGGAGCTAGCTATGCACATCATATTTCGTGCGTTGGCCCCCACTTTTGATCTAGCGCGCGCAGCACACGCTACACCGATGAGCTTGAAACCTTCTCTAATACGACTCAAGTCTCTGTATCACCCGCTCGGTAGGGCTTCCATTTATTTAGCTCATCGCTACAAATGATCGAGCACCTGAAATGGGCAGTCAATAGTCCACAAATAGGCAGATTTAGATTGCAGTCTTTGGGGCTTTCAACCGTGGTGCCTATCCTCGACATCATTGGTTCAACCAATTGATATGCGTTTGGAGATGGGCAACGCAGAATTGGAGCAATGACTTTGTGCAGAAGACCAGCAAAATCTTACCGCTCTCATGCAAGGTACATGCAGGACACGGATTCAAGTCAGCGCCACGCGACGATCACTGCAAGATCTTTGTTACGCAGCATATGGCGAGCGACGAACAGCAAGCGCGTTCTGATTTCGCTTTCATAGGGGGGGGGGGGGGAACTTCGCTACGACAGGCTATCCGTGCTTACCCATCCCGCAGGTCCGCGATACTCAACCCGGATCTCATCGCATGGTAGGACAGGGTCGCTTCGCAATACTGCTTTCACGACCAAACCATGAGAATGGACATTGCACCAGTACTACGGCCGCCCCCTCCCCTCAAACGTTTTCGACTTGCCGTTTCCAGGACGACATTGATCCGCAAGAGACAGTCCGTAGTACTGCGAGACACTGAGCTGGCGGATGAACCGGCACACTACATTCCTTTTGGTTGACAACCGGAAGACAACACCCGGCCAGGCAACTTGCACAGTGACCATCGGGAGCCGCATAGGGTCGGAAAAGCGGCCGTCGCTGACCATCAGCCTTACCCTGCCACTTGTAGTCGCACGTCATGTCGCCTGTTTTTCGCCCGAGGAGACATGTACGAGGCGACTTAACCGGACGTCCCGTCGTACAGACAACGGATATCCCTGGGACAATGCTGCCGCGTGAGACGATGCCATGTCAACACTCTTCAGCCTCAGCATGGTGCACACAATCGCCCGGTAAATTCGTGCGTATCTCGGGTAAGTAATTCTTCCCGTCCCCAGCAGCAACGACTACAAGCGCTGCTTTTGCTTATTGAGGGGAAGGGGCTTTTCTATCCGGAAGAAATGCCTACGGCAAGACCCGCTTATGGAATCTCGTTAAATCTGCTTGTGATCTCCACTATTAACGGACTCATGGCATGGAGCAGCGAACTAGAACGGTTGAGGTACAGCGTTGTATGTAGTGAAAAGCCCTGGTATATGTAAATTGAGCACAGTCCATCCAAGGCTCTTCAAACACCACAAAGGCCTCACAGCAAGCATCATGGCTGATCCAGCCAACGCTACTACAAAGATGCAATTCTCCCACGTAGCTCGCCGCGTTGTTTATTCCTCTCATCTCTCGACTGATGATATACGTGTTGATGGCGATGCAAACTCTCGTGGCCAAATCGCTTCCTACGCTGAACCCTCGCGCCGCTCGGGAACAACTAGCCTTGCATTAGCACGTCATCGCACCACGAAGAGCAGCGGCTCCAAAAAGAGATATGTCGATAGTAGCGGTCAGGAACAACGAATAGTTGTTCAAGCCGTACTGACCGTCTTCCTGATGCGGACCAGCAGCACACCCTTGGTGATGACACCATTTGAATCGTATAGATGCAGGATGCGTAGACCCGTTTGCATACGATCGAGGCGGAAGCATGCCCAGGCTGCTAGGTCGTCGCTGAGTCGTTCGTCGTCCATGACTTTGAATCTGAGAGCGGATAGATTAGCATATGCATAACCAACGAACAGACAAAGGGTCAAGTAATGGTGTGTCCAAGGAGGAGCTCCGCTTGCATCTAGTCGAGCATGGTGGAGCGGTGGCGAGACCGATAGAATGGGACGACAGCAGAGTACTGTCTTGGTACTGCAACCACTACATGGCTCGATACCAGATACCGATTAATTAGACTCGGCGAAGTTACAAGCAGTGCCGTTGAGAAAACGATGAGACGATCGCGCTCCAACAGTGCGAACGGGAATAGCGGCGATCTGCGGGTGCGATGATCCCAGTCCTGATGCCAGTCGCGTGCCACAACCGCTCTCCCGAATTCTCCATTTCAACAGCCGTGCAACGAGCGAATCGCGCGTATGCAGCAAAACGATGCAGGCTCGTCCAGATGGAGCCGAGATACCAGCGTTTGACCACCTTTCTTAGCAGACCGGTAAGAGCATCCATGGGTGCGAGGGTGATGCTTGCGGCTTGCATGGCGACCTGCATGTGCTTGACACGTAGCGGAAAAAGAGATGAGACTCACCTAACGAATGTCAATTCTTCCGTGACACCGGGTACACCAACAAACTTGACGACTTCACCGCCAAAATCGGGGTTCGTGGTCCTAGCTGTCTTCGTCTTCTGCTTGTACTCGCCCTTCTGGCTTCTTCCATTCCCTGGGACGGGTTCAGCGTTGCGCTCCTCGTGCGACTCAACGTGCAATTCGACCTTGACGTAGGGTTTGAGATCCTTCGGGTCGTCTTCCTCGGGAGGCAGTGGAATATCCTGTCCTGCGAGAAACTCGATGGTCAAATCAAGGCCGTGGTGGGGTACTGCGGTCTTCTGCGTCGCCTCTTGGCTCATGCTGCGATAGCCTTCAGGTTTGAGGACCCAGCCACCGGTACCTGCAAACATGGCTTCGTTTTGCATCATTCCGCCATCCCAGCGTTGCCAGTTGAGTGCTACTATTTGAACTCCAGCACGCCAGAAAACCGAAGGGTTCAAGTTGGATGAAGTCAGTCGCAAGCCCTTGGGATAAGCGCGCATGAAGAAATGCTTGTTATGTTCAAAGAGTCGGACGGGATCGGTTTCGTGGACTTCCATCAAGGTTCCCTCCGACAAGGAGAAGATGTGAGTAGGAATCTTCGCCTCTGGAGCATCGAGAGTCTTGTACGAGTATCCGCCCAGGTAGACACCCAGTCGCGACAGCGCTTCCACGATCTTGGGTTTCGGCGCCGGAGGCTTCTGCTCTCCATCTGGGCCGACTTCTGATGACTCTGACGCTGCAGAGTCAGTGCTCATGGTATGCTTTAGTGGTGGCGCTGATGCTGACGCTGGTGCGGCTAGTGTTGTAGGTTGTGGCTCGGCTGCGACTGGCTTCAGGTGCCCACGCTTGACCTTGACCAGGATCTTGTTCTCCAGCTCCTTCAACGTCGGGAGGTGAGCTTGATCTAGACCCTGCGCTGGATCTAGTGGTAGCTCGAGTAGCATGCCTTTCCAGTATTCGTTCATGATGTCGACCATGATCTCCTGCTGCTCTGGACTGGCGTGTACCTCAAGGCTGACTATCAGGGGCAGGTTCGATGCAGCAAATGCGTAGTCCCTGATAGTCGCGCATACGGCGCGGAACGTCATGTCCTTGGTCAGGGTGTAGCCGTGAAATACCCTGGGCTCGGCCCTGGAGGTGTAAGAAGCAGTTTGCCAGGGCTTGGTCTTGTTGTCCTCCTCCTGAGGTGGCTGGGCCGTTTCGTCTTCTTTCTCGTCATCGCTCTTCTTGCCAAACTTTAGTCCCAGCCTCTTGCGAATACTAAGACCTGACTTGGACTTCTTCTTCTCTTTGCGCGCGTCACTTGATCCTGGGTTTCCCATGGCGGCTTCCTCGTCCGAGCTAGAATCGGAAAGTTGGTCTCCATCCCAAACATCGACCTCGACGCAGCGGCATCCTCGCATCAGGACGTTCTTGTAGGCATCGACGCTGGAATCGCTCGACAGCTGATTGCCGGTAAGGTATGTGTTGTGACTCGAGGAGATGAAGTAGTTGGAGATTGGATACGACTCGTCTACAGGCTGCGCAGGCTTCAAGACACAGGCGGACCCTGACATGAAGTAGTTGGTGAAGTGCGGGAAGGAGCCGTCGGCCAGAAGCTCAGCGTTCTGCCCTGAGCATTGCTGCTCTTCGGTCAGCCACTTGGATTGGCCCTCCTGTGTTGCCAGGTCGTATTGCTTCGTGATTTCGTCGTAGGCTGCCCTGATGTATTGTGTGAGGAGTGGTGACAAGGCGTCGACCTTGCGAGCTGTCGTCGAGGCCGATGCTGTACCACCGCCTGCCTGCAGCTCTGGGTTAACGGCCTTGGGCGTACCCAGCTTGCTGTCTTTGGTGGGCGTCATGTTGCAATCGCGGTGCGCGTGGCGGCGTCCAAGGGTCAAGGTGTGCCTGAGTAATGGCCGAGTCCAGGCAGCTCAGCTCGCTGATCCGTGTTAGTGCTTCACAATCAACGCACTCGCAGTATGGGGCAATCACGTGTATGCGCAGCTTACTGTTGCAACTACAAGCCAGGTATGGAGTGGCAGCGGGATCTAGTTGTGAAAGGTGTGAAGAGGTGCGGCCCGCGACGTTGAAGCGGGCGCAACAGTCTCAGGGCCAGCTCGTGCCTGCCTGCCTGCCTGCCTGCCTGCCTTGGCCGCCTGCCGCACTGGCGGCGTTTGATCGTCCTGTCCAATGGGTGGGGCACAGGAGGTCATGGCTGATACCTGGTGGAGATGGACACGCAACACCCAACGTTTGTGCGGCAATGCGCAACGGGGAAGAAGGCGGGCTGCCTTGTTTGTGCTGTTGAAAGGATACCGTCTGAGCTTGACAAGTGTCGTTGCAGCCTCGCCAAGGCCGCCGACGTCACTCAGGGTCCAGTGTCCCGCGTCCAAAGAATATCATCCATAGATTGGACACCAACATTCCCGACGTGAACCACTAGGCGCACATTCACCATGGTAAAGTCACGAAACGAGGCAGAGAGCAAAGTCCGATCCTGGGGGTTCGACCATGTATTCACGTGGACCGACAGTCCGTACGTCTACACTATTCCTCCGACAGTGAACGCGGGCAGGCAGCTGACTTTCTTGCAGCAATGCGCACTACCCGCCACACAAGCACAGCGGGAAGACCACACATCTCGTTCTCAATGGCTCCATAACGTATACATATCCAGGCGACCCGGACGCGAAAAAGGAAACAATAGGCCCTGGCGCAAGATGGGACGTAGATGCGAACAAGGTACACGAAGTGTGGGTGGGAGACGAGGGATGTACCTATGTCATTGGAGAATGAACAATACCCAGACGGAGAGCGCACCCGCTAGCACTTCGACGCCCCTCAGCCTAGGAAACCATTCTGTCCCAGGTACTTGATCGCGTCGAGTGCCAGCTGGTCTGCCTTGACCAGCTCTTGCTCCACCATGCGCTCGTACAGTCCCGTCAGTTTCTCCTCTTGCCTCGGAGGATGCTGATATTTGCATTTGCTGATATAAGGGCATTTACCGTTGCGCTTCCAATTTGTACACACACTCATGCTCTTGGCCTCAGCTTTCTTCGGCGCCCGCGCAGGAGGCGGGACCCTGATGGGTGGCGGAGCAATCTTCGACGATGTAGCTTCTGGTGCTTCGTCGCTGTCGTCTGATTCAAACTCGGACTTGTCTTCTTCTTCTTCCGAGCTTGACACTACAGATGACTCTGACAAGACTGAACTCTCTGCCTCGGACCCTGTCTCGCTTCCGTACCCCAGGCCTAAGTCTACTACTTTTGGCGTAGACTGCTTCTTCACCATGCTCTCGTGAAGCTTTTTCCGTAAGGCTGCAAGTCCTTCTTGTCGGCAATCGTTCGTGTCCTGTTTTGCCATATCATTCTTCTTCGCCCTGTCATCCTGTCTCTTCTCGCGAGGCTTCGTCTGTGGATTCGTGGTAATGTTGTGTTCTCCGGGCGGCTTGCCGCTCACCCTACGCAAGAAGTCAAGTTCGGCTGCTCGTTTCCTTGCGGCCTCTTCTGCCTTCTCAATGGCCCTCTTTTCTGTAGGAAAATTTCTCCTTCGGTCTTTGATCCACGCTGCGACCTCTGCCCCCGTTTGTATGCTGATCATCTCTCCGTTATGCTCGAACGCGAAACCTCCACCCTCCAGCTTTTTGGTGTATGCGGCTTCTTCATCGGTGTCCTCTTCATCACTACTCTCATCAGGGACCGGCTGTTGCGAGAGCCCCAAGTTGACCTTGCGCTTCTTATTATCTTGTCGTACTACGGGCGGTGGGGGCAAGGAGAAGCCGAAGCTAGGTATCTGTGGGGGCACGGCAGCCTTCGCTCTCGGCGGCTTCGAACTTGAATGCGGTGGGTTCGGCTGGGATTGCGCGTGGCTGGTTCCATCGTGCAACTTTCTCTTCTGACCTGCGTGCTGCTGGGGCGAGTATCGAGGGTTCGATTGGTTTTGATGAGACTGCGGAGGTTGTGGTACAGAGGTGCTGCCTGTGCTTGTCATGTGGTTGGCATACGCGGCCATCGATTGCACGCCAGCCGGTGTGGACATATAGGACATGACCTGGGCGAGAGCATTGGGGTCGTATTGTTGCTGTGCCGCGCCTTGTGTTTGCGCGCCGCCAGCAAAGGAAGTATTGTTGTAGTCGTTTGCAGAGGCGGCGTTCAACGGCGCATTTGCCTGACCTTGCCCATGGCCGGTGTTGAAACCTCCTCTGTGATTCGCGCCGCCCCTATTGTTCTGATAACCTCCGCGTTGACCTCCTCTGCCACGCGCATCTCCCCGTCCGCGATTCTGCCCATGGCCACCTCTAGCACTGCCACCGGGATTGTTGAAGCCACCTCCTCGATTCTGATTGCCGCCTCTTCCGCGACTTCCTTCGTTACCTCCTCGGGCATGACCACTTCGTTGACTCGCGTACGGTTGCTCGCTGGATGTAGCCTTTGGCGGCGGCGGAGGAGGTGGAGGAAACCTGAACGACATTGGTGTGTTGGATTCGTATTCAGTATATATCAAAGGCTTGAGACATTAGAAATGGTAGTAGCCAGAAAATGTATATGATACAGTGTAAATTGCGGAAGACGCCAGCAAGGCTGTTGCAGAAGATGCGACGCGCCTCGGGAGTCCGCACACCCAAAAAGTTCCTTATCGATACCACTAGCGCAGCGCTAGTGGTCATGCAAAGGAGTCTCACCACTGACTCTATCGTCTATATCCACCATGTCTAGGTAGCGGCTGATCCTTTACTTTTACATCCATGAAGCCTCCAAAACTGCGATCATGTTCATACTTGTAAGTTGTAGCGCAGTCCGGGGTCTAATCCGTGCTCTATGCGCCTTCGCCGCTGGACAGAAAATTTGAGCCACGGGAAAAGATGAGAGAAACGGGTGCGACTACGCGTAAATCTAGTCAATGATGATCGCGCTGTGTCATGGTCCGAAACTCCTACTAACTATGTCATAGACCACGATTCAAGACTTGATACAGATCAAGCCGCAGGACTTTGAGAAGCCTAGCGCACAAGCCATCAAAGATGTAGTCAACGACAAATACAGCAACAGAATCGTTCCCGGCATTGGTCTATGCCTCTGCATGTGGGATCTTATTTCAGCAACTGAGGGTTTGATCGGCCATGGGACCGGCCTTGTCAATGTCAACAGTAAGTATCATCGCGCAAGCAGCAGATCCCTACTCATATCCAACGCAGTCGAATTTCGCATGACCGTCTTCCGCCCTTTCCGCGGCGAGATCATCTACGGGCGAATCAAGTCTTCTAACGAGGAAGGTATCATCCTCGACTTGGAGTTCACTTCAGAAGTCTTCGTCCCCTACCAAAACCTACCAGAAAACTCGTCCTTTTCTAAAGCTGAGATGGTCTGGATCTGGAATTCCGAAGGCACGGAATTGTTCTTCGACAAGGGCGAGCCAGTTCTATTCAGGGTGGAGCATGAGGAGTGGTATGATCAGAGGCCGACTATTGTGGAGAAGGATGAAAAGGGCGAAATCATTGAAGAAAGGCCGACAGCATGGAAAATTATCGTAAGTCAGGTTAAGTTTGGATTTCAGGGCATCTCTAATATGTGGTATAGGGCTCAATGGGTCAACCTGGTCTTGGTCCGACGCTCTGGTGGGCTGAGGGTGGGGAGGAAGAGGAGGGCGAAGAGGGGGATGTTGAGATGGAGGGCGCCGAGGAATGATCAATTCTCAAGCACCATCGCATATCTATCCACACATGGGGTGTGTGGAAAGCCAGGCGAATTTCACAGCTTAGCACACCAACACGCAGCGGAATTCATCTACAACCCTCTCGCCACAGTAGGGCTTTCGCAGTCTCCGTGAGTTCTAACTGTTCCAAGAAGTTTCTCTGTATGGCGGGGATACACATCAGACAAGCGCATAAAAAGCGCAGCCCATCTTTTCTCTACAAACACTCACTAGGTCGCACTCTAATAATTCTCCCAAACACCTAACCTTAACATCAAGATCAAAATGCCTACCGGTGGTGTCTTCCGAAAGAAGTCCGTAACAAGGTCGTTCCCCTGTATTGATCCTGAGGCTCATCGCCTCCTTCAAGTGCAGCTATAGGAAGACAGGTTCGAGATCAACACATGGCCTGACAAGATATTACGACTCCAAGGAAATGCAATACCATTCTCTCTCAAAACACTATGCGCTGCCATCCAGAGCCAATGCACACCTGAAGCCATATCAGCGTACCTACAAATATATATTGCAAAGCCAAAAGTTGACAAGAAATTGACCGTTGACGGGTGGCCACTGGTCCACTGCGCGGCTGAACGCAACACTCCTAAACCGATAACTTTGGCGAAAACACATCAGCAAGTACTATACCAAGCACATCGAGCAGCTCAGCGAGGGTGAGAAAATCGGCGTTGAATCTCAAACCTTTTCAAGCGGGTCTAAAACATAGATACTGTAACAAGTTCGGAGTGAGTTCAACTTACCCAAATCTCCGCATATGCCAACAAAGCAGACAGCATTCACTAAGCGTATCAATGTTTGTATTACATATCTTTCCTTTCATTCAAGGCACCGGAATGCCCAGTCGTATTTGACATATCCATCCTGGACTACGCAACCGACGTCCGTCAGCCTATCGATCCCGATCCCGGTGTCACTCATCTCATTGGTCCCTGTTGTCTGTTCCTAGTGGATGACGGCAAAGTATACATGAATCTTACCGAAGGATACTATAACAAAGATCTTGATGCGCGGAGCCTAGATAGCGCTGTCGAGGGGATGAAGGATTCACTCTGTGAAGAGTACATCAACTGTGAGGAGCATGTTACCAAAGGTCTAACCAAGGGACTTCTTTAGGCATTAACAGTACGTTGTGTTCCCGTAGCAAATGATGTATTCGAGGTCATGGTACTCGCGGACATGACGAGCGACGAGGAAGAATATAGAAAAGATGAAGATGGAGGAATATTGTCCCTAGAAGAGATGAGTGAGCGATCCGAGGATGAGAAAATTGGCGATGGTGACGGTAGTGACCAAGGTGCGTACTGTCCAGATTGTCTGCCCAAGGCCAAGGGTTGGAATGCATAGCTCTTTGATAGTAGCTTTCACTGACGACACATACCGTCTTCAAGTCATGATAGAAAACAGTAATACCAGAAGGATGTTGTCGTCGACGCCAAAGCGTCATTTACTTCCAATCCGACGTTAAGCTACCTACTGACATCATCACCTCGCCTAGCGCCTGCGTGTCCTCATCCGTTGTGCCAAATCGTGCGTCTTTCGTGCCCATTCGTCAACTTCTTGCGATAGTATTCCAGCTTGTACCACCCACCTCCGTGCCAATGTTCGGAAACTATAGGAGTGGGGTTGCAACGGCAGTTTAGCACCATTCAGGCAGGTGCTGTCGATCTCGTCCCAATCGGACCAAAATTCACGATGATGCGATGCCCTGCCTCAACACTGTGATAAGATGCCGTCACTGACAATGGACAGTATGTTTATAGGCTTTTTCGTTCCGAGACACCAAACCGCAAGGTATCAGTGTTTCCACCATGCGGCTGACCACTCTTTTCTCCACCGCCGCCTTGTCGGTCACTACCCTCGCGAATTCCAGATACGCGACGAATGGCACCAACACAACCTATGTTGGTCCAGAAAATGGTCACCTCGTAATCGTTGGGGGTAACTTGCAAAGCGAGAGCATCTACCAGCGCATCATCTCCCTCGCTGGAGGCCCCAATGCATCCATCATAGTTGTTCCCACTGCAGGCGGCGAAGATACATATGACCAGAACTTTACTACGGCCGTGGCTTTCCGCAAGTATGGTGCCAATAACGTCACGGTCCTGCATACATACAACCCCGCCGTCGCCAACACCGACGAGTTCATCGCTCCTTTGTTGAATGCGAAAGGCGTCTTCTTTGGTGGTGGACGGCAGTGGAGGCTGGTCGATGCATACGCTGGCACCAAGACTGAAGTAGCATTCCAAGCTGTACTGGATGCAGGAGGTGTCATCTCGGGATCCAGTGCTGGCGCGAGTATCATTGGCAGTTTTCTCGCACGGGGTGATACAGCGAACAATACAATCATGATAGGTAAGTTGTCATTCATTCCGGTAACCTACCAGTACCTTGTCGTCATAAATCAATTTAACGAGTGTTCTCCAGGTGATCACACTGTTGGCTTTGGATATCTCCAGAACTCAGCCATTGACCAACACGTCTTGGCACGCAACAGGCACTTTGACATGTTTGAGATTGTCAACGCCTACCCAGAGCTACTTGGTCTGGCAATTGATGAAGACACTGCGCTAGTAGTCAACAAAAACGAGCTGGAAGTCATTGGCAGCACGTATGCACTGATCTACGACGGCGGCTTTTGGTCGAGAGAAGGAAGCTGGGAGAGGCCTTTACCGCCGTCCAACGCGAGGTTTTACTTCTTGCGCAAAGGTGATAGATATGATCTCAAGGTTAGAGCAGTTATTGAGCCCAAAAGTAAAGGCGCTGGTGATGATATATAGCGACCGTCACTACCTAAGTAGTATGTTAGTATATAGGTCCTCCGTATCTTCGATTGAAACTCGCTAAAGTCAACGTAAACGTATAAATCGATATAAATTCTTAGCCCAAAGATTGAGGGATTTTTTGCCCAAGTACATCACACCTCTTCACATACTCGTGGAGTAATCGTGTCCGCAAGCTCACTGTTTCCTTTCGGCTGTCAATACAACTTGTTTCTAGACTGGATCTTCTCAGCATATGTGACATCGGCAAGCGAACATGCTTCATGCAGTTGCATTTCGAGCATTGAATTCACTTGCGGAAGGGATTTTGCAGCTTGCGGCCACGATGCAAGATGGAAAGAAGAAGAAGAAGAAGAGGAGTGTAGGAGGTGCCGCTATGTCTGGATCGTACCTCGGCATCTTTCGGCACTATTGAAAAAGAGCGGAGCACTCAGGGCAACCATGACGACGCGAGGGACGCGACTTGCAGCATCGCTATCTGTTCATCTTCATCACATAAATCTACATGTTCTCAATCTCAGGATATATTTGCGTGTTGAGATATTCCTATCCGTGCCTGTGAGCAGTTACCCATCAAACATTACGTCACCATGTCCAGCCCCTTTGATATCATCGCCATCATCACTCCTAAGCCTGGCAATGCAGACAGGGTATACCACAACACATCCACCAACACCATCTATTCCATACAAACAGCTCACGTTTCCCAGGTCGAAGAGCTTCTTACAATCGCAGCCAAAGCCGTAAAGGCGAACGAGCCCGGTACACTCCGGTACCACCTCCATCGCGAAGTCAAGGGCGATGCGCCGACTTTTGTGATGCTTGAGACGTGAGATTCTTTTTTGTTGGTCTCTATGACTGCACAAAGCTGATGGTGATTAGATATGCGAACAAAGCAGCTTTAGAGACGCATGCGAAGAGCGAGGACTTCAAGAAGTTGGGAAAGGCGATGAAAACGGAGGATTTACTTGCGGAGCCGATGAAGGTGCTGTTCACCAGAGAGGCGGGCGGATTCGCTAGCAAGCTGTAAAAGGCTTTCGAAGAAATACGAGGATAAGGGCGGTTACAACAAATGAGCTGCATGAATTACAGAAACGTGAGAGCATGTTGACTATTGTTCATGGTTATCTTCAACTACGAGCGATTAGCGGCTAGCTGAATATTCAGTCACAGCCATCTACTCGCACTCACTCTTTCGACCACAAGGGCTGGCAATCGAACCTGGCAGGTGCAGTCTAACGCGGCGGCTTTGATGAGGTCCTAGAAGCTACCCAAAGACTTGGCATTGACATCCCATGCTGAGGTCTAATCGACGAGTATCGACGTACGTTAACTCGACCTTGTAGCTGATATCGGTGGTAATGTCGCTCCAGACGAGGTCAAGTACTCAAAATCCCCCGACTCTTTCCCTGCATTCATCATAGCAAGTATACCACCAAGATCAACGTGTATACGTCCTGGAGGAACGATGGTGTATCGAAAAATATACCACTGGAGGTTCTTTCAGTTGGGCCCGGACCACAAGGCTCGCATGGTCGTCTCCCCACGGTGGCACATAGGTGGCGGTACACCTACACGTCCACCATACTTGCAGTCAAGTTCATGTGTCGGCCATGCCTTTTTCTGACACTCTTGGCAGCAGTAGCTGGCTAAAATGCAAATGTTTCGCTGCAGATCACTCTTGTTGCCACATTCGTCACATGCGGCGTAGTTCGGGGCGCGAGTTCTTCCAGTAACAAATCCATTTTAGTATTCGCATACCGAGTTCTGTGGTGGTACAAAGTTGGTGATGGAAAACAAAGTTCCGAGTTGTTTGCTATGGTAGAAAAACTCCAAGAGTCCGAGCGCGAACCTAAGCTAGATGGTGAGGGTGAGGGTGAGAGTGAGCATACATGTTTAAAGGCCAGGTGCAAGGAATGCGTTGTTTGACTTCTACATATATCTCATGATAACAAGTGAGAAAAATCGCTCATATAGTGTTCTGCAGGTGTGCAGGCTCCTCTGCATACTCGCTTCCATATCCTCCGTACCAGTAATCACCAACACCCTTGACACCCTGAGCAGTGCGGTTAGCAGGCGGCTGAGGCCACATGTCTAGCATAGATTGCTCTCCAGTCAAAGTGAAGTCGACACTTGCAAGCGGGTGGTTGTCGATCAACAAGGTGTAGTTACCAGGGTACAGAACCTTGTTACCCATCTCGTCAACCCTGGCAAGAGACGCGAGAGTAAGGTTAAGAGTCGCAGTGTCGGAAGCGCCACCAGCAATGTTGTGAAGACGCTTGTAAGATACGAGCGATTTCTTGGGATGAGGTGCGGGACCAAACTCTCCGGTAATGTAACCAAGAGTAACGTAGTCAGAAGTGACATCGCCGTCGTTGGAAACTTCGGCATCGACTGAAGCAAAGGGGCAGCGTTCGAGGAATCCTCCAGTGCTGTTGCAGCTCTGTGTAAGCGCAGATATAGAATAACTACTCTGTAGTTGGGAGGTAATGTTGGTAGAGAAGTTGGTGTAATGCAGACCGTGTCCAAACTCATAGACAGCGCTGCCATTGTACCATTTGTAGGTGCGGCCAGGGTTTTTTTCACCAGGGCGCATGCTCATGTCCATCATGGATACCTTAGCGATGTAATTGGAAGAGTACTGAGTCATAGGTAGACGTCCAGCGGGGGCAGTCTTCCCGGTGACAATGTCGACAATGGCAGAACCTCCATCCTGACCGGGGTATCCGGCCCAAAGAATGGCGGAAATGTTGGGGTTGTTCACGAGAGGAGTGTTGTCGATCTGGCCTCCTCCAGTGACTACAACGATAACTGGCTTTCCTGTTTCAGCAAGCTCGGTGATAACATCGAGCTGGGCTCCAGTCCACGTGAGGTAAGTGCGATCCTGGTCTTCTTCCTCGACGTTGTTGTCGATACCACCAACATACATTAGAATGTCGCTAGTAGAGTAGGCACCGTACAGATTAGACCATCGATTTGTCGTTGGGTCACCTTGGCCACCGGGGTTTCCGCCAGCGTAGTTGATAGTGATGTTGAGCTGCTCCAGGGCGTACAAGGGAGAGTGCAAGTACGTAGCAACACCGGCGTAATTACCAAGGAGCTGGGACGTTGCGTTTGCCCAGTCGCCGAAAAGTCCGATTGAAGTGGACGAATCGAGAGAAAGTGGCAGCGTCCCGTCATTCTTCAGCAAAACGATACCCTCGGCAGCGGCTCTGCGTGCAAGCGCCTGCGAAGCGTTCGTAGCAACCGAGTCAAATCCGAGCTGGCGGTACGGCTGATTATCGGGAGAGTCAAAGTAGCCCAAGCGGACGAGCGAGGAGTACTGGCGAACGAGGGCCTGATCGAGGACAGACTCTTCGAGTAGACCCTGCTGGAAGGCAGCGGGCAGATGTTCCTGCATGTAAGTGCCGCAAGTAAGATCGGTACCAGCCTTTAGGGAATCCGAGGCAGCACCTCCACGTGTTGAAGACCATTCGTGCGGCAGGTAAACATTCTGAACGGCGTCGCAATCCGAAGTAACCCATTGTTCTTCGTTGGTCCAGCCCCAGTGTTCACGAAGAATCGTCTGAAGCAAATAAGGATCGGCACATGTTGGCACACCATTTACCGCATCTGCAGGTTGTTAATTACAAACATACATACAACGACTGATCAAAGTCCCACCTACTGTAGCTGCACATGAAAGCACCCACGTTCGCTTGAACGCAGGCCTGGAACGGGACGAGATAGTACTCAACGAGATCTTGCTGAGAAATCTGCACATCGTTCTGGTAACGGAGATTTCCGTTCCAGTCTTCAACATCGTAACCAGCGTAGTGCTTGCAGGTCGCGACAACACGCTTGTAGGGGTCAGACGCGTCGCCTTGAAGCCCGTGGATCAAAGCTTGGACGTAAGAAGACAGGTGGTAGGAGTCTTCACCGGGTGTCTCCTGGCCGCGGCCCCAGCGGGGGTCACGGAAAGGGTTGATGTTGGGTGTCCAGAAGTCAAGACCGGTTCTGTTCGCATTGTTGAATGCACGCGCTTCCGTTGAGATGACCTTTGCAACTGCGGTGATGAGATCATCATCGAAAGCCGCACCCATCAAGATAGGCTGAGGGAACGAAGTTGAGTAGCTAAACTCACCCTCATCGCTGAAGTTGGTATAAGGGCCAGCAATGCCGTGGAGACCCTCGTTCCACCACTGGTAAGGGGGTATCCCGAGACGAGCAACGCCTGGAGAGCCACTGCTTGTAGCATTGATCTTCTCCTCGAGAGTGTAAAGAGATACCAGAGACCTTGCGCGAGCCAGCGGTGCTGGAAAAGGTTAGTAGGATAAGATCGATGTTGCAACGAAAGAATGAACGTACATGCGGAGGTATCGCAAATAGTCTCATTGCTCAATCTTCCATTGGCGCAGTCAGGAAACACATATTGAGCATAAGCTCCTGTGGGTACTGTCGTAGCGACGATCAGCACTTGCAGCAAACTCGTAGAGGTGAGCATGATGTCGATTGTCTGGTTTGGCTGGTCCGGATGCTTCTCTTTGCTATTTCTTCACTCCATGTCTTATAGCAAACTAAATAGCCGTAGTCAGCGTGCCTGCATCAGCATACAGTTGGTAAAGACATGAGCCCATGATTTCTATACGTCATGGTTATGATGGTCACATGGTTGACCACCGGTCGTAAGTCCAACTACTACTTTCCGACTACCGAGCTACTTCTGTGCCCGAAGCCACCCCCAAAGCTTGGTTCGGAGGCATACGACAGCCAAGAGTATACCCGACCCGCATGCGGAGCCCCATGGTACTTGCAAAATCTGTGAGGGGTTCGCGCTAAGTGGAGCTGATTGCCCTCCAATTGGCTCAGTATTCAGGCTGAATGTAAATCTACGACTGTCAGCAACGCATCCGAGGAGCGGTAAGTGTCAGGCACGGCAGGAATATCTGTATGACTTTGGTCAATTTTGAAAATGCATGACAAGCTCGCATAAGCATCGGCCGAGAGATTTCAAGGCATGCGTTGATGCAGAGTGACGAAAGAACAGGATGGAAACACAGGTCGTATTTCTTATCCTTCCACATCAACAACTTCTTCATGTTTCGTCATTGTTGCTCCGTAGGTTACGATGGAAACCAGAGATATAGTATTGGTCGTATAGCAGCTTGGGTACCTAAGTACCGTGCCGATTCCTGGTTTTACCTCAACCTTAGACTACCATTGGTCTCTCCCAGGTCAATACATACATCCCCAAATTGCCTACCAAAATTCGGTCCGGGGCGGTACGTTCCGGAGCTTGTAAGCGATCTCGTCTCTCCGCCCAGAAATCGGCAGTATTCGATGCAACTACGAAGGCCAGCTAGATTTCTTGACTGTCATCGGCATGCCATCGCGTGGTTTTGCCTCAAACACAAACTCCTGGTAGGCACGGTCACCGAACGTCAAGTCCAAATCGAACCAATCTGTTCGAGGCGTCTTGTTGGGTTTCAGATCCGCGCAAGTAAAGTCGAAATCTCTTATTATCAACAAGAACGTAATCAACAGCTCATCCATAGCCAGCGGTTGTCCAAGGCAGGCACGTGGTCCTCTTTCGAACGGACGCCATGCATGACGCGGGAAATCTTCTCGTTCAAACCGATCGGGGTCAAATTTCAGCGGGTCTGCAGGTAAGCGTTAGTGACCGAACGCGCACTAGACAGGAAGATTGACGGATATTGCTGACCTGGAAATATCGCAGGATCCATATGCATAGCGAGTTGGACTGGACAGATCATAAGATCTTTAGCCGGCCATGCCCGACCCTGGTACGTGAGGGTATCGATACCCTTACGTGCAGTATTTCCTATCGGGAAGAACCTGAGTATCTCCTTGACAACATGACTTGTGTACGTAAGCTCGTTCAGCTTATACGGATTCGTTTTCAGCATTTCGTAGGTCGCATCAATCCCGGGAGTGAAGACGCGGTCATGTTCTTCCCGCATCTTTCGAACTACTTCGGGATGGACGCTGAGCAGCATAGCTCCAAAGCAGACGGTATCTGACGTGGTTCCGCTCCCGGCGATCAAGAGCGTCTTGACTTGTGTTAGAGCATCTTGGACGAATTGGGAGTCGAGCTCAACGTCGTTCTGTCGTCCTGCGACATAATCTCGCAAGATGAGATCCATGATTCCCAGCCCTCGCTTTTCCGAGAGATCGAGCTTTTCGCCTGCGAGCTACATGTCAGCCACACACCCAGTCAATGTCCAATGCCTTTCCTACTTACGTTTTACAATTTCGAATCTCTCTTTGATGAGATCTACTACAATGGCATCCAACTTATCTCGCTCGGCAAAAACCTTCCTGTTGACGAAGAAGTTCCGGATGTAGTTGAGAGACTCTCGCGATGTCATGAACGCACGGCACATGTTCTCAAAGTGCTGCAGAGCGGGGCTGCCAATGGTTTGAGCATCGAGAGATCGCCCAAAGGTGGCAGTCGAAATCACGTCGAACGTCAAGTGTTGAGTAGGATCTTCTAGTTTGAAAACCTCTCCAGATTTGGCTTTCTCGTGGATAATCGACCGAAACTTCATCACTTCGTCAGCAACCATTGGTCTCATGTTGGTGATGTGCGAGATGGCGAAAGCAGGACTCAACATCTTGTGGAGATGCTTCCACTGCGGTCCATTTGATGTGACGATGTTCCCATTCCCAATCAAGGGGTCAATCATTAGTCCCTCTGCTTCATGCTTGGGGTGGTTCCGAACGGCTGTCATTTCGAGTGCGACATCCGGATCTGTAACGACAATTTGCCCCCATGCGACTGGCCATAGATCGAGATAGAAGAGACCAGGCATATTGTACTTTCTGGCGATTGTGACGGCTGCTGCCTGGTAATGTACATCACTTGGTAGTGATTTGAAGGTGTCACCTAGCAATTTGAGATGACCAAAGAGGAAACTGTGAGGCGGCTTGGGCTGCATATATCGTCAGTGTAGTTTCGATTGTAATCCGTGACGGATAGTGTCCACGTACAAGATCCTTGTAGAAGCGCCGCACTTGAATAAACCTCATTGCCACATACGCGAGCACTGCGATGACGCCAGAGAGAAGTATTGCCACCCATGGTAGGTCACGGAGACCCATGATGAAGGACGAGGACGTCAGGCTCACTGAGCCTGAGGGGATGTTGTTATTGGGATCGTGCAATTGAACAGGCTCCCGAGCTTGGTGCCATGGATGCAGGAGATCAGCACTAGGCGACTAGCGCATGGTTGGACGCCCCGCGTTGATGCACAAGTGCCTCATCGCCTGATGCGGCCGTAGATGCATCAACTCGCTATCTTCTGGGACGTTGAAAGTTGATGGCAGTGTCGGTAAAAACAGCATTGGTAGCTGTCTTGAAGGCATACCTCACACACAAGTACTGCAAGCGCGGCCTATCCTACGTCTTTCTCATCTCATTGACAGCCATCATCAATCACTAGCACCATCCCATTCGAAAGCCTAGTGTTTGCTACAGGCCATGGATTCTGAGCATGCGAACACCACGCGTAGCGCCTTGCGACGCAAAATATCATGACGGTGTTCTTAGGCGCGTCTCCAGCGTAATCGTGGCAGTTGAGGCAACCAACAACCACAACCGCGTCTGTAAGCGTCACACTACCTCTGCATCTTTGATAAATCATTCACATCTAAATACTGACTTTACTGACACCTGGAGACGTAGTGCGCCAAGGTGTAGCACTGTTCGTGTACCAACCAACCGCAGTCACGTCACGGAAACCGCGTAATAGTCGCGAGATCGTGTTGCCTAGGCATTAGGCGTCCAGCCTTCAGACACTAGAACTCGCTCATATCTATTTCTTGGTCTAAGGCATCTCGTCATACGGTATCTTCTCCTTTGCCGCGACGCGCATTTTGTCGTCCAGCAGCGACATGAGCACACGGTCTGTGCCCTTCTTCAACCACGACGCGTCATGTGCGAGCGCGGTATGAACACCAAAGTTGGTCTCCAGCAGCCGTATGTTGGCAATGGTGTCTTTTGCAGCAGTAAGGTCTGCATGAAGAGACATGCTCACCGCCCCTGGGCCGTCAAACTCCGCAATTTCTCGCGTGCCGTCCAACAAATCCCTAGCCAGTCAGCAAACGCCCGGTGTAACCCGGAGTAACATACCGTGAATGACAGCCTAGGTAGTTTGCAAAATTAGCGAAGGCGAATGGCAATGCCACGACGCAACGTACAATCACTACCGAGCATCACCCACTCGCCGTCTTGCAGTCTTGCAGCAGCAGCCATGTTGCCCGGCATATGACCAGGCGCATCGAGAATCCAGAAACTGCCGTCACCAAAATAGTCCAGCGCTCTCTCGAACGGGCCAAACGGCTTCCATTCACCTTGTAGCTCATCCCATTCTTCCGTCGAATGCTCGGGGTCGAAGAAGCGGCCATCCCACTGTAAGCCTGGATCCTTCATGTGCCCTGGCTGGCATGCTGCTCTCGTTCCCGGACCGAAATACGCTCTCGCATTCGGAAACACGCCGCTGATGGGTCGCGAGTGGTCCCAATGAGCGTGACTGTCTTCTGCTCAGCGGACATGAGCTAGACGCAAACTTGAGCGCATACCTGAACAAGACAGTATCGACATCTTCTGGGGATATCCCTCTTTCCGATAACTGCTGCACGATGGTTCTTGTAGGCCCGACGTGATTGACGTGCTCCAGCATGAATTTGTTGACCCACGGAGTATAACAACTTCGGTCCTTGAACAAACGACTTAGAAGAAGACTCTGATGCCCCCCTTCGCCCTTTGTTTACGTACATCGTCCAACCCGAGATCCCAAAGTATGTGTCTTCCCTGGTGCGAAATGTAGAATGCCCAGTTATACATACGGAACGTGCCGCTTTCGCCAGCATGCATCCGGCTCAAATCGCCCAAGAAGCTGCCGCCATCGAGGAGAGCAAGTTCGACGCAGGCTCCGGTGTGAGGTAGGTCAGCCTTCATAGCTGGCGTTGATGGTGCAAGCAGCTGGCTGCATGCAACGTGTACATGGATAGTTCCTTTCCTAGTCGTACACATGCTGGCCAACTGCCGAGCCCAAAGATCAGACTCCGTCGTCTTGGCAAATCACGACAGCGGCCTCTTGGACGCGAAGCCTGGTTGCTGTATGACCCCCACATTGCGCGAGCGAGGTTTGGTTGCTGGTGATTGCCCCACTGCTCGCATGGCAGGTACCTACAAGTGCGGGGTAGGTCAAGGTATCGGGCCATCGTTAACTTACCCCACGGACTTGTTCGCAGACGAGCAGCCCCAGCCATACTACGTACGCATCCTTACCCGGCCAGTCCCAAGACACACTAGAGTACGGCAAGCACTGTGTGGATCCTTGGACGACCGACCATCCTCTGCTCCGTACCATCTCTTCTCACTCCACGACCAACATGTCGGCAACTCTCCAACACGAACACCTCGGCGAACTGAAGGGCAAACGTGTAGATGGAGCAGTGCAGTTCCTCGGTCTGAAGTATGCTTCGTTAAAAGACCGCTTGGCTGCACCTCGACTTGTTGATAGCTATGCATCTGGAACTACGGACGCTACGAAGTTTGGGTACGTCAATTCTGTGAATGCAATGAATAATGCTGAATGAAGTAGTCCTCCTCCAGTGTCTCCGGTCGGTGCTGTTGAACGCGAATTTGGCTTCATCCAGAAGTCACTGCCACTCCCAGAGGTTCCTACGCATTCCGATCTCGAAGGCCTGAATCTCAACATCACCGTGCCGACGAACGGAGATGGTGCTATTGACCCCAATGCCAAGCTTCCTGTCTTTGTCTTCATACATGGAGGCGGCTTTGCTGTTGGGAGTAGTTGGTACCCGCATTATGACCTGGCTCCCATAGTGAGGATGTCTGCCGAGAAGAAGAAACCAGTTATCGGTATCACGATCAAGTGAGTGTTTCAAGCACAGTAAAAAATTCGCACACATGTTTATATGCATAGCTACCGCTTAGGCTTCACGGGTTTTGCGACTTCCGAAGAACTGCGCAAAGCAGGTTACAAAGCAAACAACGGCTTCTACGACCAGCGCACGGCTATGGAATGGATCAGAAAGTTCATAGGCGGTTTCGGAGGTGATCCAGATGAGATTACCGCATGCGGAGAGAGTGCTGGTGGATGTATGTGCGCGAGGACATCAATATAGAAGCTCGACTAACACGTGCAGTATCTGCGACAGTCTTGCTATGCTCCAAGGAGCCGCTGATGAAGCGCTGCCTGAGCACCGGAGGGGCCATACTACTTTTCAAGCCTATCCCAGAATCCGTCGCAGAGTCATCGTACCGACAGGCCATAGAAGCATTTGGTCTAAAAGACAAGTCACCAGAGGATCGTATCCAGGCTCTGCTGAGTATATCTTTCGACGACCTATGGCAAAAGGTGCCACCTACAGCGCCAATGCTACCTTCGATTGACGGTATTACTATGCCTGGTTCACCGGATTTCCTTACCGTCTCATCTCAGGAAGATAGCCCAGCCTTCACAATGCCGGGCAGGAAATGGTGCAAGGCCTTCATGATAGGAGATTCAAAACTGGATGTGAGTATACCATTGTGGCACTCGTGATGGATAAGCTGATTGTTTGTAGGCGAACATTCTCGCGTACATGGGTCTCGATGGTCGTAACCCCGGCATCGCGCAAAAGTTTATTGATTCTTGCGAGGCCACGCTATCCACCCATCCGGAGGTAGCGGAGCAACTCCTCAAAGCCTACAACATTACCCCCGAGACTCCCGACGACGAAGGTATTCTTTCGGTTCTACGTTTCGCCTCTGAGATCTCCTTCTACGCGCCTGCTCGTGCCTTTGCCAAAGGCTGGCCCAACACCTCCGACTCCAAGTTCTTCCTCTACCACTTCAACGAAGGCATACCTTGGGAAGGCCGCTTCCAGGGTGAAGCAGGCCACATTCTCGATGTATCTTATCTCTTCCAGAACTACAACGAGCACTTGGATGATGCGCAGCAGAAAGTGGCACGGGAATATGGAGAAGACTTCATCAAATTTGTCAATGGAGAAGATCCGTGGCCGCCTGTGCAAGCTGAAAAGCTAAGTGCTAAAGTGTATGGGCCCAGTGCTGATGGTGTCACAAGTAGGTGGGTTCCTGATGGTGATCCAGCAAAGATTGGAAGAGATGACAGGATATTGAAGCTGGGAGAGATGGCAGGATTTGATACCATCCAGGATGTGTTCCAGAACTTCTTCCAAGGAAAATAAACGGGATGTAGTATGCACGGAAGTATGAGGATGAGTTTCGCGACACCATCATATTCAACTCAATAATACAACACTTCAACCCGCAAACTCCCACGACCCATTCTCCTGCCTCTTCGCTTTGTCCTCGTATCCCTTCGGCAAAACACCCCCAATATGCAGATAAATGCTACTCCCGTCTCGATCTATACACCTCTCGTCCTCCGCCGCCCCTTTCCAAACCTGCAACGCCCTCTCTGCCATACTAGGTCTGATACCCACCTGATTCGCGCTCTCAATGCCCAATCCCAAATCCTTGAGCATCATCTGCGTCTTGAATCCTGGTTTATACCCACTGTTACTAGGCACCCAGTAATCGGTTTGCACATTGGGTATGGGCATGACATGGTCGCACATCCAAGACTGGCCAGTACTGTTCTTGATTACAGAGTATAGGGCAGCTGGATCGAGACCATGGGATACGCCTATCGCGAGGGCTTCGGCGGTGGCGAGGAGGACTGTGCCGGAGAGATAATTGTTGCATATCTTTGCAGTTAGGCCTGCACCGAGGGTATCTAGGTAGAAGGCTTTGGACTGTGGACCAAGCATGGAGAGAGTAGTTTGGAGACGGCAGTTTGGAGAGGCCAGAGAGGTCAGTGTTTGTGCTGGTGGTGGGTGGCCTATCAACATTGATAGTGTACCTGCTTCTGCTGCTGGTACACCGCCGGAGACGGGCGCGTCGATGTATGTTCCCAATCCCGCCTCCTGCAGCTTTTGGCCTACTTCTTTGGTCGTGTTTACATCGATTGTGCTGCATTCTAGCATGATCCTTTCTTCGTCTTTCTTTGCTGCGATGACTCCGTCCTTCTCGTCTAGATACACTTTCCTCACATCACCTCCCCCTGGTACGATTGATATCAATACTTTTGCGTTTTCTGCTGCTTCGTGTGCTGTAGCGACGACCTGTATGGGGCCGTACGACGAGTATTCGTCATTGAAGCGGGAGCAAGCAGACACATTGATATCGTTAATATACAGAATTGAAGACTGATTCATCTTCTTTCGGATATTGGCCGCCATTGCGTAGCCCATTGCCCCAAGACCTGATCATTATTAGTGATTCGATACCAAGTATGATCTGGGATTGGCCGCTGACCGATGAACGCGTATCCGTCTGCCAATGCCATGCTGTTAGATGATTGTGTTGTATCGCAGGTAGTAGGATTAACAGTAGACAGTCTTTCTGGCCCAAGAAGTGGCTTCGCAGCGCTCGCCATATTCCTAAGCGTGTACTCGTTCAATCAGTTAGCGTCACCCGTCCCTGCATGTGCGTTTACCAATGCCCCACATTCCCCCCCTCACTTCCCCAGCTTCCTTACCCCAACTCAATGTTCTCAACACTACTACCTGGCCTCATCTCCATCGGAACCCTGTAAGCGGACGAAGATATCGGATAATAGTCATGTGCAGATCGTAATAGATCTCTACTTCACCCTAAGGTCTACCAACCGAAGAGCCATCACGAGACTCACGATAAACCGTACCATGTCTCCATCACTGTTACGCGTAGGAGTCATCGGCCCTGCAGGTTTCGGCGGATCCTACCTCTGTGTCGAGCTATTGAACCGAGGCCATACTGTCATCGGTATATCGCGTAATCCTGGAAAACTGGGGAAGCATCCACGCTACATTCCACGTCCTGTAGATATCGATCAAGTTTCAATAGAAGAGCTAGCAGAGCAATTCCAAGGCATCGATGTATTGGTCAGCGAGTTTGGGCCGCATACAGCTGGTGCCGGGGCGTTGTTGTACAGTACGCCTCCGAACCGATCACAAACATATACAGCCAGTGACTGACGCACAAAAGTGCCGTTCCTAGAGTCTGTTCGCAAGATCCTTCTAGCCCACAAAATATGCCCGTCTTCGTACTTCCTCTTTGTCGGTGGCGCAGGCTCCCTTCACGTTCCTGGCACGAACCTTCCTTGCGTGGACCATCCAGACTTTTTCCTCGCCTACCGCCGCGCCATTTCAACTTCGCTCGCGCACATAGCGTATATGGAGGAGCGCCTAGGTATCATGGGTACCTCATTGCGGCGGTATCGCGAAGCTAGGTTAGCAGAGAGCTCTGGAGCGGCCACGGATGAAGACAAACATGTCATCGTAGAGTACGAGAAGCAGATCCGCGTCAAAGACAACGCATCAGACTTTATCAAAGCAGGGCGGACGGCGTACATGTTCTTTGAAGATCGAAAGACTTTTGATTGGAGTTTCGTTTCGCCATCAGCTTTGTATCGACCAGGGAAGAGGACTGGGAAGTACGAAATTAGCGTTGATGATATGGTGTTGGTGGGCGAGCAGCAGGAGGGCAAGGGCTTGTTTGATGGCAGGTTGACTGGGATAAGTGTGGCGGATATGGCGATTGCGATTGCGGATGAGATTGAGCAAAGGAGGTTAGTTTGGAAACATTGGAGTGCCTGGGCAGATATCAGTGAGGATGTACCGGCGCCGGCGTATGTGGGATTGGATGCTGTGGAGGGAGGCAGTAGGTGAGGTGGAGTTGAGAGCCTCCAGATGCAGAGAAGGTGCGGAGTGAATGTGAAATGGTCCTTCATTGGTATCTTGTCCTTGGTCTCACCTACACACTCATCTCCTTCAAGTCCTCACTAACTTTGAATGGCGCCTCCGTCTTACTCCTGATTTCGTCGACAGTAACGCCCTTTGCATGCTCCTTCAGGGTCAACCCTTCAACGCGATCGCAGTCAAACACAGCCAGGTCTGTGATGATAGTGCTTACACACTTCTGCCCCGTGAGAGGGAATGTGCATTGGTTCAAGATCTTGGGGTTTCCCTTCTTGTCGACATGTTCCATGGTGATGACGACTTTGGTTTGTGTGGGGTTTGCGACCAAGTCCATGGCGCCGCCGATGCCTTTGACTTTTCCGGGAAGCATGAAATTTGCGAGGTCTGTAAAGATGTTTAGTAAGAGCAAAGGTAAGCAAGATCAAAGTGTAGAACAAACCTCCATATTGGTTCACCTGCATAGCACCCAGCATGGCGACGTCTATCCGTCCTGATCGGATCATACCAAAAGACTCGTGGCTACCAAACGTTGATGCGCCCTTGATTAGAGTGACAGTCTCTTTTCCAGCATTGATCAGGTCGGGGTCCTGAGTTTGTCAGCGATATTGTTGACGCTTCTCGGTTTCCACAAACTCACCTCCTCGCCTGGCTTGGGATACCGTCCCATACCCAAGATTCCATTTTCAGACTCTAGTACAATCTCGGTGCCCTCGGGTAAGAAAGCAGGTGCTGCTAGCGGCATGCCGATACCGAGGTTGACGTACATGCCATCCTTCAGCTCTTGAGCTGCGCGCTTGATGATGCGCTCGCGTTTCTGCGATGCTTCGGTTGAACCTCATAGACTTCCTTAGCCATATGCCTCTGGTGGTGTAATTCGGACACAACTTACCGCCTTCCAAGAGCGCCTTCTTCTGCTCCTCTGGACTCTTCCAGAACACCTTCCTCTCGATCTCCTTGCCAACTGTGCTCTTAATCACCCTCTTCACGTATATGCCCTGGAGATGGATATCTTCTGGTGCAATCTCCCCATCCTCAACAATCTCATCTGCCTCGACAATCGTCATCTTCGCGTTCTTGCCCATTGCTTCGTTGAAGTTGTTTTGTGCTTTGCGGAACTGGCAGTTGCCGAGACGATCGGCTTTGGCGACTTTGACGAAGGCGTAGTCGCCAAAGATGGCTTCTTCCATCACATAGGATTTGCCGTTGAACTCGCGGGTTTCTTTGGGAGGAGCCATTTTCGCGATGGTACCGTCGGTGTTGTAGCGTACAGGAAGTTCGCCAGTTTGTACTACAGATCGTTAGCCGTGTCGCCCGCGTGCTACTGCTCTTGCTTCCCTACCAATTGTTCCATATGCTGCCGGTGTGTAGAAAGCGGGCACACCTGCAGCACCAGCAGCACACTTCTCGGCAATCGTGCCCTGGGGTGTCAACTGTAGACTCAGTTGCCCCTTCAAGTACATCTGCTCAAACACCTTGTTATCTCCAATGTAACTCGCAATCATCGTGCCAATCTGCTTCGTCTCCAGGAGCTGTCCCAGCCCGACGCCCGGCATACCGGCATTGTTGCTGACGACTGTGAAGTTTTTGAGGTCGCTTCGGTCGCGTAAAGCGTTGATGAGTGTGTTTGGTACTCCCGAAAAGCCGAATCCGCCAACCAAGACTGTGGTATCGGACTTCATGTCCTTGATAGCTTCTTGTGCGGAGGAGACAATCTTGTTGATGGCTGGCCGGGACGCGCTCGCAGAGAAGAATCGCATGCCCGTCGCTGGGCCACGACGGCGTGCCGAGAAGAGGAGAGAACGTTGCATCGTGAAGATTGTGGGTGTGGGTTGCGAGGTATCGCGGACAAGATGTCGAGTCGGCAAGCTTCAAATCGCTTCACCCAGCTCGAGATGACGCAAAAGGTTGCGGATGGCGTCGGCCAATTCCAAGAGTGTAATCAGAGCTCAATCGACAGCGATACCTGGCTCAGTCCTCAGCTTCTCCGCAGACCTCAATGCACAGAGCTCGCGCGGGAACTGTGGTGTACAGCGGAGTTGACGCTCCCCACACGAGCACCACGGGGGCATGCTCATAGTAACTAGCCGATTGGGTCAGACCGACGCAAATGCCGTGCCGGTGGTAGGTAACAGCAAAGCTCCACAATCGGAGGCGGATGAGAGCTTAGCCGGCCAAGATGCGGAGGTTGCGGGCAAAACGCACGTTCATTGGGTGACCAGAGGGGCGGAAAAAAGCATTGGGGCTCGGAGATGGAAAACATTTCCAACGGCAGGACAGGCACGTGACAGGCTCAACCGGTTCATTATGTCGACGCGCTATCGCGTATTGCAGAAGCTGCTGCCGATGTGCACTTTATGGTTACCGCGCATTCGACGCGTTGTCACGTTTGAAATAAATCCATACATCTGTGTTGCTAAAAAGCTACCCAACGCCATGAACAAACATGTTAGTACAGATCGTGTACGATTTGCTTCACTGCAGAACTTGTCAGTCAAAGAAGTTTCCAACACTCAGGCGACAACTCACAGTTAGCGAAATCCTTGTGGTCTTTGCTGTGTAGCGCTCGCGACGCGATGGCTTCTTCTTCCGCATCGCCGGTCGGCACATTGTACTATTGATCCATCATTAGTGAAAGTCGCTTCGGCATTCTTCAGCAACTTACAGCTGTCAAGGTAGTCTTGTGGCCCAGCTCTTCAACAAGTCCAGCGATAGCGTCGGCAACAATATGTGAGTCCTTCTCATCGCTACCAGTACTTTGCTTTCCAATGAAGGGAATGATCCTCGCGATTTGTTTCGCCTCCTCTGGATTGCTGGCCTTGAAGTGTACAGTCGGGGCTAGACTGAGACAGCTGGTGATGCCGTGCGGGATGCTATAGGTAGCACCTATTGCATGACCTATGCTGTGGCTGAGACCGACTCCACCAGTGTATAGAAAAGGGAAAAGCGAAGAATAACACGCAATGAAGAGCTTTGTTCGCACTTCGGCGTTGTTGGGGTCGGCTTTCGATTGTGGCAAGTATGTGAAGAGGTCTTTGATAGCCTCTAGAGACATGCGCTTCGTGGGAATCTCAGCAGCCAGAGGGTGGTACATCAGCTCAACTGCATGGTCCAGTGATCGAATCCCTGTGCTTGTCCATAGGTTCAGAGGTGTGTATATGGCCAGTTCGCCATCGTATACGACAGCCTTGGGTACAAGTTCAGGGTTGCTCACAGCGATCTTGTGCCTTTCTTCGGTGGTGAAGCCGGCATTCTGTGTCGTCTCTGCTACACTGAGAGTTGTCGGTACGGCGATACTAGGTATCCACTTTCCCGTCTCCTCATGAATGTTGTACGCAATGGCTTTGGCCGAATCAATAGGTGATCCACCGCCTATTGAGATGAGGACATCGCATCCCGACTTTGCCATCAGGGCGGTGGCTTCTTTGATATCCCCAATTGGCCTGTGACATGTCAGTCTGCGCTACTGTAGTCTGACTGCTTCTCACATACGCATGCTGCCCAATCTTGCTGAATGTACCACCGTGTGCGGAACCAAGTGTTTTCTCAATGTTCTTGATCACAGGCGTCTTCTCGTACAATGATCGGCCGGTGATGATGAAGGCTTTGGTAGCACCGAGCTCGGCAACCACATCCGCAAGCTGACTGCTTGTTCCTGTGTGTATGGGTAAGCCACCGCCAAGTCGGAATCACAGGCTGTTTACCGTTTCCGTATATCATGAGCTTGACGGGCGAGGCTCTGTACACTCCCTTGGTAGAGGAGTCAATGCTGCCATTTTGGTACTTGGTCGGGAGCGCCATTGTGTAGTGCCTTGTTGGATTTAGTTTGCGTGTGAAAATGTTCAGAGTAAACGGTCGCGTCTGCATGCAAGCTAGAGTCGGCAAGCATCGTTGCGGTGCTGCCCGAGTTGTCATAGGTAGAGGGGTCTCCCCCGATCCTGCCCCACACATACACGTCGCCCCGCCACAGCCCTTGCCGCAACCACGATGCGGCACTTTCTCGGGCATAGGATATGATACAATAGGCAATTTACTTCTGTAGTAATACATCGCGTACTTTTTCCAGTGCCTACGCCAAAATGGCATCCTTTAGCAAAGCCATGCGAAACGTGTTGCAGAAAAGCCCAAATGATGTTGTCTTGCTTTCTGCCGTCAGGTCACCAATCAATCGTAGCTTCAAGGGCGGTTACAAAGATGCTCACCCAGAAGACATTTTGATGCCGGTGAGTCTCGGCAGGAGAACGCACTGCACTGTTGCTAAGTATGTCAGATTATGAGAGCCGCCGTACAGCGAGCTGGTATCGAAAAGAATGATGTAAACGATGTCATGATTGGAAATGTACTCGCTGAACTTGGTTTCGCAAAAACCGGACGCATGGCACTCAACCATGCTGGATTTCCAAATTCGACGACCTTCCATACGGTCAATCGTCAGTGTTCGAGCAGTCTGCAGGCCATTACCCACATATCGCACTCGATAATGGTGGGCCAGATTGACGTGGGGCTTGCTGGCGGTGTAGAGAGCATGTCAAGAAACTACGGCTCGCGGGGCCTCCCAACCGATGTTTCGCCTACACTCCTTGGATCAACCGTTAAAGATGCTCGCGACTGCCTTATGCCGATGGGAATTACGTCGGAGAATGTGGCGGAAAGATACAAGGTTGATAGAAAATCACAGGATGAGTATGCGGTACAGAGTCATGGTCGGGCAAGTCGCGCCCAAAAAGAAGGCCGCTTCGATTGGGAGATAGAACCAGTGACATTGCAGAGGATAGACGAGGCAAGCGGTCTGGCTGTGAGACATGAAGTGACCAAGGACGATGGCATCCGATATGGGTTGACTTTCGAGAAAGTATCGACCCTCAAGCCTGTGTTCGGCGAGAACGGCAAGAGTACTGCAGGTAACTCGTAAGTTACCCTAACCTAAAACTACCGCAAGGCTAACTTACCAGGTCTCAAATATCCGACGGTGCATCATCGACCATACTCGCCCGGCGTTCGTGGGCTGAAGAGCGTGGACTGAAGCCACTCGGTCGCTTCATCGGTACACAGGTCAAAGGCTGCGCTCCCGATGAGATGGGCATCAGCCCGATATACGCTATACCTGCGTTGCTGAAGTGGACGGGTGTTGAACCAAAGGATGTTGACATCATCGAGCTAAATGAGGCATTCGCCAGTCAGACTATTGCGTGCATTCGGGAGCTGGGCCTCGACGAAGACAAGGTCAACCCGAATGGAGGTGCGATAGCTCTTGGACATCCTACCGGAGCGACGGGCGCCCGGCAGACGGCTACACTCTTTGGCGAGCTGCGACGCCAGGACAAGGAGATAGGTATTGTCAGCATGTGTGCGAGTACCGGTTTAGGCCTTGCTTCGCTGTTTGTTCGCGAGTCATAGCATCATACAAATCCGACAAAGCGTTGGCGGCATCGATGATCGCAGTAAAGACGAAACTGTCGCGCGCGTCACGTGTCTGTTCAGTCTAGCCACTTTCGTTCGCCGTACGGTAGGCGCAGGGGCCGCCTGCTTCTAGCCCGGCAGTGTCTTCCCCACACGATGCTGCTGCACCCGCGTCCCACACGTCCACCGCCTGGGAGCCGCCAGCCATGTCTTGGGTATGGTTGGAGCTCTCTTTAGAGCTTCGTACCCCCTTCGTGATTCATTGAGGTCCTCTGATCACTACAATTCACATCATGTACTTGCTTCGACGCGTCCCACTGCGTGCCATTCCTCGGCAAACCACTTTCCGTCTTCAACGACGATCACTCGGCAGCGTGAGCGCCATCGACTCAGTTATCTTTCGTACTCTGTTTGGGACCGATGAGATTCGAAAGGTGTTCGACGACAAAGCGTACATCAATCGATGTGTTGATGCCGAGACCGCCTTGGCAAGGGCACAGTCAAAATGCAATGTGATTCCTTCTCATATCGGAGAGATTGTGACATCGAAAGCCCGCGAATCCAAACTCGACTACGACAGACTACGCAACGAAACCGAAATTGTCGGATACCCCATCTTTCCTTTGGTGCGACAACTCTCTGCATCATGTGGTGATGAGGCCGGACGATATGTGCATTGGGGAGCAACGACACAAGATATCATGGACCTGGCAAGCATACTGCAGATGAAAGAAGGCCTTGAGATTGTCGAGCGTACACTTCGCTCTGTTATCAAGAACTTGGAAGACTTGTCAAGAAAGCATCGGGATACGCCTATGGCTGGTCGTACCCATCTTCAGCATGCTCTGCCTATCACTTTCGGACACAAGTGCGCTATATGGCTGTCTGGATTCCAACGACACCTCGAACGTCTCGAGCAGCTCAAATCTCGTGCCTTGATGGTCCAATTTGGAGGAGCTGCAGGCTCTTTGGCTTCACTTGGCTCAGGCGATGATGGTATCCGTGTTCGGAAGGAAATGGCAAAAGATCTGGGTTTGACCGACCCTCCGATCACATGGCACGTTGCACGAGATGGTGTCGCTGAAATTACAAACTACCTTGCGCTTGTCGGTGGTACCCTAGGCAAGCTTGCTCTGGACATCATTATCATGTCTTCAAACGAACTTTCTGAAGTCTCGGAGCCCTTTGTACCACACCGCGGCGCCTCCTCGACTATGCCACAGAAGCGGAACCCCATTTCAAGCGAAGTCATTCTGGCAGCATCAAAGATTCTGCGATCAAATGCCGGCTTGGTGCTCGACGGTATGGTGTCGGACTTTGAGCGTGCTTCTGGTCCATGGCATCTGGAATGGGTGGCTGTTCCAGAAAGCTTTGTAATTGCTGTTGGAGCGTTGAACCAGGCTGACTTTGCACTTTCTGGCCTTGTAGTCAACCCCAAGCAGATGCTCACGAACCTTTACTCTACTAGAGGTCTTATTGTCGCCGAAGCTGTGATGATGGGCCTTGCTCCACATGTGGGTCGGTCAAAAGCGCACGATGTTGTTTACGAGGCATGCAAAGAAAGCATCGAGAACGATACCAGCTTGCTAGAAGCTTTGCAGACGCGATCCGAGATTACCAACAAGATTTCCAGCGAAGAGCTTAGCTCGTTGTGCGATGCGAAAAACTATCTAGGCTCGTGTGGATTAATGGTGGACGAGGTATTAGCTGCATCCAGATAAACGACATCATTCCATTCATCAGTGCACCACAGCCGCCATGCATAGATGTTACTTGACAAGCACATTGTAAATGCTTTATCTGAGACAGCACTATCTGTTCGGCTGACGTCCTTCTCACGACCACCAAAGAACCCCGCAAGTGAGCCACTAGGCCCACGTTCGTTATGACAGCCTTCATGTGGGAGAGTGCATCGCACATTCATTTCACGGGTTCCACCAACTCGGTAAACATCGCTATGTGGGCCTCTCACAGCTTCCGTAGCTTAGTTACCGAATCGGTAACCCCGCTATTATGCGTATCGGGCCCCGCCACCACATCATGCACAGGCCGGACCACCTAGCTGCGGCAGATGTCGGCCTAGAGATCCATAGCTATGGATAGTCCAATATAAGGCTGATTCTTGACATGGTAAGCTGGACCACACCTACAGTCCATCGTCATACACCTAACATGATGCAAGACTTCAAGGAACGCAAGCTCGTCACCGACCCTCAGAAGGCATTTCATTTCACAGATCTCCAAAGATTAAAACCAACACGTGCGAACGACCCCTACGACTATCAAGCGGGATGGGGAAATCGACACCAGTCAGAGGTCATTCCAGGCACCTTGCCCGTTGCCCAGAACAACCCTCAAGAAGTCCGATTCGGACTGTACACTGAAGGCATCACATATTCTGCATTCGCAGCTCCACGCGCCCACAACTTCAGTACTTACATGTATCGATGCCGACCAGCAGCTGCTCATAGTATGCATTACTATCCCCTTTCCCGCATGCACATACTAACATATCACAGATGGCTACATTCCGATTGAGACGAAGTCAAACATCACAAACTGCTTCTTGTCCATCAATCCCAAGGTCGAGACACTTCCTGAGCAAGCAGAATGGCATCCGTTTCCGCTGCCCAAAGGAGACGAGAAGATTGACTTTGCCGATGGCCTGCATACGCTTTGCGGCAGCGGAGACCCAAATATCAGAGAGGGTCTTGCGCTCTACGTATACATGATCAACTCTAATATGGAACGACGGGCATTCTGCAACACCGACGGCGACTTCCTCATCTGCGCGCAGCAAGGCAATCTTGACATCAAGACTGAGATGGGGAAGATCTTCTTGCAGCCTGGTGAGATCTGTGTCATACAGCGCGGCATTCGGTTTTGCCTGAACCTGGCTCCAGATACGCCAGTCGCGCGTGGCTATATCACAGAAGTCTGGGGTTCTATGTGGGAGCTTCCAGATCTTGGCCCACTAGGTGGCCATGGTCTTGCCAATCCTCGCGATTTCCTCTTTCCGGTAGCTGCTATCGATGATGATTTGCATGTGGACTGGCAGATTGTCAACAAGACCAACGGTCAGCTCGTGGCGATCCAACAAGACCACAGCCCCTTCGATCTTGTTGCATGGCACGGCAACGTTGTCCCATACAAGTATGATCTCACAAAGTTCTCGTCGCAGAACAGCACATCCGTTGATCACACTGATCCATCGATCTTCACAGTCCTCACAGCCAAGTCTCGTGATCCTTTGACACCACTGGCAGACTTCCTCTGGTTTGGCCCCAGGTGGGACGTTGCAACCAACACTTTCCGATTGCCCTACTTCCACCGCAATTCTGCGTCCGAATTCCTTGCCTGTCTATATGGACAGGGTCTTGGAAGAAGCGACGATTTCCGACCTGGTGGAGGTAGTTTTGAGGGTGGTCACACACCTCATGGTGGATTCCACGAAGGATACCAGCATGGTATGCGAATACATGAGAGCCAACCCGAGAAGGTCCTCACTGGTAAGTCATGCTCATCACCGAACAGTTAAACGTATGCTGACAACGCCTTAGACCAATTGACCATCATGATCGAATCAAGTCGTCTCTTCCTCTTTACCGAGTACGCTCGTAAAGGCTGTGGAACAATCGAGACCCGGGGTACCGACTACAAGGTCTGGGATGCCCTTCCGGATCGCTTCTCTACCAACAAGAGAGCCCAGGAGTTGCTTGCGCGAATCAAGGACGACAAAATCGCCGAGAAGAAGAGACTGGCACCATATTACTTTGGCGGCTTTTCACACGGGGCAAACACCAGCAACACAGATGGCGTTCACGCTGACGAGCTGAAGCAATATCTCAGTTCCGACTCAAAGACCAACGGAACGAACGGCGTCCATACATAGTTGTTCTTCCAAGTTTTCCTGTTTCAGTATCTTGACTATTCCAACGATGTAATTATGCACTTTCAGACCTCACATGTACATTGTATTTGCTTCGTATCTAATATCGCGCAATGAACATTCTCTCAAACTCTGGCACATGAATCAGAAATCGTCTGTGCATTCACACATCAAATCGCTCGTCGACCCCACAAGCGTCATGTGGGGCAAGACCTCCAAGACATTGAGCTTCCTTCCTTTAACATGACCGTGAATGAACATGGCGAGCCCGGAGCAGGACCATGTATTCTTTCAGAGCCGTCGCGAGAGCGGCGCCACACACGTGTTTTCGATTCCCGGCGAGTCGCGTTGCTAGCGAAACTTTACAATCATGGAGAAGAAATATTACAACCAAGAGTGAAGTTTCCAAGCAGATGATTGAGAAACTACCTTTGGCTGGTATCAAAGTACTGGACATGACCCGGGTGTTAGCTGGGGTATGTGATTGATTCAGCAAAGTTGGACTGAATTCGCTAATATCAAGTAGCCATACTGTACTCAGATACTTGGAGATCTCGGGTGAGTAGTAGACGCGTAGCCGGACCTAACGCCCGCTGATGAGCGACCAGAGCAGATGTCATTAAGATTGAGCACCCTACACGAGGCGACGATACACGGTCGTGGGGCCCACCAGATGCACCATATACTGATGGTGTGGAGCGTCAGTTCCCTGGAGAAAGTGCATATTACCTTTCCGTATGACCTGCAAGCATAACCGTACATGTCGACTTTCTGACTCGATGTAGGTAAATCGCAATAAAAAGTCCGTTGGGCTAGCCTTCAACAACCCTACAGGAATATCTATTCTCCACAGACTCGCGCAGGAATGCGACGTACTTGTCGAGAACTACCTCCCCGGATCACTCGCAAAGTACCAGCTCGACTACGCGACCCTCGCGAAGCTCAATCCTTCCCTTGTATACGCATCTGTCACCGGTTACGGACAAACAGGACCGTACCGCGACCGCGCAGGCTATGATGTAATGGTCGAGGCGGAGATGGGCTTGATGCATATTACCGGAGAGCGGGACGGGCCACCAGTCAAGGTTGGCGTGGCGGTCACAGATATCATGACTGGCATGTACACTGCAATTGGCATACAAGCGGCATTGTATTCGCGGAAAGAGACTGGTTTAGGGCAGTGGATCGATGCGAGTTTGAGCGACGTGCAGGTTTCGGGATTGGCAAACATCGCGAGCAGTGCGCTGGTGACGGGCAAAGGCGACAGTGGTCGATGGGGAACTGCACATGGTAAGCCTGCACGCGAGATGTGGGAAGGGTGATCATACTGACTCGGCCATAGCGACAGTAGTACCCTACCGAGCTTACAAAACAAAAGATACGAACATTGCAGTAGGCGGCTGCAACGACCGCCTTTACGGCATTCTGTGCGATAAACTACAACGCCCAGAATGGAAGACCGATCCTCGCTTCCTCACAAACGCGCTCCGCGTTAGACACCGCACGGAAATCGACACGCTCGTCGAAGCTGAACTCATGACCAAGACAACGCAGGAGTGGCTGAATATTTTCGAGGGGAGCGGGATGCCTTATGCAGCTGTGAACGATATCAAGGGCACGGTTGAACACGAACATGTTCTTGCGCGTAACATGATTGAGGAGGTCGACCATCCAGCGGTGGGCAAGGTGAAGCTTGTCAATCACCCGGTGAAGTATTCAAGAGCTGAGCCGCGGATCAGGAGTCCACCGCCACTGTTAGGACAGCATACCGATGAGGTTCTGAGGAACATGTTGGGCTATGGAGAGGGCGAGATCAAGGAATTGAGAGACAAGAAGGTTGTTGCGTGACGTCGCGATCTACCCTGTATTCCAAATTTGGGTCGCGAGCACGCGTCGTTAACAAACTCCATTCATCAAAGTACGCGTCATCACATGATCCTGATATCATCCTTCCGAGGTCCCAGTTTTGCGCTGCACGTTCTCCAAGGCCCAGCCATTGAATTTTTCCAAGCCGCGTGTCCGTCGTCATCAGCAAACCTTATGGGTGACGTTTCGGGAAGCCCCACGTGACCCCACTTTACTCGACGCGGTTCACCGGATAGGCACGCTAGCCCCACATGCGCTATCTGCATTGCACCCCACAACGTCCTTTGCGCGACATGCTCTTGGCCATGTCGCGGGTGTGTTGTGCCCTGCATGTGCCATATGGACTTGATATTGCGAAAGCCGGCCATGTGGTATGCGACTAGTGGGGGGAGTATGTGCGTTGGTAGTGTTGTGAAAGAGCGGCATGGTTGGTGAAACACGTATTGGACATGTGGAAGCAAGCTACGACCAAGTGGATATCTTCAGTATGACAACCAGAAAGAATACTGCATTTGAAAAGGGTAGCAATGTAACGCCACTGCCATTTCGCTACCAATTTGCTGCTGGGGCTGTTGCTGGGATATCCGAGATCTTGGTGATGTGAAACTACCTCGATGTTGGGAATTGAGAAAGCTGCTAAGAATGTAGATAGGTATCCGCTTGATGTAGTCAAGACACGGATCCAGCTTCAACACGGCAAAGTCATCGATGGTGAAGGGTACAATGGTGTCTTGGACTGCTTCAGAAAGATCACTGTGAATGAGGGTGTGTCAAGGTTATATCGTGGCATCACAGCGCCCATATTGATGGAGGTGCCCAAGCGGTGCGATCAAACACTTTCCTTTGACTTGAGCGCGACTGACTAGAAGCAGTGCGATCAAGTTTTCCGCAAACGACTCTTTCACACTGTTTTATCATCGTTTATTCTCTACTGCGACCGTGACACAACCCCTGGCAATCCTCACGGGGGCCAGCGCCGGCGCAACAGAATCCCTGGTAGTCGTCCCTTTCGAGCTCCTCAAGATTCGACTACAAGACAAGACCTCTGCGTCACGATACAATGGCCTTTTCGACTGTCTTGTCAAAGTAGTCCGGCAAGAGGGTCCGCTGGCACTGTACAACGGCTTCGAAGCCACGTTGTGGCGACATATTGTATGGAACGCTGGATATTTTGGCTGCATCTTCCAGGTGCGGGCTCAGCTACCTGCTCCTGCGACATCGAGCAATCCGAAAAGGCAGAAAATGGGGAACGATCTCATCGCGGGGTTTGTGGGCGGTGTTGTGGGCACGACGATCAACACGCCATTAGATGTGGTCAAAAGTCGAATACAGAGTGTCGCTAAGACACCTGGTGTAAGGCAGAAGTACGCTTGGGCGTGGCCGAGTCTGGGGGTCGTTGCGAGGGAAGAAGGGTTCAGAGCGTTGTACAAGGGATACGCGGCGAAAATACTGAGGTTTGGGCCCGGTGGAGGCGTGTTGTTGGTTGTGTATTCTGCAGTACTGGATATGTTTGCGAAGGTAGCATAGGCATTGCTGCTGCAATCCAATGCACAATTACCAAGGCGCTGTTACGAGGACTTCTCGCCTTCCTGTGCTTGGTCGAGCTATCGTAGTTCAATATTTGCAAATTATTTAGGATAAACAGTAGCAACTATTATGTGCTTGGCCTTGTATGTTGATCCTATATTTCAAATCCCATGTTCTTGCTATCTCTTTGGGCTAGATGGTGACAAGTTACACGCTCGCTGGCAACTGACATGGTAGCTTCAGTGAAATCATGTCCATTAGTCGTGTACTTGTCCACTTGTTTATCTGAGACGCGATGATCCGACCTGCAATCCTCTAGCGGAAGATTGACATAATCAAACGTGGCTAGCCGACATCTAAAGTAGCAATTGATTTATTCTATGCACCAGATCAAGCAAAGCTTGTCACCTCCATGGGGCGAATGAGACAGTCGGCGATTCCAACACGACCAACAGTCCGGGGAGGCCCCACTAGCGTACGCCTCATGGTCCCACATGCGAGTCGATCGGGGTTGGAATAGGATGAACTTGTTGGAGAAGTCTTGAAATTTGAGAGCGTGTCTCCGGTCATCCATCTCGTCATCCAACAGATGTGACAAGACACGATGAATTTGTGGCATTTCGTAAAGGCCTAACCTTAGGCGATGGTCTGAGGGTCCTGCACGCCGGAGGTATCTCCAAGTGGCGACTGCCTAGTGCACCACCAACTTGAAGATCACCAGTAACGTTTGGACACACACATATACGCGCGGCGCAACCTGCAGCAGCAGGATTGCAGGTTTACATTGTATATGCGTTTTGTAGATGAAAGTTGAGATGAGCCTATAATGCTTAGGCCGAGTCATGGCCTTGCTTTCCCCCGCAGTCCGCGATCTCTTGGCAACCTAAACAGCACCCGCAGACACCGGCCTTCGAAGGGTCTTCTGACATCCGCCTACACATCAGATCTTTGCGACGAGCACTATGGCGCTCAAACAGTGCAGCATGTGCGAGCGCACATTCACCAAGTGTATGTCGCGACGGAACGCGTGGAGAAAGTGTGCTGACCTCTCTTCCAGTAGAACACGTGAAGCGGCACGAGCGATCTCGTTCGTCCATCACAAACCTGCATCATCATCCTTGACTAAACAACATGCCAGACACACGAGAACGACCTTATGAGTGCCCGACGTGTAAAAAGCACTTCTCGCGCAGGTGAGGCCCCCAATGAAAAATCTCCGTACTAGCGTCCAATCTCTGTATATAGCGATGTCCTATTCCGACACTGCAAAGGCCACGCGCAGAATGCGATGAACCGGATCAAGAGCAATGAGCAACAAAACACCAATGCTCAGCAAGAGTTCCGTCACGATCCCATGGACGAGAATCAAACATCGCGACCATCCGCATCACGAAACGCACACGGCCCGACTCCAGCACCAACGCCACTGATCCGCGAGGATTCCAACTTCTCGCCTATGTCCAGGAGAAGAGAATCTCAGATACCGCAGATCAACGTGAACGATCAATACAATGCGCATATTTCTCCCCAAACCCATGCCCGGCAATCATCATCGCGGTTGCAGCCGCCATCGCCCGGTGAGGACCGAATAGAAGCGCTCATCAACGCGGCGCAACATCTCGAACCTGGAACTGACACACCATGGCGATCACCATCACCCATGATCATTGCGCGTGCAGAGCATGCTCAGATGTCAAATCGAAATCCTCACGAAAATATGGGTCCACCGATTGATCCGGCTATGGAGGCCCTCTCATTCTCACCAGCCGGACATGTTTCGAGTTTGGATCAGTGGGCTTTCGAGCTCGTCCAAAGCAACAACCCAGTTCCTAACCGTACCCCTGCGGATGCTTTACAAACGTGGCTGTTTCCACTCGAAGGTGACATGAACACTCCCCATGGATCGAACCACCTAGGTGTGAACGGCTACTTCGACCACGAAGCGTTTCAAACGGTCCCAGAAAACCAGGCTAGTCCATCTGGCAGCAGTGTTTCAATAGCAAGCAGAGTTCCACGAGAGCGGTTTCAACGAGTCCAAAGTTGCTGGCCGTCTAGGAATCGCAAATCTACGCGGCTCATGCCAGACCTATGGCAGAACCTAGTAGCGTGTGATTGCACCAACATACTTTCTGAGATCGGGTCTGGAGCCACGGAAACTCCGACGAGCGAAAGGGAGCGGCGAAACTCGCGTTGGGGACTGGACGAGGAGTGTAGGAGCAGACTTCAAAGCACCTTGAACAACTTACCACCATCTGGACCACCAAGGTCAGAATCCTATGGCGATACTGCATCATCGAGCGGCGATGCAGTAGGAAGTCCAAGCATTGAGGGCGTGCAATTCCCACCTGCTGAGATCTTGGACATCGCATTGGAGATGTATCTCTACTACTTTCATCCTACCCTTCCGATCATTCATATTCCAACTTTCTCGGCTAAAAATGCGCCTCGACCATTGCTACTCTGCATGTGCCTTATTGGACTAAGTATCCTTGGTACCGCGGGCGCAGCGAAGTTTGTCACACGCACATTTCCAGTAAGCGATGTGGTAGCCGTGTATGTCTCACAACTGCTAATGCATGCTTAGGCTGTGTTGCAACTCGCGTGGGCGGAACTACAGTCACTACCGACAACGGATAATCCACCACATAGGCAGATGCGGATAATTGCCACCAGCTTGCTTGCGCTTAATCTGGCATCCATCACGGGAGTGAGTAGCACAGATCAACTGCACGGATTTCTAGCTAACATCCACGTAGCGGAAAAGTCGTATTGCACAAGCAGAGAAGATGTATGCAGAGCTTATTGAGGTACATAGCCACTTCCATACCGCTTCCGGTCGTTCAACTAACTCCGCCAGATTTCGCAAAGTCAGGGCCTCTTCTCCGCCAACGAGGGCGTAAAGATTGATCCACTTCTCGATGAGATGATTGATATCGATTCCAAATGGAAGGCTTGGTCCAAGGTGGAATGCGGCAAACGTATCGTCTTCGGTCTTATAGAAGCAGATTGCTGGTGGGCAGGCTACCTCTCTACGTCGCCAATGATTCGCCCAGAAACAGTCCAAATCTTACCACCCTCGGACTACTCCCTCTATCATGTCAACAGCGCGGCGAAGTGGTTTAACCTTGTACAGGGTGGCACAAGAATTCACTCTCAAAAGATAACACCATCGTTCCATCCGACCCCCGGACTAAAGCTTGATGCATCAAGCTTTCGATCACTATTAACCCTTCTCTTACTGCGCATCTACGAGAGCAACGACAGGCTTGCTCATGTGACAGGAAACCAAAGGCAGCTGCAGCCCTGGCGCATATACGCCGAAGATGCTCGCAGTCGAGACATCCTACCCCTGCTGGTGAACCTCTCCGGCTCTTCGATCGATGCACTCCGCACCGCGGATCTGAACTCCGCCGTCCTTTGGCATGCCTCTTGCATGGTGCTCGGAGCAAACATGCGCTACTTCGAACTCGCAGCTGGACGTTCTGGTCCCGAGCCTGCTGTGAACGCTCTAGAAGACATTTCAGTATGGTGCCAAACATCAAGCGCAAGAAGGAGCGTACTGCACGCCGCACACATCTACAAACTACTCTTCGATCGAAAAGTCAGCGATATCGTCAACCCACACAGCGTGGTCGCTCTCTTCCACGCTGCCCTCGTTCTAGGTCTTTACATCTTCGCTCTCCCCCCAACGTCCAATTGTCCTATGAACGACTCATGCATCGAGCTTCTCGATCTTGTAGACTGGATGTCCGTCGGTCAGCTTGGTTTCATCGATACGCCGCAATCACCCGTAGCATTTGGCGACACCACACAAGTCGTGAAGTTCATACATCAGGGTGGTAGCTTTAGTATAACTGGCGTCCCACTCGAAGGCGGATATCTCGCCGCTCGCCGCACTTTGTTGCATTGTGCAGATCTCATGGAGGGCATGGGCCGCTGGAAGAGCAGGACATTCAGCCAGATACTGCATATCATGAGCGATGATTTGACCGACTACGAGGGCCATGACAACGATGATGGGGAGGACGAGGGTGATGGCGGTGGGGATGAAGGGGAGAGGAGTACTAGGTGACGGTTAGCGTCCTCTTCTCATCAGTGTCTTTCGATTACTCAATTGCAAGACCTGTGGGGAAGGGGATGATGACCAGGACGATCAAGAAGTGTTCCTTGATATTGTTTGAAAACGATGAGGAGTTGATTCTGCGTCGCTTCAACAGCGTGATTTGGAAGAGCATGGCGCGTGTAAAGGTAGATTCGGTCAGGGATGGTGTATACTATACGACTTGCATTGGGTGGCGTTGAGTCGCATAGTCACGGTATTGTACAGCGACAGGCAGAGTCATGAAGCGGAATCACGACTTTGGAGAAGTAGTTTTGTTCTTCCTCAAGATTTACGTAATATATCATAGTCGTCGCTCATAATATATAAGCATCTCACTTGCGATGTATAATTGAGATTTGCATGTGACCGCTTCTTATCCTGTTTTATAAATACAGCCCTGCGAACATAACCATGTGAGTTTATCAGAAAAGCTCCCGTGGCCGTCTTCCTACCCAGTCATCTACACCTCTAAGCCTGTCAATTTTTCGATGAGCATGTCGAATACCTTACTGCCACCCTCGACGACCCGTGCAACAGTGGCCCAGAACATTGCTGCTGGAAGCATACCGATAATGGTGATGAAAGTAGGTCGTCTGGAAAAAACAGCGAGTTGCTGCTTTGCCGAACCGCACGCGATATCTGACTCGTGAACATCCGCATCGTTCTCTTCGTCCTGCTCGATGAGTATAGTATGGCGACGGGGTGAGGGAATTGAGCATTGCGAGCGTTTTGTATGATTCCAATCCTCAGCCCTGGAGTCAGGTCCATCAGATGCCCTCGGCAAGAGTAGCTCTTCGTCTTTCGCCTTCAAAGGAGTCCCGTACATGATCAGGTCGCCTGCTGGTCCACCATCCATGACAGTCTCTATAGGCGCAAGATCCATGTCTCTAAATTGATCCAGCTCTGCCAATTCTCTCTGCTCCGCTGCTTCTTCCTCTTCCACTCTGGCCTCTCGCGCAAGCTCGACGATTGCTTCTGGGGAAGACGCGTTACGTTGGCATTTAGACGGCAAGACATCAACGCCTTTTTTTACCTTGAAGTAGTCGAGTGTGTTGTCTACGAGCGTATCTGAGATGGGAGCAGAGGTTGCGAAGTCGATGTGCTTGCCATTAGGAGTTTGAACAACGGTGCAGGCGGGGGGAGGGAAGTTAATGAAGGAAGTCGATGCTAGTGGAGTGCCTTCTGAGGCTCGGCGAACGTCGCTGGATGAGACGGACGCTCGACAGTGGTCGCCGGAGACTTCAGCAGGCTTGCATATGGTTAGCAGAGATTGTACACATTCACATACATGATAGCTCACATCGATTGCACTGGTGGCTACCCGCTGTTCTTCAACATCGTAAAACCCATCTGGTGTAGCGATTGCTTGCACTCGCTCCTGTCGTCGGCATTGCTTCTCCAAGCTTTTCTCGATTGAAGCACGACGAAGCCTCAGCTCTTTTGCCCCGTTGGGAGTTGGCGTGTCGTGGGCGTAAAAGCTGCTGTAGTCCCGGACTGGCATAGGTGGTGCCGTCTTGCCGGCAATGTTCATGACATCCTCGATAGTATCCGCGTTCTTCTCCTCATTTGCTTCAAAGGCAGCTTCGCCATCGCTCAGCTCCATACTGTCATCTTCATCTTCGTAACCATCCTGTCGTTCGTCGCTGCGAGCCAACTCGTAATTTTCACAGTACGGTGTTGGAGAAGAAGGCAAAGGGCTACGCGCATCGTATAGTATCTTCTGAAGGGTGCGACAGTCGGCTGGCGAGAAGGAAGGTCGCTGTGAGCCAACGGGCAGCAGCGGTGAAGCCATACTTCGGTTTCCTTCGGATAGCGGGCGTTCGTCTAGTGAGACTGATATCTGTGCAGGTGGTGTTGGAGGCCTTGCAGTTGTCGGCGGCGGCGGCGACATGATGATAGCGTCGGGCGACAGTGTCTTCGGTTCGTTGTAGTGGTTGCAAGTGGGCGGAATTGAGTCGACTAGGAAGGAAGTGCGAATGACGAAGTAACACAAGCACCTACCCTAAGTGGTGACAACAAACAACAAACCAACGTAATGACGAAACAAGGCTACTCCAAACCAGTACATCTGATCAAGAACGGGGTGATGGATAGAAGACGCACGTGAGAGCGAAACTATCAAGCCTACAACTCGACACCTTCCTCACCGACACGCACTCCTCTTAGAACATACCCGTCTCTCCTAGCTTCGGCCGCCTCCCTCACGATTGTGGTTTTGATATCCTCACCTCGTACCTTCCATCTCACCCGATATGGCTTCGCCATCGTAGTGCTTCCGACAGCGTCAAACGCTTCATCGCTGGTATCCACCTGCACCTCATTCCCTTGTTGACTGAGCGGCGGCAAAATGTCGAAAGCCCACAACAACTTCGCTAATACGATGAACATGCTGTTCTCGGCTAGATGTACACCTGAGCATATCCTGCGGCCCGCACCAAAAGCCCAGTGATCGCGACTCGCAGCTGGGCCCGCCGCGTAGTGTCCGCTCCCATGAGGGTAATCGAGGTACCTCTCTGGATTGAAGCGTTGGGCATCTTCAAAATAATCCGGGTTGTAGTGAATTGGGTATTGTTGGAGACAAACGACTGACTTGGCAGGTATATGGATGCCTTTGTAGGTTATGGGCGCGGTAGTATAGTGCGGCGTACCGATGTTTGTGACAGGACGTAGACGCAGGGTTTCCTTGACGATGGCGCGGATATAGGGAAGTCTTGGTTCGTCTTCAAATGTAGGAGATCGGGAAGACGAAGTGACCCCTCTGATCTCTTCGGCTGCTCTTTGCCGTGCAAGTGGGTTGGCGCTGAGGTACAGAATGGCAGTGTTGAGCGCCGCGGACGTCGTCTCGCTCCCAGCTTCTATCATGCTACCAGCCAAGAATGCTGCCTGTATTTCACTTATGCCCTGCTTCTCGTAGTCACTTTCGATGAATTGCTTTACGAAGCATTCTGGGGCTTGTTTGGTCTCCATCTGAGTTTTGAGTGTACTCCAGAAAGACATCCATAGATTGGCTTGCTTGTCAAAGTATGGTTTGACCCCCCTACGCCACCATTGCAGTTGCCGTGGGAGATTGCCGAGGAACGGAAGTGTGTCTGCTAGGTAGGTACCTGGTTTTGCCATCGTAGAGAAGTCGTTCATGATATCGTAGATTCCGTGAACTTCGTCGCAATCCTGCTGCTCGTTAGCAATGCATTCTTGTATTGTCTGCATGTGATGCTCACCCATTCTGGTATCCTTCTTCCATATGTGCTCGTCATGATAACGCTTACAGTATATCTTCTGATCGCTTTGTAGCTCGCTTCGTTCCCTTTCGCTGGATCCGCACCCTTTAATATCTCTTCAAGCAACATCTTTGCCTCAAACTCTTGACTTGGTTTGAATGTCGCGCTTACAGCCGGTGTCAACAGCTTATGGCTGATGCCTCTTAGCTTCCTCCACTCTGGCCCGTACTCCATAAACAGGAACCTCATTCCCCCACTCAGCGCATCGCCAGATACCGGTAATGGTGCTCGAGAGCTTGTGTAAGCCGATTGCTTGTCGAGAATTTCTTTGCACGCATCTGGCGAGCATATCATGTACCAGTCGTTCCAACCCAGACGGATCTTGTAGACCTCGCCATACTCGCGAGCCCAAGCGGTGATTTGCTGATGTGGTTGCTGGCCCAATTGATGTGCATTTCCAAGGATTGGAAGGCCAGCAGGCCCAGGCGCGACTTTTGTGCCCGGTGGTGCTTTTTCATTGTGTCGCATATAAAGTACAAAGGCTACGAAAAATAGTAGCACTAAGACGAGGGTGTACATGTGGGGCTAGATGGACCGAGGCTCAAGGTGTATCTGGAGGGAGACAACAAAACAAAAGTAGGAACATGCAATACCTCCAGCGGCTTGTCTTGACGATTTGATATATGCAAAACATATCCATGGAATATAGCCGCGTCTCGAGGCGCGACGTGTTGGATGTGCCACCATGCAGGCTTCCCCACATGTTCGGGTTGATGTATCCTACACTGTGCATGCTTAGTGCAGAAGAGGGGAATGCGGAGTAGGTGAGCTTACCTGGATCCTGTAATGCGTTCTACTCCAACTTCCGACGTGTTCGGTCCGTGTACAAAAGCTCCGAAATCCTGACGTTGGGGAAGACGCAGGTGACATGGCACCCTCTTGCGCGCCGACGCAACTCCATGAACATCCGTCGTGTCACTTGCCAAAGCCATTGCATCTTGTTGATACTATCTGCATTTACCTTGGACAGTGAAATCATGCAAAAAACGCCATGTTTTGTTCGAATTTGTCAAGTGTGCGACCACAACGAAGTAACTGAACAGGTGCAGATATGTTAAATCTCTTTACTACGCTGCAGCCGACAAGACCTAGCACGGAACACGAGCATGTAAGTAGATCAACAGCAATATAGACTCCAAAGCTATCTATCTATCGTCTCACATTATTATCGTTATTGATTGTCGTAGCCTAAAGAAGAGTCTATTGTTTAGTCCTTTCCTTGGTCAGGGTGCGACGGAGGCCGAGCCAGCCTTGATCCGGGGGTTTGGGCCGTCCTTTACTCAGCCGTCGCTGTCGGCTCCTTCCAAGCCGCCGAGCGCATCCATCTGGCCTAAAGGAAGCCACAGATTTGCGATCCAGACAAGTAACAAGCCCAAGTAGCGCGCCATGAAGCCGATTCCACTCGACCTATAAAAGCCATGTATATGGTCTCCTAGCTAACGTCACAGGGCATGCTTACTCGTCTTGTAGTTGGCACGCAGCAACGCTTCCTCCCATTCATCCTCCGTCTATCGAGTACCCGCCCGTCAAGCTTCCGTCCATCGAACGTCCCCACTACGTATCAGCGCACAATGTCTACGCCTACTTTCGCGCTCGATCCTGCGATATTCAATCGGACACTATATAAGAAGATAGCAGACTTGTGGTTCTCTGGCGTCGATGCAACGGGCCAGGACTTTGACATGAGCATTGCAAAACGCTGGTTCGCAGGCAGTCCTGAGGAGCGAATTGTCTTTGATGGGAAATGTAGAGATACATGCGGGAATGCGCTTAAAGCTATTGGACCAGACAAATTTCCAGAAGCGAATGCGCAACCATTTCTAGACGAGATCGCGCGAGTTGCTGAAGAGGAAAGCAAGGCAGACACTGCAACAGGAGAGGAAGTTGCATGGACGGCACTAAGCTTCGCACTGCTGCTAGACCAAATGCCACGGAATATTTACCGCACAGAAGAGGGATTGCGACTGGTGTACACGCATTACGATCGCATCGCTTATGCATTCATCCGCAACATCTTGTCGCCCTCTTCGCCCATTCCGCGCCCAGACGAACATCCAGTCGTGCGTCGTTCTGCTGTGCATAGGACTTGGTTTTACATGCCGCTTATGCACTCTGAAGACTTGTCTGCCCACGACCTCGCCAACGGGATACTGGCAAAGTTTGCACGAGAACTCGAAGGCTTAGATGGGTATAATGGCACGAAAATGTGGCTTGAAAATTACCAGAAAGCTGAAAAGGAGCACAGGGATATACTGGAGCGTTTTGGTAGGTATCCCCATCGGAATACAGCCTTGGGTAGGGATAGTACAGAGGAAGAACGTAGGTTTATAGAGGAAGGAGGAGCAACCTTTGGTGTTGCACAGAATCAGAGGGGCGACACAAAGAAGGTAGATGCGCTATAGACTGTCAAACAGATATCAAAAATGCCACTATGCTCCTAGGTATCTATCCGGACCTATGTAATCCCTAACTTACGTAGATGCTAGCTACCTCACGGCGACTGAAGTGAGTTGAATATGAGCGTGAAGTCTATTCATGAAGGATCAACATATGTATCTGTCCGCTCACCCATTTCTGTTGATGCAAAAAGAAAGTATAGCTGCTTGTCGCCTCCTTCATGACACTGCCGGGTCACCAATAAGTGCAAAAAATGGGTCTTACCGCGACTCGAACGCGGGGCCTCTCGCAAGCTGTGCTTGGGTTTTTGTTCTTGACGAACGCCCTAAGCGAGAATCATACCACTAGACCATAAGACCGAAAGCTTTGAAGCTGTTGATGGAATAATGCTGGATATGTAATCATATATAGGCATAAAACATCCAGTCATGAGACGGTTGGTCTGGTGACTGGAGTGGTCAACTCTGGGGACTTACAACACGAACACGAACGATGGTGGGCTAGCTTGACTAGCTTGCAACAGCTACGAGCTGCAACACTGTAATGCTGTGGCATTGATCCTGATATTTGTTCGACGGACTGGCTTTGGGTTTGTGAAGTTCGTCTTCGACGTTGGGGACAGTGGCTATATACTGTTCTTCTCTTTGCCACCTCCAGCAAGCAGCAAATTAAGCCAAACAGAAGATGCGCATACCAAATCCCAATGGTAGCGCAAAGACCTTTCGGATGTTACCTAAGTATCTAGATGATCCTACACGCCAAAGGGGCTCAAGATTCGGCTATCAAATCATCGGGCTGATTACACCAAACAATGGTCAGGTCAACACTTGACCAATTGACATTGAATCATCGACAGCATATGTGACAGAAAAGGAAGTGAATCTAGACTACGATTGTCGTGGCGGATGCGCTATCGCCAGGGTCGCGCCGCATCTCGCTTCGACATCATGGACGCGCCCCTCGGATGTCCGCCAGCCTTGCATTACGTCTCTACTGTTTTCGCCAACTTCGACCTTCCAACGCCGAATTCCGATGGCTTCCGCGGTCGCACCTCCACTTCTGCACATTTTGCAAGAGTAAACCCCCATAATGGTGCGATTGCTTGTTCCTGAAGGTAAGCACTTGGACACCCAGAGATAGCTTCAGATCTGACGAGGACAGGCGAGGCACAACTACCCTTCGTTCTCAGACCACCTGGCGCCGTCGCCACACAAGGCGACCTCATCGCATCCCCATGGAGGAGTTCGATCGCTGCTGCAGCCGTTACTGGCGGCCTGGCTCTTGTCGGCCGCTCGCGACCTGGCGTGTTTCTCAAGTCTGCCGCCTTGATCAGTGCCGTAGACCTTACGTGCACAGCATCTGGGATATATGGGCGCCATGAATTGAATCGAGGTGTGTTCAAAATGGAAAACATACAGCCCTCGCCTGGCAAGCTCTGGGAACGAACAAAGCATTGGACTTCGGAAGATGCGACATTGGCTGGCGGAGCGACGGGAATATTCATGGCGTTAAACCCGCGTGCTCTGCCTGGTATCTATGGCTTCTCACGCTTCTTCGGAGCGGCTACGGTTGGCTGTGCGCTTGGCTTCAAGGTCGGCCAAGCCTTCCTCGTCCGTATGCCCCCGCCACTTCTCCAGCTCTTCGATCAGACGGTTATTGCGGCTCAACAAAAGGAATACGAAAAGCTACAGAATGATGAAAGAGCTAAGGCGTCTCTCTCTCGAATCGGCAAACTCGCGCTCTGGTACCACTCGTCTTCGTTGATGGGGATTCTCCGCAGCCCTCTGCAAGTTGGTGGGATCGGGGGAATGGGCGGTATGTCTGGTGGACCGATCCAAGCGGGGCACGGCGGGAGTTCCGGGCCTGGTGGTGGCTCACTTGCTGCACTGAAAGCTGAAATGGAAAGAGAAACTGTCGTCCAGATTGAGTTCAAAGAAGGCGAACTTGCAGGACCCGATGTGGAAAACGGATATCGTGCATACAAGGACGATCTCAAGTCGCGAGATGCGAGCAAAGTACAAGATTGGTTGGAACAAGTCCAGGCTCTTAAAAAGAAGGCGGGTGCCGAGCTGCAATACATCTGGCCGCACCTTTCGCAGAGAGAACATGAATTTTACCGGTATGTACAGGAGGATAGGGAGAAGGACATCTTGCGCCGAGAACTACAACTGCTCAACAACATGGCCTCCGATCTGGTGACTCGATATGCGATCCTTGAGTATCATGAACACGACGCGCGAAAGCAACTACAACAGATCACACAAGCAGACTCCAGCGACGCAGGGCTACATGAAGTCTCCCGAGACACTACAACATCCTACGAAACACCTCAACATTCAGCCAAAGATGCCCAAACGAACTCTCACGGTCCCACAACTGTTACGGAACGAGTACGCACAACCTGGTCAAGACAAAAAGAGTTGCTGCGTCATTTGGAGCACACCATCTCACAGGGTAATGCTATGCAGCCCGAGGAAGGAACTCATGTTGCTGAGCACGTCAAGCGCCTCCAGCAGGATGCCGAGCAGATGAGGAAGAACATCGAGGCCACGGAGCGCTTGTTGCGATGGTTCGAGGAGCGAGTACATGAAGCGGAGGAGGTAGTGAAAGACGACGCTCACCAAAACGGACCCTGATCGAGGCTCCAAGGTTCCTGAGCGGAGGCTCCCTTTAGTTCTTATGCTGCATTACGTTGCATTGTCCCAGACACTAGCTCTATGATGGCTAGATCTTATCAAGGCGCTTGTGTCGATAAGGTTCAGCTCTTCTGAGGCCTGGTACGGACAAATACGCCGCGTTTGCAGTACATAAGGTATGTTACCAATACCGCTCAGATATTGTATTGGTAACACTGACAATGTGCTCTTGATGTAGGACAAAAAGAGTGTAGTTACGATACTTCACATGACCTAGCGGGCTCTCTTAGTCGCTGGAGTTTTGCGTTGGGATCGTGCATCGGTAGCTCACGATAAGCTATGTGGAAGGCAGTAGGGCTGATGTTCCCTGCTCACGACCTCATCTGCAATTGGACTCAGAGGAAGAACTGGGAACAGATTCTATCCTTTTACGACGGAGACTACATAGGTATTGTGGGAGATATGTTTTTGGGTACAGCCAAGAATTCGGAAGTACATGGAAAATGACCTCCAGAACGAGCTTCCTGGCCTTTTTTCAGGATGCAGACAACACATTCCTCAAATGCTACCCCAATCTCGAATAGTTCCTCATGGTAGTACAGCATTGCTTTCAACGCTTCTTCGGCATCTCTTGTGCATATGTGCCAGCATACTTCGAAAATTAGCCGTGGACGATGAGTGCCAGCGATGGATGACGTAACCGGTCGGAACTGGACGCGGAAATCTTTCGCCGCTGCGCGTGCAGAAGACTCACAGCATCCGCCTAACTCACCACCACCTTACTTGTGCCAACCATATCTAATCTGTGAACGCGCCTACGAATCTGAAAGATGCACTCTGTACGTTCATCTGCAGCCCGCAGAATCCGCGCATCGCTCACCTCCGAAACGACGACTTCGCCATTCCGCACACGACATGGCGCAACACCATGCCTCCTCTGCGCACGCCCTATACCGCGCCTGACGATATCGCGTAGACTCCAGTCCACATCGTCTACTTCCAACACTGTCGAGAAGCCCTTCGAAACGCAGAGTGCTACAACGACACAACCGTCGCAAATCCCACAAACGCATTACTCTTTCTTCCCCAACTCCCTCCCATCCGGCCCACCCCCATCCGGCCCCTTCGCCATCGACCTTTCTGCGCTAAAGAAGGAGTTCCTCCAACTACAAGCCCGCGCTCACCCAGATCTACATCCCCAAGCAGACAAGAAACGCGCCGAAGCCCTCTCGGCACGTATCAACGAGGCCTACAAAACGCTCCAGAACCCGCTGCTACGCGCACAATACTTGCTGTCTCTACGCGGAATAGAGGTAGCAGAAGACGAAACAGCGAAAGTGGAGGACCCGGAGTTGTTGATGGAGGTACTGGAGGCAAGGGAGAACATAGAGGAGGCAGAGCGCGAAGAGGATTTGGTTGAGATGAGGGAAAGGAATGAGGAAAGGATAGCGGAGAGTACGCAAATAATCGACCAGGCGTTTAAGAGGGATGATCTAGATGCTGCGAAGAGTGAGGCGGTCAAGTTGAGATATTGGGTCAATATTAAAGAGAGTATTGAGAACTGGGAGAAGGGGGTGCCGGTTGTGCTGCAGCATTAGGCGACATCGTGGACCATAGGCGGACTATTGTACGATAACACGACTTTCAGGAACGACTCAATGCTACCATATGCACACACTTCGATTGCACCTTCAAGTGAGCGACGAAACGACCCCACGCCTAGACCTTATCCCGTTCAGCAGCACAACCCTTTTGCGCAACACCGTTCTTCTACCCTAAACGGGAACAGTAATGGGGTTCATGACCCCCGCTCCGCCATCAACCCTCAACTCCGCTCCAGTGATATAACTACTAAACCCACTCGCCAAGAATCCCACTGTCCTACCCACCTCCTCTGGCCTCCCTGCTCTCTCCAAACCAATCGTTCTCTTCTGACTCTCCTCTCCCTGCAGCGCAGCAGGCGGAAACTGGCCCTGCGCCATCTCCTTGACACCACAATCCTTCAGATCAACGCCAACATCGATCTGCCCAGCCGTAATAGCGTTGATACGCACACCAGTCCCCTTGAGCACTAGCACACCAGAGCGTACTACACCAAGTGCGGCATGCGAAGCCATGGTAAAAGCTGGAGCCCAGCACCCACCATACGTTCCCGCAACACTGGTAACAACGATGATACTCCCATACGGAACGTCCTTCGGTGCGGCGTTACCATAGTTTCCCTTGGGCGTCGTCTTTTGCATGGCAGCAGGCGCATACTTGAGCGCGAAGAAAGCAGGCATGGCATTTGTATCAAACGCGGCGTACATATCTTTCGGTCCTGTCTGGTTGATAGATGGGGGTCCTAGCAAACCCGTGGAAGATGTCCAGACGTCGAGGCGGCCCCAGGAGTTTAGCACGTCGTCGATTAAGGCGAGGGTGTCTTCTTCCGAGTTGATTTTGTAAGGGTAGCCGATTACTTTTGTGTTTGGGTATTGCGCGTTTACCGAGTCGGCGAGTTCGGCGTAGGGTTCTGAGGGGAGGCTGGAGCACGCGTATATACATGCTGCGCCGTGTGCTGGGGAGACGTGTTGGTGAGTGGTTGTAGAGTGGCTTTGGGTGCGACTCACCTGCAAGTTCAGCGACGATTGCCTTCCCCACGGGTTGGGTTGCTCCTGTTACCACGCATACGAAACCATACTATATCACATGGCGAAATCAACCATCACTTCTCCTTATGCTGCCTATGATCTTCAAGACTCGTGTCCAACTCTTCTCAAATGCCTTGCAACAAACTCGACAAATTGTACGGCGAACATACCAATTTTCCGTCCGCTCTATACGGCGAGAAGTGCTCCGAGTCGGTAATCCCAGCATTTCTTGTCCCGTTTCCGTTCGCGTCGGCCATGGCTGCAAATATGCTCAAGGTGCTTTTGCGACAGCTCGTAATGAACGAGAACCGGAAGGAGAAGATCAGAACACGCGCAGCAGCGCGTCTACAAAATATCCCATCATGTTATCGGGTTGATTGACAGCTACTTGCTTGTGCAGGAGGTATTATGTCAGTGTACATATCCACGGGGCGCGGAGATGCGAATCAGACGTGCGATGGTTAGTTGTGACGGGGACACCTTATCGGGAGCCTTATCGGGCTGCATGGTGGCTTCCGCGGGGCAGGGGGATGGGGGGGGGGGAAGGTCAGGATGGCTACACCCTGAGACAGATGGAATAGGTATGCTTTCAAATATAAAGCTCGAGATGGGCGGAAGACCGATATATATCGTAAGCTGTAAAGCTTTCATGTATAAGTTCTACCGTCTAGTTCTAGCAACCAGCCAATACACCAACACTCCCAAGGTCATGGACCTCCCACCAACGCCACGCTCACAATGCTTGGACCCTCAGTGCCTTCTTCACAACTCCCCAAACGTCTTGTCTTCATGACATGATTTATGCGGTCTTCGCTTTGTCATCTTCCTGGTTCTTCCTCAACTCTTCCCTTGGTGGCAGCACATCCGGCCCAAAGCTCAGCGGAAGCAGCTCGCCCATTGTCCTCACAATCCACTTTCCTTCTTTGTTGAACATGAAGATGGGCGTCTCCAGCTTCAAAAACTCTCGCAGGAATTGTCTGCACATTCCGCACGGCGAGCAGAAGTCGTCAATGTCGGTCGTTACAGCAACGGCTTTGAAGCTTCCGATGCGATGGCCTGCCATGACGGCCGTGCCCATGGCTACGCGCTCGGCGCAAGTACCGACGGGGTAGGATGCGTTTTCGACGTTTGCACCGATTATGGTGTGGGCCGCGGATGTATCGGTCGCGGAGGAAGTGGTAAGGAGGAGGGACGCGCCGACGCGGAAAAGGGAGTAGGGGCCTGGTCAAACCTGCTGTTAGCATCTACTTCTCTCGTACATACCTCCAGCCACTACTGCCACCCTTCTCCGCCTCGTAGAAGATTCATAAAACATACAGTATGCCCTTGCCCTTGCATCAAAGCACTGTTCTCCCAAAACCTGCAACTCCTGCGCCGAAACGCCATGAATCAACCCATGTTGCTCTGTCACAGCTTCACCAGGGCTGAACTTTGGTATCGTGACTGTTGACATGGTGGAAAGAAGGGGAGAAGAGGAGAAGAGGCGACGCGACGCGGGGAGGTTATGACAGATATGATGACGCGGGCCGAGGCCTGTCGCGGGGCAGAAAGCTATGGCGACCAAAGAAGGTTCGGCCATGTCCGACGGGTCTTATTAGATACGAACATCCTGCTATGCGCTGACTATTAGCAGACAGTCATGATCCCTGAGTATGGGTACGGGCCGTGCGTCTCTGTTGGCGTTAAGAAACATTGTGTTGCGTTCTTACTGTAATCGCCGGGATCGATTGCACCCCTGCATCGCAACATGCTCGTTGAAAACGTACACCCCAAAACACAGAGATCTTTCCAAATGCTGTTCACTATCACGGTCATGCTGAAGGCAACACTGTCTACACTTCCAGACGTTTTCCAAAACATGTCAAGTTACTTCATTCGCTTTGTCTCAGTCTCTTTCTTGTTCCATTCTCGTCTCGCAGCGCAGTGTTCCGTCCGCATACATGTCTATATTCATACTTAGTCCCATCGGTCAAACACCGTAAGTACTAGACTCTCTTCGTCCTAGTCGCCAGTGTAAGCCATCTAGAAAGTCGCAACTTAGGTGTGGTAACTGTCTTGTAGGTGTCATTACTCGAAACCAAGTGTTCTCTGCCATCTTTACATATCTATCCCAAGTACCAGGAATAATCTTCGTACATCTTCGCATCGATGGCCTGTCTCTTCAAGTCCCATTGCTATTGTTACTCTCTTCGAGCTGCAGCGTTAGGTTCTTCTTCGCAACCTTGGCACCCACCGCTCGTATATTTGTTCAAGTAGTGTTGCTTGCAACAAACACTCATAGGACGAGCTGTTGGGTCTTAGGCTGGCAGACAGTGTGATCACTACTGTTAAGAGGTGTTTGTTCCTTATTTAGCAGCTGTGTTCGCACACAAAGGCCTTTGGAACTAAGTCGAATCACAATTCTTCCGCTGTAAAGGTTGCCTTTCCAACATGGTTGATTTCACACAACATCGGCAGAGTCTCTATAAAGAAGTCTTGACCGTGACGCGTATGGAGAGTGGCTCTGATAACCGTGTCATGGGTATTCAGGTTGCCGGCTTTGGATAGCACACAAGCCGGCTCAAGCGCGAAGTACTACAGTTTCGGGAAATGTATGCCCATGTATGATTCGCAAGGCAGAGATTCAAGGATATATCCTCTGTATACCACGTAACGAGCATGCATAGGTTGAACACGGAGTCGCCATCCTCAAGCTTTTCGCTACAACTAGTATCCCGGTACCTCGGATCAGGAGGCTGCTAGTGGGAAGTACTGCAAGTGGGCCTTTGCGGTAGAGCACAGGGTTGCGCAGGTTTCCGCGAAATTCACGATCATGGGAATTGATCCAATGGATGACACAATACCGCACGAAAGTCTGTAAGGAATTGGTATGCGATGCATGGAAAAACGGGTCTTGGGGGTTTGTGGGAATTTTCGTGATGAGGAGGTTGAGTGGATCACGAGTTGTGCAGGTTGATAGACCGCTGGTTTGACTCAGGTGCAGTTATCATTCAACAAACAAACGATCCTTGAAATTTCACGCGTGTTCGCATAGAAGGAAACTCACACAGCGATTTTGTCTTACAATTCTTAGTGCAATCAAGAAGTTCAACGAATAGCGCAGGTTTGCACACTGTGGCTACTAGGACAAAGAAACTATTAACGTTTGCCTCGACAATGAACTGTCACTGTAGCTCGCTCACGTTCTTAGTTCTTATTTATCCTTGTCAACAACTCCGGAGCGAAAGTCGGAGAATGAAATCAAGTTACTTGTTGACACACCTTTGGCGAACGCTGTGACTGAAAGGGTCTACTAACCTTCTCCACGAAGAAGCACTTCTCCTAAAGCCAACAGAATGACTCGGACTAACCCTTTCACCGATGAGTATACCGAAGACGTGCAGTGCAGAGCGCATTCTACATTTATTGTGGGCGACGATGAAGACATGGATGTTGCCTCTTCCCAAAACACCACTGCAATACCAACAGTCGAACATGAGCTAGAAACCTACGAAGACATGCGCAACAAGATTCCACAGCTCATGCTCGATCTCTTTCCTGGTTACCTCGTCAATGATGTGAAGATCGATCAGATGCGCGACGGTCGGCACAACCGCATCATTGGCGTTACACTTTGCAAAACACCGCTCAAAGCTCCTTGGTATTCAACTCGGGGAATTCGTGAGATGATCCAGCCATGCCTTACGGGTCGAAAAAAGTGTACAAGCCAATCACAGCAATTCGTCCTGCGAATCCCGCGCATTCCCACTCAAAACATGCACCACCAAGTCACTACCCTAGCATACCTGGGCTACAAGCTCGGCCACCCTGTCCCTAAAGTTAGCGTTTTCGACGCGGGCGCGGATAATGTCCTAGGCCATGCATACATGCTCCAACAGCGGTTACCCGGCCAATCCCTGAGCGATCTATGGCCAACACTGAATCAAGCCCAACGACTCAGTGCCATCCGAGCTATATCCAGCATCGTCCTCGATATAAGGAATATCAAGAACAAGTGTCCTGACCTCATTAGCATCCGCAACACCACCTATGATCTCAAGCGTGATTTCGTCAGTACTGAACCCATACCCGTCCCTCGCACCCTCCCTCCTACTCATCCGACAAGCGTCAGCGCTTCACTTTCTGAGCCGCAGAGTACAAGAGATTTCCTGCTCAACCTCTGCGCCCGTCAACGTGCGTATGCTGCTGCAGCAAAACTACCCGCCTATAACAATCTCTGGGGCAAAATTATCAAGATGATTGAGATGCTATACTCTTTAACCCTCATACCCGACTCTTCACCGTTCCATCTCTACCACGACGATATCCATCCGCGCAACCTCCTCGCTTCCATTACGTCGGAATCAACTGTGAAGATTACTGGTATCATGGATTGGGACCTAGCTTTCTTTGCACCAGCTTTTCTGAGCACACGCGCTCCGTGCTCCATGTGGAATGGTGGGGTTGATGATGAAAATGAAGATGGTGATGCGTTGGCCGAACCGGAAGATGTGGAGTTATTGGAAGCTAAGCGGACTTTCGAGGGTGTTGTTGGCGAGAGGTTTTTGAAGGAGGCGTACTGTTCGGAACTAGTGCTTGCGCGCCGGTTATGGCGTATTCTGCTTGGGGGGTTTGCAAATGGTGGAGATATCTTTCTTGCGGAGGAGATCGTGGAGGAGTTTGGTAGGTTACATCAATTGGTGTAGACTGAACATGTATGAGTAGTCATGGATTCTCCTCGTGCATCATCAAATTGTTTCTCAAGGCAGTGGTAGACCCTTCTCAAAATCTGCTGTTCCATGGTCTCACGATACCGAGTACTGCTGTAACTCGTTGTCGCTTTTGTAGTAGCTACGAAGAGGCTACCATGGGATGAGCCCACTGCATCATCCACTTCGCCTCAGACACAGACCTCTCATTCAGCATACTTACACCTAGTCATCACAACGATTTTCAGAAGCAAAGTTGTCCATATTGAGCGCATAGTTGGCGTTGTGTGTGTCGAAGAAAGCAGGCCGTGGGATGCCTTGAGGTTGGTAGCCAGTAAAATAACAGCCATCTAATTATTGGAGGTCCTTTTCGTATCCTTTGGCAATCTCCTCACCTTCCGTATCCCATGTGTGATCGAGCCGATCTTCTGCTTCTACACGTACATGTCCAGTATCTTGGTTCTTCGATAAGGGGCAAAGGTTCCAAAATCCTCAGCAAAATCTCGTCCGAAAGCACACTCACGTATCCTGAGTATGACGTTTTGCTATGTCCTTGGAATCCGGGGTGCGTTTTGACTGGCTAGCTTTGCGACTCTTATGTATCGACGAGTTCGGCCGTCCAGTCTTTGCCACACTTTTGCATGGTGCCATGGTGATTGGTCAAGCGATTGTGAATTTACGAGTGTACACCTAGGCGTGGACAGTACGTGGGCTTGAAGGTGGCAAGGTAAGTCGCAACAATGCGCTTCCAGCTTGTGGAGTTCACTTCAAGGCTCCTCCTGAGCCCCGATTGAGCGCTAACTCCTTTTCGGTTAATGCGTCATGAACGCGCCAATTTCGCGTTTGTAGGGACGCGTGGATGGGCGACACCCACATCGTGACAATGAAAATGAACGGTAGCTACAAGGCCTACACGTGCATATATCCATGTTTCCGGAACTGCAGTTACATTTCACCAGCACGCAAGGAATACAACTATCATGCTAGCGCCACTAATGCATCGAACCCGAATATATGCTCAAGCAGGCGCCGTCTGTGCATGGAAAGGATAGTCTATATACCCCTTCTGCGGCGGATCGGCGCCGTAGAAGGTGTCGCGATCATACTGGTTTAGCTCCAAACCCTCAGCGAGGCGCTTGGGAAGATCAGGGTTTGCGATGAACCACCGACCGAAGATGATGAGATCAGCGTCTCCGGACTCGACCTTTGGCGCGGCGTTGTTCCTATCGAAACCACCAGCCGCGATAAACTTGACACCTCCCTTCTGCAGGATGCTGCGGAAGTTGACCAGTGTATTACCCTTCGCCTTCACAGTCACTTCCGCTTCCACGCCTTTGCCTCCCTTTGTGGTGTATGCGGCTAGAGCGTCCATCTTGGCCTGTTCGTCTAGGACTTCATCGAAGCGCGGTTCGACCCTAGCAATTGTCAGCGTTGATTTGGCTATCGAAGTTGATCGGCTTACATATGGACATAGGCCGGCCTCTCGCCCTGCGGAAGCGATGCGATCCTCTCGCACAGGTACTCCCAGTGTTGGTTGGGATTACTGTCCTTGGTGCTCTGGAAATAGTTGTATGGGCTAAGACGGATGCCGACTCGATTGGCGCCGATGGCTTTTGAGCACGCTTGGATGACTTCAAGGGGAAAGCGGCTCCGGCCCTCTATCGATCCACCGTACTGGTCTGTTCTTTTGTTCACGTTGTCGTGCAGGAATTGGTCCAGCAAGTATCCGTTCGCGCCGTGGATCTCAATGCCGTCAAACCCGGCCTCAACCGCCTTCTTCGCGGCGTCAGCCCAGGTCTTTGTCAGATTCTGAATCTCCTCGACGGTCAGCGGCTTGGGTGGATGGTCAGCGCATGCAACGCCGTCAAGCCAACTACCCTCCATGGGCACATCGCTTGAGCTGACAGTTGGCGCACTGGCCCGGAACGATGGTGGACTAGCACGGCCAGTATGCCATAGCTGGCAGAAGATGTAACCACCCTTTGAGTGCACGGCATCGGTTACCTTGTTCCAACCGGCAATTTGAGATTCGCAGAATACACCCGGTACACCCGGGTATCCGCTGGCCTAATACAAGTCAGCACGTTTGCTCCAACGAGCTGAGCACAACTTACGTATCTGGCGATATCAGTGGCCTCCGTCAGTTGCAACCCCCCCCCCCTTGCTCGCGCGCTGGCTGTAATACTCGACGTGTAGTTCTTTCGGCACGAAGATGCCGTCTTCTGCCTTGGTGGCTCGCATGCGTGTCAATGGCGCCTGTACGATTCTGTGCTCGAGATTCAGAGGACCTAGCTTGAACGGCGAGAACAGCGCAGTTTCCTTGAGTGGCTGGAAGCCGGTCGGGCTGCTTGCTTTCGGCATGTTTGCGAGTTTTACACTTGCACGAATGATTGCGAAGGGGAAGCAACGGGATCGTGGCTACCACAAAAGGTTATGAACAGCCACATGGATGCTGCTCAGCGTCTCCCATGTACCTGGCGCTAGTCCATGGCCGCACATCCCATGTTGGGAAGTGGTGTTTGCAGACACAGAAATGGGGGAGACGCAAGTCTAGCAAGAGGCGTGACGATGCGGCACGTGCACAAACAGCCATCTGTACTACCTGCTACACTACAAGAGTGGGGTACTGCGGGTCCAGCCATCGGCAAAGGCGAAACCTTCTATCATCGGAACAGTCGCCTCGCGGCCAATCAGCGATTGCATTACGTGAGGACGGTGTGAATGCTGCAGAACCGCATCTTCGCTGGCCATATTATGAAGCCTGTATCGCGTTTCTGACTCTCTCCTTGCTTTTCTGTTGAGGTTTGACACCCGCCATGTCTTTGCCGATACCGCCGAAAAGCAGTGCAGCCCTTCCACCACGAGGCATTTCCGTTACAGAAGCCCTTACACCTCTCATCGAGACGACGTTCCGGACACCAGATATCACAACGTACATCAACGGACGGAAGACGGTCATTAGTAATCCCAACCCGCATTGGACGCTGCTAGACTACATCCGCGCTCAGCCGAACCTCAAGGGCACGAAGCTGGGATGTGGCGAGGGTGGATGCGGTGCATGCACCGTTGTCCTACAGGTTCCCGACTGGCAGTCTGAGAAGAAGAAGAGAACCAAGCACTTATCGGTAAATGCATGCTTATTTCCCCTGGTCGGTATCGATGGCAAACATGTTATCACGGTCGAAGGCATCGGCAATGTTAGTCACCCACATCCTCTACAAGAAAGGATCGCAAAGTTGCACGGAAGCCAATGTGGGTTTTGTAAGTTAAGTCCCAAGACTAATTCCAAGTCCGTACTGATGCTTATCATAGGTACACCTGGTATCGTTATGAGTCTCTATGCAGTAGTGCGCAACGCATACAACCCGGAGACGAATAAGTTCTACCTCAGTGCTCGCGATATTGAAATGGAAGGCCACCTCGATGGCAACTTATGTCGATGTACTGGTTACAAGCCGATACTCCAAGCTGCGAAGACTTTCGTCACCGAGGACCTGAAGGGTCAGTTGGCAGAGGAAGATGAACCAACCACTGTCGAAGCTGACAAGTTCGAGAAACATATCGTCGATATGACTCACAATGACTGCGCTGGTCCATCCAAAGTCTCCTGCGGGCGGCCAGGTGGCTGCTGTAGAGATACCCCATCCGATAACAGCTCCACAGACACCAAATCGGATGTCTCGTCATCCCCAACGGAGCCTACATCGGCGTCGGAAGACGAGCACATGCCAGTCATCTTAGACGCCAGGGAACAGCTGCAAGCAGACCCTGCGATCAGCGGCGCAGACTATGCAAAACCACTGAAGAGCAAGGAGCATAGTGCGCCTGCCGAGTCTAAGACCGTCACATCCACTATCGAGGCACCAGCGGCACACTCAGCGGAAGGTGTACCCAAAATCGAGTTTCTGGAGTACGCTCCGGATACTGAGCTCATCTTTCCTCCCGCGTTGTGGAAGTACGAGCCGCAGCCGCTATGCTACGGTAACGACAAGAAAATCTGGTTTCGACCTACCAAGCTTGGCCAGCTTGTAGACTTGAAAGACGCGTACCCTTCAGCCAAGCTCATCGGTGGTGCCAGTGAGGTCCAAGTGGAGGTCCGCTTTAAAAACTCCGACTTTGCTGTCTCGATCTACATTTCAGATATATCAGAGCTGAAGCAGACAAAATTACCTAGGTATGCGGAGCTTGAGACGGCGAACGAGCTTGTCGTTGCCGCAAACACTCCGCTTACTGAGCTTGAAGAAATTTGCAACAATGTTTATGCAATGCTCGGGAAGCGTGCAATGGTGCTAGAGGCCCTTCGTAAACAATTGCGATACTTTGCGGGTCGCCAGATTCGCAATGTGGCATCATTAGCTGGCAATATTGCAACTGCATCGCCCATCTCAGACGCCAACCCCGTGTTAGTCGCAGCCGGAGCAACACTAGAAGCTATCAACAAGAAAGATGGTCGTATCGATCTTCCAATGTCCGGTTTCTTCATAGCTTACAGGACTACAGCCCTTCCGCCTGATGCAGTGCTGCATCGCATTCGAATTCCTCTGCCTCCACGAGGATCGCGGGAGGTTTTCAAAGCGTACAAGCAAGCAAAACGTAAGGAAGACGATATTGCAATTGTCACGGCTGCGTTTCGAGTGCGCCTTGACCTAGAAGGCCTGGTAGAGGACGCTTCAATCGTATACGGCGGCATGGCGCCTATGACAAAAGAGTCATCGAAGACGCAGGGGGCCCTACTGGGAAAGCCTTGGTTTCACTCGGACACCCTTGATGCTGCTCTCACAACATTACTGCAGGACTACAATCTTCCATATGGCGTCCCTGGCGGCATGGCTGACTACCGGAAAACGCTCACCCTATCGCTCTTCTTCCGCTTCTGGCACGAGTCTGCCTCTGAGTTTGGTTTGGGCAACGTCGACGAGCAGGTGATCGACGAGATCAACCGTGAAATCTCTAGCGGTGCTCGAGATAATTACAACCCTTATGAACAACGTGTGGTAGGCAAACAGGTGGCACACCTGTCTGCCTTGAAGCAGTGTACTGGTGAAGCAGAGTATATTGACGACATGCCACGATTAGATCGTGAATTGTTTGGTGGACTCGTCATGTCAACAAAAGCCCATGCTAAGATCTTGAGCATCGACTGGGAGCCGGCGCTCGAACTGCCTGGTGTTGTTGGCTACATTGACCGACATAGCATCCCCTCGGATGTCAACATTTGGGGCTCGATCAAGAAAGATGAACCGTTCTTCGCGAAAGACAAAGTGCTTTCGCATGGTCAGGTCGTTGGCATGGTCTACGCCGAATCAGCTCTGGAGGCTCAAGCGGCCGCACGAGCTGTGAAGGTCGACTACGAAGAATTACCACCCATTCTTACCATCGACGAAGCCATCGCAGCCGAGAGTTACTATACACATGGAAAATTTCTGAGAAAAGGCCTCGCGATCGATGACAAGATGGCCGACGCTTTCGCCCAATGCGACAAGATCTTTGAAGGTGTCAGCAGGCTAGGCGGACAGGAACATTTCTATTTAGAGACCAATGCAGCGCTGTCGATACCTTCCGGAGAAGACGGAGCTATGGAGGTCTGGTCGTCGACCCAAAATACCATGGAGACTCAGGAGTTTGTAAGCTCAGTATTGGGTGTGCCGAGCAACCGCGTCAACGTACGTGTAAAGCGCATGGGAGGTGGCTTTGGTGGTAAGGAATCCCGTAGCGTGCCCTTCGCAGTGTACACCGCGATAGCCGCCAGGAAAGAGAAGCGACCAGTGCGCATTATGCTGAACCGCGATGAAGACATGCTACTTAGCGGCCAGAGGCATCCCTTCCAGGCTCGTTGGAAGGTCGGGGTCTCAAAGGAGGGTAAGCTCATCGCCCTTGAAGCTGACGTATTCAACAATGGTGGCTTTTCTCAAGACATGAGCGGAGCGGTCATGGATCGATGTCTGACGCACTTTGACAACTCTTACGAGTGTCCTCATGTGTTCCTGCGTGGTCATGTATGCAGGACCAACATCCATAGTAACACTGCATACCGAGGGTTTGGGGCGCCTCAGGGTATGTATTTTTCCGAAACCATCATGTACAATATCGCAGAAGGTCTGGGCATGGATGTCGACGAGCTGCGATTGAAGAATCTGTACAAGCCTGGAGAACATACTCCATTCTTCCAAAAGATCGACGAGGACTGGCATGTTCCGATGCTCTTGCACCAGCTGAGCAAGTCTGCTGACTACGAGAACCGGAAAGCGGCTATCAAGGAATTCAACTCGAAGAGCCGATGGAGGAAGCGAGGCATATGTCTCGTTCCCTCAAAGTTTGGTCTCAGCTTTGCGACAGCTCTACATCTCAATCAAGCGGGCGCATACATCAAGATCTACCACGATGGCAGTGTGCTGCTGCACCATGGCGGAACGGAAATGGGTCAAGGACTCTACACCAAGATGTGTCAGATAGCAGCGCAAGAGCTTGGTACCCCACTCGATGCTGTCTATACTCAAGACAGCCAAACCTACCAGATTGCAAACGCGTCCCCTACCGCTGCATCGTCTGGATCCGATCTGAACGGCATGGCTGTAAAGAATGCATGCGACCAGATTAACGAGCGGCTGAAGCTGTATCGTGAGAAGCTAGGCAAAGATGCACCACTCAAGGCACTCGCTCATGCCGCCTATGTCGATCGCGTCAACCTCGCTGCAAATGGCTTCTGGAAGATGCCTAAAGTCGGGTACACTTGGGGCGACACGAATCTAGAGACTGTCAAGCCAATGTACTACTACTGGACACAAGGAGCGTGCTGCTCCGAAGTTGAGCTTGACCTACTCACGGGCGATCACGCCGTGCTGCGGTCAGATATTATGATGGTATGCGTTGTTTTCAGATGCGTTCATTTCAGCATGCTAACAATGCTACAGGACGTCGGTAACTCCATCAACCCTGCCATAGACTACGGACAGATTGAAGGCGCTTTCGTCCAAGGCCAAGGTCTCTTCACCATTGAAGAGACACTCTGGACCCGAACCGGCCAGCTCTTCACCCGAGGTCCTGGTACATACAAGATCCCCGGCTTCGGCGATATCCCACAGATCTTCAACGCCAGTATGCTCCGCCACGATAACGACGGCAACCCGTTGTCTTGGAATCACTTGAGAAGTGTACAGAGTTCTAAAGGCATTGGTGAGCCGCCGCTGTTCTTGGGTTCAACAGTCTTCTTTGCGCTGAGGGAAGCGGTAGTGGCGGCACGGAAGATGAATGGGAAGAACGATGATCGAGGCTGGAATCTGGATAGCCCGGCTACGTGTGAGAAGTTGAGGTTGGCGGTCGGGGATGATCTTGTTGACCGGGCGAGAGCGGTAAGGAAGGAAGGGGAAACGAATTTCTTGGTTGCTGTCGCGTGAGCAGGTCCTCGAGACGCCGCATTCTTGTTTGAGTATAAGACGAGTAACCCTTGATACCAAGTAATTCTGTTGCGCGTCAGCCAGATGCTCCGCGAAGCTGTCTGATGGCTGCATCATCATTTCTATTGATAACGAATATAGGTTCGCATAGTATCGCTGTCGCGCTCTCAACAAGCTACAACACACTCGTCTAGTCCCTCACAGTAGCCTTCACTACATTTACGCCGGTTGACACACGCCTATCGCGCGGTATCTAGTGAGAGAGTTCTCGGACTACTTTTGACTGACATGGCAGCAGCTAGGCATAGACCCTTAACCACCAGTGACATTCACGTGACAGCTAACACATGTACTACTATATTTGTATACGCGCTTTATGCATAGCCGCACTTGACCTGCATCATCGCGTATTTATGTTGTTAGCAAAGAAGAAGAAATGACTACTGTCCAACTAGCAATGCCACATAGCTAGTTGTTAGTGCCGTGTCATCTAGGTCTCGTGCCTACCGCCTAAACCATGTTGAATGTCTCCAGTGCACCTCACCCAAATGCTCTCCTCCTCATCAGCCCGATAATCAGCGATGTTGTTCACTACATTCTGGCCACGTGCCTGCTTTGGTTTTCAGGTTCAGAATATGGCGAGAAGAGCGATTCGATCACAGATGAATGATCGATGCTGTTTGCGATGGGAAATCTCACCCCCCACTCTTGAGGATGCGTTGCTAAGTCTACGCCACCACGCATACCGTCTGTGCGCGCCACTCGAGCCAGTTCACCACTTAAGCCACCCTAACAAAATATTACAATATTAGAAATAAAGCTCTAGAACACTATATAAAAGCTATTATTGCGAGATTTCTTTGTATATTAATCTATAGATATATATAAAGCCTTCTATCTACTTAGATTTTACTAGTATCTTAATTTAGCGCCTGCGCGCGCTAGTTTTAGGCGGTGGAGACGCTAGTAGTAGACTAGCCTTAATATAAGTTTCTATACCTATAATATAATAACGCTTTATTAAATTTTAATTAGCTCTATATAAGGCCTTTTACTTAGCGTTTCTACTTATATTATAGAGTTTTTATAAGGTTATAGCTTTACGTTATTACTTTTTAACTGCCTAGCTAGTAGCTAGTTCCTTAGCTTATTTTTTACGCTTATAATTACGCTCTTCTTTAGTATATTATTAGGCTACCTGTATAGCTTTTTATTATTTCTTTTTGTATAATATTACTATAGCTTTAAGCTTTCTATTATAAGTTTTCTAGAGTTATTACGCTTCTATTTTAAAGCGTTTCTTAGTTTTATAATTATAACGCTTATAGATCTTCTTTAGTAATAGGAAAATTACGCTACTATATTTATAATTATAATCTTAAGTAGCTAGAGTTTTACTTTTTTTTATATACTTCTTTCTTACTATTAGCGCTTATATTAGGCTTTAATTCTTATAGTAGAGACGCTTATTTTACACCTATAAAGAGTATAATAAAGCCTTAAGCTACTTAGCTTTAATAGTAGATCTATCTAGTACTATAACCTCTAGATTTTTTTTATAGTTCTTTCTAGCTATTACTATTACTATACTACCTAAGTTATAAAGCTCTATCTAGTTTAAAAGTAGTTAGTAGGAACTATTTTAGTATAGCGTCTATGTCTATTAGCTATACGCCTATAGCTTAAAAACTCTTTTTTATATTATCTAACTGTAAGGGGCTACGCCTAAGTACCGCAAGAGGCTACGCCAAAGAACTTCCCACTTGTCTATCTTTGTATTAGCGTACGGAGGATAAATACCGTACAAGAAGGACACTACTCTTCTTTTCTTTATCCTTCTTCTTCTGTACATAGGAGCAAATGCATACTCGTTAGCAGGCCTCTTTCCGCCCATAACATTAGAAGAAGGATCAACACTTTCTTTTATTTTAACTCTTCCTCCTCGTACGAGACGAGTTGGAATTAAGGACGATACTCTTCCTGCGCGCGTAGCAAGAATCGAGAACGACTCTTCCTTCTCGTACGAGACGAGCTGGAATTGAGAACGGCTGCTTGTTAAGTGTCACAAGTTAGCAAGACCCTACCTGTACAATGCAAGCACGGGTAGACGACGATACGATGAACTGGGAAGAATCAAGCGGAAGTCGGACAGACCTCCCCCCAGAGAGAAGCCGAGCTCTTAAAGTAGAGGAACTTCGAGACCACGTACGACGACTACAGAACGACCTAAACCAAGCGACCCAGGAACGACAGTCGTACGCTATGTTAAGCCAGCAACTCCAGAGTCTGACTCAAATTGTTAAGGATCAGAGGAGGACGCTGAGTGTGCCGAGCCTAGGTAGGACCACCCCACCTGCCACGTCAACATCGGGCCGAACCCAAGAGCCCGTACGATACGAGAAACCGCGCCTACCAGACGTAGAGGTCTTTGAGAAGGGTAGTCATAAGGACTACGCCCAATAGAAGACGCGCGTACAAGCGAAGCTCTTTGCCAACCAAAGAGCTTACCCAAGCGAGAGTGACCAAGTCCACTATGTAATCACTCGTACGAAAGGATGGGCATTCACCGCCCTAAGAACGTACGTTACCGCGATTATAGAGGGGAGGTCTAGCCCCTCGCTGCGGAGTCTGTGGCAACAGCTAGATAGGTTCTTCATTAATCCCACAATTAAGGAGAAGGCAATGCAGTTCCTTCGTACGACGAAACAGGGAAAAGGAGAGCTTGTTCCCCACGTGCAATCCTTTGATCTTAAGTTCTTAGAAGCAGGACTCGACACCGCTAGCGACGCACAAAAGATTAATTACCTCAAGAACTCACTAAACAAGAGACTGCTACGCTATCAGGTAGGCTATCAGCCTCCTGCTAGAGAGACGTACGAGCAGTTTGTTCAGAGGATACGTTTTACCTAGGAGAACCTAAAAGCAGTAGATCAGTCTTCTACTAACTACACACCTCGTACGACTTCTCCCCCTCGACCTAGTCAACATAGCGATGCGATAGACTAGACTCCTACTGTAGGAGTTATAAGACCCCGTACGACACGAGAGTTCTAGGGTACAAAGGCTCAAGTCCAAGAAAGAAGGGAGAAAGGAACCTGCCTACGTTGTAGAAGGCCTAGGCATCGTGTTGCCCAGTGTCAAGCTAAGCTAAGAAGATCTACTTCTTATACGGAGGAAGGAGGCAAACAGCCTAAGGTGGCTACTATCTCTACTGTAGCGAATTCCAACTCAGAGGAGTTGGGAAAAGAAGAGCCCTAGCTAAAAGGCGCAAGCTAGGGCAGAATAAGGGTATAGTCCAAGAGACTGTACAACCAAGGAGGGAGATTCTTTGCTAATTAACTGCAACAAAGCCTATGTCTATTAATATCACAATTAATAGAATCAATCACGCTACCGCTATAGTGGACAACGGATGTTGCACGTATGGGATTGTTACTAAAGAGGTCGTACGGGCGAATAACCTACCGCGCATTAAGATACCACAGATCCTTGTAGAAGGAGTAAACGAGCAAAAGAGTCCTGTAAGTGTAATTACAGAGTTTACACTAGACGTAGGAGGGCTAAAGCAGAAAGCTGCTGCGTACGTTATGCCCTCTGCGTACAACTACAACATAATCTTAGGAAAAACATAGTTAGAACGAGTAGGAGGGGTTATTAATAGCGACAAACAGACCCTCACCTTGTCAAAGCACGGCTTCTCCGTACGAAGCACCGAATCCCAGGAAATAAGGGTTAAATTCTACCCTATCTCCGCGGCGGCCTTCCAATTCCACGTACGACGGAATAGGGGAAGAAAAGAGAAGGTCCAAATCTTTGCAGCAAGCTTAAAGGACATCGAGAAGGCCTTACAACCTAAGGCCCCTCTTACGAAGACAGATATCCTAAAACAATTACCAGACTACCTGCAGTCGTACGCGGATCTGTTCCTTCCAAGAGAGGGTAAAGACCTTCCTCCACTAAGAGGGCCTAACGTTAACCACCGCATCGAGCTTGAACTACAAGATGGGAAGGAGCCCAAGGTGCCGTACGGACCGCTATACAACATGTCAAGAGACGAACTCTTAGTACTAAGGAAGACGCTACATAAGCTCTTAGACAAGGGGTTTATACGAGCTAGCAGCTCTCCCGCCGCTTCACCAGTCCTATTTGTACGAAAACCAGGTAGAGGACTAAGATTCTGTGTTAATTACCGGGCATTAAACGCGATTACTAAGAAGGACCGCTACCCTCTCCCTCTTGTACGAGAGACGCTAAACCAAATCAGACGGGCGAAGTAGTACACAAAGCTGGACGTCACTGCCGCATTTCACAAGATCCAGATCACCAAAGGACAAGAATAGATAACCGCCTTCCGTACACGTTTTGGCTCGTACGAGTAGCTAGTAACACCCTTTGGTCTAGCAAACGCACCAAGCACGTTCCAGCGCTATGTAAATTAGACGCTACGTGAATTCCTCGACGACTTTGTGTCAGCATACCTAGATAACATTATTATCTTTACAGACGGTTCACTCTCTCAGCATCACGCACACGTACGAACAATCCTAGACCAGCTAAAGGAGGCTGGCTTACAGCTAGAGCTAAAGAAATGCGAATTTAATGTCACACGTACGAAGTACCTTGGGTTTATCGTTGAAGTAGGAAAAGGGATCTCTATAGACCCAGAAAAGGTCAAGGCAATCCAGGAATAGCAAGCTCCTACAACAGTGCGTGGCGTACGAGGGTTCCTTAGTTTCGCAAATTTCTATCGGAAGTTCATCCCACACTTCGCTCGACACGCTGAACCTCTTGTGCAACTAACTAAGAAGGACGCGAGGTTTACATAGGGACAGGAGCAAGAGAAGAGTTTCCAGACGCTGAAGGACGCCTTCCTCTCGGAGGAAGTCCTAGTTACCTTTAACCCAGAACAACGTACGATTCTAGAATGCAACTCCTCTAGCCATGCAATAGGCGGCACGCTATCGCAAGAAGACGAGAATAGAGTTCTCCGTACAGTGGCTTACCTGTCAAAGAAATTACTAAGTCACGAAGCGAATTACCCAATACACGACAAGGAACTCCTAGCGGTAATCTACTGCCTAAAAGAATAGGATGCTAAACTGCGAGGCGTACGAGAATTCGAGGTTATCACAGACCACAAGAACTTAGAGTACTTTACTAAGAAGCAGAAGATGACAGAACGACACGTACGCTAGTCCGTAGAACTTTCCCGCTTTAGCAACATGCGTATTCATTACCGCCCCAGAAAAGAGAACGTACGAGCTGATGCGCTATCCCGCCGCGATCAGGACTTGCCACAAGATAACTTAGACGACCGTGTTACTACTAGAGAGTTTGTAATGCTCGCACCCGTACAACAACAAGAAGTCGTAGGAATATTTCCTGTGCAGCTAGACCAGAAACCATTAATATCGCCAACACTACCCCAGCCCCCGAACGAAGAGGAACTCCTAAGTCGCTATTAGACTACAGCACAAGCAGAAGACGCTATGTACCAAGAAGTGCTACACGCTGTACGGGAAGGGCAACGGTCCTTGTCTACGACAAGAAAGATAGCTGTGTCCCTTAGCGACTGCTTAGTTAACGACGAAGGACGACTACAGTGGAGGAACCGCGTGTAGGTTCCTAAATCCGAGCCCCTCCGTACGGGCATAGTCCAAATCGCCCACTTATCCTTGCAAACAGGTCATCCCGGACGAGAAGAAACCTACAGGATAGTCGCTAGAGAATAGTACTAGCCAAAGATAAGCGACGATATACGACGCTTCGTACGAAACTGCGAGCTCTGTAGGAAGAGCACCCCATAGAGGGACGGAAGACACAGCTACCTACGTCCTCTGCCAGTTCCTAGCCGTACGTGGCAACACCTCACTGTAGACTTCATTACGGGCCTACCGCTATCCCAAGGGAACTCTAACTTGATAGTAGTAAAAGACCGCCTAAGCAAGGGAGTTGTGCTAATACCTATAGCTAAGATAGAGACGCCAGATGTCGCATAGGCCTTCATACGAGAAGTGTACCGTCACCATAGTTTCCCTCTCTCTATTACATCTGACCGCGGCCCTCAGTTCGCGAGTGCCTTATAGGGAGATATCTATACGCTACTAGGCATTAAGAGAAACCTGTCTACAGCATACCACCCACAGACAGATAGTACAACAGAACGAGCAAATAGCGATATCGAAGTAGTCGTACGGGTATTCTACAACAACGATCAAGATAATTAGGCAACGCTATGCCCAGTTCTAGAGCTTATGCTAAACTCCCGCACAAACTCAACAACTAGAGTATCTCCCTTCTTCCTGCAGCACGGCTACCACAACACTCCCTTCTCGCAAGCTAAGACATTAGACCGTATAGCAGCGAACGCTACAACGACAATAAGCACCCAGGACAAAGCTAAGGAAATCGTAAGAGTTATTACAAGAGCAGCTAACTAGGCGATCTCCGCAATGTCGTACGCGCAACAAGAACAAGAAAGGCAAGCGAACAAGTCAAGGAAACCAGCCCCTACCTACAAGGTAGGAGACTAGGTGTAGCTCGACCTACGCGACGTACGGACTACAAGAACGAGTAAGAAACTTAACTAGAAATGTAAGAAATTCCAAGTATCGCGCGTACGAGACCCGTACTAGGTAGAGTTAGCAACCCCATAGGCATCAAAGACCTACCACGTCGACAAGCTAAGGCCAGCAGCGGAAGACCCTCTTCCCTCGCAACAAACTAACGACTCCAAACCCGCAGCGGTAGTCGTACGAGACGAAGACGAACAAGAGGAGCACCTTAAATGGCAAGTAGAGACCATCACAGATGAGAGAACACGTCAAGGAGCAAAACAGTACCTAGTGAAATAGGTTAGATTTCAGGAAGCTACTTAGGAACCAGAGAAGAATCTAGTTAATACAGCAGCCCTGCATTCATGGCTAACTCGTACGCAAGCTGTACGGTTGCCTACAGATTCTCGTCAGAGAAGACGGAACCAGCAGTCGCGCCAACTTAGGCGTCAGCATCAACAAACTGCTCCTCATTAGCAGAAGAAGCACGAATAGCACGACCGCCCATACGAGAACGAGAACCAGGAAGAGCTCCTCCGCCGTTAGTAACTCCGTAACAAGGAAGCTAACTCTGCGCACTGTGCTCAGACCAGACGCAGTTAGAGCAAGCACCATTCCATTCCCTGCAATAGATACGCAGCCAGCGAAAGCGGTAAAGGGCTTATCACCGCGTACGGCCTAAGCGCAGTTATTAGAGCACGGGGAAGCGTTAAGAGCTCCGCGGGTATAGATAACAAAGGCCTTAAGGTAGGAGTCGCGTCCAGTTAAGATTTAGCGAGCGTGAAGAGTGCTGCGAGCAACAAGAGGAGACCAGTCAGTGTTGCCCAGGCCCCAATAAGCGTCGTACGGCGAGTTTCCTACAGGACGAAGGAAGAACTCGGCGACGCGGCGGATAGGAGGCTAAGAGACGTAAGTAAAAGAACAAGAGCGGCAACGTTAAACAACACGTACGGAGGCCATTAAGAGAACACGGCGAAGCTCGCTAGCAACGTCCCTGTCGAGGATGTACCAGACCTAGTAGTCGTTCATGTTAATAGGACCCGCGACGTTAATAACAGGAACTACAGCACCAGGGTGGGTACGAGTAAGCAGACGATAAGCGACATTCTGAATATCAGCGGCAGCAGTGGCGTACGAGCTGTTAACGTTACCACTAAGGGCGAAAGAGAGGTAGTTGACGCCGCTAGCAGCCCAGGAGCCACGGGCAGGAGGGGAGCAGGAGTGTTCTTTGGAGGCATTGTGACAAGTTGCTATAGAGAAGCTGTTGCAATAAGAGAAAAGAATAAGAAAGGGCAGAGCTGTGGTTCTAACCTAGATTCCACCTTTACTACAGGAGCGGTATCAGCGCGGCCAACAATCGTACGGTAAAGGGCGAATTCACCGCTAACAACAACACAACTAAGCAAACAAGGAATAGGCAACTGTCCGATTACTAGTCTTGTACGATAGGAACTAGATTCACTTAGAACTTAACTAGCTGTACAATCTAGAAGGAGGGAGAGAGGGAGTATTGTAAGGGGCTACGCCTAAGTACCGCAAGAGGCTACGCCAAAGAACTTCCCACTTGTCTATCTTTGTATAGCGTAGGATAAATACCGTACAAGAAGGACACTACTCTTCTTTTCTTTATCCTTCTTCTTCTGTACATAGGAGCAAATGCATACTCGTTAGCAGGCCTCTTTCCGCCCATAACACTAACTAGCTTTAGCCTTTAAGACACCCTTTTGCTATAACACTATTTAAAGACTAATTTAGAAGATTATTAACTAGGTTCCTAGGCTCTATTCTAAGCCTATATTTAAAACTAATTAATACGTAGTATATATTATATAACTAGATAAAAGACCCTATATATTATATACTTAAGTAGGATAAGATAATATTACCTTCTAACTTAAATTACGCCTTCTATTCTACCTACTACTATTCTACCTACTACTATTCTACTTACTATTATTCCTATCTAACTATTCTTATATATTTTAACTACTACCTATCCCTTTACTTACGCCGCCGCGCCTAGGAAGATAAATAATAACAGTACCTTTATTATACCTACCTAGACGTTGCTTATAAGTTCCTTCTAAATACTAATTACTCCTTAATAGGCTTTACTACCTCTAGCGCTTCTTATATAAGTATTATCTCTTTATAAAGCTACTTATAGTCTCTTTACTAAGCAACTATACTAGAAGAGATAGAAGTAGGTAAAGTAGTATACTATAGGCGTATATATAGTAACTAACGTAAGCTATATACTAGATAGAGTCCTAGTACTACCCTTTAATAATAGATAGATATAGCAATCTAGTAGAACGCTATATAAGTTAATAATATACTTATTAAGAAATACTTTTACTATAACGTGAGCCACAAGCGAGCTGATTACACAAGCGAGCTAATTACTAAATGCGGCACCCTACGTTTAAACGCGAACAACTTAACACTACAATAAGCTATTACAACGTATAGTAGCTTAAATTAATTATCACTTCAACTATATCTTTTTGGCATGTGCGCTTGTTATGCCTAGTTTTACCGCATGTCTACAGCGTTAGATACTACCTCTACTACTACCTGCGCGCAGCCTCCTATTACGCGCCTCCTTCTTAAATTAACTATTAACGTCCCTTTGCTTAACTATTGCCTTAGCCTCTACCTGCGATTAGGGTCCCTCCTTCCTAAATTTGCTTCTTTTTACGCT